>ML675620.1:5356421-5573310 GCA_007922155.1 Mesoclemmys tuberculata | reverse complement strand
AAGAAAGAAAGAAAGAAAGAAAGAAAGAAAGAAAGAAAGAAAGAAAGAAAGAAAGAAAGAAAGAAAGAAAGCTGTCTGATCTCAGAAATATCAAATTGTTTTTCAGCTGTGGCAGATGGTTTCCTTAAGGGTCACATGTATAAAATCACAGTTAGAAAGAGGAAGACATCTCATCCCGCTGCAGAAAATGGTGGGTTTTTGCTGTTCTTCTTGAAAGACCTGAAAAGTGAAAGCCTGGGCCCAAATTATTCCCTGAGCAAAGGATGCTCTGCTTTCAGATTGCACCCTACCTGTTCAGCAGAGAGCATCAACCACCTCAGTGCCTTTGTACATACCTTGGAACCTCAGTGCAGGGCTCGGTATCTATGGCTGTGGGAAAAGTGGGTTGGGGGGAGGCTAAGAAGGGTTAAATAATCATCCTTCACCAGCCCTGTGGGAAAACCCAAGGGATGTTAATGCAGTTAATAATTGTTGAGGCTCATAACATTGTGGTCCTTCCAGATTCATGGAGACAAAGCTCTAAATGAGTTCATTTTTTTAAAAGGGAAGGCCAGAGGCAGCCGCGAAAGCTCTCTTATTTTTTCCCCTTCCTGCCTTCTTAGCTGCCTACGATACCACATCTGCCCTCCATCTGGGAGAATGCTTCTTGGCTTCGGTAGACAGATCGGTGCCAATGTTGCATGAGCTTGCACGCTAAGAGTGGCAGCATAGCTGGGGGTAGCAGAGGCTAGCTGTCTCAGTACAAACCTGCATGAGCCCTTGTGTATGTACTCTGGGGGCTAGTCCCGCTATCGTCGGTGCACTCACTTGACCAGAACTGACGTGTCTGTCTACCTGTGCTGGGAAGCACGCTCCTAGCTGCCGTGTAGATATACCCTAACTTCACTACAAACAACTGACTGTTTCTAAACTAAAATCTTCTTAGGGTCGCGAGCGGACGTCTGCTTCCCCCACTGCAGTTTGAAAGCACTCCACGATCTACGGATGAGAAGTGCTATATGGCCATGATTCAACAAGCTATGTAAGCAGGAATGTGACTTCAAGCAGGTGAGCAGTCCCATTAAAGTCACTAGCTGAAACAGGGCCTAGAAGAGCTATGTATTTATTATTATGTTATTTTGCACCTCGCCCTCTGTCCTCTACTTTTGGCATCGGGGGCGGTCTGCTGTCCCACAGCTGCCAGCTCGCTCAGGAGCACCGTACGACCAAGCAGACTTCCAGAACGGCTGGGACAAGCCACACTTCTTAGCTAGAAGCCTCATCAAGTCTCAGTTGCATCAAGACCTCTCTTTCATGCTGAAGAACTAAATGAACCCGCACAGCCAACCTTCACTATCATCTGTGAAAAGAATGAACAGTCATAAATAAAATGATACATAAGCCTACTGCTTAGCATGGCTAAAGCCAACGCAAGATCTTGACTTGGATGGGCTCATGTGGGTTGGTATTATGTTCCTCATTCCTGAGCACTAAGATTCATTCCATTTTCATATAGGCAGGGACTGATTCATTTTCATTCAATCACTCACAAACTACTATTTATTTGTGCCAAGGCACTTGAGTGTCAGCACATTGAAATCAAATGCTCCTTGTGAAAATGACTTTTGCGCACTATGCCAACCATATCTGTAGGAGTACGTTAAAAATTCCTTTAAAGTGTGTGTGTGTGAGAATCAAAGATAACTCACCCTAACCCCTTCCTCCTCTTTTGGATGTAAATAATGGCATCCACTTCATGGCCCCCATTCTGCAAAGCACTTTATCATGTGGTTACGGTAATCCCAGCATGATACAGCAAAGCACCATTGGCTTCCCTGAAATTTAAATTAAGCATGTACTTAAGAGCCTTGCTAAATTGGAACTTGTTTATTCCACCCCAAAAGGTAATGAAAATAAACCATTCAAATACTTGGCCACAAAATTTCCAATGACCGATTTAATCTATTTTAAACTAGGCAGAACAAATTCTATTTCTCTATGATGGCTTGGAAAATATACCACTGTTAGAGTCAGCTGATTGAGGTAAGGGTCTGTTTAGAGTACATTAGTTCCATTATATATTTGAATATATATTATATTGTATATGAATAAAAGTCTTGCAAATCTATTTTTAAAAAAAGGCTGTGTCGCTGTAAGGAGATCACAACTTCAGTAAAGCACCATGTATGTGTATGGTGCTATATAGAGCTGGTCAAAATACTCTGGAATTCAAAACTTCAGTGAAATTTTATATCCAAACATTTTTAAAAAAATTCTTGATTTTTTTCGTCCACCCTCTGCACACACGCTCTATGACCAGCTCTGGCGCTATATAAATAACAAATAACAAATAAAAGTAAAATCATTGTCCTCACGCAAATCCCAAAGGGATGGAGCCTCCTTGCAGATCAAGCGCTATCTGGCTAGATCTTTAGCTAGGTCCTTAAAGTGGCCTGTCTGGCTGTTCCATTTACGTCCATCAATGGCAGTCTTATTGCACTGCACAAATAATAAAATAAGTACTTTGTAACATCAAGATCAACAGGTTGAATTGAAGATCTTATTGCAAATCTATGGTGAATTTTTTTATATACCTTAGCACAACCTTCGGTTGCTAAGAGTCTGTCAGCACTCAGGATTTTTATCACAAATCTCATATTTGATGTTTTTCTTAAAGCTCCCACTCCTGGACTCAAATGACTGCATGAGCTTTCATTTTTTTTAAAAGGAAATTTCTAGCCCTCATGGTCATAAAGAAGAGCTTGAAAATGTGACACCTCCCCCACCAGACTCAAAAACAGAAGGCAAATAAAAAGACCCTCATTTTTAAAAAAGAAATCTTAATTTTTATGTCAGTTTCATGATTTTTGAACACTCGGGGTTGGCAAAACCGCTGATTTATTTATTCTAGGCAGAACTGCTAGCATTGCTTATAATTAAGGCTGTCTGACGCTTCCCATTATAAGATCCCATTTTGAGTTGCTCATCACTTTAACGCCTTTACATGCTTATAACTTTATTATTATTTATTCAGATTACGGTAGTGCCTAGGAGCCCTAGTCATGGACCAGGAGCCCATTGTGCTAGGTGTTCGATAAACACAGAACAAAAAGGCGGTCCCTGCCCCAAAGATCTTACAATGTAAGTATAAGAGAGGAGACAACAGATGGATACAGATGCTGTATATCTATATGATAATAATACCTAGTTCTTTTCATCAATAGGGCTTAAAACACAGAGGGCAGTCTCGTTATCCCCATTTTATAGATGGAGAAACTGAGGCACAAATGACATGTTCCAGGCCACCAAGCAGGCCCGCAGCAGAGTTGGGAATAGAACCCAGGGCTTCTGAATCTCACACCCAGGGCCCAAGCTAAATGTTTTGGGGCCCAGTATAAACCTGTATCACGGGCCCACTCCCACACACGTACCCGTGGGGGTTACAGCCTGGGTCAGGCCCTCAAGGCCCAGTAAAGTGTACCCTTTTTCGCCCCCCCCCCGGGGGCCCTGCCCACGCAGCGCTCTCTCTGCTAGCTCACACTTCCATGCCCTCACAAACACGTGGTACCAGATGCAAAGAGTTAATATCTGGGGAAGAGAGAGCCCAGACTGAAAACTGATGAAAAAAGCTGTGTTGAAAACTCAGGTGTGTGCGAGGGTTACGTTTGTGCATTTTGGCTGCGTGGCGAACAGCCACCGGCGTGGCACTCTCTGAGACACAGCAGGAGAGGAAAGCGGTGTGCAAGACACAGCGGAACAGGGAGACGAGCCATGTGTCACCCAGCCATGGCGAGTGGCCAGCTGTGCATGTGTCACATAGCAAAGGCGTGGCAGGAGGAAGCGAGAACTTCTGTGGGCAGGAACCTTGCATTCCCAGAATCTGTTTCCCTGGCTGTTGCAGGGAAGGTTTTGAGAAGGGACTGAGACCTGCAGAGTGTAAACACAGGGCAGAGAGAAGGATGGATAACCCAGGGCAGGGATGGTGCCTCTGCTCCCAGGATGAGGGGTAATTGTACAGCAAATACCATCCCCCAGGAAGAAGAGACCAAGTGGGTTTTGTGGTGCTCCAGAGGCCCAGGTAAAGCTTCCCTTTGTTGTTAATCTGATGGTTGGATTTGTGTCTTTTGCAGATCAGCAAATGTATCAAAGGTTTGCTCATTTTCTATGCCCAATTTTATAATCGCAGCCACAGAAAGACATCTCTTTATCTTAGCTTTTCCTGCGGTGCCCGTCACCTTGCAGGTATATTTGTACGTCTTTGTGCGTCGTATGCACACATGCGTCTGTGTATATACCTCTGTGGTTATTTGTAATGTGCCCAGATGTGTATCTATAGCCCTATATCCAGCCAGAGAAACTCTGTTATAAAGGCCCTGTCCTTGTAATCCTTCAACTGGATTTTTGTTTGCTGCAGAATCAAATTCCATCCTGTGGGTTTGCACATATCTGCAGCACAACACAAAGACTTTATTCTCTGTGGATGGGAAGTGCAATGCAATGTTTTGTTTTGGTTTTTGCACTAAAGTTTTTGCTTTCTTATGGGACAAGTGCTCAAGACATAGTAAATAGAATTACAAACTGTAGGATTAAGTAATCCCAATAAATATATATACTTAAAGCATTAGTTTAGATATTATGGTCAGTGGCACCAGTAGGTAGAAGAGAGTGAAATATTAGGCTGGCAAAGAGAATGAATTATTTGTCTCTGATTTACTACTCTGAAAACAAAAACTTAAGGACCCAATCTTGCAAAGATTTACACACACATGTAATTTTACTCTCTTTGAGCAGTCCCACTGAAATGAAAGGGGCTACTCACGGTACAAAAAGATAAGCACTTGGAAAGCCTTTGAAGGAGCATGACGTAAGTCATTTCAGGCAACCGTAGCCCCAACTGTCTAGCCGGAGAGGGCAGAGGTTTAGTGACAATTTTCCTGAATGAGAAGTTTACAGGTTTAAAATTCCAGCTTCAGAAATCACAAATTCAACATAGTGGGAGAGGAAACTACATAATGTAGCTGAAGGATGTAATCTACTCTAGCTAGGTTCTTATTTAGCCCCCATCACCACAGTAAGTGACTCCTGGGATCTGACTGATCTTGGCAGCTTACAAATAATATAGTATGTTGTATTTAAGTTAGTCAGGGGTTGGTTGGTTTGCACTGAGCTGCTGCAAAGATCACTCGAGATGAAGTTTGTGCTTGTTGTTAGTAAACGGTGAGACCAGCCTGTGTTGTGATTGTGTTGGAGGAATAATGTTAGTATTATAACAATAATGTGATGTGGTAATCATTCCCCAGAGTTGCCTGATTTTCATGAGGTTGGTATGATCTCAGGGAGGTGAGGTAGGACTCGTTCCTCTTTGTGTTGATCCCGGAAGCTAACACAGCCTGTTTTTTTAAATTTTTTCTTCTGTCTCTAAATTGCCTGCCTGGCTGGAGAAAGAGGCAGGGTTTTTAACCTGGTCAGCATGGCAACATGTGAATTAAGTTAATGCACATAAAACAGAACTGGGCAACACGCAGTCACCCAAAATGCCATCTGCCTCCAATGGAGATGGATAGAACTCCAGGGAGGCACGTGGACCGATCGCTGTAGCAACCCACGCCAACATCCCTGCTTAACTGATAGGTTTAGGCCCCGTTTGCAGCATCGCATAGGCTTGTCAGAGGGTTATGTACAGTATATGTTCATTAGGGCCTTGATTGAGCAAGGTCCTTAAGCATGTGCCTAGTGATTAGCCCCTGAGACATCCAGCTGAAGGCAGCAGGACTGCTCGTGTTTGAATGTAGCAATGTGTTTAAGGACTTTGCTGAATCAGGGCCTAACTGCTTAAGGCCTCAGTCAAGCAAAATGGCTTCACTGAGGCACCTCACGGGCTTAAGTGCTTTGCTGGATTGGGGCCTCAGTGTCTTTCTCTGGCTCGGGGCATGTGCTGTGTGAGCGCACCCTATAAAGCCTTTCTGCATCGGGCTGTCCTTCTGCAGCGCTGCTTTGTCTTCGCTTCCATCCCTGCCTAGACTCACTGCTCCTCTCCACAGTCACAGTCCAGCTGGAGAGCTTTCAGACAGCTAATCACCCTCAAGCCAGCAGGAAGTGATGTAACCACTCATTTCTCATAGCATTCTTCAGCCAGGACGGAAGTGTGCGTCAGATTGCTGCCGGGCAAGGGAGTCAGTGAGGCTGCGTGATAAAGATCTCTGGAGAACTGTACACAAACCTGTTTTGGGGAGAGTGGGGGGGGGAAGCTTTACATGATCCATATTTCCTCACTGCCCTGTTCATGTTTGTCTCTTTTTGTGCACTGTTTTTGTTGCGCAATGTTGCCATGCCATGCCGTTCACATCTGTATCTCACCCTAGAGGTTGCTGCATTTGAATGAACGCTTGCAAATCGCTGGGCAAATTAAAAACACCGTGTACTGTAAGTGGCACTTATTATTAATGAGTATTACGTTCAGTGGTGGGTGAAGCGTTCTACAGATATGTAGCACAGTTTATATCTGTAGAAGGCTTTGAGGATCTCCTTGCTTAAGGGGATTGGGTCAGATCCGTAGCAATCATAAATCAGGTACTGCCACGCAGACAGCGGAGCTGCGACATTTTACACCAGGATATGTCATTTTGAACCCTGCCATCTATACAGGTACAGGCCATTATTAGTGGGGTCTGACCCTCAGTTCTCTCCATTACTTCTTGAGCTCTGTAGCATTGAAGCACCCGATTTAGATTCACCTAGTGTTATCCATAGAGAGAACCTCGTGTTATCCATTTTGCACTGTGGACGCAGGTCAAGCGCAGACCCAAGTCAGAAGGCTGGTGTAGTGCAGTATGGACACATTAGTGTGGTTGTGGGATCTGGGTCCAGCAACTGAAAATCCAGCTTTAATATACATTGTGGATGCTCCAGCATGGATTTGGAAACCCCAAATCCATGGGTTCCACCGACTGGGGCTTAGTGTGCAGTGTAGACATACCCAGAGGTCCCAAGGCAGTTTTTGTAAGAATTAGGTTGTTATTCCTGGTGTCCTGGTCCAGGGTTGGGTTAAGACAATCCAGACCCTAGGCATACCACAGTACGGGGTCCCTGTGGCCAGCCCCACGCCCACACTGTGGCCCCAGCCTCCACCTAGAGTCATACAGGACTCTCCCCAAGAGGCAGGACTCCCCTTTTCCCTGAGGGGCAGCACGGCTTTCCTCTGCCCCCATGGAAAGAAAGGAGAGGCCCCGAATTTACCCCAGGTATCAGGTTGTGTTTGCTTGGGTGGGCAGAGACCCACTATTGTCTTTTCCTGTCACACAAAACACTTTGCTGGGGTGATGTGGGCAGAGAGCCTTGCATTTAACCTCCCGTTGAGATGCATGTGGCCGGTCACCCATCTCAGATGTGGTTCAGGCTGTCTGCAGACTCAGGCAGAGGTTCCTCCATCAGTTAAACCCTGGTGTCTTTTTCAAGCTTTTCTTTGTGACCACAAGAGCTAGAAACTTCCTCCGTTTTTATTTTTCAATGAAAGCTGAGATCTGCTGTGATCATGTGACCCAAGGAGCTGGAACCTAAAGGCTGGTCTCCACTACAGATCAGATCAATGTAAGGCACCTTACGTCGACCTAATTACGTCAGTGTCCTTCCAGCATTACCCTGTGAGGCACAGGGTGGGCACTATTCAGTCCTACCCCGGTGACAGGTTTAAGAGCTGGTATCTCAGGAGTGCAAGCCTGGAAACAGGAGCTCTGCAAAGAGGAGACTGGTAGCTTTCCTGGGGGTTCACTCAGCATTTCTCTGTAGTTATCACCATTCTCTACTAAAGTCTTAGGGTCAAATTTTCAAAGAGAGGCCAACTGAGTTGTTTACCTGGGTATCCGAATCCGGGTTCATTTGATCCAAGTGAGATGCAAAAGCCTAAGTGGAACTCTTAGAACTTGTCTCTTAGAGATTGTCTGATGCAATCAATCCCTGGTACCCTAACACAGGACGTATCACTGTAGCGTCACTGTCTAAACACTAATGATAACTCACTATGCATTCATGTAGCACCTTGCATCCTTTAAGAAAGCACTCCCCAGGCTGTGTAGAAAGGCATAACCACCCCCCACGGAGGGTACCTTTTATAGCAGTTTGTGCTGCAGGGCTTACTGCATCACAAGGTGGTGATGGTGCAAAGCCAGGTCACGGTGCAGTATCACGTCATCCTGTCGCCATGTGACTCAGCATTGCCATGTGCTTCCAGAACGTGAAATCACTTTGGAGACAATCCCGTGGCTTTACAATAATGTGGTCAGTTGTGTGACATAAGATAATCCTCTTCCCACAAAATCAGGACAAGCTTGCAGCCACATACAAAAAGGGTCTCCCGTGTTTGATAATCAACTGCTACGTGCGAGTGTGTAATTGCTTGGGTATGTTGATTTTTTTTTCTCATGTTGATGTGGACTAGAGAACAAAGGGACAGTGTGTTTTACTGCCCCTTGTTTTCCCCTGAAATGTTGCTGTGACAGGTTACAAACCCTTCTGCAATCATTGCTGTTCAGATTGCTTAAATCCGTCAAGTGGGAGCTGGGCTGGTGAAATGGCCTCGATGTGTACTTCCACTGTTCGGCGCCTGATTCTATCTCAGTGCTGTTTCTGTCCCAGCTCACACTGACTGCACACACATAAATGAAACTCAAGCGATTGTGGGACGAGCCATCGCTCAGAAAGAAATGCTCGTGAAGGATTTGAGCATGGGTGGGTTACGGCAATTGAGGTCCGTTACTCTCCCGCCATTGATTTTCTCCCATGCAAAGGCCTTCTCCTCACATGCTTATCCTGGCTGAGGAGGTCTAAATGCAGCTCCCTTTGCAGCCCATGGAAGTTACTCCTTGATTGGCTTTTTGCTCTCCGGGCATTGATCATGTTGCCTCCACATTTATCCTAAGACACTCTTGCTTTATTGGTTTGCCAGAGGGGATTTGGGGCAGGGAATGGTCAACAAGCACCTATGGTATGTGTTGCTACTGCTTCTCTTCAGGGGTGCCTGCATATTAGTGGTGAAACCATGGGTGAAATCCCAGCCCAACTGAAGTCACTAGTGTCATAGTTCAGGGCTCCTCAGCCCGGCACCTCTCTTGGGTGGTGACCGACGTCCCTCTTCCTCCTGGCGGGAGTATTTCCAGGCTGCACGGTGAGTTCCCCAGCAAGACAGATGTCACAGATGGCAAAGCCCCCATTGACTTCAGTGACCCCAGAATTTCCCTCTCGCTGTAGAGATAAGACTACAGAGTTGATGTCCAGATCTGGGATAGGATCAGGCTAGGATTTGGTGTTCTCCTTCAAACCCGAATAAGGTTTAAGGATCGCACTGAAATTTCACAAGCAGGGTTGGGGAGATTTTGGGCTCCGAATGCTGAAAATCTCCCAATGTCAGCAATTCCCATAAGACTGGAGCTACACCTGAACTAGCAATGGAAAATTGGCTCCTTCAGTTTTGGGTTAGATATGCAGTTCTAGTTTTGTCTCTTCTCTAATTGTAAGTGTGTAGGACCTGTATTCTCCACGGCCTCACACACTGGGTAGCCATTTACACCTGTACAGAGTGACGGTTACACACACACCATTCTGATTTGACACCATTTTTCACCCATTCCGTTCGGCTTTACAGTTGCGATTCTGGCCCTGCCTCAATTACTCAGAATTATTACTCAATAAATCAGCGTGCCACCGCTCTTCTGTAGCATGCTCGCTGGTGTGCACATCACGGAGTGGTAGCTTACTCTGCGCCAAGGAAATATTACTTGAGGCTGCTGTATGCTGGTGATGTGAGGCCCACAGTTGCAGCCGAAGGGGAAAAGGTTTGACGTTCCCATGAAGTTGTACGTGTTTTGGTTTTTAAAGCACAGGTCTTGGAAAGCATTTTACAAAGACCACCAGCTTCTGAAATGGCAAAGAACACTATAGGGCAGGGGTGTTTCTAAACAGAAAGGGGTATTTCGTTATTTTGTGTTTAGTTTTCTTGGAAAATCTCTTGCGCTCAGTGTCAGCATTGGTTCCTTCCAGCACTAGTGAGGTCTGACTAAATGAGGTATAACTAGAGGCCAGCACTCAGACTAATAGAAATACTGACACATATTTGATTCTGATTGATTTGGATCCATTTTAGATGCGCCTGCCCCCAGCAGTAGTAGTGTGGTCAGTGGAGCCTCGCGCCAAGAGAAGTGACGACCGCAGCAGCGGAGGTGAGGAGAATGGGATCCCTGCCCCGGCAGTGAAGCAGTCCCTTAGTGTATGAGAACGAGTACCGATAGCCTGCTCCTGTAAGAGAGCGAGGTCCCTCAACTCGTCTCTCAACATGGTGCGGGTTTGGGCCTCAAAACTTTTTTTCTGCCTCTGCACTTTGCCACAGCATCAATGAGCCAATTGCCCAGAGGTGACGATCTGCAGGTTAATGACATCTCTGGGCATGCTGGATTTTCTTTAGCATTACGTTGCTCTCGTCTTCCGTTTCCCCCGCTGTTTTACATGCCCTGTGACATGCTGTGTTGATGTAGCCACGTTGGTCCCAGGGCATTAGAGAGGCGAGGTGGGTGAGGTAATATCTTTTATTGGACCAACTGCCATTAACATATTATCTCACCCACCTTGTCTCTCTAATGCCCTGTGTGAGTCCAAAAAGTGATGAAGGAATTCAGAATGAGGGTCAGTGTTAGCCTCTCAGCCCTGATTCTTCAGCCAGATAGTGCCTGTGCTATTTATAATATGAGTCAGATAGCCACATATTCACAACACAATGTAGTTCAGTCTTAATGTTTTCAGAATGACTCACATCCTAAAGTCTCCCAACTAATTTCAGGCCATTTTTTTTTTTTTAGGTTCCCTCATATCCTCATAGAAGGCTGCACCGGGCAGCCCATAGGTCACTGTATCACAGAAAGCTAATAAAGAACACCTTTCACTGTAGCTCTGAAAAGCTTATCTTGGCTAATAAATGGTATCGCCTGGGCTCCCGCTTATCTGGTGCCCCACCCTGCTCTGTACAGGTTCTAATTCAAAAAGTGATAACACGTAATCTCCCCCCTCCGTGGACGACGGAAGCCCTGTAAGGAAAGTTGGTACACAGTAACTTTGATGCCAAAAGCAAAGAGGGGATGATGACAATGGGAAAAAATCAAGTGATTAAGCAGCTTCGCTTGAATGAAAGAGGGTTTATTAAAATGGTACTGTGCTCTGCTTTACAGGAACTCCAGATTGCCAGGAACTGGTTCCACTGAATAAGTTAACCACATTCCCAGCATCTGCGTAAATAACTCAACACTCAGAAAAATAACTGTGGAGGAGCAATTTCATCACTGACACCCTCCCATGTGGAAATCAAGTAGCAGAGCTGTAGTCAAACTCCAGTGCCCAGGGCCTTTGTATTCATCCTGCCACATCTAGGTCAGTGTGGTGCCAGACGCTTTCCTAAAGCATCTTTATCCTCTGTGCCTGGACATTTATGCAGCATCTTCCTAAGCCGGCACTGACAGCTCGGGCCTTCCAGCAACACAGGAAATGGAAGCTCTAGAAGTTGACGACATCAGCCCGGCCTTGGAGGTGACTGAAGATTTCTTCAATAGTTTTGATTGTAAGCTGGAAAAGGTGGTGCAACCATCCGAGGTGTACAGGGTGCAGGAGATTCCCGAGCTGGTAGGGCATGAAGTATTCAATCAGATAACAGACAGCGGAGACCTGAGAAACATCACTTCCTTAGCTAAAAGCAGCCTCATTTGGGAACGCTGCAGAAACGGCCTCTTGGAAACCAACGCTCCAAAAACGTTCCCTGCCAAAGATCAGTTTACAGTGCAAAGGGGGACAGCCCCAGATAATCTTTCCTGGGTGGAGCAAAGGGAAACCTCGACTTTTAATATTTTTAATCTCTGTCAACGGAGGAGAGACAGGCCCCGCTCTGTGAACGATATCCTAGTGCAGAACGAGGAAGCCTCCACTTTCAAGCCAGGGCATAACCGGTCACACTCGGATGTAAGTCGCATAGACTGGGGACTTGTTCTGACAGGTGCATCTGTGCAGCCCTCATCTAACCAGGACACCAATTGCACTAGACCCTCGTGCCTATCACCCACGTTAAACAAGGGAAAGGACGTCCAAGGGAACACTGGTACGTACTGGTGCTTCATTGCTTTTACTAATGCTTCCTTTTTAATATTGATCTTGTCTTGGAAGCGAAACTGCTAGGTTAAAAATTATGAGCCAGATTTCCAGCTGCTGTAAACTGACATAGTTCCACTCACCTCAGTGGATCGACATTTTTTTACCAGCGGAGGATCTGGCCCATATTTTAAAAAATATTACCTTACTGCTGCTGTTTGTTTTTGGTTTTAAAAGTATACTTACTTACAGTTTTCATTTCGTTCAGGTTGGCTAAGGAAGATATGCCTCTAGTTCTTTCTGGTTAGTTTCATTTTCTGGTTCTCATGTACAAGACAGTTTGGATTGCAAGTTTATTGGGAAAATGGCTAATCTAAAAGAAAAAAAGCACTTTTCACTGAAATGTTAGAAATAACTAATGAAAAAAATAGGCTTGCTTGTCTTAAAAAAAAAAAAAAGAAAGAAAGAAAAAAGAAAGAAAGAGACACAAAACCTGATTTTAAAAAATGTTGTAGGCTAAACGAGTCTGTACTATCTCTTTAAGCAAGGTTACGTCCTCAGCTCAGAAACAACAGAAACTCCAGCGAGCAATCAGTGCCTTTGTCAATATTAATGCATCTTTGCCAGCTTTGTGTAGGTGGCAGGAAGTCTTGTTATCTGATTGACACAGACTTTCTCAGTGAGCCACGCAAATGAAGCAATATTTCAATGAACTGTACATTTCCCTTTTCCTCTCTCGAGCAGGACATTGGAAAAGATTTTGTTGGAGGCTTGAGAAACACCAAACCAATGTCTCCTGCTTGATGATTGTTTATTCTGCAGCTGCCAAAAGTGCGTTGAGTGCTTATAGAAGACACAATCCATGCCACAAAGATCATGCAGTCTAAATAAAGACATGGCTTAGTAAATGAATATAGGGAAAACAAATAGGGAGTGGAAGGGGGGAAAGGAGGACAATGATTATAGTAGCCAGACAACGTGGTTACTTAAGGCACTGTTTCTCAACAACCGGTCTGTTGATCTGCGCTGGTTCCTGAGATCTCCCTGACACAGTTTAGGAAGGGAACAAGCCGGTCCCTGGTATCGAAAAGGTTGAGAAACACTGACTTAGTGCTTAAATCATGCCTTTAAGCCCAGATTTTCCAACAAGGCTGGCTCCTTCTTAGCCATCAAAATAAAGTGCCTAAATGGGAGCTGAGTTTTTTAAGAAAATCTGTCCCTTAAGTTATACCCCTACAAGCGGGAAATCCACCCACCGGGAAACCCCAGGGTTCTGCCTCCGGCAGCTTCTCAGCTCACAAGGGGAATGTGCCCACTATGCCATCCCTTAATGGGGTACATCCTGCTGCCCGTTGCCCGCTGTTCCTATTCCGCCCCATGTCTTGCTGGTGCATGCTGAGGAGTGCAGCCATAGGAGAGCATGGACAGGGCTGACTCTGGTCCCTTGAATGCAGGGATGGTAATTCTGTCTGGTCATTGCATGGGCTAACCCAGGAGGGGGAAGAGTCCTGTGCACCCATGGGAAGGCCGAGCACTACGGCATCTCTGTAGAGTAATATGTGCATCTTGATGCGGTTATAAGTTGTGATTCTCTCCACTTTCTTTTTTTCTTCTTTGCGTAAATTACAGCATAGTTTTTAGGTGGTGGTGGCTGAGCTCGCGAGGGCCTCGCATTCAACCTGATGGCGTTTCTCTTTCTGCAATGCGATAACTTTTGAACTCCACATCGGATCAATCCCAAAATTTCAGGGAACGCTCTAGGCATCCGTGACCAGAACCCTGTTGATTTTGGGAAAATCAAACCAGAAGGCAGAAAGGGAGAGACATATGATGTCTCTGCCAGTTGTTTAGCACCGCCACAACTGGTCAATAGCATCCATTAATGCCTTCCGGGATAACAATACTTCTGTCTTATCTCTGTCCATCCTCGCACTAGAGTTTAATTAACACATTGATACCCTGAATGATTTATCTCCCAGACAGAGAGAGGAATAATGGGGGGAAATGCAGGGAAGGGGGCAAGAATATAGAGAGGGGGGAATGGAGCAAACACAGCCTGGGTGTGGGGGAGATAGAGGGACCCTACTGCGGGAAGGGGGAGGAAGGAAAGGGGGGACACAGAGCTCCTCGTATGGCTGGGAGGTGGGAATCGGGGACAGGCAGACCAATCAGCATAGAGGGAAAGGGGGAACATGGGAGGAAGAAAGTAATGAGGGTTCAGAACCCCTGCCATGGGGACAACCCGCACCCCTACTGGTGATATATTGGGAGAGCCTGCAATGGGAGATGGGGGAATTGGGGCACACAGAACCACTGCCAGGTGGATATGGGACATGTTGCAGAGACTCCCTGAAATAGAAGGGCATGGGGGTACTCGGGGAGCTTGTGGGGGGAATGGTAGGATGCCAGGAGCCCCTGGAGAGTGCGATGAGCTCAGCTTGCATAAGCTGTGTGACTCTCCTAGTTTCACTTTCTACTACAAAAAAAAAATGACCGGGGGGGGGGTTGAAGCCTTTTGTTTCCCCTTTTTATAGTTTTAAGGTTTGTACCATCTTATATTTACATAGCAGCTGTCCTCTGTTAGTGTCAAAGGATCCTACCCACTGCAAACCACAGCCCCACCCCGACTGCTCTGCTCTGCATGGCAGAACCCTGTCCCCACACAGAGCTCCGTAAAGCCATACCAGGAATCACTCCAGCTGCGGGGAGGTGCAGCCACCTCTGGGGTGACGCGTGACATGTAACACAGCAGCACTCCACAGCTGTGTAAGAAAGGAAGCCAAGGAAAGTATTGAAATTGCAGAGGGAATGTAGGTAGGCGGAATAGAAGGATCCAAAAAGCTACTTGTTTGGGATCTTTTTTTTACACGTGTAAGAAAATAGAACGCCGTTTGGAACAGGGACCTTTGGGCAGCGCGACATCCGAGTGCAGGAGTTTGTACACTGCCGTTATTAAAAGCTACTCTCCGTCTAACCTCTCTCCTCCACTTCCTGCACAATGGGCTTGCCTTGGGTCCAAAGAGCCTATCTAAGCCAGACTTGCTTATCTGCCCCTTCCTTCTTTCTAAATGGCTCATGTTCCAGCTCTCCCCATCCAGGAGCAGGTGTCCCTTCTGCTCAGGGCTAGCAGACGATAGAGACACCAGCTATCTACGTGCCCTGGGAGAGTGCTGCAGCAGGCAGAAGCGCGTCCACAGCAGCTCAGGCATTTCTGCTGAGAATTGCCCACAATACACTGAAAACTTTGACGGCAATAACATGGGTTCTGACTGAAAAAAGCCAGCATGTACCTTGGTCAGCTGGCACATCCGATCCACCAAGGACTTGTCTACAATGAAAGTTGCACTGCTTTAATTATATCAATACAGTTACGTGGCACATCCTCGCCTAGCACTGACACAGCTATGGCGACTTAAATGTGCTTATAACGGCCTAGCTTATTCTCCTCAGGGAAAGAGGTTAAGCTGTACCAGAGTATGAGGCACCTTTATATTGCTATCATTGCATCCACACTAGGGGTTGTGCCAGCATAACTCTATTGGTAGAAATCACATCCTAACCAAAATAGTTTTGTAGCTCTATTACCGCAACCTATAGTGAGCTAGCCCTTTCTAGAACCCTCAAAAGAAATTAAAGCTGAAGTGCTGTAGCTAGCCTCGACTGTTTCTTTTCAGTCCTCATTGTACCAACTTCCTGGAGAGGAATCTGCAGGCTCTCCTACTCCTTCTAAGACGGAGTCGGCTTGGTATAATATGCCATTATTTTTTCATTATCGACACAGCATATTTATTACTATAAGCTTATCTGTTCATGCGGCTTGTTTTTTCACAACACAGCGAAGTGGAACTGGATCCTTTCCAAGCATCATGGAAGGAAAGGATTTGAAAAATACACCTGATGGGGAAATATCCCCTTATGCCTGCCAGTAAAACCGCTAACACATAAGAAACTAATGTTGCTGTTGTGTTTTGTTTTTTTCCCCCCAATTGGTGTTAAAGTGCAGTGTTGAGTGGTTAGTGGAACTAGTGAAGGGGGAAATGTAAAGTAAGTTCAGGACGGTCTTGTTTTTCTAGGCAGGCAGCCTGTCCAACCAAAGGGAAAATACTGTGTTCATAGTATCCAAAGAAGGGTCACTTAGAATATTAAAATACAATATGTGAGCAGGTATCTTTGTTCACGTGGAATTTTTTGTGTCAAACGTAGTCACCTCCTGAGACATGCATGTCTTATCCATTTATTCTTCCCATCTGAATTGCTGTAGGACCTAAAGGCCCCAATTAAAAAGTGGCGGACTTAGTCATTCCAGGTGCTGCACTAGCACAGAATGAGAAACAATCCCCACACCAAAGTGTCTGCGGTCTAATGTGCCTAGACTGCACACATTTACACCTGTGCTCCACTAGTTCCATTGGTCTGGGGATGTTCAGGGGAGTAAAGCACAGGTGCAAATGTTTGCAGGACTGAGGTCTTAATAGACAAGACAGAAAAAGGGTAAGAGAGAGACAAGCACAGAGAGATGAAGTGATTCACCCAAGGTCACCCAACAGGTCAGTTAACAAGCCAGGGAAATAACCAAGGTTCCCCTGACTCCAGTAAAATCAATGGCAAAGCTCTCATTGACTTCAGAGGGGCCAGGATTTCACCCACGTATATTTTAAAGATTCTCACCGGTGCAACTAATAAATCAGGGACTGGTAAAGCTGAAAACTTAAAGAATGTATATTTTCCACCATTTCTGCTGGTTTGAATCTTGCATTTCAGTCACCTTAGGCAGAGAAACTGTCTTCTCTAACTTCCATGGGAGTTCTGCCTGAGTAAGAGCTTGTCTTCTGCCTTTATGACTTCTGTATACTGTTGTCAGAGCGCAATGATTGATAGAAAGCTGAGTTTTCCTTTGCAGCTTTATAGTACACAATGGACTGGGTTTTTTGTTTGTTTGTTTGTTTTTTGGCAGGGGGAGGAGACATTCACAAACCTCTGTTAATGAGAAACTAAGTTCCAGCTTGCAGATCGCCTTTGTTGGGGTGGCTGGCAGTCGAAGTTTGAGTTCTCTGTAAACACTTGAGCATTGGGGTCCCTTCCATTCTTCTATTCCCAGGATCCCACTGCCTTTCGGAAACCTATTGCCAAACAAGAATGCCTCATGTGGGCCAGAGAAGCGGTGGCTCTTCTTGTTCCAGACACTCTTGCAGACGTTTTTGTAATTCTTCAATGCCTAGCAGCAATGAGACTCTTCTGAGCAGTGTGTTTGTTTATATAATAGCTGGTGAGGAAAAATGGAATGGTTTCTTTAAGGGAATGTATGATTTGTGAAATACGGCAGCATGACAGCCTGGGGCCTAAAGTCATCTGTTTATTCATGGACACAGGTACAGCAACAGTGCAGCTTTCCTCATGCTGCCAAGCAATGCCTCTCATCTGGAGGAACTGCATTTAGGCTTGAGAGGGTAATTTAGGGTGAAAACCGCTTTATTAATTGTTTTCTCAAGGACCACCGCTAGACTTGGAGGTCACATGTGGTGGTGGGCTTTTTGTGCTGTGGACCTTTTGTTTGCAAGGAAATGAAATGAGATCAGGAATGCATTTCACCAGCGTCGTCAACTGGCAAACAACTTTTGGTCACTATCAAACTGGGCCATATTTGAATCCGTGACTAAGCCCCAGCCCTGCAGAGAGAGAGACCTGTGAGTAGGGCCATTTACACCTGTGAGTAGTGCCATTAACATTCAGGTGTAACTCCCCAAGTTAGGTGCAAAAGTGTCTGCCAAATCAGGCTCTTAGGAGGGAACGTCTCTGTATGTCATGACAGCTCTCCTGAAAGGGGTTGATTACAGCTGCTTGAACTGTTTCTACTGAACTTTTTATTTTCTATTTTTTTATTTTATTTTTATTTTATTTTTCTATTTTTTATTTATCTTTAATGTATTTAGCCTTAAAGCACCCATGTGAAGTAGGGAAGTGCCATTATCCCCACTTTACAGAGGGGAAACTGAGGCACGGGGGCTAAGTGAATTGCCCAGGGTCATAGAGGAAGTCTGTGGCAGAGCAGGGAACCTAGGTCTTGATGTCCCAGGTTAATGCCCTGACCATTGGATAGTTTCCCATCCTATAGGAGCCTTGCCAGGAGGAGAACATTCTGTGGTAGTTGAAAGGCAGGTGGTGAGCTGCAGGGAGCCTGAGAGGAGTGTGATGTTGACAATGATTGGTGAAGTGATCAGTCAGGGAGTAGAGATCATAGGGCCTAATAGTGTTACCCGGCAGATTTGAGGGGCCTAATTGTCACTTCTGTTTTTGAAAATCTCTCCCTGAAGCGCTTGCTTCAGAGCCGGTGGCACATAGAAACCAGGCATGCAGGGGATGCCAGGTACAGTGTTTTGCACCATATGTCTAGCTCTGTAGGACACAAACTTGGATCTGCTACACCTCAGTGTGGGTGGGAGGGATGAGACATTCCAGCCCGGTCTGACCGAGATCCCAAAATAATCAGAATTAAAATTGTAGCCATTAGCTTCTCTGTGGGGATAAAGAATTGGCTGGGAGATTGACAGCAGAGAGTGCACCGGTAGGAGACGCCTCCAGGTGGAAGGACGGCAGCGAGCCTTATTGTCTGCCCTTTACCTTACGCGCAGGGACTTGGATGGAGAGGATGTGTTGCAGATTATCGATAACTGCTGGTGATACAAATGTGGAGAAGGGAAAGAAATCAATACAGAGAATGAGTGCAGTCAAGGTCAACGAAACAAACTCAAGACTTGGGAGTATGGGCCCACGAAGAGCATAAACAACTGAAGTAGGATACTAGGGCCAGAACCTCACTGGTATGAATTGACGTAACTCCACTGATGTCAATGGCGATAGCTGGTGGAGACTGACCTGAGCGAGTAGTGACAAATGACCTACCTGATGGAGTCCGTTGGCCTTCATAGACTCTATTCATTCTTTGAGGCGACGCTTTAGGTATCAATCTTCAGAGTAAAATGGTTAAGTGGTTGAAAAAAATCTTATATGTCATGCCTTTTTGTATTTCTGGGTTGCTGAAGCAGCAAAGCTCTCAAAATAATTCAGTAGCTGCCATCCTGGGGGCAGAGCAATATTGCCTTGCATGGCCCCGTGAAAGATCTGGGTTCTATGTCAGGTTGTTCTGATCCTTTGTTCTGTGAGCTGGGAGATCTGCAGAGACATCATGTTTGCTCCCGAAAGAGGAAGGTGTGGGAAGCCTTGGATCAGTAAGAAGAAATCCCTGATAAATCAAGTTAATTGCGGAGTGGCTGGCACCTGGGACTAATTTATTCCCAGGGTTAGGAGGTGGTGGTTGATAAGCCTTGGGGAGGATGGCAGAGGGAGTCTGAAAATTGGAAGGCAGTTTATTATTTAATTTTTAAATAGCCCCTAAATGTCCCAAGTGAGATCAAGGTGCTGTACGCACACATAAGAGCTAGTCCCTGCCCTGATGAGGTGATGCTAAATAGATAACACAGACAAAAGACGTAACAGCAAGTAATAAATAACCATTTGTGTAGTGCGTGCGCCTTCTCCCTTTGCCATACCAGTCAAGGGGGGTCCTGGCTCTGATCCCCTTACATCACTCTGACACTTGAGTGTCTATGGAGCCGGAGTCTTTCTTACACTGCACCTTATACAGTGACTAACGCCAGTGCAAAGTGGTGCTGTTCTCATCGGGAAGCTGTGCACTGGAGTAAGTGACTAGATAAGCTGCAGGTCAACGGAGAATAAGGCCTGTTGACTTCACTAGAGTTACTCCTGGTTTATACCAGTGTAACTGGGAGCAAAGTCAGGCCCCTGATTTAGAAAAATTCCTTATCGCTGCTGTTAGAAAAAGAAGGCAAAAATAATTATTTTTAAATTTCTGATTTGGTTCGGTGGTTTATTTCACTCTGCATCTTGTATTGAATTATATTCTAGAATAGCTATCGAATGAAGAGCATACATCTGGTTTCTAGAAATTGTTTAAGGAACCTGGTCCTTCGAGACTAACTGATGTGTAATAACAGGGAGCGTGAATAAATCTGTACTTTAACAAACAGGCTTGTTTGCTCACCCGCTTTCCTCTGGCTTGATCTAGTTCTCAAATCATCACTTTGTTCATTTGAGGAAGGGGGTATGATTGCACCTTATTCCTGGGAGAAATGGAAAAATGCAGTTGTTTCAAACATGACTGAAAATGTGATAACCCCAACTCCCCCAGGGCGTGACAAACCTAGAATTAAAGGTAGCCTACTTCCCCATTCTCAAAGTCGCTTCTGCCTTCCTTGAGGCGAAAGGCTGAAAAATAGTGAAAGCTCGGTGAAAACAGTTCTTATATGAACGTAGGTGGTGTGCTGGCCAGACCCACAAAACCCATGAGTATAAATTACTTGGAACGGGAAGGGTGTGACATGAGGCTGAATAAACCAGTTTGGGCTCTTATAAACGTGAATATTGGGAATTAATTGCTTGATATAAAATGCATTTTTTGCAGGACAGTTGCAAATCAAATATGCTAATTACCTGGGAAATTCCTTCCTCCACCTAAAATGACTGTTGGGAAGTTCTCTGGGCAGAAGAGACCAGGAAGTGAGCACAGTCCTGTGGAGTGCGGAGCACTTTGGTCCCAATCCAACAACACACTTCAAATTCATGAGTAGCCCTAATTAATTTAATGGGGCTGCTCATATGCTTATAGATTACTAGGCCAAGACGAGACCATTGTGATTACCTAGTCTCCTCTTCTACATTACACAGGCCATAGAACTTCTCCAAAATAACTCCTAGAGCGAATCATTTAGAAAAACTTCCTGTCTTGATTTAAAAATTGTCATCGATGGAGGGTCCATCACAAGCCTTGGTAAATTGTTCCAGTGGTTAATTACTTTCACTGTGAATTTAAGATTAAGCACGTGCTTAGATGGCTTTGCTAGATGGGGAATGCAGTGCTCTGCTCCTTGTAGATTGAGCCTCGCAAGAGACTAGCGATGAGTAGGCCAATTCAATTAACTATGTGTCATTCCTGTTTCTAAATTAGAAATAATCTTTTGCACTTTGAACACCTGTTCCTGCAGCCATTGAAGTCACTGTCAGAGCTTCCACTGAGTTCAGTAGTGTAGGATCGGGGCCTTAAAGCATAGCCTTCTGGCCAAGGATTTTCTTGGTGCCTCGCAAACATTCCTGAATTAAGTTTCATGACATGTGAGTAAAGTAGGCATGATCTGCCTTTCACAGAAAAGTAGACTGAAGCACAAAGAGGTTAAACGAGTTGTCCAAGGTCGCACAGAGAGTCTGTCACCAGTCTGGGAACAGAACCCGGGAGTTGTCTTTTCTGTGTCTGAACAAATCTAAATGTAGTAATAAAACATATGTGAGAAAACACAGTTCTTTGTTTTTTTAATAGTAGCAGACAACGGGCATGGGAAGGGGCAGGTTGCCTGCCTACAAAGAAGAACACAAATATAACAAGCTCTTTGGCAATGGGGAAAAAATATCCCAGCCTTGCTTAAACCACTTCTGATCTCCCTTCGTCCAAGGCCCATGGAAATCAGAGAAGCTTTGAGAATGGTGAGCCCCCACGTTAGGCGGACGCGCCGTGTAAGAAATGTGAACAAAATGTTATACAAACAAACTACGCAGAGAGAGGAGATAATCTGCAGAGAGAATTCTCTGCTGCTCCCAGCTGCTGTCTCTTTGTTTTGCCCTTACTTTTCAAGAAATTACAGTTCAAACAGGCATAAGCCCAGATGTGGGCTATTTACTGTGATTATCTCCCTTTTTACTGTGCCTCAATTTAATTTCCCTGTTTTTTTTTTGTTTTTTTTTGCAGGGGGAGAGAAGAGGAGAGGGGAGTGGAGGGGAGAGAAATGTGATTTCTGTTTGTGGGGTGGGGGACAGAAAGATGGTAGCACTCAGTGGATGGGGATTATCTGGCTCATTGTGCATCAAGGAGATGAAGGAGCAAAGGAGGAGGAAGGGAGGGGCACCTTCTGATACAACACCTCTATCCGGCATCTATTGCCCTGACCCAAATGGTATGAATCTGAATTTTAATCAAGCTGGCTGTTGTTTTTGTCCCAGTTAAATTGGAAGTGGGCGAAGCCAGTTCACAGAAGCTGGAGGGAAGGGGAGTAGGAATGTCTAACTGAAAGATCGAGAGAGACAGCCTTTCTGTCACTCAACAGAAAAGACAAGCACGTTTCTGTGTAGCTGAATGAGGCCTGCGGGTGGGGATGGTTATGAATTTGTCTTATTATGGAGACGCTTGAACTGTCATCTGTACTTTGGAAGCAGAGAGAGTGAGTGAGATTGCTGTTGGGTCTGCGGCAGCAGCACCTCTCTTATTGGATTAACAGACAAGGAAGATGACTGTAGAATGTGTACCCAGTATCTGCACTACAAAGGGATTAGTGTGGGTTTCAAAGAAATTAATGGCTTTTGAGTGAGCACAGAAATACTAATGAATGTCAGGGCCAGAGATGTAAGGCAAACAAAATTGATTTCTTTTGATTTCTTTCTTTTTTTTTTTTCCCCTTTTCATTTGAGATATGAGTTTAATTTTTCTCTGCAATTTTACGATTTAGACCTATGGTTTTCCCTTTAGCAGAAATACTCTCTAGTAGGTTGTCCATCTGCAGGGAGTAGTTAAATTTGTTGGTTTACATCCATTTCAGACATGATAATGCTTAAATCAGTGAAATTGTTGAAAACATCTGGACAGAAAGTCTATGTCTACACTGGGAAAATGTATAATGTGAAAAGCATGTTAACTAACTTGACGTTAAACATGCTTTTGTCTGTAGGGTTGCCAGGATAGTGGTCGAGTTTAGGACATGCTAGGTAAACCCAACCTAAACTTAACCTTTTTCCTGGTGTAAATGCAGGTAGCACCCTTAGCTCGATTTTATTGGTATTGTTGCTGGTTGAGTATAGCGTAGGCTTCTGTGACTACTGGAGGAAAAAGGCCAGGGGTTAGCGAAATCCTGGTCTATGCTACAAAGTTAGGTTAGCCTAACTACATAGCTTAGCAGTATGAAAAGTTTTACGCCCTGTGTGATGTAGTTTAGGCCGACCTAAGGCCCAGTGCAAACACTGATAGGTTGATGGAAGAATTCTTCTGACAGCCTAGCTCCTGCTTCTCAGAGAGGTGGGTTTGCCAAGGTGACATCAGAACTCCTCCTGCTGCTGTACTGTGCGTCTACACTACAGCGGCTCAGCATTTCTACTGTAGACATAATCTTAGTCTGACCTTAATTTGGCCACTTTTCTTAGGCTAGGGCTACGCTAGAGAATTTACCGCTGCACCACGGTAAGCTCTTTAGTGTAGCCCTTCTAAACTGGCAGGAGAGAGCCCGCCCGTCGATTTAATTAATCCATTCCCAACGAGCGGCGGCTGCTGCGTCAATGGGAGAAGCGCTCGCATTGGCATAGCATCGTCCACACTGGCACTTAGGTCAGCATAATTTATGTTGCGCAGGGGGGTGGCTTATTCATACCCCGAGTGACATAAATTATACCAACGTAAGTGGTAGTGTAGACATAGTCTTAATCCAATCCCTTGAGGTATGTCTTCACTGCGGGATTAATTCTGGCTGTTACTCAGGCGTTCCCCTAAACGTCCCTTCTATCCGCACAGCACCCTCTCACCTGAATTGTTTGGTGCTTTCAGCCCAGGACAGCCCAGCTGAGGCTAAAGATTAGAGCCCAGGTTCCATTTACACTTGGGCTGGTAGCCCACCCCACCCGCTTTGCAGTGAGAATACAGGTTGAACCCCTTGAGTGCCGATAACTCTACAGGGCCTTCCCACAATTCCCCCTGTTGCACTCGGAAGGACAGACACGTTTTCCTCCACTCCCTTGGAAAGAATCACAGAACGGCTCCACTCACTTCAGTGCACAGACCGCTGGGACATGCCCTCAAAAGCCCTAGTGACACACGCGGGGGCGTGTGGCCCCGGTCAGGATGCAATAACTCAGATAGTGCTTTGTAAGGTGGCTGCTTATTCCCAGGCTACTCTGACCTGGGTGGTCAGAGCCGGGTACGAATCACCTGGGTTAACGCTGCAATGAAGACAGATCCTTAGTGTAGTCCAGCACAGTCATGTTTAAAAGGTGCTAGCTGGTCATGGTTAACCACAGAGCTCCTTTTAGGGGCAAAGGCAAATAGGAATAAGCGTTTGTTCCTGCACTGTGAGTTATTTCAGGTCACAGCCTCACGAGTACATGCTCTGAGTTCTCTTATATCTTCAGGCATCAAAGATCGCATCCGGGGGAGAGGGGAAGGAGATGATGAATATCATCAGAATTAGAGAGGGCAAAAAAGTGTGTAAAGCAACACTCTGGGACCGATGTGAAGATATTGTGTTCATAAACATTAGGTGTGGCTGAATTGATTGGGTCAGAGTGGAACCAGTCCAAAATTTCATCCCAAACTCAATCCTTTTTGGAGGTTCAAAAAAGTTTCTTTTCAATCTCGGTGGGTGGATGGGGCTATGGTTTACAGTGTTTTTGCAGATGGGCTTGAGCGGGAAATTTGTAATAAAATCCTGGGCCCAGGGAAGTCAGTGGCAGAATTCCCACTGACTTTGACTGGGCCAGGATTTCACTCTTCGGATGTCACTGAAGTTCAGAGGTATTTGGATGCATAGTTCTGATTTGGGCCCATCGCTTGTATTTTTAGTTTTTCTTCATTTCTGCTCTTTCTGAGTCAGATTTTCCTTTAGTATAAATCAACACAACTCCCTTAGAATAAATGGAGTTATGTCCGTTTACACTAGCTGAGGATCTGGTCCTCTGAGTCCAGATCACACTTGAAATGCTGTGAAAGAAGCTACTCTCACAGACCTCAGTTCACCATTGCCTTGCACCTTGTGTAGTCATTTACATAGTGTGAAATTGGTATAAAATGCTACAGTGTTAATGGTAGCACTCTTTGCACTGGTTTTAAATGACTACACAAAGTGCAGGTAATGGCAGATCAGACCCCACCTTGTTTCTAGTTGAGCCAGAAACATTAAGAATGGGAAATCTCATAATTAAGACTGTTCTCCTGAGATTTTCCTCCTTTTACAGCAGATCCAGGAAGTTTAAATAACTATTTGAACTGATTCTCCTTGCTGGTTACCTGTGTTGTTTTTAATACCTGGGCCTGTTAAATCTGATTTTCTTTTAAACGTTCTCTTATTCTTCAGAATTAATGTTGTTTTATTTATTTTTTGGCTCTCTTATAGTGGTTAGTTTCACTTTTGTTTCTAGGCAATTCCCTTTCCAATCCTCATGCATGGACACAATTCTGCTGCTGTTTGCATCACAGCACTTATGGGAATGTTTAAAATGGAAAAAAAGTTTTCAATTAAAAAACAATGGAAACATTTCTGCTCATATTAGATTTTGTGAAGATTTCTTTTCTTTCCTTTCCCTTTCCCTCTCTCTCTCTCGTTCAAGGTTTTGCCCATGCTTCCAAAATTACCGTGCTTTGGAGAACACATTGCTACATGGTAGTACACCAGCCTTGTTAAACCATGGTTTGA
The DNA here is from genome assembly GCA_007922155.1 of Mesoclemmys tuberculata. Taxonomy (NCBI): domain Eukaryota; kingdom Metazoa; phylum Chordata; order Testudines; family Chelidae; genus Mesoclemmys; species Mesoclemmys tuberculata. The sequence continues at coordinate 5,547,700 of ML675620.1, read as the reverse complement.
TCTCACCAGGGACGTAGTGGGAGCTACCCTACCTGATGTTTGTAAAATACCTTGAGATCTTTAGAGAAAAGGTGCTATAGTAAAGAAAATTGTAATAATAATTCATCAATTGTTGATATTATGCAAAACCTGTATTTTCAAGTTCTGTGTTTTCCTACGCATTTTAAAAATTAAGTTTGCTGGATAGGCACAATTTTATGTTCTCTAATCTTTTATATGCAGTATGTGCCTTACCAAATGAAGTCATGAAAATGTCTGCAGATCACATGAAACCTCAATCTGAACCCCGCGTTTGTCTTCAAGCTGTGTTCCCACAATGATCCATGTGCACAGACATAAAGCTCAGAGAGTATGAAAAGAGAACTACCACCAAACCGATGCTTAAGACCAGAGGAAAGAAGGGCCATGTATAATTTATCAATTTAATTTAAAGTTTGTCAGGCTGATGACTCAAGGACATCAAAATCAGGAGGCCCATAGGTGCAAGATGCTGACGCCTCCCAAGTGGTGCTGCTAGTCCACCTTTCAATGGAAGTTAAAGATGTTAGCATCTCTTGGGACGCCCTTGTCACCCCCAACCTTTGTGCCTATGGTTTGCAATCCATTTAAGTGATGTGCTCACTAGATACAGGTTTAACAGAGACCTTTGTCAACCACTGTAGTGTGCTTCTCAATACTTAAACTGCTTGGGAGGTTCTAGATGCCAGGATGTATGGCATGTCCATAGATAGGGCCACTTTGGAAAGAACCTCAAGAAAATATTATACAGCAGAGCCTGTCCACTTTTTTAAATATGATTTAGCATTTTAACATTTCCATTTCTGCTCTACCATGGGAGGCATCATGGCCTAGTGGATAGAGCACTGGAGTGGGGCTCAGGAGACATAGGCTCTATTCCCAGCTCTGCCACTGGCCTGCTGGATGACCTTTGGCAAGTCACTTCGCCTTTCTGCCTCCAGTTCACTGTAAAATGAAGGTAATGATACTGACATCCCTTGGTAAAGTGCTTTGAGATCCACACATGAAAAGAGCTGAGCGAAAGCTAGGTATTATTATGTTAATTATTTCCTCTCACTACAAATCTGCAGTTGGCTGCATGGATGTATCCACCTCTGTTTCTATTGCATCGTGTCCCCCTGCTGGAAATATCTCTTTGGGCCAAGACTGTCCCAGTTACACCAGTTCTCCTCCAGAATGTAATAATACCTCATTTGATGTGCCCAGGAATATTGGGCAATTGCTGTGAGCCGGAATGACAATAAAGTGAATCATTTGAAAAGCATTAAGTAATTGTCCTGTTTAATTTCTTCCAGAACACAAGCTGACATTCCCCAATACTCTGAAGAAGGGATACCTAGAAATTAAAAAGGACCATGACAGCTACTGGCAACCCTGTTATGCACAGCTCTCTCCCTACGAACTGTACCTGTATTACCTTGATAGTAGCGGCAACCAGAATTTTCCTACCGTGTATCTGCTTTCACATTTCCAAAGTGTCACGGTTACAGGCAGCATTGAAGCAAAGATGGTGGATGCCGTTCTGTCGGACAACTCCCAGCTGCAGCTGAAGGCAGAGTCACCTTGGGAGACTTTGGACTGGGGGCAGAAACTCTGGGAAGTGGTACATTCTTCTATGCCGACTTTCATCGGGCAGCAGGAAGACCTCGAGGACTCGCAGAAATTGGACAACGTCCAGGACCTTACCCAGATTCATGGCTTACAAAAGACTCCTACTGAGCTTTTCCAGTGTACAGCTTTGACCCAAAATACGAAGGAGTACCAAAACATTCTCAGATCAGGGATTCTTTATAGGCTGACTGTCCAGAATAACTGGAAAGCATTTACTTTTGTACTCAGTAGATCGCGTCTCATGGCATTTCAGCCTGGTAGTCTTGATGAAGATCCTCTCCTGAGTTATAACATTGACGTGTGCCTGACTGTCCAGACGGATGTTCTGGATGACTGTGATTCTTGCTTTCAGATCATTTTCCCTCAAGATGTCCTCCGTCTGCGGGCAGAGACCCGTCAGAGAGCACAGGAGTGGATGGAGGCCCTGAAATCCGCTGCCAACGCAGCCAGAAGCTTAGGTCAAAACCTGCAGGTTCCTCTGAGAAACAAAGCCAGAGATCAGCCTTTTGGAAAAGATTTTCGGCAGAGCAAACGCCAGTCTGTGACCACCAGCTTTCTAAGCATTCTGACCACTTTGTCTCTGGAAAGAGGACTCACAGCCCAGAGCTTCAAGTGTGCAGGTAAGCGACTGAATTGCATTGGCTTTGTCCTCGCATACTCTACAGAGGATAAAATGGAGGCTGCATGTATATAATCCTGTTTCAGGATTCGTGCACGTTTGTCCAAGAAACGGGCATTCATCTTCCATCACCGTAGCCGTTACGCCACAGGCTGTGAATGTGTCAGATCTGGCAAACTACAGCCAACTTTGGCCTGGTTAGCAGCCGAGTGGGGCATGCCCCACGTGAAACAGAAAGCGTTGTAAGGAGTGCTCTAGGCAGCGCTCTAGGCGGCGCTCTTCTCTCAGAGTCAAGCCAGCTTTCAGTGATCCAGAAACTGCAAGAACATCTCCCTTCGTATTAGGGTTTGTAAAATTAAACGTCAGCCCGTGGATAGATTAACTCTTTGGCTTTTCTTGTGGTGCGTGTGGACAGTGTCTCGTCCAGTGTGGGTCTGGTTCCTGATTATTAGAAATAATGCTAATCTAAATTCTGGAGTGAAGGTGCCCCTTGCATGACAACAGAGGTAATATTTTAATGGCAATCGGGCCTGAAGGCACTACACTTTGTGTGCAATCTCCAATCCAAAGCAGGTCTGGATAGGTATTGGATGGGGGATCTCGAAAGCACACTCGGGTGCCCCAGGAAGCAGTGATGGTAGGTAGTGCTTGTCCCTCTCAGTCAGGGGGCAGTCCCCCCAATAAGTGATGTGAAAGGTGCCACCTTCCAGGAATAAACTTCAGCTCTTTGACCACTTCTAGTTATTAGGAATCCTAGGACCGTTTTGTAAGACGAGGGTGTCAAGCCATTGTCAGAGACCAATCCCACTTTGAATGATCATATTCTGCTTATCTAAGATTTACCCTTTGGCCTCAGCTGCATTCATAAGTGTTATTCACTTCCTGTTCTACCGTGTGCCGTTTTACTGGGAAGCTCTTGTTACTACGTTTCATTGGAGGTTCAGATGATTCATAGGGAGGAAGTCTTGTCTTCTCTAGTAGTCAGAGCACGAGGTTGGGAGTCAAGTTCTGCGTTCTAGTTCCGACTCTGCCACTGACTCTCAGTGCATCCAGATGTGACTAGCAGAGGCCTACATTTTCAAAAGTCACTATGATTTGGGGTGCCTAAGGCTTGCGGTGCCTCATTTAACCTTTCAGAAAGAGGCCTGATTTTCAGAAAGCGCTGAGCACCCCGTTCCCGCCCAACCAACAGGCCCTTTTGAAATGTCTCAGATTGGGCACTTAACAATGAAGGTATCCGAAATCACTTTTGAAAATGTAGGCCTCTTCGTCTCTGTGCATGTTCCCTCGTGTGTAAAATGGGGATAAGAAAACCTACCAGACAGAGAGGGATTATGGGGATCAATTAATTGATGTTTGTAAAGCAGTTTTGAGACCCTAGGGTCCTGGGCACGACAAAGTGCCGAAATATTGTAACAAACAGACCTGTCTGTCTGTCTGCAATTGGAATTGCTCAGCTGTACTTTGTCACGGGCCCTTTCTATTAGCAGCTATGAGAAGTCCTCTAGTAGCTCAGGAGATGGAGGCCTGTGCTGCCCACAGCTATCAGACTTGAAGACTGTGCCATTTTTTTATTGTTGTATCTTCTCTGAGCCTTGACTTTCCTTAGTAGCTCAAATCCAGCCTCCACGAGGAGATTCCCTGTACGCTTGGATTATCAGGCCCTTCCTGCAAAAATTGTCACCTGTCAGTGTGCGTGCCAGGCCTGAGATCTAGGTATGTGCTCATCCGCTTTTGTTCTTCTTCCCTGGAAGTGGATTTAACGACACAGCCTCGAGCATCCATGCTTGTTTTGTTTTGATTAATGGCAATCTTAAATTCATTTGAGAGCTGACTAGTTCAGGGCCAAGGTACAAGTTATTCACTTCACTGCTTTTGAAAATCCCACTACCTACTAAAAAATCCGGCGGTAAGTCTCCCTGTGCCTCAGTTTCCCATGTATAAAATGGTGATGATGCCACTTCCCTACCTCACGTGTGTTGTTAGGATAAATACATTATGGCTTGTGAGGCACTTGGAGCCAGACCCTCAACGTATTTGGGCTCCCATCTTCTGTTGAAATCAGTGGAAGTTAGGACCCTAAATACCTTTAAGGTACAGGGCCTCAGATACTCCAGTGATGGGGCGCCACAGAAGGATAGCTAGATCTGTCTAATCTGTTATCCATACGCAGCATTGCTCTCACTATGTTGGTCCCAGGATATTAGAGAGACGAGATGAGTGAGGTAATATCTTTTATTGGACCAGCGTCTGTTGGTGAGAGGGGCAAGCTTCTGCACTTACACAGAGCTGAAGAAGAGCTCTGTGTAAGCTTGAAACTTGTTTCTCACACCAGCAGGTGTTGGTCCAGTAAGGACATTTCCTCACTCCCTTGTCTCTCTAATCCCTTACCCAGCAGCCAGGGTTTATTAAACTCCAGTAGGGGGCAGAGTCAATAGTCTCATTTTAAGATGTTTTTCAGGGTTTCCTTCTTCATTTTCTTCTTTTCTTCTTAATTCTTTTCACTTAAAACGAAATTCAGTGAAGAAATGTTCTGTCCTTTAAAGCCGTCATTTCGCTGCTGCCCTGCTTCCAAGAAAGCTAATGAGCGTGTTGCCAGTGGGAGTGGGATTAGGCCATGGGAGAGCAACAAATAACCTGGCAGCTTTCATTTGAGAAGTGTTTTAGATATTCTGGATTTTATTCCGTGGGAGCTGCCTTTTGTGTGGGGAAGGATGGATTTCCTCTCTGAAACATGCTTCATTTCACTTTGAGATGCTCCTGCGTTCCCCACGGGAATAAAGCTCTCTGACCTTGCCGGGGCATGAATGCTGTTTTTAAGTTAGGTGCTTATTTTTAAAAAGCCACATGTCGCTTTCATGGTGCTCCGAGGCCAGGTCCACTCTACAGATCTATATCAATATGACTATGTCGCTACGAGGCGTTAAAAATCCACACCCCTGAGCAACGTAGTTATGCCGACCTAATCCCCCATGTAGACAATGCTATGTCAAGAACTTCTTCCATCAACATGGCTACCGCCTCTTGAAGGGGTGGATTAACTATGCTGATGGGAGAACTTGCTTGGCCTAGGAGCATCTTCAGAAAAACACTATCGCAGCACAGCTGCACCGGTACAGTTGTAAGTGAAGATGAGTCCTGACATTTACTCGTTAGATGTCTCCTGTGCTCCCATGGCCTGATTTTCCAGAGGTGATGAGTAAGCGCAGCTCCCATTGACATCAGTAAGATTTATGGGCGCTCAGCATCTCTGAGAATCAGGCGACTGGACATAATTTTAACTTGAATTTCAATCAACCCCTGTGCAATGTCCAGTTTTAGAGCAGGGTTTATGTCCATAGAGCAGTCTTTTCATTGTGTGCTGTGCCTTTCCCCAGGGGTCCCAGAGAGTTGATTTGGGGCCTCTAGCTGTAATCACAACACAAATAAATAATAATTAATAATAACTGGGAAAACTTCATCCTGTTTGGTTCAGGGAGGAAAAATTCATGCCAAAGAGACTTTAGAGAATAAAGAGTCTTGAAGATCTCTGTGCATCTTGATCGCTACAGGCGGTTTCTGCTGTTGTACTTCATAGACGGCTGTTTAACCTAACAGGACTGCTGTCGATAATTACATCTTGCAGGCATTAAGAGCTTTCTCTCTCTCTCTTTCCCCCTTTCCTCCCACATCCCTGGCTGCTGGGAGAGGTAAGCTTGGAAAGAAAAAAAAAGAAAAAAAGTTTTGCTGTGAATTTTTCAGCCATTTAGTGCAAATTCCTGTAATTACTGTCATTGTGTCGTGTCTGAATGGCGCATAATACGGCAGAAGCCTTTCCTAATTGAGACCTTACAGGAGGTACAAATCCCTTCTTTGTTCAGCCTGCCAAATTAGTGCCGGAAAGTGGCAGGGTCCGAGTGGGAATCAAAGGCGAGCAACACAAAGATGGAACTTAAGGCTACAGTAATAACCCTCTCTTGTCCTGCAGGGAAAAAAAAGTACTGACCAATGAAAAATGAAGTTTTTTTGTTATAAATTCCCTTGACATGACAGCACCTCGGGGCTGCTTTATTTATTTAGTAAAAGTGATTAAACAGTAATACAACAGGGCAGTCCATTGTCTGCCATGCTACCGCCCATCCTACAGACCCCTGCTGCCTTGGCTAATTGATTGACAATGAACCTCTGATAAAGAAGTTTGTTGGGAGGACCTGATGGGGCTAGGGTTCCCCCCCTTCTTTCTTTGTCTGGAGTTTCTTTTTGTTTGAATTGCACTCCACATTCCCCCCCCCCTTTAAAAGCTTTTCAAGGTCAGCTCCCAGACAAACAGCTGACACTCACAAGCAGGTAGAGAAAAATGAGAGTCTGTCTGTGCCTAGCTTTTGACAGGTTTAACTTGGGGGCTGACCAGCACTTTCCAACCACTGACACAAGCCAGGGCAGCAGTGTCAGACACAGTGATGGGATGGAGGGGGAAAGGAAGGAGGAGGGGAGGACAGATTGTTGGTGAGAAGGGTGAGAAGGGTAGTTTAAAAAAAAAAAAAAGTTTTCCTTTGGTGGGATCTGATGCCTTTGCTTGGTCCCTACATGCAAGAGGTTTCCCCACGCCGAGTTCTTCCTCCTGACTGTGGGGCATTCCATTTTTCACCCTGCATTTTAAAGAGAGTGAGCTAATCTATATTCTGTTGATTAAAAAGGGCGGGAGTGGAGGCTTTTAAGACTGTATGTATTTTATAAGCTTTGTTGTGTTCGCTAGTTTTTGGCCCTGCAAATAAATATTTTGCGGAGAGAAAGTAGGATGAGCTGTTCATTCCTTCAGCTCCAAAAAGGCAGCCTCTCCTCAGTGTCTGATTAATTTGCACCCATGACTCTTCTTTCAAGCAAGGGACCGGATCCTACACTGTGGTTCACTAGCCCAGAGCCCTGCCCTGGTGGTGAATATGTGGGCCTCCATACGGACGTAGTGTTCCATGCTAGAAGATCACATTGGAGGATCAGGGCCCTGAGGCTCTGATCCTACAAACACGTAAGCACATGCATAATTTAACTCGGGAGACTTCAGGGGGGCTGCTCGACGGGCCTAAAATTGAGCACATTTTTAAGTGCTTTGCCAGATCGAGGTCCAAGCTAGTAAGTGTCAGGCTTGTCTTTTCATGGGCAGATCTGGGAATGGTTTCCCCAGTCACAAGGTCCTGTACCCATTAACGGGCTGTGTCACAGATAGATCCGCTATTTATTTATTTCGTTTGCATGCAAGCGAAATCCCTGAATTGATCAGATTAGGAACATAGGATTTGCCAGCCTGGATCAAACCATGTGTCCATCAAGTCCAGAGTCCGGCTAGGAGCTAATTCTCCAGAGGAAAGTGTAGTTGCTGTGTCCCTTCAGTAATGAACCTAGCTGTTTGCTCAATGCCGTGGGGTCAAAGGGAAAGGAGGGAGCTTCTCCCACAGACCTGCAGCTTTCAGATTATGTCAGTGGCTCCTAGCCCTTTTGTGGTAGTGCCCCCAGCTTTGAAATGGACTGACAAGATGAGCTGCCTTTTCCCCTGGTCTCCTTGCACTGTGCTCTGGCATAGCTCTGGCACTTCTTGCTCTGGCATAGTTGCTTGTCTATTTCTCCTCTTGGGGTCTCTTTTCCCTCCTCGTCTTTTTCTTTTCTACCATTACTTGTAATTAGATTAATAAAAGGAAGCACATGCCGCTCCAACAGCCAGTCCTCATGAATCTGTGACTTCCATCCTGATGTGAAAAGTGGCCACTATCTTTATTTTTGTAGCTTTCTATTTTCTATCCTTGCTTCTTTCCCCCTCTCCCTCCCCACTGTTCTCTTTCCTGCTGTGCCAGGTGACTCCCATTCATCGTTCCCCATCTGCTTGCCAGAAGGATACATGCTCCACAGACTTGGCTGCGTGCGCTCTTCCTACGAAGTTGAACACCATGAGAGCAGAGAAGCAAGGATTGGGCCAGCCACCTTGCAACCCCGTGTGCATGAGCTGCTCCTGTGGCTGGCTGCAGGAAAGGCCACCGCAGGAGCAGCGGATGGAAAGCTGGTGGCTTTCTAGGAACCGGTTTACCCATGGCTGTGTTGTGATCGCATTTGCACTGGTAGGGAGGATTTGGCAGAGCAGAAACGAGATCCTGCAGCTCTTTCTGCTAGCTAGAGCTAGTGTGAAGCTCACCCCCTGAATAGAAAAATGCTGATTTTTGCCTTGCAGCATAAAATCTGTTTACCCTGCAGAACAACAGGTGTTACTGTGCACGAAAATATTTAGTCACTTAAAAAAAATCCAGCTACAGTACTACCTTGGGCTGACTTTCCTCAAACCAATGGCTGGTGTACAGCTAGAGGAAGCTCATCCTTTGAATTCAGCAGACGCTTTGCAAGTCACTGTAGCAGCTGGAAATTCAGTAGCACCTACCCACTGAACTAAAAACAGTTCAATAGGGCCAAACTTCAGTAAGCTGGCTGTGCAATACCGTTCTATCAGAAGGCCCTTTTAAAGACCTTTAGTCCCATGTTGTAATTTTATTAATTCCAGCCAGGAACCCCTCAGTCTAACCTATCCAAGGCATCTGCCACTGTGGTGTCTGAAGTGCTGTATGTATCAATTTATCCTCTATGTAGATTAACCTCCGTTGTTCTCATTTCTCTGTTTCTCCAGGATTCCAGCTATTTTTCCGCCTTCCCTTCTTCTGAGGCTCTGTGAAGCTCCCTATGAGAGTGTACGTTGCATTAAAAAACTGCATTTGTAATGTTGCATTGTAAGCCATCGTTTCTCATGGGTTTACAGCTGCCTTTTCAGAGCCCAGTCCTGGTCCCATTGAAATCAATAGCAAAACTGTCCTTGAGTTCAGCGGAAGTGGGTTTGGGACCTTAGGGCTCAGCCCTGTGTTCCTTGTACTCATGCACCCCCCTCCCCCCCCCGGCCATGTCTAGACTACAATTTGGAAGGTGTTAGCTACAGCTAGTCTGGACAAAATTATTGACTTCTGTGAGTTTTTACAGGCTAGGGACTATCAGACGGGATTATTAATTGGCTTGCCTTGGAGGTGAAAGCTCAGGTTTTTCACATTCGCAGATACTAGAGTAATTTTGCGTTGGAGTGCAATTAGATCCATGTGGATTTATCCTGGCCCACTTGCAGAGCCCTTCTGAAGGGAATCTGAATATTCAGAAACACGGCGAGGCTACTGGTCATCGGGGCGCTAGCAGTTTGAATGCTGTTGTTTGGACGATCACACAGGGCATGTCTCTTCTGCAGTGTTGATTGGCCAAGTCTGCCCTATGTATCCGAGTGGATAGCAGAGTCCATTTCCGTTTGGTTTCTAGAAGCAGTGTGTGTTTGTTTTAAGGTGTGATTTGGCTTTGGAAAGGGATTGTAAAACCGATATCCTATTTAGGCTGCTCTTTGTGTGATCTGCTACGTGTATGTAGAATCAGCTCTTGATTCTTAACACAAAAACAAGTTTTCACTCCTGTTACCCACAGTACTGGGAGAATGAGTTTGATTCTGTTCTGAGGTATCACAAACAGAATTATTATCTAAGTTCCCATTGCAGGGCCCAGATTTGCACTCAGTTACGTCTTTGCAACCTCAGGAGTATGACTAAGATTGCATTTAATTTCCACGCCCTTTGGAGCCATTTCAAACACTGCAACAGAACTGTCACAGGTCAGTTAATATAGTTTTGTGTCCATTTATCCTGTGGACCCAGTTTGTGTGCGACTAAAGGGCTACTAGTGCACATGAGATGTGTCTGTTGCTGTCGTATCAGAGCATGCAAATACCTTAAGACACTGCTTTTGGCATGTCTACACTGCAGGCTTTGCAGTGATCGATGCAGCGGGATTGATTGAGCGGGTCGTGTAGATGAGCTCTCTAGTCAACGCCACCATTTTCCCTCTCTCGCCTCCCCTCCGAAAGGAGTTAGGCTGTGTCAATGGGAGGGCATCTCCCATTGACACAGTGGTGTGTAGACACCATAATGTGTCAATGTAATATGTCGACAGGAGATAACGCAAACTATGTAATATAGCTTGCGTATCTCCCGTCGACCACCAGCAGCAGCGTAGACCAGCCCTTAGAGAGACCAGGTAGGTGAGGTAGTATCTTTTATTGGACCAACTTCTGTTGGCGAAAGAGACAAGCTTTCAAGCCTACACGGAGCTCTTCAGCTGTGCATAAGCTCAAAAGCTTGTCTCCTTCACCAACGGGGTGGTCTAATAAAAGATTTTACCTCACCCACCTTATGTCTCTAATCTCTTGGGACAAACACAGCTACAAGAAAGCTGAATAAGAACTTCCAGTTCCCACACACGTTGTGATAGGAAAAGCATCGTCAGGAAAACAGTTGAACAACTGCAGCAGAAAACTGAGTAATGTAGAGAGAGCTTCTGAGCCCCAGGGGTTACATTTTCCAAACAAGTAATCTTGTGAGATGTGACTTTATTCTGTCAGGCTGAGAAATCTAGACAGTCCATCAAGGCAGCTTTTACTCATACAACAAATTACAGGCTAAATTAGAGGCTGAGTACCACATGGATAGTTAACAGGTCATAAATCCTCATATGCATCTGTAAAGCAGCAAGCACACCTTTATTGCTAAATGAAATGTGTGTGCAAATGCAATAACTACATAAAAAGAATATAGTGACGTGATGACTAACAAGAGGAAATTCACCCAAACAGATCTGGCAAAACTGAAATTTTTTTTTTTTTAATAACCACACACAACTCCCAAGATGAGGAGAGGTACCCTTCGCATCTAAACTGAAGTAATGTTGAGGATCTCAAAATAAACAGCCATGATATCAAAGAAAACAAACTCTGCAAACCACGAAGCTTACAAGGAGTAGAAAGTCAATGACGAAACAGTGTGGGGTTAAGTGCCCCTCCAAAATGCAGAGCAAAAATGAAAATTGAGTTAAGTACAGATTTTTCTGCTGATATATGAGTAGCTTTACAGAGTGACTGCTCGCCTGTGTAAAGTTACACATATGTGTGTAAACATTTGCAGGATCAGGCATGTAATTTTCAGTTATTAAATTATTTTTCTCTCTCTGCCTGCTGGACTGGGAGTATTGGCTGGGCGTGGATATATTCTTTTGGGAATGAATCACTCCTATTGCTAAGAAGGTAGAAAGTGAAGGAATCCTGCCTATTATGAACTCCAAAAGAACTCCCATCCAATTCAAGTAGCCAGCCCTATTTCTTCAGTGATTTTAAACGGGCTTGGAAAAGCACTGACGATTAGTGAGAATAACTGTGCAATGGCTCAGACCAATGGCCTAATTAGTACACTGCCATTTCTAATATCTGTGATTCTGTGAATAGCAAGAATTGAATTAAAAGGATGCAGAGGGCACCAGGAGAAAACTACCTGTCCATGTGATACGTGAATATTCTCAGCCCATTCTTGCGTGTGGAATATGTATTTGCATTACAATGTATAGAGCAACTTTACTGTGAGGCATGGCAGTTTAGCACTTCTCATGATAACACCCTAATTGTAAAAACAAGCATTTTTTGCAACATTCCAACTGAGAAATAAAAGATCAGAAAATTCCAAAGGTGAATTTTCTCATCTTTGGAATTTACTCAAGCCGTATTTTCTCAGCCATTTGGCACATAGGTAGTACTTTTATTCCTGTTTTACATGATCAGGTTTGTTATTTGTTATGAATACATACCAGGTGCAAAGTTAGACTTACTCCACATTTGCAAACTCCAGCTTCACCTTTGCTGTGTTAATTGCAAACAGGTTGGCCCTAGATAAGCCAGAGAGCCACAAAATGCCCCTCTCGTTTACTGCGTATCCCTTTGTTGTTGACAGCACATGGTCCAGTCTACACGTTGAATTATGTAGAGAAAACAGTATGTGATCATGTAATTAAAGACTGTAGTGCAATGCAACTGTGGACGGGGCAGATTTAAGGTTACGTGTATATTCATACAAATATATGGCCCTCCATCAGCTTGATGGATGAAAGGAGACGTGGCAGAGTCGGTCAGTGCTGCTTAGCAATGTATTGGAAAAGAGCCCAGTGCATGAGCGGCAAACCTTCCCACAGCGGCTGCAGGTCCACTGACCGGATGGAAGTTGAAACACACTCTGCTTCCTGACTCAGCCTGGGCTCTCTGATAGCTCTCCACAGCGACTGCTCCAATCTTAACCTGACTTCTCCGAACTGAGCGATTGTGGGCAGGATTTTCCCAGTTGTCAGTGGGATGCTGAATTTCTTGAGGCCTTGTTTGTCCTTGTCGCTGGATTGAAGCTTTGGCCTTCCACGGGCAGGTCTTAAATTGGTCATAGAGCCTTGGGCAGAGGATGTTGAGGCATACGCTCCACGTGTCCCAACCAACGAAGCCTGCAAACGTCCAGTGTAGTCCGTGTAGACTGCAGGCCGTTTCTCTCTAGGATCTCGTTATTGGTGATGCATTGTCCCAAGCAACTCCAAGGATTTTTCTAAGACAGTGGAGGTAGAAACTGTTCAATCTCAGCTCCTGCTTGGGGCACATAACCCAGTTTTCACAATCATAAAGGAGAGTACGAAGGACACAAGCCTGATAAATGGACACCTTTGTGTTCAGGGTTAGCAACTTGCTGTTCCAAACACGTGAGGTAAGTTTGCCAAAGGTAACAGAACCAACATGGCTTGAGTATGGAAAGCAGTGCACATCTAATCTGTTATCATTCTCTGAAAAAGTTAGCAAAAAGCTAATAAAAGTAGGTGGACATAATTTACCTGGATTTTCAAAAAGCTTTTGGTAAGGTCCTTCAACAGAGATTATTAAGGAAAATAAATAACCATTGGCTAACGGATGAAGTCTTGATGTGGATGAAACAACAAAAATCAAAATCCCAATGAATCGATGCTCTATAGAGTGAAGAGAAATTAATAATGGGATACTTACATGGGTGAGACTGCACGTATCTCCTACTTTCCCTCCTCCTGGCTCAGAGAAGCTGCCCTGGAAGACTATATCGAAACTACTTCCTTCTATGGCATACTTCTCTAGTGGCGGAGGCATAAACAGAAGAGCTGAAACTGAAGTAGTCCTCATCTGTTTCATCCTCCACCTGTGTTGAGCCACTGGGGGAGCTGCGTGTACCTGATTTAACAATACTATGTGCAAGAGTTGATGGAAAATATTTAATAAAACTTGTCCTTGTGATTGACCTTGGCTACAACTGGGGCTTCCACTGTTACTTATCTCCAGCATCTACAAGCCCTTGGTGTTAAACTTCCTTGTGGTTCAAAATCTGGTGAAGTTTTCCTTCCGCATAGGTCATTCGGTGGCCTTATCAAACTCTGGGCCATTTCCTTTTCCCTCTCAATTACGCTGTTTCTAAATGAATCAACTTCTGACTCCATATCACGGCTGTAACAAGATCACGGGGTCTCTTTCTTCTGACACTGAACAGGGAACTTGATTAGAATAAAGAAAACAGGGTTATATCTAAAGCTAGACTGCCCTCTCTCTGCTTCACTACAGAGCTCTTCCAGCCCCCTTGTGCTAGAGGATTAAAAATTGTACGCTTGTCTCTCTAGGTTACTGTAGGTCAGTTATCTGAGCACCTCACCAAACCCCGATGAGGTAGGAAAGTAGAACTGTCTTCACTGCAGATGAGCAACTGAGATACAGAGAGATTAAGGTTGTGGGTTTCAAAGCCACCTAAAGGATTTAGATGCCCAGTTCATCCAAATTCCCTAGGCAAATTGAAAATCCTCCACCTAAGCCCCGGTCAGATAGTAAGTCTGTGATCGAATCAGAAACCAAACCCAGGTCCGCTGTCCCCTAGCCCAGACCCTAAAGCATACGACGCCTTTTCCTAGCATATCATTACTCTGGCTCTGGGAAAGGTGTTCATTATGATTTCTTGCGTCGTCCACTTTTTTCTCCCGCAGAGGTAGAACTTGAAAACGAGCCTCTTGCTATCAGTGCTGCGATTCTGCCAGCGGAGACACTATGAAGCCCAGAATGGTTCCTTGCTGTACACGGCACTCTGCTGCTGCTATTTTTACAGCCCCTCTCTCGCCTCGCTTGCCTTCCTATTCAGGACTAGTCCAATGTCCTTTGACATTTCTGAGATGAAAGCTTTCGGGGGGTGCCTGTTTTTCCCCTCTTGCAAATGCAAATCCATAGCTACATGTTTCCCACCCGTAGCTACTTTCCGATACCCGTTAGTCAGGGATGGTTCAGGTTCAATAGTCCATTTCCCAGTGTTCCCCCTGCTTTGGCTTCCCCTATAAGGGTTCAGACATTCGCCTCAAAGGTAAAAATGAGCCGGGCAGGAAATCAAATGTATGAGGCTGTCTTTTATTTTTCAGAGCATGAGGGCAGGTGTGGAAGAGGGTTTGCTGACCTTTCCCATCACCAGGAAGACCCTTTTTCACTTAACACAGTCTCCGTAAGCAGGTTAATTGTCCCTCTTTCTCTCACTCAGTCTCAGAGGGTTTACAATTAGGAAAAGGCAGTGCCTTCTTTTCCATTGAATGTGAGAGCAGGTTTTGTGTTCTTCTAACCCTCAGATGCAGAGTCTGGATTTCAAAGGCATTAAACCCTGCACTGCCCTTTCCTCCCCTCCTTTTAAAAAAATAAATAAATAAATAACATAATTGGTATATGCCACAGAAATATATTTGCCATTCTCCATCACTTTGATCCGCATAACATCAAAGGACCCCACTCCTTTCATAACTTGATTTGAAAGAGTCGTAGAAATAACCACCATTATGAAACACAACAGATAACATGGGTTCCAGGAGGGGAAAGGAAAGGGATTTTCATGGAGCAAAACATATAAGGTGGAGGAAAACATAGGAACAGTGGCTGTGGCCAGATCCAGAAGGAAAGCAGCATGCAAATTTCTCTTGGCTGTTCCGACTGCAGATTGTAATCGAACGAGTACCTGCAATACACTGTAACCAAGGCAGAAAGGTGTTTCTGAGGACCAGGAAAACAAATGTGAAACTAACAGGGCAAAAGCAGCTGGAATGGATGAAAGAAACAGTACAAGAACAGACGGCTGGTTTAGCAGAAATTGCTTCGCTTTGGAAGGACCCCTTTCATTATAAACAGAGGAGGTGGCTGGCCAGGCGCACTCTCTGCAAAGTCTCTGGGATGCTGGAGCTTGGCTCTTATCTTTGGTCCGAAGTCACCTGAATTTGATGACCTTCCGGGCACGCTGTAGAAGACGCCTGTTTGAGAGGGTGTTTGGAGACAGGGTATGCTACCTAGGCGAATGTGGTCTGCTGCATTTAGAATCGGTTTTTAACTCAATAAATTGGGACTTGTTCCCATACCCCTATATACTCGAATAAGAATGGTAGTTGTAAATACCGATGCGTTAAGAGGAGAAACCCTTACGCTGCCCTGTGAAAGGCGGAATGAACCGTGCAGAGAGACAAAAAGTAAAACCTAGACAAGAGAGTCGGGGAGATTGGAAAGGTGGTTTTGCATGACTGGCTGGCTGAGCGCCTGCTGAACTGATCATTTTAATGCTGCTGAATGTTAGGTGCCTACAGCCTTGGAAGGGCATCGTTTTAGCTGTTGTTTACCTAGAAATAAATAGGTTGACAGGTGAGGAATATAGATTGCAGCACACACAGGAAGCGTACCTGAGACCCTTCTCTTTCATCCACCCACTGAGAATCCTTGCGTTGGACGTTACTATATGCAGCCCGTTGTGGGAGCAGAGAGAATGGATGCAGCCAGCATGTGTTTCAGCAGAAAGATGGGGAATGATTTCTTAACCACAAGGCTCTTGCTTTAAGTCTCCCTTTCCTCCCGACTATCCCACCTGCCCCACATGTCTCAAGTAACAGGAGGACCAAGAACTCTGCAGTTAACTAAATTCCACCTTCCCATGGTTGTTGGGTTGATCTCTGGGATTTGGCATAGATGCTACTTCTCTTCCCTGGTTCGTCATTACCAGGAAGGTCTTCTGCATAGCTTATGTCACACCCAAAACTTCTGCGATGCAGCTTGAAGGCCTGACTCTGCGAACATTTCCTCGAGCGAGTAAACTTTACTCACATAAGCAGTCCCGTTGACTTGAAACGCTGAGTGAGAACTGCTCCTGCTACTGGGGTGAATTTCATCCCTAACAAAATGGGGATGTGGTGAAAAATCTGTAGTGAAGTGGAATGAACATCCCATAGCGCTTTGGTGAATTGCAGGATGTCGTAAGGAACTCTGCTTAGACTGGAGTTTGCATCTAGCTCCAGCCCGTTGCAAGAGCATAGGCCTAAAAATGGTGACATTCTGCTTCATAGTGAAACTATTTTAGATCATTTTTGGAAATGTCAGAGGTAGAGCTTAATTTACTTCCTCCTTTCACCCGGACAGTTGGACTCACGGTACTAAGAAACTAATGACCTATGCTAAGAGATACAAAACAAGACTTGGGAAACTTTCCAGAATCATTTTTCTAATAAATACCTGATCTTGTGGGGTGTTTATAAAGGTTTTCGTGGCACTCAGTTGGGAGTGGCCTGTATAATTCGCTGATGGCTTCTACGCACATGAATAAATCAGCCAGTCCAAACTGAAGAGAATAAAATCACACACGCTGTTTGTATTGTCTATGTCTGCCGGGTTATAAGAAAAGGCTACACGTAATAAATGCAAAAACTGCAACTCGTTAGTGCACAAACTCCAGATCGTCAGTGCTCAGCCTGTGATTTGAAATTCTGAAGCAGTGTATGGCAAAAACCGATTTAGATCCTTCGCCGCTGCTTTTTTGTGGGGCTGGCTCTGCAGTGTTTACTGTACTGAGGTGTATGGCTAATCAAACATCATTGTACTTTGTGAGTGGTTCCCATTCTGCTTGGGAACAGTGCATGCTCACTTTAATCAGACTTCCCCATCTTGCCCTTTGAGAGGAGGGGTGTCATTCTGTGTTTTCTTTTCAGAGAGGCAAGATTTACCTCTGTTATGCTTTTAAAAACATGGGCACCATAGCAACAGAGAGTACATTCTACCGGCATCTTTCATTGCTAATAGAATGGCATGTCAGACAAACAGGGTGTACATTTTTTTAAAAAGTCTCTTCAGCTGTTCTAACACTGCACCTTAATGTATTAACACTTTCTTTTTTGTGTGTGGTAGGGTTGATCTATAAAGAGTTCACCACCTAGACGCGCTCCCTAGCTTTATACATAAAAACACAGCGAGACGTGGCAGTGTGGAAACTCTTGTAAACGGGTTGATATGGAAGCAGTTTCTTAAATACAGAGAAATGTTTGTTTTGCATAGATGGAAATATGAACATATTGGGCTGTTTCTAGGGCAAAAAAAAAAAATGGCATAGTCACATCTGATTTACCTGCCTCTTAGATTAAGTAAATTTGCTACCAAGGGCTGGCTGTAAGGAATGTGGTCACAGTGTTTGTGCCCCACCTTTGGCCTTCGTCTAAAATTGTGTATCATACAGCCCTGGTAAATGTTTTTAATGGTTTCATTTTTGTAATCAGTTGTTCTGATATTGGAAAGCAAAGCAATGCTGTGGGATCCAGAATTGTCCAATAATGAGTGGACAGGACTGGGAGATATCAAATGGGATTCCAATTCCAGCCCTGCCACTGACTAGCTGTGGGATGTTGTACAAGCCAAACTATTCAAAGGTTCTAGATATTCGGGATGCCTCCATTTTCAGAAGATAACTAAATCCTGATTTTCAGAGGGGTTTGGTACCTGCAGCTCCCTGGGATCTCAAGTACAGGAGTGGAAACTCAGCATCTTTGAAAATCAGGTCCTGGGTGTTTCAAGGTGGGTACCCAAAATTAGTAGAGACTCTTTTGAAAAAGAGGGCCTTGTGCCTCCGCTAACCCGTCTGTAACATGGAGATAATACCTACTTATGTAAAACTCTTCGAGATGTGTGGATGGGAAATGTTCTACGAGAGTCGTTGTTCATCATTTATGACTTCTCGTTATATGTGCTGACCTGATCATAGGATGCACGCGTGCTATGTTTTTAGTTCGGAACCGGCAATAAGTGCTATATCTTTTTTTAATTGTTTCTTTTTCAAATGGCATTTTTTAAAATTTATTTTAAGCTGAAATAAGTCCATTTTTATTATTCATCTGCCACAAGTAGGTTATGTTTAGGGTCTCTTCTTAATAATAGCCTTTTTCTAAGGCTTGTTCTATCCTAAAAGTAGAGTGGATAAGCTGGTTATTTTAGTTCATGTTCAAAAATTGCCTGCTTTTTATAGGACACTTTTTGGAAAGCGTTGTTTAGGGAAATTCTGTTGATACAGTATATATCACATTTGCTGTTTTTTGTTTTTCTCCCCTTGTATCTGACGAGTACGAATACTAGCATGCTAATGAGATATTTCTTGCTTCGAAGTTTATCTGCTCCTGCTGCAAATTGCTGATTTGGGGGTCTTGCAAACTTTTAGACAAATTTCCCGATTGAGTTCAATAGGCTACTTGCATGAGTTGTGGTTTTCAGCATGACTTCCTTAACATCCTTATCCTCTGTGATCTCATAGACAGCTCCACAACAACTCACCGTGATGTCACAGGGAGTTGGTGAAGACAATATGTGGCAGGAACGCATGAATCCTTTGGCAGCAAAGCTCCAGTTCCCATGTACATGTTCTTAATAGGAGAGAAGAAAGACATAGAAATATGATTTATAAGTAAAATTAGCTTTGAGAGGGTTTTTTTAGTTTTTTAGTTAAGCATCATGGCTTTTAACGGTTGTCGGTGTG
Organism: Mesoclemmys tuberculata; assembly: GCA_007922155.1. Classification (NCBI taxonomy): domain Eukaryota; kingdom Metazoa; phylum Chordata; order Testudines; family Chelidae; genus Mesoclemmys; species Mesoclemmys tuberculata. Next base: position 5,528,743 of record ML675620.1, on the reverse strand, counting down.
TGGAGGAAAAAGTTTTAGAAATATTGCTTTTTTTTTTTTTAAATGGAGTGACTCCAGTTTCAGAATAATTTTTTTTTTTTAAAGCCTCTTGATTTGATTTATTCAAACATGCTTTGAGCAGGCTGTTTTCTCTCTCTCTCTAACTGGAAACTTATCACATTCTTATCTGAGCACCTTACAGATGTTAGGACTGGTCTATGTTAGAAAGTTAGGTTGCTAAGAGATGTGCTTAAGATGTAGCTAAGCCCCAGTGTAGACAGTGCTAGGTCAATAGAAGAATTCCATCGACATAGCTGCTGCCTCTCAAAGAGGTGGGTTAACTACAGCAATGCAAGAACCCCTTCCGTCTCTGTAGTAAGTGTCTGTGCTACAGCGTCATAGTGGCAGCACTGCATTTCTGGTATAGATATACATTCAGTGTAGAGGCAGTTATATCGGCAAGAAAGTGCTTCTGTCAGTGTGGTTCTGTGCCAACAGAAGCACTGTTGCGTATAAGTTGCATCTTCAGTAAGAGGGTTTGCTGCTACAGCTGTATCAGTATAGCTAGGCTAGCAAAACTTTTCTAGTATAGACAAGGCCAAAGCAGCACCTAATACTGGGGTGGGGAGGAGAGGTAGTTTAATGTAGGCCTAGCTTGCACTAGAAGAGGTTTGCCTTTGCCAGTCTGGCTACACTGGCAAACCCTGCTAGCATAGATGTAGTTTCCCAGTGTAGCTTATGTTTGTTTCCCAAATAAGTTCTAATGGCAAAAGCGCTTTTTTGCCAGTCTAACAGCATCTATACTAGAGCTTTTGCTGGTGTAGACTTGATGAAAAATCGCAGCCCAAACCAACGTTACTGTGCTGACAAAAGAGCCTAGAGTAGGCCTGGCTTTAGATTGCAATCTTCTCAGGGCAGTGATTCTCTCTTACTACGTGTGTGCTCCAGGCCTAGCACAACGAGTGAGGCCCGTATCCTGATGGGGAGACTCTAGGTGCTCCCATCATGCAAATCATTATTAATAATAAGCACTACAGAAGGAAAAGAAGAAATACACCCATGAATATTTCCCAATGTCTCTAGGTTTATAACAATGCATGGCAGCTAATTATACCCAATCCAATTGCTTTTTCTTAATAAAACTAGTCCTCCCTGTTGTTAATGTGGTGGTTATTGTTTGCTATTATAGTTCTCTTTTATGTGATTTACTTGTACATGCCAATTCAGTGTCCATTGTGTGACCTTTGTATGCCAGTTCAGTTCCCATCCTTAGTAGATGGTTGGCTTGTACTCATCCAGTCAGCAACAGATAAAGGATTATGCAATGGGAGGGAGAGTCTAGTATGCAAATAAATGACATTATGCAAATTGGTAGTATGTCTCTTTGTGAAAGACATGGGATGGAGTGCTTTTCTCAAGCAACGGTTTAGATCTTGGCTGTTTCGCAGAACCGTCCCTTTTTTAAAATGAAAAATGTGGGTGGAAAACAGCAATGCTGACTGTCTTTCAAAACAAACAACAAAAGTCAAACATCTGATCTGGGGGGATCAGAGCGATTCCTTATAAAGGAAAATGTGCTGGCTCAAACAAGGTCTCAGGAACAAAAGCGATGAGAGTGATGTTGATATTGTCCAAACAGAGTCGGGTCTGGGGAGGAGCTGGCAATCTCTCTTTCCTTATTTGACTACCAAGACTGGACTTTGAGATTTCCTTTATGACCTGTAACATCTGGCGATCTGACAACCACCAAAAACGGCACTTCCCAACCAGTTTCAGATTTTTATGATATCAGCAGTTCTTGTGGTGGACGTCCACAATCTCACGTAAATAAACAAGGATGTGATTTTCCAAGTGTTGTTTTTGTGTGTATGTCGGGTCATAATGCTGAAGGAAATCTGAGTTTTTGAGTGCTGAGTACCCACAGTTCACTTTGGCTGGAGTTGTAGGTGCTCCTCAGCACCTCTGAAAATCAGGTCTAGGCATCTCAAGTTGGGTACCCAAAATTAGCGGATGCTTTTGAAAATTGGGCCATAACGCTGAATTATCCACATATATTCTGTTACTTGCAAGGGATATGAAACTGTTCATGTTCTAAAACTGCTCTTCTCTGGGAAATGGCTAATTAATTCCCTCATCACACCCTATTAAACATCACTAGCAAAGGACCCAAAACCAATATTATTTTCTTCTTTCCTTTTCCCAGGTTGTCAGCGCTCGATAGGCTTGTCCCATGGAAAAGCCAAGGTGTGCAGTTACAGCGGATGGTACTACTGCGGCACCTGCCATGTGGATGACAACTTTCTAATTCCTGCCCGACTAGTTCATAACTGGGACACTTCAAAGTACAAGGTAATCTTCACGTGGGTTGGCTTGAGAAGAAACCAATTGAATGCCGTGTAGCTGAAATACAAAGGATGCTCGCGGTTAAAATCTAATTTTACCCTATCAATCACATTCCTAACCGGGACGCGTGGGGGTCATGCCCAGCGGGTGGAACAGGACTCGGAGGCCAGAGCCGGAAGTTGGAGCTGACAGTCAGAGCTGGGTTACCTGGAGCGAGCTGGTTTGAAGACCCTTCCCACCCATCAAGCCGTGTAGCCAGCCAGCCAGCCTGACTACAGGCCAGCCATGCTTGCTAGGTTGCCCAGAGACTGGCTCTGCTGCAGGCCCAATTCCTGACAGTTCATCTGGCCCCACCGCGTTCCTCGCCTGCTCGGTCTGTCACCCCTCAGCGGTATGTCTCCAAATCTGCAGAAGCCACTTCACTACTTCCCTGTTTGGGCCTCACGGTGCCACACTTCTCCTGGCTGCCTTCGCCCTTGACCCACTACTGCCGTAGTCCTTCAAGAGATGGGTTCCTTCCAACCTTCTCTCGTGGTCCTTATCTTCATGGTCCCCATGGACTGGCTCTTTGCTTTCTCAGACATTGCTTCCTTCTCCACAGCTGCAAGAGCTGTGATTATCAGGAGCATTGCAGCTGATGAATCGTGGGAGGAGGTCAGAGAAAGCAAAGCTTGTTTGGGTGGCAGGCACTAATGCTATGGAATTCCAGCCTATTGGGAATCAGAATGAATCCACCTCTCGCTAGCTTCCGAACATAGTGGACTTCATCTCTTAGCATGAGCCTTCTAATGAAATCAGAAGAATGGCACAGCAACACTTCCCTGAGTGTAAGCAACAGCAATAATGTCAAGAGAGAATTGCACATTCAGTCGTAGGGTGAGGTGAAAGAGAAGTACAGTTCTTTAGATTGAATTTACCTTTTTTTAAAACACTCAGATGCTATGATTGTGTGGACACACATGCAAACATGGATGAGTGGATAGCTAGACAGATATATGCTAGTGGCTATTTTATACATTTTAGCATATTTCACAAAGAGCATCAAAGAAATGGTGCCTAGAATGTCCATTTCCACTGGATGTTTTCATAGGATTAACGGTGTTGCTTTGGCATTGGTGGGGGAGTGTGTTGAAACAATAAGAGAATTTATGAGAAAGGGAGATCATACCAAAGCTTCTAACATAACACACACTGTTAGGAGAGGCTGTTTGATGTTTTACCTCTGCGAATATTATTATTATTATGGGTTATTTGAAAAGAAAAGAAAAGAACTGGTAAATGCCCTGTTAGAGGAAAAAGCAGGCTTTCTCTTGAAGAAGAAAATTTGTCAAAAGACAGAGATTATTAAAGGAAACCAGAGCCTACCATTAGGAAAATGATAATCTGGTGCCAAGTAATATCAGATTTTTCAGGAGTTAATAAAGTTCTTGCATAAATGTATTAAGGATCTCTTTCCCCCATGAGGCCAGATTTAAATATAAGACATAAATTATTTTCCTCTGGATGCCCTTCCCAAAGGCCACTCATTTGGCTGGGCAGGGCTGGGATGAGACCCTCTAATGTGGATCGAATGGATGGTAAAGCAGGCAGTCCTAGTGTAATGAGACCACAAACAGGAGAAACTGGATTTTTAATTTAGAACTTAAAACCTGTACAGTTTCAAACAGTCTGGATATAGGAGAGAAAGACGTGCCTGTGTTCGAAGAATTAGGGCACAAAGGCAGGACAGAACTTTTTAGGGTTCAGTTTAAAATCAAATCAATTCTAACTGTAACAGTGAGAAATGATCAGTTTTCACTTTACAAAAGTTGCTTATAATTTTACCAAACGTTAACCATTTGGGCTGAAATTTAACTTGTCAGTTTTCCTATCTCAGGCAGGGTGTTCTGAAAAATGTCAGCCAAAAGAGTTCAGCCCTTTCTGAGAATGAGGCTAGGAAAAAAATACATTGTTTTGCCCATGTTTAAAAAAAAACTCTTGCGCCTTTTTCTTTGAACTGCGCTAGTATCCCCATGTTTTGGAGCAGGGTCTTAAAATTGGGGGTGGGAGATGACTTTTGTGTACGGGAGGTATGTGCCTTGTGTCATCCCCATGAAAATCCACCCAGTTTTGGCCAAGTTAGAACTCCATTCCGTGCATTCAATGAAGCAAGGATCCTGGGGGCAAAAACACTTGACTTTGTAACCGTTCATCGTTTTTTAACATGCGCGTGCGTGCACGGCTGATGAATGTTCCCCATGGAACAAAATAAAATATCGCCTGCTGCTCAATTCCATATCTGCCCTGAGGAGCTGATGGGCAAATGGGGTTTCCCATCGTTTCAAAACTTATTCCCAGTGAAAGAATATTCTGCAAAAGGAATACCGAGCCCCTGGGAATATTGATATCAGGTTCTGTGCTGAAAGGAAATCTGGAAACCTCACTGTGTTCTACCTTCCACTTGCTGGCTGCCCTCAAAGTTAAGATTACATAGTCACACATTCGTAGGCCTTGATATAGAAAAGCATTAAGCACGTTCTTTACCCAAACTCCCAAGTTGTTACGTATACAGTGTGTTTTCCGTTCCTCGGTTTGGACAGCACAGTTCCTTGTGCATGCACGGTTTAAAAAAAAATTCCTAAAAGCTGAGAGATGAGTGGGATGTTTAATACAGCTTCTGAGACATAGAAGTCTCTGGAACCATGACCTTTAATTCACCTATCTCCTGTGTTTAAAAATATACATTGTATTATCTGCATAATCACTAATCCGCAGCCAGTGCTTGGCATTACTTGAGATATTTTTGTTAACAGGGAGATTATTCATTGTAAAGGGTTACAGTTGGGATCATCTCTCACTGCGACTAGTTAGCAACTTCTTCCCTGACTTGCGTGTAGTTCCACTAGCTGGTACCATCTATAAGGACGTATTTTGCTTTGTCTACCGCATATCCTAAAGTACCTGAAGGGATAGACCTTTTAAGTCTGAGAAGACTAAGGTGTAGCCTTTGCCCTTTTGTTCAACTCATAAAAAAGGTAGCTTTGTTAGCCTAATTCATTGGTGCCTTGCTTCAGTGTAAACACTGGTTTTAAGGACCAGAAGGACTAATTGAATTGCGAAACACATCATTTTTCTACAGCACAGTTTCAAGTGGTTTGCAGTTCATTTCACATAATCCTGGCTCCTTTTTCTCCTCCTTGATAAAATGCAGAAATAAAGAAGGTGGGGGGACGGGACACGGAGAGTATTTGGCTTTAGAAATGGAAGTATCCTTCCCAGTTAGGACAGAAAGTTCCCTTAGTTTGCCAGGGTTACAGTATCTTACTGTGGGTGCAGATGTACAGAGCAATATGATGGAATGGGTTAGAGAAAATTTCTTGAAAATGAAACACCATGTTTAATGAATAATAATCCTCTCTCATATACATACTTGTTTTGAAAAATTGCTAGAGGTGGGTCTAATTGTTCTTTTAGTATTATGTGTTTTTACACGGCAGTTAAATATGAAAGAAGTTGCCATTGGAATGGCTACCGATGCATGGGTTTTGTTGCACATCTGTTAATCTACTGTGGACTCTCTTTTTAGGGCTCCCCCAGCTTCCGTTAAAGTTTGAGCTGACTCTAGTTGACTTCAAAAGGAGCTAGGCTGGGCCCTTAGAACGCCATTAATTTTCTTTGTCAATGACATCCGGCTTATTGGAATCCCTGACAATGTGTTTGTGTGTACACAAACATTTATAGACAAGAACACGTCATTTAAGAGAGAAATTTGCTGATCCTCGTAGTTAGACATGTAAAAGATCTACTAGAATAAATCACTAGTGTCATCCCACTGCAATGGCAGAATAACATCCTCAATAGAAGACTTTCCAATATCAAACAGATACTGTACATGACTGTCACCAATAAGGGAGTGGTAAGGATATGTATGGCCAGGAATATCAGTGTGATTTGGAAAGATAGGATAGTAGTCCTTGTTGTTTACCTTAATGTACTTGACAAAGTGAGAGTTGGCTATCAACAGAAGTTAACAGTGTGGTCACACTCAACTCCCTCTTCTCCAATCGTTGGCAATGGAAATTCCAATAGAAAGTTTTGGATTCAAATAAAGATTAAAAACACACGTAAGACAGAGGAATAAAACCACGTGAAGAAGGGCAGAAAGGAAACACGTCTAAACCGAGTGCTTTGTTTTTCAGGTATCAAAGCAAGCCAAAGAGTTCCTGGAGTATGTATATGAGGAGCCGTTGATTGACATCCAACAGGAAAATCCCATGTTGTACAGACACGTTGAGCCACTGGCGACGGTAGTCCGTCTGAGACAGCAGCTGAGATCTCTCAGAGCCTATTTGTTCAGCTGCAGAGCAGCAGTGGCTGAAGATCTGCGTAGGAGGTAAGCACCACAGATGACATACAGCACAAGATTCCCGGTTTCCTGCCTCTTCCTTGTCTGCAAGTGTTCATCCCTCCCTTCCTCCTCTGAGTTCCCGTGGTCCAGTTCATAAATCATCACCCATTGTGAGAGCCAGCTGCACTGTAGTTGTCACCACAGGCCTTTTTATACAACTAGATTGTCCACTGCCGTAGGAAAGCCTATGATTTCAGTGATTCATGAAGGCTGACTCTGAAGCATGCTGTTTCCCCTCAATGGTGTGTCTAAATCTGAACATATGTGGTTATTTTAGGCCATCACTATGATAATGAAAAGTATATTATTTGGGTACTGTCTGTTCCTCCTTCCCCTATTGATTTTTCCTCAAAATAAAACGGGCAGATCACAATCCAGAACGGGTTTATCTTTATGAAAGGTACAATTCATTTAAAAAATGCAGCATCTTAGTCTACAGTAGCAGCTGCTGCTGAACTTCTCCAAACAGCTTCTTCAAATCCAACAGCAGAGCAACTGTATAAAGGGCCAATGTTGTTTTTACCCTGGATCTCCTGAAGAAAAAGACTGGAGGTCTGTCTTGGATCGGTCTTTTTTTTTTTTTTTTTTGTAGTTTTTTCCCCCCCTGTGAGATGAATGAATTCAGACAAATGCAATTGGCTTGGTGGAACATGTATCTCTTATGTGTCTGTGTGTCTCAGGTCTGCTAATAAGACAAATCTGTCACCTTTAGTTAGAAACGTTGCTGTTTTGAAATGTTCCGCTGCCAAAGGGCAAAAACCGAAAAACTCCCTGTATTTTGGATCTGTGTTTTAGAGAATGGGGAGGTTGGTATAATTTGCTGCTGGGGTTTGCACTGGCTTCTTTATTCTAGAAATGGTAGCGAGGTGATGTTTGCTATTCATCAGATAACCTATATGTCAAAGCCTTGAATAATTCCCTCAAGTACAGCTAAGCAAAGATGGCTGTGATGGCTGGGTTCTAGACAGCAACAGGTGAGTTCCTGTATTAAATATAGTGTGTGTAACTATTTGTGTGTATGTGTTTTGGAATGGAGCAGCAGTGCACAGACACATTTCTTCAGCTGTAGGAGAGCCGATCTGCAATATTTTTAAAATTAAAACTCCTTTCTCTTGCTGTAGTCCAGTGTGCAGTATTGTCACTTTGGCTGTCCTGCTATACAGTCGTAATATCGCTCCTATTTTCTTTCCTTCAATTATAATAAAACTAAAAGGAGAGTAGAGTTGCAGAGGCTGGAGAAAAGTGGCTGAAAAGAAATTACGGCTTTTGATTAATGCTGAATGCTCTGATTAAAATAACGAGGAGGAGGCAGGAACGGCTGAAGAGAGTCAGCAAAGAGAGTGAAAGAAAACAGATCAAAGGAGAAGTGAACAAAGAAAAGCAATGGGGCCAGAGGAAATGGGACGAAGGGGAAAGCAAGGAGGCCAGAGGAGGTACTTTGAGCTAGAGCTGATGGAAAGAGATGAGAGGAAAGGGTCCAAAGGGAGTGAAGAGGCATTCAAAGGATGAGGACAAAGAGAGAATTTGAGAAAATAAGAATTGAAGGGAACTACCAAGAGGCCAAAAGGGGAAGACTGAAGAAATAGAGGCGGTTGAGGAGATGGGGTAGGAAAGACAGATGGTACAGAATTAGGCAGGAAACAGAAAAGGTGCGAGGCTTTAGAAGAAATGGGGTGACAAAAATACCATAACATCCTTATACCAGTAAGTAATCAAAACGAGTAAAATGTAAACTAGTGTGCAGCTCTATAGGTAGACAGAAAGGAGAAGAGGAAGGAAGACAGGAGGTAGGATATGTCTCCCATCTATTTTATGATGGTTTCCCGATGGTTGCATCTGCTGATGTACTGTCAAGCTGCAGCTAAAGGTCCATTCCCTACAGCAGAATGAAAAGCTCTGAATAGTGTACGGTGCTAATAAATGAAAGAAGGGAAAAGCGGGGGGGGGGGGGGTAGGAAACACACTTCAGCCCTCCAGACTCCTAACAATTAAAACCGAGTGAACTTGGATGGGTGCTTTATGACCGTTCTTGGGTGCCTTGTTTTCCTCACACTTGTGATTACATAAGCCTGAGTGAAGCTTGGTCTCCTGGTGCTGCCGGAAATGCCCATTCCTCTCTCCACATGACCTATATATAATACAGAGCTGAGAGAGGAGCACCGTGGCCAGGAAGGGCTTGCTGTCTGTAACGTGTGGTAGAGCTTTACGTACAGTCCTTATCTGTTGCTCCTTATTTATAGGGAAGAGTGTCCAGTTTTAGTAGGCACTTGTGGAATGTTCCAAAGCCACAGAGCAAACCTTTCAAAGGCACAAAGGGCAGTTAAGTGGCTGACTCCCGTCGAAAGTCAACAGTAGTTGAGTGCCGGACTTCCACTTGTGGAAGTCTCCACCAGAGTGATTTGGGCATCAGTTGGTCCCTGGTGGCCTTCTTGACTGATCTGGAGAGGAAAACAAGGCTCCTTCCTGGCAGCAACAGCACCTTGCAAGAATCATGCTCCAGTACCTTTCTTCCGAATATGTCACATCCCAATAGCATTCCCTACGGCTCCACATCATGGCTGGACAGAGACGATGAGCTATATTAGCGAAGAAAATATGTGATTTAAATTACCCGTCAGCTCATCACAGGAGCCAGTTGCAAAGAAAAGGGAGTTTACACAACTCCGTGAACCAGTGCTGCTAAATTTAGTGGTGTTTTGTAGGCAGACATTGAAGGGCTGGGGAAGAGAATCCAGAATCCTGTTATCTATCCTGTTCCAAAGGCATTCTTTTTCATCTTGGTCTTCACCTTAGCCCATGAATGACTATTAATCACTGGCAAGTGAGCACAGCATCTTGAAGGCCTGTCAGAACCATATAAACAGAGTGAAACAAACTGTTAATATTGCTGTCTAGAGAGAACTAAAAACAGACTTGATTAATTGTATTGGCACCTTGCTGCTTGCGGGACACTGATAGCCTTCCTTATTAGGGAAAGAGCAGATTGCTGTGGGGTTTTTATCATCACCCTCATTTTTTTAAATCTGTCCCTTCCTCTTGAACCCAGATCTCAAACCCAAGGTGGCAATTAATTTTGGAGTTCTCTATGTCCTCCATGAAGACTAAAATGTTTACAGTGCTTACAAGTCACGGTTTCTGAAGGTTTCCAGATGGCTACAAACCAGTTTAGCTCCAGACCGAGTTGACTTAAATGTGGAATCAGTGTTTCTAATGCCTGGCGTGTGTAGGTGCTTTGGGAACTTTGTAAATCTTGGCGTTCCACAGAGAACACAGGGCTGATCTGCACTGTGAATTCTAAAGAGGCCAAGTGACTAAAAAAAAACTAAGAACAACTAGAGATCTCAGAAGCTAGTGGCTCAAGGTCCAGAGAACTGGCAGCCCTTATTGTCCTTAAGAGTTCCAGTTCACTTGTTTTCCTTGCTGATCTGTGATGGACTCCAGCAACAGTGGTGGTTGTCTGGGTGGTAGTTTGGAGCCGTCTTTAAAGGCAGCAGGGAAGATAAAACAATAAAGGAAAACAAGTATGGCTAGATCCATTAGGCCAGATCCTCAACTGGTGTAAATCACCATGGCTCCATTGAGTCAAACTAACTGAGCATCTGATCCATTATTAGAATCTCTATTTCGTAAGGGATATTGCTACGACTGCGTAGCTGTGTCTACCACCTCCATATTACAAGACCGAATTTGCCTTCCCTGTCTTTAACTGAACAAGTTTACCTGTTTGTGGTTGTAGATGCATACACACTGTCAGTTCCTGGAGGAGAAACAAAAGGTAGGACTTAAATCTAGTGCTTGTGTAGAACTGATGCAAGCTGAAGTTGTATAGTTCCCACAACAGTTTTCTGCTTGCAGTGTTGCCAAAGAACACATACACACAGTAGAAACCGTAGATCTGGTGCCAAGGAGAGCGGAGAGGAGCTCTTATCCATCGAGCAGGTGGTGCAGTGTACTCAAACATGTAAATGGAAGGAAGTATCAGTTTTGTTTTTGTCTACTTCGTCTTTAAGTGTGGAGGAGTCTCCTCGTCTCTTGTACAAATAAGAAGGGCTCATAATTTTAACCTTCACTATGGTCTTTCTTCCTACTCTTTTGGCTTAATGGAAGGCTTCTTGGTGAAGGAATTGTCACAGAGTTTGTTTTGGTTTTTAACGGTTTCTGGCTCTGAGCAGGTCCTATCCCTCAGCACTTACCTCAGTGATTTCCATCTAGAAACATACAGCCCTTCTGCATGGAGGTGGAAAAGTAGGCAGAATTCTGCATCTAATTACTTGCCCTCTCTACAGGATAACAGTTTTCTATTAATTACACTACAGACTTTTATATTAGTTTAACCTGGCACCAGTTACATTACTTAAAGCACATTACAGGGAAATGGAATTAAGCTTGCTGCGGCAATCAGGTTAAGAGCACATTTCCAGTGCCACAGACACGTACCCCTAGCTAATGTGGTCAGCATTTTGCAAAACAAGAACCCAAATCCACTGAAACTGAAAGAAGAATTCAGTCATTTCGTACAGTGAGATCTTAGAAATATCTCTTTTGACACTGAACTAGCTTATTTTCAAAATATTTGCATTAAGCATTTCAAGTTGTTCCTAAGAAACTTGCACATATATTTCAGAGGGTAACAGAATTCTTCGTTTCACATAGCGTCTTAGTCCAGAAATTATGCCTATTGCAATCTTTCACCTTCTGTCAAATAGATGAGTAATATTAAGCATCTAAAAATGATTTAGCATTGTTTCTTCCATTTAAGATAGATAGATTGCTTTAGAAATACCACCACTTAGATTCCAAATTGTGTTTTCATTAGCTGGGATCACTACTTGAAATACTAGGTCTGCCCTCATTCACCCTAATTTGATCATTTCCGTGCCTGCTTGCCGCAAACTTCAAGTAGTCCAAATTGCACCTGAAAGAACAGTGAGTACCTCATTGCTCTTCATTTCATTTTGAGGTGGCTAGGAGATCTAAGCAGATAAAGGTGGAGCTATTTAATTCCAAGTAGAAACTGTCTGTCCCAAACTATTTCTCCACATTCTGTTCTATAAATCAATAATGCTTTGTTCTTTCTTTTGATCTATAGTAATTCTTAAGTTTCATAATGTTACCATGATCTTACTAAGAGCAGCTACCTTAGAGAGAAGAGTTTGTGAACTTCGGCACTTAGGTAAAAAACATTTGTGTCCTGGAGTAGAGTTTCCGGTAAGCACCAAGAATATAATTTCAATTAGTCCAGTCTTGTGTATGTGTTTGTGGGGGACCTGTCTACTAATTTCAAAACAAGTATGAACTGCGCGTCATCCTCTTTTCATCTGAAAGCATCTTTGCAGACACGAGGAGCACAGCGTCACCTTCATTCCTTCCCACAGCTTGTTCTTCCATGACACCCAGTCTGGTCATGTCCATGGGTATGATGTCCCACTACCTAATCAGTGGTCAGCCTCTGGGTTGGACTGACCTTGGCTGTCTTTGCCTTATTCCATTTGGCATCCTATTGTCTGTTCATCTTCTGCAGTGCCCCCACCATCATAATCTTTTCAATTGTAGCCGATCCTGTGCCCTGATTTCACATCTTACTCTCCTCCTAACATCATTTGTCTTTAAATCATTCCATTGTTATCACTTCCATCTTTCACATAATGCTTTTTACTTCTTCTGCTTTCCCACTGGATTTGGTTTGGTTGTGCTTTTCCCCGTAATTTTCTTGTTTCATTGAATCATAGAATCATAGAATATTAGAGTTGGAAGGGACCTCAGGAGGTCATCTAGTCCAACCCGTTGCTCAAAGCAGGACTATCCTCAGATAAATAATCCCAGTAAGGGTTTTGTCAAGCTGCAGCTTAAAAACCTCTAAATATGGAGATGCCACCACCTGCCTAGGTAACCCATTCCAGTGCTTCACCACCCTCCTAGTGAAAAACTTTTTCCTAATGTCCAACTTAGACCTCCCCCACTGCAACTTGGGACTGTTGCTCCTTGTTCTGTCATCTGCCACCACTGAAAACAGCCTAGCTCCATCCTCCCTGGAACCCCTTTTCAGATAGTTAAAGGCTGCTATCAAATCCCCCCTCATTCTTCTCTTCTGCAGACTAAACAGGCCTAGTTCTTTCAGCCTCTCCTCATAAATCTTGTGCTTCAGCCCCCTTATCATTTTTGTTGCCCTCCGCTGGACTCTTTCCAACTTGTCCACATCCTTTTTGTTTTGGGGGGCCCAAAACTGGACACAGTATTCCAAATGCGGCCTCACCAATGCCGAATAGAGGGGAATAATCACTTCCTGTGATCTGCTGGCAATGCTCTTACTAATGTAGCCCAATATGCCATTAGCTTTCTTGGCAACCAGGGCACAGTGCTGACTCATCCAGCTTCTTATCCATTGTAACCCCCAGATCCTTTTCTGCAGAACTGCTGCCTAGCTCGTCGGTCCCCAGTGTGTAGCTGTGCATGGGATTCTTCCGTCCGAAGTGCAGGACTCTGCACTTGTCCTTGTTGAACCTCATCAGATTTCTTTTGGCCCAATCCTCCAATTTGCTTAAGTCCTTCTGTATCCTGTCCCTACCTTCCAGGGTATCTACCACTCCCCCTAGCTTGGTGTCATCTGCAAACTTGCTGAGGGTGCAATCTACCCCATCCTCCAGATCATTAATGAAGATGTTGAACAAAACCGGCCCCAGGACCGACCCCTGGGGTACTCCACTTGTGACCGGCTGCCAGCTAGACATGGAGCCATTGATTACTACTCATTGAGCTCTTTGCTCTAGCCAGTTCTTTATCCATTTTATAGTCCATTCGCCCAACCCATACTTTTTTAACTTGCTGATAAGAATACTATGGGAGACCGTATGAAAAGCTTTGCTGAAGTCAAGGTATATAACGTCCACCACTTTCCCCACATCCACGGAACCCATCACCTCTTCATAGAAGGCAATCAGGTTGGTCGGGCATGACTTGCCCTTGGTGAATCCATGTTGGCTGCTCCTGATCACCTTCCTCTCTTTTAAGTGCCTTAAAATGGATTCCTTGAGGACCTGCTCCATGATTTTTCCAGGGATTGAGGTGAGGCTGACTGGCCTATAGTTCCCTGGATCCTCTTTCTTCCCTTTCTTGAAGATGGGCACTCTATTTGCTTTTTTCCAGTCATTGGGGACCTCCCCCAGTTGCCACGGGTTTTCAAAGATAATAGCCAATGGCTCTGAAATCACATCAGCTAACTCCCTCAGCACCCTTGGGTGCATTGCATCTGGCCCCATGGGCTTGTGTATGTCCAATCTTTCTAAATAGTCTTGGACCTGTTTCTTCAGCACTGTGGGTTGTTCACCTCCTCCCCATTCTGTGCCACCCAGTGCAGTAGTCTGGGAGCTGACCTTGTCTGTGAAGACAGAGGCAAAATAGGCATTGAGTACCTCAGCTTTCTCCACATCCTCTGTCACTAGGTTGCCTCCCCATTCTGTAAGGGGTCCACAGTTTCCCTAATCTTCCTGTTGTTGCTAACATACCTGTAGAAACCCTTCTTGTTCCCCTTCACATCCCTTGCTAGCTGCAACTCAAATTGTGCTTTGGCCTTCCTGATTTCATTCCTGCATGTTCAAGCAGTATTTTTATAATCCTCCCTGCTCATCTGACCAAACTTCCACTTCTTGTAAACTTCAATTTTGGGTTTAAGCTCACAAAGACTTCCTTGTTAAGCCAAGCTGGGCGCCTACCACGCTTACTATTCTTTCTGCACATTGGGATGGTTTGTTCCTGTGTCTTCAATAAGGTTTTTTTAAAATACAGCCAGCTCTCTTGGATTCCTTTCCCCCTCATATTAACCTCCCAGGGGATCCTGCCCATCAGGTCCCTGAGGGAGTCAAAGTCTGCTTTTCTGAAGTCCATGGTCTATCCTGCTGTTCTCCTTTTTTCCTTTTGTCAGGATCCTGAACTCGACCATCTCATGGTCACTGCTGCCTAGGTTGTCACCCACTTCTATTTCCCCTACCAAATCTTCCCTGTTTGTGAGCAGTAGGTCAAGAGCAGCATGGCCCCTAGTTGGTTGCTCCAGCACTTGCACCAGGAAGTTGTCTGCATCACAGTCCAAAAACTTCCTGGATTATTTGTGCTCTGCTGTATTGCTCTTCCAGCAGATGTCAGGGTGATTGAAGTCCCCCATGAGAATCAGGTCCTGTGAACTGGAAACTTTCCCTAGTTGATGGAAGAAAGCCTCATCTACCTCATCCTCTTGGTCTGGTGGTCTATAAGAGACACCCACCACAACATCATCCTTATTGTTCTTGCTTCTAAGCTTAACCCAGAGACTCTCAATTGCTTGTCTGTCTTTTCCTCATTTGCTTACGCCTTTCAGTAACTTCCTCCGCTGTGTTTTGTATTGCTTTCTTGAATATTTCCCATCCAGTCAGTAGGGAGACTTCCTCATCCTCACAAAATAACGGCCTGAAACATCCTCCAAGAGTCACCTTCATGCCTCCTTCACAGAGCTATTAACTTATCAAGATCAAATTTGGCACCAGAGGCACCCATCTTTTAGTTAATCTTTCCCAGTAGTAGTTCATAATCATTGCCTCACTCGGCTCTTCTATAGATGCTAACGTCCGACAGTGACTGTCTATGCCTTTCACTGATGATAGTGCGGTCCACCTAGGTTTTGATTTGACCATCTGATGAGTTCCATGTAACCTCATGCATGTCTTTTATGAGGAAACTGAGTCCTGCCAATAATTAGATTGTGCATTACACAGCAAGTTCTTACCTTTTTCCCATTATCGTTTGTTGTTCTGAAGCTGTGTTCCAGCATTATTTGTATGCTTACTATGTCTGCTACCAACCTCTGCATTCATATCTCCCATGATCAGAATCGTATCATGATCAGGAGCCTCATCTACAATGCTATCCATCTGCTGATACCGTTCATCCCGCTCTTCCTCTTCTGCTGCTTCTGTTGGTGCATAATGCAGATCGTAGTTGTGCATGGTTTATTGTAGGCCGTAGTAAATGTTACTATGGCAATCTGCTCAGACACCAGCTTCCAGCTGTTCATTAAAGTAACTGTTCTCTTGTCCGCTGTTATAGCAATCCCATCCCTATGCTTCATTTGCCCATTTGTCTGTCTGTAGTAAAAGAAATTGCAGTTTCCAATTGTCAACTCGCCTGTACCCAGCCAACGTTATGAAATAAATCGAGCCGTTCTTACTTATGAAAGATGTCCAGGGATTGGTGGTTTCTAAAAGAGAGTTAGCCAAAGTACTCGGGTGATATGCGTGAAGCTGCTTACACACACCAGTATGGACCACCTCCAACGCAACAATCATGAGTCAGTCTCCTTCAAATCATTAAGTTTGTCTTAACAATCATGAGATTTAAAAAATAAATAAATGTGAGGGTTTATTTGCCTTTTGGTTTCTAAGTCTTCAGCGTTCGCGTTGCCCAGCTTTTCTGACACATTTTTTTAAATGAAACTGCAGCTTCTCCCCTAATAACACAACTGCAAGAGTTAGGGCTTTCAAAAGAACACCACATAGCCAAAGACTTGCAGTAATCACAAGAGCTGGCAACATAGAAAAACACCATGTTCATTTTATTGACATATTGCGCTCCATCTGAATTGTGACATAAAATCTAGCAAAGGACTCCTCTGTCCACTTGGAAGCCTAATGCAGTCCTTTACCCTGCATGGATATTCGGGATGAGTGAAAATTAACTTAAATTCTCCTGTAACTGTTCAGGTGAAATAGGACTGCTGAAGAATTTGATACAGGCTGAGAGAATGAGAATGAAGTAAGATCTCCCTTGCATCATGGTAAAACTTTTCCCCCGCTCCCCACTATTAGTCCCATATTTTAAGGCTTTTAAAGCTCATTCTAGGAAAAAATAAGATCTAGAAATCACACTTTTTCCTCTTAATCCTCCTCCCTGCTTCCTTTCCTCTTCCTCATCAGAAAGATCTGCAAATAGTTTAAGCCTCATAAGGTCATACAATTCTAAACCTGGTCAAACAAGACACTGTTGGCTGGCACATGAAATAGTGGTGCCAGCCTACTGTTTCTGCCTTCTTATAAGGTTTATTTGGTACAAAAGGACTTG
The DNA here is from genome assembly GCA_007922155.1 of Mesoclemmys tuberculata. Lineage (NCBI taxonomy): Eukaryota > Metazoa > Chordata > Testudines > Chelidae > Mesoclemmys > Mesoclemmys tuberculata. The sequence continues at coordinate 5,511,951 of ML675620.1, read as the reverse complement.
ATTGTGCCCACCTGCCAACTAACTTGATTTCTTTTGCTGATAGCGTGAAAAGAAGAGTTTGCTCTGCTTATCACATTTGTACTTCAGTTATCGTGTCAGGTTCTGACAGATTAATATGCTGTAGCTTTAGCAGGGCTGTCAGGGTATTTAACCCAGTGGAGAAAAATGACTTGAGCTGATGATAAACAGATTTTAAATGCAGAGGGATTACTTCCTGCTATCAAAGCACCATGGCTACAGACACTGCAACTTTGCCGAAATGCAAAAAGCAAAAGCTTATCAGTGATTCTATTTGCAGGACACTAAACGATAACCTTTTGTTTGTGCAGATACTTGCCTGATAAAAATCACACCAAGGGCAGAGATGAAATATCTTGCATGACTGTTGTGATTCAGATTATATAGCGTTGTTTAAAAAATCACAAATTGGGAAACCTGGAAGTCTGCACAGAATGCTACATTTGTGATTTCAATTGGCGCTAACATCCCCTAAGATTCGTGCTTCTTGCACTGACTGCTTTTCTTTTAAGCATATTATGGTACAACACTGTGGAGACTTTAAACCAACAGGACTTCTGATTTCATTGTTCCCAGGAAGTGGTGAATCTAAAAGACTTGTCAGCATTGAACTTTTGTTGTATGCCGCAAACTTAACTGTGACTGGCGACCCGGTTACAACAAAGCAATCCCTGTGGTGCAATTAAAACACCGTTCCATCTTGCCGTGTAGATGAGACCGAGCGGTGTCTCCAAATTATCTAAACTCATAGGACAAGTTTTTAGTGAGCTGCTGCATTCAGATGCCACTTGCCTTTCAGGTATCCCAGTGTCAGATCCTGAGGCAGCAGCAAATATGGTTTTTGTTGCTGTGAGCCCCAGGATGTGCCCATGTGCCATTTGCCATCTATATCCCTATTGCTATTCAGGTCTCCCCACTTCTGAAAGCCGATTGAAAAGGACACAGTTGATCTGAATTTTTGTTTGATTGACTAATTTTTTTAAAATTCCTGTAGAGCACTCTTTAAAATGGGATGACCAGAATATTTTTTATGTTCCTTTCAGGATAATATCATGAGAGTTTTAACCACTCCCGTTCTTTTATGTTTATAAAAGAGTCTTTACATCAAGGGAGAAAATAAGATCCTGAACCTGCAAAAATCCAAGCCCATGCTTCTGTCTTTGTAGGACTGAGGCATAATTGACCCTACACAGGAGCAATGAAACTGACTATACGCAAAGCATGGTCACAGACTCAAAGTAAATATCTTTCACTAACTTTTTATTAATGCAAAGTTACAAAAAAATGTTAACGTGCTACATCGTACAATACTTATTACTCACTCAGGATCATGTAAATATTCAATAACCTGGCTAAAGAGTCTGGCTTGCTAGTCAGGGAGGCCTTCCTCCTCTGAGTACACTAAGAAGGATGACCAAATTTCTAAATACCTGTCCTTGTTTTGACACTTCTCTTGTGTGCATACTTTGTATGAAAGCTTTTCCATTACAAGGCCACACCACACTTTACTGTATCACAATTCCATAACAGGAGGAGTCCCGTTTTTCCAATCACATGCAATACAAAGTCTAGCTGCTCACCCTAAAAAAAGCATTAATTTGTCATTCTGTTTAACGTGTAGATCATTTTCGCTAACTTTTTTCAGGTATAGTCATCCCCGCCATTATGTGTTGTCCCTGTAAGGTGCTCAGTTTTGAGAGAGAAGTGGGATTTTTTTCATGTTGATGGAAGACTTCTTAAGATTGCGTCTTTTATTTTAAAAATGTTAGTTTACTAAAACGATCAGTGTGGGCCCTACATTTTATTTCTCCCCATTCATTCTTTTCCTCCCTTTCTATTTGTATGAAACCCTCATCAGTTTGTTTTAAATTTTAATAAAGATGGTCGTACGTTTGCCTTGATTTAATAGTGGAGCCCCTGGCACTTCAGCAAGGAAGAAATGACACTTTATACAAGACTTTTTAATAAACTAAAGCATTTTGGAAAGTAGTTCCACAATCAAAATTTAAAGTTTTCCCAATGGACTTAGTTCAGCCCCACGGCTGGGTCTGCCTTGTACTGTGGTGTGAAATCGCCCCTGTTCAGCTCCATCCTGGTCACAACACGTTTGTTTAAAGCTGCCTGGGCATGGACTGTCACCCGCTTTTAAACCCTTTAGTAGAGTGCCAACTCACTGGCTGAGCATCCTCAACTCTTCTTGGCTTCAGTGGAAACTCAGGGTGTTCCACACTTCACAGGACATTCTTGGCCCCTGCGAGGGTCAGGTTCTACCATTTTCTAATGCTGTTTGCAGTGCGGCTGACAATGTAGGCGTCAGCTGCTCATGTCCATCCCAGTTCAACGGGAATACATTTTTATTATAAAGAGGGAGATCGGTCACATATGAAACTGGACCAGCTTCACTTTTCAAGGCTTTCCCATGTCCCAGTTTCTATGGCAATAGAAATAAGTGCTCCTCTCACTTGAGTTCCTCTTCATCTGCTCATGGCACTGTATTGGAGGGGGTGTGTGTATCCGTCCTTCCGTTCTCCCTCCCTCCCTAAGAGCTGAAGGGCTTTGCCAGCTTCCTTTTCTCACGATGGATTTGAGAGGAAAGGGTGGTATTTGACTTTCTCTCCAGAACTGGCCCCTAGCAAATACCAGTACACACATTAATTTTGGAAGCTACGTTGCAAACTAATGTAGGATTTAAAAAAAAGGGGGGGTGGGAACAGGGAAGGAACGTCTGTCACCTTGGACTAGATTGGCTGAGATCACCTTAAACAATGACCTCCTATTAAGGGGAATCAATCCTCATTTTGGTTTTTATTACGCGTCTGTTATCATGTGTGAGAGAGTGTTTATAGGAAATAAAACGTTGCCCTTATTTCAGGGATCTCCTTGATATCCGTCATTGACAACTGCTGTCTAACAGAGGAGTCAGACTTGACTTTCAACAATCTGAAAAATACAGCCTTTTTCACTAGCTAATTCTTCTTCTTAGCAGAAGCAATGGTATGCAGACTTCCACACACAGTACAGTTCCTGCCAATGCTATGAGTGTGTTGATTACCTGCCTGCATGATCAGAAGGTGTGTAAATAAAATAAATTATAGTCATACTGAAATGTTGTTAGCCACTTCAAAATGCTGACATCTTCAATCTGACTTCTTAGTGATCAACTACGTACTACATACAGATCTACTACGTACAAATAGAAAAGTCCAAAGTGTTATGTTGTCGTTGGATTTAGTTTTTGGAAAACATTTTCTGACTGGCCCTTAACCTGTCTTGTAGTCATCTTCTTAATATTTCAAGTCTGATCTCAGCGAGCTCAAAGCATAGTCATGTCTCAGCTAACCTAGCTTCAAACACCCTGGTGAAGTAGCTGAGGGACATACAGGGATTGCTTAGCCCACAGTTGAAATGTATGTATCTCTGCTCAGGTGAATACAGTAGTCTGTGCAACAGTTTAGGACAGGAAATAAAGAATACCTTATTCATGTAAAACTGCAGATAGGAATTAGGTAGATAGGATTGTAATTGCTTGAACTGAAAAATAGCTAGGACATACTCCTATTTGAGAAGAGTGCTGTGGAATCTTTAATGGCCACGAATGATCAAAACCTTGGTTTTACAACTTATCCAGAATAGTAAGGCTAAATGTTTCAAAGCCACCCAGGGAATTTGAATATCTCAATTTCCATTATTTTTATTCAAGTCTCTCCTAAATAGCTTTGAAAATCTCAGCCTAAAATAATTGTTTCTGAGACCTGATGGAGCAAAATTAATTGAGGAGATTGTCCAGATCTATGTTTGTCCCTGTATCTAAAATCTCTTCAGTGACTAGCAGGTAATTTCTCATTGATTTTATGTTATCAGCCCCTGAACACTTTTCACGTATATTTTCTTTGGGTTTCTAATCGCTGTTTTGGTTCATTTCATTCTATTGTTACAACCCAGTCTAGAACCTTGCTTTGTACATTTGTTAATGGACCAGACCAAGAACTCTTTCTGCTTCATCATCATTAGAGCTTTGCCCTCCAGCTGCAAGTCCGTGAATGTATTTTTGGTTTTGTATTTGCTTTGCAGTTTGTGCTTTTACCTGGCGCACGCTGGGACTTCATAGCAGAGTTCATAGAGGACATTACTGTGCTGCAAGCTGGTGTGTTGCCGAGTCACACCCTGGCTAGCCATGCAATAGCTTGTCGTGTATGCTGTCATGTAGCTAAATTGCAAAATTGCAAAATGGGGAGACAAAAAGTTGGCAAAAAGACTCAGGTGACTGGGTGAACTATTTAATAATACCTGCTCTCATATAGCACTTGGCATTCGTAGATCTCAAAGCACGATACAAAGGTCAGCATCATGATCCATGTTTTATAGCTGGGGAAACTGAGACGCGTGAAAGGTGAAGTGACTTGCCCAAGGTCACCAAGCAGACCAGTGGCAGAGCCAAGAATAGACCCAAGTCTCCTGCGTCTCAGTCCAGTCCAGTAGCCACTAGGCATTGCAGCCTCTCTGGCTGCTTACTGATAGGTGACCTGCCCGGATCTGGCATGGTAATCCAGTGGCAATGTTCTGCCCTGCCTCACAATGAGAGACCCACCTTGTAGATTGCCCATTCCTTGTCCCTGACTTCCAGGGGAAGGCCAAGTAAGGGACCAGAACCAGAAATCAAGCTCGGTCGCTAGGAAGGTGGTTCCCAGCCATCCCGCTAGTTCTGAGCTCAGGTATGGTTCAGAAAAATGCAGCTTCACAAATTTACTGCGTGTGATTTTCCGCTTTAATTTTTAACACAGGACATTTGGAGTGTATGTTTGGTCTGACTGGAAAATGAGACCTTTTCTGCATTGGAAAGTTTTACCACTCTACTCAGTATAATTACAGTGGTACCATTCCTGCTAAGATGGGCGCAATTGTTTGGTTATGCTGGTGTTAACGACTCCTAACCGGGAAGGTTAATTACTATCACCAGTATAAATCACCTTTATGCCAGTGTCACTGGTAAACTGACATAGCATCAGTACAACATTTTACTGCAGACCAGGCCTTTGTTGCCAAAGCCTCAGAAACATTGAACGATTTCTTTTTATTAATTGTTTGAAAGGCTTTTGCTTCCCTCTGTATGAGGCTTCCACTTCTGTAACTATCATTGCACGCGCTTACCTGACAGCTGTAGAAAAACTACGGCGACTCCCACTGCATTAATTCTTTCACTGGGAGAAGGAGAGGGTGTCAAAGAAAAGACTACTGTAAAAGTGGCTGGTGGTTGGAGGAGGGTAACATAACTTCAACCCCTAACTACCGCTGTATCTAACATCACTCCCTTCTGTCCACTCATATCTATTTCCCTCTTTTCAGAATCTTCCCCAGAGAGTACCTCTTTCAGCAGATTCACCTGTATTCCCTTGCAGACCTACAGCAGGTAAGGCTCTTCTGCTGATCGTACATGTCTTCTGTTTGCCCAGTGATTTCCCATCCTGTGTGGATGCCTATAATGACACACCTTCCCCAGCTATTGATTGTGATGGAGTTAGCTACACATCCCATTCTCTCGGCGGTTTTTTCGTTTGGCATAATAATCTTGGCATCCAGGGATGTTTCAGTCCCAAAACAAAGGTTATGCCACGTGCGCAGAGCCTGGAATCAGGAACATGTCTCTGCAGTCCTTATAAGGGAAGTCCTTTACTCTTGCTGAGTAAAGGCAACAGGGTTTGCACCACACAAAATAAGGGCTGGTCTACACTGGAACGGACGTCGGCACGGCTATATCTCTCAGGGGTTGCTTCCATCAACCTAGCTAGCATTGCTTGGAGAGGTGAGTTCCTTCAGCAAAGAAAAAATCCCTTCCATCACTGTAGACTGTGTCTACACCATGGAGATACGCTGCTATAGCCCCCGTAATGTGGACAAGGCCTTGTTAGAGTATGCCAGCAAACACCTTCTAAGATAACACTTTCTCCTTATCCCCACCAACTAGTGATTTGTTTGTGTCCTGAGGTGTGAGGGCTCGACCTTATGGCTTATCCCATGCACATTTTTTATCCTGTGTAATGCACCTTTATCCTGGCACCACTGTGTCCACACTAGGCATTGTACTGGTATAAGCACAGCAGAAGAAAATCCCACCCCTAAGTGCCATAGTTCTCTCGATACAAACACTGTGGCTAGATAACAGATCGGGCATTTTTGAAAACTCTACCCAGAAACCACTTTCAAAATCTGGAATCAGGGGTGGATTTTGAGCACCACTTAAAGCGCCAGGGGTACTCTTAATCAGGGTTTATCATGTGATCCCATTTCTCATGTTAACGTTGCATTTCTTGCCTTTTCATCTTCCTTGTCTTCACCATAATGTTTAGATTTGGTTTTGGCATTTCACCCCTTTGTATTCACTTCGCCCAAAGGAAAAGGGAAATTGCTTTAAAATGTACAAACAACCCTATGGGGAGTTTAACCCTTTAGCGTGACAAGTAATGTTTGCATAGATAGCAAACTGTTTGGGGCAGGAATTGTCTCTTTGTTTTGTGTTTGTACAGCACCTATCGCAACGGGGAGCTGGTCGGTGCCCAGGGCTCCTAGATGCGACACCAAAAAATTGTACCTCCTTAGATACAAAACATTAATTATAATAATTAAATTAACCAGACACATGGCTTAAAATCAGGCCAGCTTGGGTTACTGTAAGCATCAATAAACGACCAGCTATGTCCCAGTAATACTTTTTGACTTCACGGTCTGTGCTGAGCAAGCTAAACAGATAGCCTGCTATACAGCACCCATATTTCAGCATTTCAGCGTGGGACAGATGGAACAGCAAGAATTAGTTTGGCCATAAGCACTGAGGGAGGCAGGAGAGTCCAAGTTTTGTGTGCAACAAATATGCAGAAACCCAAAGCCGAGGCAACAAGGAGTTTGTGGGCTCGTGAAGTTGTGGGATGGCAGTAATTCCACATTTTTTTTAAAAAAAGCCAGTCATCTGAGGAATAAAATTGTTTCCTTGGCTTTTCAGTATTTGCTGCTGTCTCTTCTTTAATAATCAAACCATGAAATAACAAGCTGCTTAAATCAGAAGTGGCAGTCTCCCTGGTGGGCTAGTCTATTAGCCCCCAGTGCCTTGTAAGCTGCTTAATCAGTTCCTAACATTGGTGGTAGAGATTTAGAAGCAATCAGCAGCTTAGCAAACTCCCCGTGGGAGTGGGGATGGGCAGAAGGCACAATGCATCCAATTATTTAACAGTTCCTTCCAGCATATTTCTTTGTGTTTGTTTGTATTTGCAATCCCCCCCTCCTGTCTCCCCAAATTTATCATAGTTAGAGCCAGTGTAATTCAATTACTGTTTCTGCTGGGGTGGGGTTAAATTGGATTTAGCATTTAATCTAGCTGCATCCTTGTTATCAGCCTGAAGGGTCTTTTTTCTCATTTCAGAGCCTCTAAGTTTGAAATCAGGTTGCCTATTTCTGTCAGACTGAAACCCTGATGGGGAGGGGAGGGATGAAAGAGAGTGAAGGAAGCTAACTATCTTGTCCCCATATGGTACTTTGCCATTGTTGTTCTCACCTGCCTACTGGTTCTTGGCTGCCGGTGGCTGGGTTTTTTTTAATGCCCAAATATTTCCCCTATTTTTGATTCCTCCCCTGCTCGTTTCCTTGTAGCCAGGGGTTGCTTTAACACTCTGCCCTGCTGTCATGTCGACTGTGTGTGTTGGGGGAATTAACCAAAAAGGTTTATTAAAGATTAATAGAAAGATAAGGCATAGGGAGTGAATTAGAAAAGCAGAGAGTGGTAATCTGCAGAAAGAGTGCCCTCTACCCTGGTTACTCCAAGCTATAGTCTGATATATTTGCCCTGCAAAGGGCTCTTTAAAATACGCAGAAAACAAGAAGCCGAAATCCGCTGGGTGGTTGTGTTTTTATAAATGTGCTATCTGGGGGACTGTTGTTTGCAAGCTGAATTTGAGGGTGCAAGAAAATAACGGAATGAAAAGTCCTTTTTGCCCGAGATGAAGATGGGGGCATGCTTGGAGATAAATCTAATTGAAGATTCGTGCCTGGCACTGTGGGACCCTGGTGCATGAGATTGTCGCTCTGTCTGCACGTCTCTTCAGTGTGAAGCGTTGGAAGCAGCTACAAGCATGGCTGAGAGCTCTGTTTTGGTCAGACCACCACCAGGTTCAATCACCACAGGGAGGTGTGGGCCGTCCCATCCATTTGCAAGTTCTCCGCCATTTTGTCTTTACAAGTGAGCATCCGTGCTGCATACGGCGATAGTAAAGCGTGTGAGGCCTAGACCGTTGTGACATCAGAGGTGACTCACCGAATCACCGCCCTGACTGTGTAGTTAATTTGCATGCTGCTGTTTCATTGGTTGTAGGAGAGAGACTTGCACAAGGGTGTGAATTGTTTGGCCCAGCTGCTGCTCCGTGTGTCCATCCACCACCCACACAGATCTCCCAGAACACCCTCCCCCGATACAAATCAAGACAACCACCTACACAACACCACAGTCAGCATACATGATAACCCCCCCACACACAGTTCCTCACCACATCTTATGCTTCTCTTTCACCACCTGCAAAGATCAACACTACCAGCACACACAGTAACCCCGGACGTCACTCTGAAGCCCCGAATGTCTGTTGAGTCAGTGTGAAATGATGGAAAAGCTACGGCTGAGAATCGTTCAAGTTCAGTCACCCCTGGGATTCACTGTCTGTTACTGACCAGCTTTTAAATTCTCCGCCATTTTTGGTTTTTTGACCCGTGTGGCTTTACAAATTACACCCATGCAACAGCCCGGGCTTTCTGCTACTGGTAATTAGCTAATAGTCCGGAGGCCTTTATTGCTGTGATCCGTAAGGATCCCATAAGCAATGCTAATGGGAGAGGGCTTAACTAAGGCTATGTAAAGAAGGAAAACAGCAAAGTAAAATGTCATTCGTTTTGGAAATCTGCCGAACTCCTAATCAGCTAGTGCTATGCTAGCACTTTGCTGATTCAAAGACACAACGAAAGCAGAGGTGAGCAACCCGGCAGGCCTGCCCTTTAACCAGAGGGAGAACAGGTGATGTTCTGTATTCACAGAAGGATTTGTTTTAATCAAGTTTTCACAGCAAAACAGTGCCCCAGTTGACTACACCCAAGCTTACAGCGAGCTTAGCCCAGCGACCGGAGTTTGAGCAATATGTAATAGCCTCTCCCCAAGCCTGATCTCTTCTTCATTGTTCAAATGGGCATTCACAGGCAAGATTACTAATTAAGAGCATTCAGATTTAACAAGCAGAAAAAGTGTGTGACAGCTCACCTATTCTGCCCCATTGGCTATGGTTGAGTTCTACACCAGCCGTCACTAGCTCCATAAACCCCTGAGAGTAATCTGGTCTGAGTCAGGAATAAGGCCTCTATTAAAACATCACTAAATCTCTGTTAGCTACTTTATCCAGGGCTATTCCAACCAATTAAAGACTTAGCCAAAGGGAGGTTCCAGTAGTAAGAGGCAAATATTGACCTAAACTGTTCTGATGAGTTTTGGCAGATGTAGTTCTCGTGACGGTTGATGCCATTCTCGCTTCTTGGACATTTTGCCAGGTTAACTGTAACCATTCAAGACAAAGACCAAAGGTGTCATTGCAAACAGCTCAGTGAAAACATCTGCTCTGTACACCGTGGTAGTCCGGAGAGCAAACAAGATATCCAGTTAAATTAAAGAAAGCTATGTACAGGAAACACACAACTAACTGACTAGCATTCAGAAGAAGTTTTCCCTATGGATAGAGTATCCTTTATGGGGATTTCTTTCACCTTCCTCGGAAACATCGAGTACTGGCCACTCTCAGAGACAGGACGCTGGGCTAGGTGGACAGTTGTTCTGATCTGGTACGGCAACAACAAACGTTTTGTTTAAAGGTTTTATAAATGTAATATTGCCTAATATCTAAAAAGGTGGTGGGGGGGAGGGGAATACTTAACTGAAGCCTACATGTCATCTGAGCTAAGCTCCAGAGTGATGACAGGGCTAGAAACACTTATGAGGAGCCATACAAATGCTTTCAGGGCCGGCTCACTTTTCTAAAGATCTCAAATCTTTTGCCGAAAAGGCCAGCTTTTCTATCCTGTCCATCTCTCTTCCTTCTGCTGAGTGAGATGCAGGGATCAGAGGTGGGGAGAGGGACTAGATGTGGTCCTTCTCCCATATTTTTGGAACCCTGGAAAAGATTATTTGAAAGGATGGGCAAAGCTTTGGGTTTCTTTTTTATTTTAACCCAGTTATTACTCCCATTCTTAATTGCAGTACAGTTTCCAGGATCGCAGGGAGTGGGGAACTGTCATTATTTTATCCTTGCCGTTCAGGATCATTCAGAATGTAAACATGTTCTGACCATTCTACGTAGTGCAGTTATTGGGCGCTGACATGTAATTGGGTTATAATGCAGCGCTTAGTGACTTTCAGACACAGGAGTGGCAATCTCCTTTTCCACCCACTGTTTTTACTAACTCGGAAACACACATTTCCCCCACAACATTTGCAGTCCGTTCACCACAGCCTTTTTCCGGCCTTGCTATACTGGTTAGGGGTGTGAAGAGGAAGAGGTGTGATCCTTGCTGACATAGCAGTGCTGGCAAAAGCCGTTACTATAGGCGCAGTTGCACCAGAAAAACTTTCACTGGTATTGCTTATGGCTTACTCTGAGGCCTGCACTAGTGGTAACTTTACAAGTGGAGGGATGCAAAAAAATAGCGCTTCAAAAACAAACAAACAAAAAACAGCAAGAACGCTCCTCGCTTTCATAAAAGAGTTTTTCTTTAAATGTGTATGTGGCTTCCACAGCGTAAGCGCTGCAAGGGATGCTTTCAAATTCACCGATGGCGTTGCAGTGGTGAGTGATGCGACCGTCCCAAACGTGTGCTGTGATAAATCCTTTAACTGCACACTATCATCATGTATCGTACCTCTTTGCACAGTGTGTGTATGTGTGTGTCTCTACTGCACACACAGACTGACACATCCACCAAGAGTGCATGACCACACAAATTAAATGATCTGACATCAGATCACCCTCTGAACAGCCACCCTGCCTCTCACCTAGTGATTAAGCCTCTCAGATATTTTCCTGTGCCTACGGCTCCTTTCCTTGCCATAGTCACTACATTCCAGTGTGGTTGGAAACTTTATACCTCAAAGACTGCCAGCTCTGAGACTTCCTTCAGCTGGGCCAGTACAAAACACAAGCAGAAAACACTCAAGAGTGGCTGATATTTTAGGTGAGTATTAATTTCCCAAATTGCTGGCAGCTCATCTTACGTTTAGCGGTAATGACAAAATTTACCAGTGTTCTCGATACTTGGAGAAAAGGGCGTTGCTGTAATTCAGAGTAGCACCAGGACTGGTACACTGCGTCAGGCAGCAGAAGGCATCTTATGTCTAGAGAGAGGCTTTTGGATGGTAGAGGAGGCTATAGTAATTGCAGTAGATGATGGCTTGGAAAATGAGTGGATTTGAGTTTAATTAGCTGTGTCAAGATCTTGGCTATATATATTTTTTTTTAGATAACGAAAGTGCTTTTTTGTTCTGCTTGAAACCAAAATTTGCAGCTGGGCTTAGAAACTGCATTCAACACATTAAGAATTCGATCTATAGTCTGAACCACAGGCCGTCATGTGGGATGAAGGCAGTGGGACCTACATCCTGTTAAGGAAACCTTCTATTAAACAAACAGAAGTAGTGTGAATATATTTGCTTGTGCAAAGCTCTGGGTTGATAGCTCTGGCGACTGTATTATTTTCAGGTGCACAGTGGATAGGGGCAATACAAGCTCCCCCAGCTGTTTTGAAAGGCAATAGATAAAGATATGGGGAAGTCCTTGTTATCCTTACTGAGACTGTAAAGAAAGGGAGACAACGTATAGTCATTATAGTGACGTTTACTGCGATGGGATTGCTGGTTGACCAGGAAGACTGAATCCACCATTCTCATTCCACTCTAGCCACGGAGCAGCCATCAGGTGGGTAAGCAGCTCTTAGTCTCTGCCACCGTGGCTTGAGTTTGAACAAACACTGAAACTCCTTTGATGAAGTAGAAGCAATGTCCCAAATTGCTGATTTCAGTGCTTTACTTCAGAGGCTCCAAACTCTGCTGCCTAGAGAACTAGCTGGACACATGGTGCCGGCTCCCTCTTTGCACTGCACAATCCTAGGAAAGACAGTGACAAACGTTACTTCCCCCTAAAGCCGTTGGTCAATGTCACCAGTTGCTGTGGTTGCCACAGGGATGTTTTGCAATTGCATATTGCGGGGAGAGGTGACCCGGGGGGATCTCTGTGTTTAAAATATGGTCCACGTTGGGAAAACATTGGAGAATCGCTGCAGCACCATATGCCAGTTGTGAACCTGGTTATAGTGAGCCTCTCCTTATAGTGAAACTGCAAAATAAATTCCCTTGTTCCATCTGTGTTACTCACATAGCTCCCATTGCCATAGCACCCGAGCACCTCACAATCTTTACTGTATCTATTCCAGCAGCACATAGGTCAGGTGCTTTTATCCCCATTTTTATCAGTGCTTTTATCCCCATTTTACAGATGGGGAGCTGAGGCACCAAGAGGCTAGATGACTTGCCCAAGGTCACACAGGAAGTCTGTGGCAGAGCAGGGATTTAAATGCAGTCTCCCAAGTCCCAGGCTTATGTCCTAATCCCTGGTTCATCCGACCTCTCCATTCTGGGAAGTTCAACTTCACCAGACTGGTGGCTGCACCTTTTGGTATCTTGAGGTTTTTGTCCTTATTTGCCACACAGGACCAAGGGCCCGATACCAAAAACTTTGAGTAATAGCTTGAAGGATTGGTCTCTAGCTGCTTTCCCACCCCTCAGATAACACATTGCCTGTCCAACCGAGCCGCTGACTCAGGACCCTTTTTAAAAAATAAAATTATTTCAGGGCTATCCCCTTTAATGAGATAAAGACAAAAAAATTTGAGACGGTCACCTGGACATATATCAACCATAGGGGTTTCTGAGACATGCCTAGGTGCAATCATAGCAATTTCCTTGATCTTTCACTGCTCGGGTAGGTCATCTCTTGGGAACAGCCTTGTTCCAAAACACGTCCTCTTAAAATAAGTTAATCCAACCGAGTGGTTTATGCTAGGCGGAAATGTTTCTGGTTTCGGATGTCAATCATGAAACACAGTCATGGTAATTATATGTGCAAATTAAATGCACAGCTGAGCATGTAATTGCATCCCAGCTCTCTCTCAAAAAATTGGGTGTATATTATGTATATATTTGTGTGTGTGTGTGTGTGTGTGTGTGTGTGTGTGTGTGTGCGTGCGCGTGCACTCACACATTTGTAAGTTAAGGAAATTGTTCTCTGTTGTCTAACATGCAAATTCCCCATATACTTTAAGTCTCATTGGATTAACACAGCCTTTGGCCTTAGGTTGTTTAAAGAAGCAGGAATTTAAACTCTTATTCAGCCCCACTACAAGATGAGGAGAACACCCAGGTGTGATAGAAATTACATGTTGAGCTGCCATCTTGGAGCCTTGAAACCTTGGGGAAAGAAGGAGGCAGGAGGAATGAACGCCATGAATGGGAAGGTAGAAGCTTTGGCACGGGAGTAACATTGTGGGGCTCAGTGTGGAGCTGGCACCAGCAGTTTCAAACCATGTTGTTTCCTCTGGGACTTTTTGGCTCCTTCTCACATGTATTGGCTTGACCTTTTTCATCGCATTGCTTGGACATGCTTCTTGGGGGCTGTTCTCCCCCCCCAACTCTTCCCATAAATTATATGCTTGCATGTTACAGAGAAGCAGATGATCTTCATTATATGTTGACCTTTTGAGTTTTTTTCCCTCTTCTCTCAAGACTTGTCGAGTCTCACTCATTGGGTGTGAGACTCACTCATTAGCATGCTATCTCACACTCACACACATTCCTAAGCTTATCTCACTCATTCGGAGTAAATATATAAAGATTTAAGATATTTTACTCATGCGCTGTAAGAGACTGCTATACATCTAGGGCCTCGACTTTCCAAACGTATGTACTGTGATAACCATGGAGACTACAGGCCTGCGTTCTGTACGCTCACGTGAGGAGGTTACGCGGGGGTGGGGGGTGGTTTGTGTGTGTTAATACTGGATGATCAAAAAAAATATGAGTTCTCCCAAAAAACAAAAACAAAAAAGCAGGACTTGATCAAAAGTTTGTGGATTCTACAAAATATATTTGACAAATCCTTTGGGGATGTTCTCAGATATGGGTTTGTTATTAGTTAATGCAGCACAAGTTCATTCCTCTGCAAGACAGTTTAAACTTTAGGGGAGAGAGTGGGAGGCACGGGGAAGGTGGGCAGTAGCTACTAAGATTCCTGGCTTCCAGTCCCCATCCTGCACACAGCACTTGTAGGACATGGATGGTTGTGCCCAGTTTGTGTCAAATCTCTGTAAATACCTATGACAGTTGCTGTGTTACCAAGCTAAATCTTACTATTTTGCTTCCTCTGCATGGCCACAATTCATTTCTACAAGTCGGCTGGAGGCAGTTGCTATTTTGTGTTCAGTTCTAATTCAGTCTGTTACAGTGGCGAGACACTGTTCTCAAAGGCATGCGCAAGTAACATCTCTTTCTTTTTTATTTATTCATATTATTGCAGCACCTAGTGTCGACCAGTTTTAGGGCCCCATTGCAATAGGCACCATACAACACACCTGTGAAAAGACCAATCATGCGCTAAATAAGCTTACAATTTAACTACGAAAGATGGGCGAAGGGTGGGAAAAGTGAGACAGCATAAAACAGATGATTGGGAATTAAAGAATACAAAGAGTACGTGACTTGACTAGGGTGATGCAAAGAGTCAGTGACAGAGCTGGGAATTGAACCCCCTTCTCCGGAATCCCACTCCAGTGCCTTAACCAAAAGATCATCTTTCCCCCCTTAATCTAGGCCAAAGATGAATTGTGTATTGACATTGTAATAAGAACATTGTAACATTTGGGATCTAACCAACTGGAAAAAACTCCAGGAAATCCATAATTGGTGACCTAGGAAAATCCACTCCTCCTCTCGCCTCACGCTCACACTTCTTATCTGTTCCCTAGCTCGAAACGGTCAGTAACTTCCTGGCCAATGAATGTATTTTCCCCTCTTATGTGTATTTTGCTATAACTTGTGTTATCAGTAGCTAACTGTATTATGACACACTAGTTCCTGAGTCCACAGCTTTAAGACCTTTGGGTGAAATCCTGGTCCCATGGAAGTCAGTGAGAGTTTTGCCACTAACTTCAATGGAACCAGAGTTTTACCCTTTATATTTCAATATCCCCATTGCCGCTCCTAAGGTGCATAAAGAACCAACCACTGTTTGGAGTCAAGGCTGTCGGTCCATCCTTCACTCACCCAGGTCTTTGGAAGTTTTCCAAGGAATACAGTGCAACAGATGAACTGCAAAGAGAAGAGGCTGAAAATGCTTTCTGAAACACATTATGGCATAAGGATTTTTCTTTTAAATCTTGTGTCTTGACTGCCATGGAGGTGAGGAAAGAATGTGAGGGTATTTACTCCTCTGCAGTGTCCTCGCCAGCAGAATTATTGTGAATAATGGACAGATAAGAGCTAGTCGACTAATGCTCAATTTGGATTAGATGGTATTGATTCTGGTGGGGTGAAGGAAACATCCACAGGAGTAGGCAAACATTGATTTAGAGGATGTTTGGAGTATAAGAAGTTCTGTTAGATCATTGGATGCTCTGTGAGTTTCCTCCTTAAGGCTTACTTCTTTCTTCTGGCTGCCTGACACTAATCCACCGTAGTTAAATGGCTTTTCCACCATTGCATTGTATAAATAAGGATGATGAATGAGGTTAAAATGTTTGTTAACACCACTTCTATTTTCCCAGTGTTTCTTGTCCTTCATGTGTCTGTCTCTTACACGGAATAAGCCCCTCAGAGCAATACCCATCTCTGTGCATTGTACAGCACCGAGTGTATCCTTAGTCATAAACTTTATTTCAAAATTGATGAAGGGCTGGGACAATGCTGCCAAGATTTGAATCTGTACTTCTAGATGTTCTGGGGATTACATACCACTTACCCCCTCCCCTCCATGCCTCACTTGTGTCTACATGTAAATCCAGTGGAGGGAGAAGTGGAACAGATTGTCCAGTGCTTCAGAAGAGGTTTATTAGGCAAACCAGCGTTTCTAAAGTGAGTGCCTCCTAATAAATGTTATCTTCAGGGAAAAACGCCAGCCCCTACATAAGTAGTTAATGTTACTGCCTTGGTGTTGGCTTATAAAACAACCTTATCACATCTGTGACGATAATGATTAACAAGATGATTTACAAGGGTGGGGTCACAGGCATTTGGCAAATGTAGACTGTCTCGCAGTGACACAGGATCTGATTTTTATGGTGTTCTCACCTCTTTAGCTGAAATACTTAACCCTAAATGCAGCGCTGCTCAGCATTGTGCAGTAAAACTTCTGAGTGTGTGTCAAATTTGGCTGCACTTGTATGTTTTTAGTCGGAAACATCCAGTAATACAAGTTCAGAAAATTTGGGATATTCCTGGTTCCCTTCGCCATTGTTTATTTTCTGATCATTCTTCCACCATGGAATAGTGGCAGGGGCTCGTATTTTTAAAGGTATTTTGTCGTTGCTGTGCGCAGTGTTGCAACCAATGCCTGACTGACTTAGGAACCTAAACCTCAAGTGCTTAAATCCCTTCTGAAAATGATATTTAGGCTCCTAAGTCAGTTAGGCGTTGCGCTGGCAAGCACAGGAGCACCTAAATATATTTAAGGTCTTGGCCCTTCTGTTTCTAGAGATGACATTACTTGAAGTATCATGGTTGTTGTGGTGTCGCACCGCAGCAGGCATGTAATTCATGTATCTAGCATAAAGAGACATATATAGAATTCTGTCCTTCGTTCTGATTCTAAGACATTTTCCACTGAAGTGCTGCTTCTATCCTCACACCTTTATGTATAAATGTCTTAAGACCTTTAAAAAATCCCTTTTTTGAAGTCTTCTATTTTAATTTTTTTCCTGTTGTAACTCAGAAATAATGGCCTCGCAAGTTCAAACAAGTTTAATTCAAGAGTCCTTGATGCAATCTAATACAATGTGACTTTTTCAGAAGTTGTGGTGCTTAATTTTTGGAGTGACTCACCTTGGAAACAGGGATATATGAAGTCTCTGGTGGTCTCCTGCAAACTATACCATTTACCAAATTTCTTGACAATCTTATGCAGGTGACCAAAGATATTTCTGTCCTCTGCACTATGCAAACATCTGGTGCACTTCACAAAGTTAGCCAAAGCTCCACAAGGATTGCTGTAAAGATGATAAACCCCACAAGTACAAATCATGCACAGACTTCAGTGGAGGTTACAACTCCTGCTCTATAAATATTCTTTCTTAGCTGGAGTTGTTAGCAAACTTCCTCCCACCTACCCCAAAATAAACACACGCTGGGGATATGTATGAACGCTCAACTTTTTTTTTCCCTGACGTTTAGAAGATTCACCAGAGGTCTGATGGTTTTTAGAAAGGTAACAAAAGTGGCCTCGATGAAAGGAGCCAGTATTGTTGTGATTCTGGACTTGAGTGTGAAGATGTGTGGATGGAAAGGTATTGAGGCACAAGCTGTCAAACCCTGTGGGTTTTTGTCAGCCCTCTTCATGGAGCTTGGTGGTTGCAATTTGCAAGGAGTTTGGCCAACCATTTCTTTTTTTCCCATTTCCAGTTTCCATAGATTCACACTCTCACTACTTCTCTGTTGAACAGAACAATCTGAGTTGGAGGGTAATACAGTCTCCATCTTGTCCAATCAATCTGTGGGCTCTTTGTTGAGATTACCAATGCCAGGATGCTGATTACATTGTCCGTTCTGACTTGAACGTCTGTTCATTAGGAACTGAATCGGGTCTACCAGCTCCTTTTGCCCAGATCACCAAATAGTCACCTAATACGAATACTTTTAGTCACTGGCCACTTGGACTAGGATGGAACCAGTGGTCTAGAGGTGAAATGCTCGGCTGCCTTTCAGCTGAGCCATCCCAGTCTCTAGTTAATTTTTTAATATTAGAAAAATTATTGCAACATTGTGCTTATGCTTTTGTAATGGGGCTAGATTGTGCAAACTTCACTCACACTGGTAAACACTTACTTACACAAGTAGCCCGATGGACTTCAATGAAACTAGGAGGTGAGACCCTTGGTCTCAGTAAAGGGCTCTTGAGTCATATTTCCCTGTTTGGAATAAGAGTTTGAATTACAACAGACTAATATTCAGGGAAACTGGGTAGGACAATATGTATTAAATAGATTAGTCTAAAAGGACAAGATAACCAAATTCATACTATAGAAGAGTCGGGTGGCCGCCAAGATCCAGCAGTCTTGCTGACAAGCCGTGATGCTTTGAACAAGTGCACATTGCCATTCATGTTCACATTAATCCGGTGTCCAGAGGGATTTCAGACTGAACAGCAGCCCTTGCTCCCTTTCATCTTCAATAACCTCCTGCTGAATCAAAAAGAAATGTCACCTCTTCCGTGTTCAGGATCTCATTCAAGCTGTTGCCTGCATTGATTTGTCTACTAGCAGCCAACAGGTCTCCTGATCGTCCTTTCCGATTTTACAGAGCTTGGTCGCACCTTACAAATTACATCCAGGCTGCTACCTAGCCAAATGAACAGCACAACGGAGAGAGAGTGCAGAGAAGAGAGAAGTGCTTGAGCTACGTTTTCATAATTTCTTGACTTTGCTGGGGGTGGCTTGTGAGTTTTAAAAGTCGCCTAAAACAATTAGTTCGTCCTCACTGGGAAGGGAAACATGTGCCGTTTGTTTGGTACAAGAAGCAGCATGAATTCTGTCTAGTGGGCAGCAAATCAGAGTGTGACTCTACAGGCAGGAGCTTGCGGCCAAGTGACAGCCCATTACTCCTCTTGCTGTCGAGGAGGGTACTGTAATGTACCGTAATAGAACCAATTTTAGAATAACTAAGAGCAGATGTCTGTGTCTTCAGAATCATTTTCGGATGGACTCACTGGGCCAGTCTGGTGGTATAACTTCTGTGTGCTAGCACCCGACCTTTCATGACTGGGAGCCCATCACTGTCAATAAATACATCCTTACACTCACAATGTAAAATGCAGTGGGGAAATAGTTTTAAAACATACCTCCACCCTATTTTTTTAACATGCTGCAGAATTTGACTTAAATGAGAGACATTCCCTTCACGCACACTTATGTGATCCCCATTACAGGTGAAGTAGATGGCTGTTTTTTTGTTAAAATGATTTGGGAGGTTTTAAAGGCTTTTCCATTATGTTTGGAGACTATTGTGTTACATACAGCACCTAGCCCAGTGGGGCACCGATCTCAGTTGGATGCTACTGTAACACAAACAATGAGGAGGAGTCTGATGGTTTTGAACATCCAAGTTCTTCTGCTCCAGTGAATGAAATGTAACTTCAAGTTTTAATAATATAACTTGCAAGATTTTGTCTCGTTTAAAATCAAGAGGTTCCTTCCCCCCCCACCTCCTCCAACGTAGAAACCAAAAATTACCAGCAATGGCCACATCACTGTAATGGAATAAATGAGCCCATGACAAGTGTTCTATCAGTTGTAGGACTACTTGTTTTTCAGTTCTGGTCACGCCCTTCACTGTGGTGTCTGAGAGCCTTCCAATAGGGCCACAGTGGCTATTTTAAAGAGCCTGATTGATCCGTTAGATGGATTAATGATGGGTTTAGGAAGAAATGTCCTCCCTCACGCCTTCTTTTTCTTCTAATTGTTGAGCTTTTCCTTTCAGTGGGTGTAAATATAGTAGGTTGGCCAAGGGAGAGCTGAAATTGGTGGATTATGTGCGCCTTTTTCCAATCCCACAGACCATTACTGGCTGCGGCACTTGAACATGACACTGCAATTTCCCTGTGCAATACATGAGTAATAAACAGCTGCACTCTAGCTGTGGTCTTGAGAAACCAATATGAGGCTCCTGCGTTCTCTCTTTCTTTTTTAAATAATAATTGTAATTTTTGATCGGTCAGCAGGAAAGCTTCAAAGCTAATTGATGCCACCTGCTACCCTAGTGTGTCCAAAGAAGAAGACTCCTTCACCAGAGCACCTCCACTAGGCCAGGCACAATCTGGAGGCAGGGGGTTTGATTCAATTCGCATTGCTGGCCACATCGATGGCCCCTAAGGAGTTGTTTCTACACCAGGGGAGGACCAAGGCCAGGGAGCTGCTCTCTGTGCACTTGGATGGCTGTGTTGGGGGGAGAGGACTGGTCTGACGTGTCGTACCTCAGGCTTTTCTCTTCCAGAGACCACCAGGCACTGCTGCTTGGGTAGGGCATCTCCTCCTCTGTGAGTTAAGAACCACCGTCAAACCCTTCTTGGGCAATATGGTAACTGGCCTCAAAAACAACGCTGAGCTGCTCTCTCCCACAGGAAAACCAAACTTGTGAGCTTGCGAGTAACGAGCGTGGCTCCAATAGACTGTCACATCACAGACCTGTGAGGGTGGACATGAAGCTAGGCCGTATAGCAGCTTAGAGAGTGAATGGTGGATGCTGGCTTCTGTCCCAGGCACCTCAGCCAAGTGTGCAGGCTTCTCACCCACGAGTGCTGACAGACGGTCCCAGGGGCACCACCGTGACACAAGCCAATGCGTTAGGGCCCCGCAGGTTTGAAATCTAGGCATCTAACTGCTTATTTAGGCAGTTGACATCAGCTTGAGCTGCGAACCCTCAGGCTGCTGAATCGGAGGTCTCACAGCAAGCACCCAGTTTGAAACTGTGGGCCACAGTCTCTGAGGTTCGTCTTGGAACGTACTAGGGTTTCTCTGTGGTGGCCGGATTGTGTTTCAGATAGCTCCCCTACCTGCTCAGAAAATGAGCCGCGACCTTTCCATCTGCAATAGCCAGGTTTTCTATTGAGAAATGGGCCTGGGGTGGGGGACACCCTCCACTAGGATGCAGTGAAAGAAAACTTTATCTGCATCACTTCTGAACATCAAAACTGTCTACTGAAATGTCCCTGCCTCACTGCTGCAGAAGATGAACGTGACGCAAATGTACTACCAGGCCATTCTTTAGGGACCATGGCCATCCGTCTTGGGAAGCACAGGCAGGTTCCCCTGCAGTGAAAGGGACTGGGAAGGACTGTGTGGCTTCTCTTTCTCTCTGCTTTTAACCCCATGGGTTTGATCACCCCTCCTTTCTGTAAGGGACTGAGAGGAAACAGCCTGCTACATCCTCACCTGGCTATCTGACTAGGTTAATTTAACACACCTCATCTTTTTCCCATCTGCTTGTTTCCATAAGGCTCAGCGCCGGATTTCATCATATACTTGGAGGACTTTCATCCTTGGGCTCTGCCTTTCTTGTGTTACAGAAGTTACTGATTTTTTTACTGTATGTTTGCAGAGCACCTAGCCCACTGGGCCATGAATGCAGGAGAGGAGACTAGATTATACTTAATAATAGTAATTGGCAGTGCATTAGCAAAACACAAATTCTGCACTTCTCTGGGTGTCCTGTCTATTTAAGTCTGTCTTGTGTCAACTGTAAGCTCTTTGGGACAGAAAACTGTATTTTATGATTTGTACAGACCCGAGCCTGTTATCAGTGCTTACTAAATAAAAACAATAAATAGAATATAAAATGAAGTCTTCCGTCACAAAGCCAGCGGTATAAGAATTACCAGAAGTGATGCCAGTATTGAGTAAAACCTAGATGGACTGTCCACATGGCGTGAACATAAGATGAAATGACTGTAAGGTTGGCATTTGGATCTGAACGTCTTTGTCCCACCACACATGTGAATTAGCAGGACTAAAAGAGTCCAATTATCCAGATATTGGATGAATGCTGACTTGAAAGCAGCCAGACTGGGTCAGACCAATGGTCCACCTAGCCCAGAATCCTGTCTCTTGACTGGCCAGTGTCAGATGCTTTGGAGAGAATGAACAGAAGAAGGCAATCGATCAAGTGATCCATCCCCTGTCATCCAGTCCGACCTTCCTATTGGAGGTTTAAGAGCACCTGGAGCATGAGGTTATGTCTTAGCTAATAGCCATTGATAGACATATCTTCCATGAACTCTTTCTAATTTCTAGTTGTTTTTTTTTCATTTCTAATTCTTTTTTTAACCCAGCTATACTTTTGGCCTTCAAAACATCCCATGGCAACGAGTTTCACAGCTGACTGTGCATTGTGTAAAGAAGTACTTCCTTTTGTTTGTTCTAAATCTGCTGTGTATTAATTTCAGCGGGTGACCCTTAGTTCTTGTGTTATGTGAAAGGGTGAATAACACTTCCTTATTCACTTTCTCCACACCATTCATGATTTACAGACTTATGTCATATCCCCCCTCAGTCAGGTCTTTTCTAAGACGAACAGTCCCGCTCTTTTTAATCTCTGCTCTTAAGGAATTTGTTCCATACCTCTAATCATTTTTGCTGCCCTTCTGTGAACCTTTTCAGATTCTAATATATCTTTTTTGGGATGGATGACCAGACCTGCACACACTATTCAAAGTTGGGCATACCATGGCTTTATATAGTGGCATTACGATATTGTCTGTTTTGTTATCTATCCTTTTCCTGACCTTGTTACTTCACCTATGACTTAATTTTCTTCCCAGTGAATGGCCTCCACATCAGGTGGAATTTGCTCATATTGTTGGAGAAAAATGTGAAAAGTTGCCTTATTTATTTCCCTCTAGTCCTTTCACATTGGATCCTTCTGCTCTGGGTGAAATCGCTAACACCCTTTATATAACATGCACCTCAAGACCATATACAGGGTGGGGGGGTCGCATCCTGGCCCTTCCTTTCCATGTGCATGCAGCATAAAGACAGTGCATGCAGCCTTCTAC
Source organism: Mesoclemmys tuberculata (assembly GCA_007922155.1). Taxonomy (NCBI): domain Eukaryota; kingdom Metazoa; phylum Chordata; order Testudines; family Chelidae; genus Mesoclemmys; species Mesoclemmys tuberculata. The sequence goes on along the minus strand of ML675620.1, from coordinate 5,489,059 downwards.
CTCTGCAGCACTGAAAGCATTTTGTACAGGGAGATGTGTATGTGCCTTCTTGCCTTACAGTTGTGGGACAGGTGATTTGCCCAAGAGCAAACAGCAAGTTAGGGGCCTACCTAAGAAGTCCTCTCTGGTAGTCTCCCAGCAACCAGCCCTGTGGTCACTTAGCGGCAATGCTAAGCCACCTGCCCACGAAGACACAAGTGTAAGCCGACACCTTATGGCCATGTGCATTTGTTTTTTAAGATCAGCGTCAGTGCTATCCACAGATGAGGCATGGCCCTTGCACTTCTGGGAAAGGGCCTCAGTGCGGCAGTGTTTTGGTGCTTCTGTACTATAGGCCTTGTCTACACTATAACATTGAGTCGACGTAAGTGAGGGTCATTGTACCGCCATCGCAATAATGACTGCAGGTTTTCGTGTCCACACTACTCTCCTTCTGCCAGCGATGCGCGTCCTCCTCAGAAGCGCATAAGTGGGGCAGCGTGGGGGGCTCACAGCCCCACCTCCCAGCCTGCCAGTGATTTCTCTACATTTCCCTTGAACTCCCCCAGTCAGCTGTCAGCGCCGGGGAAGGAGAGGCTCCAGCTGTGCGGCCCGTGCGGGGCTGACAGCCAACAGGTGATGTACATAACACGGCATCTACACGGACGCTGCTTCGCCCTAACCCCATCGACCTAAGCACTACGCCTCTCGTGGAGGTGGAGTTATTAGGTCGGTGTAGTGGGCGGCTTACACTGGCAGGAGCAGCGTTGTAGTGTAGCGTTTACAGAGTCAGGTGGACCTAGCTCTGTAGTGTATGCCAGGCCATAGTAAACAGCATAATTGTCTGAGTGGTGTCTCAGCACCTGAAAGCGCATATCGAAGTCAGGACAGTGCTGGCTGCAGGAACTGCTGTATCTTGCCCATATCACCCAGTGCTTGCTGGACCACGATTCTACGTGCCAGACCAGTCCTTAGATCCAGTATTGCGAAGGATCCCTCAGCTTTCTTTGCCTATTAAAAAGGGCTCTGTTGGGCGAGTGACTGAGTAGCGGTAACGTACGGGTTAATGGTAAAGCCAGGCCTCACTTTCACGGATGCGTACTGCAGCATGTGCCGTTAGGGACTGTAGTGTTATCCACGCCGTCCTGTTTGAAAAACGCTTACAAGTTACTGCCTTTGCAGACGCAGTGTATGCATGTTTCATGCGTTGGTGTTGGAGAGCCTCCTTTCTTTCGGGGGCTTGCTGTCGCTCCTGGAGAGAACTCTTCCAGGGGCAGAAATTGAAGCTTTTCCACTGGCTTGGAGCGGGCGGAGAGGGAGCAGGGAGGGAATGCATTATGGAGAAGTGTTCTTTAAATGACAAAGAGAACACTCCAGGCCTTGCTTTTTCCTCACGAGTTATTTGCATTCAGACCTGGCCCTGATTTCTTTTTGTTCTAATGTTTTAAACAAGAGTCCTTCAAATATATCTATTCACCCACACACGGCCCCCACCCATTTAGCCAGTCCCCTTAGTCTGTTGTTTCTAATTATGGGATTATGCCCAAGGTTTTCTGACTGGTGGCTTGGGACATCTCAGCTGCTCAGTGCCCACCCTGCAAATCAGACCCCATGAAGATGACTCAGGTTGGGGACCCAAAAAGACCGCCTTAGGCACCCCGAAAGCTCTAGCCGCCTTTGAAACCTTGGCTGAAACGGCTAAGCAACATTATTGCAGTTTCTCACACTTCTTGGATGCTACTAAACTTCCATTCTTACACTGCCGTTTTAACTTGTTGCTCCTGAGGTTGGGATCTGCAATGAGGTTAGCAGTGTCAGTACCTTGAACCGAGCCTTAATGTTCTGTTCGATGCAGTGACCTTTCTGAATTGTTTATGTCCCAGTATAAGGAGTCTTCCTATGCCAGGATGCAATAGGAACGTCCTTTTCCCCTCTAACAGGAGCAGATGTCCTATCTGTAATGCTAGCAATAACATTGCCATTTCCTGTTGTGGCAGATGTTTTCAACAGTGCAGGGCTTTGGCAAGGAGGGACACTTCCATTCCGGTTGGCCTCAACCAAAACACTATCCCTGAATTTCCTTTCCTGCTTGTATCCTCCCAGTGATGGCGATACCAGCTGGGTGACAGGATCAAATGGCCCTTTAGGAATAAGATTGCTGGATGTAGATGAAGAATTCTACTGGAATTTGCATTCACCAACTTTGCTTTGAGTTACATCTTGGCCACCGCGGTTTTGTGCCAACCTGAAATTTCAAGCGAAACATAAGTGGTATGAAATTGTGTGATTTGAAATCAATGGGCAAAACGTGGTGATGTTCCATGGGAGCCAAACCTGGCAAGTTAGGCACACATTTAAATAGGATCCTTCATTTATTTGGAAATGGAGGACTTGTTAAGCATAATCCTTTGAAGAACAATTATATTCCTATTAACTGTAGGTCACTGCCAAATCCCATGACACAATTTAGCCAGTAACCTAGGAGGCTGCCATTCACACCATGGGGAAAGAAGGGAGGAAAAGTAGTATATGAGGCTGTATGCATGCATCCCCCAGCTCCCCAGAGTCGGCGAGGTGGGGGATCTGGAGGCGGACTTCACGCCGCAAGAGGTGGCGGCCAGGCTAGCCAGGACCAAGAACACGGCACCGGGGAAAGACGGCATCCGCTACGGCGTCCTCAAGAAGCGGGACCCCGGCTGCCTGGTGCTCTCGGCCCTCTACAACCGCTGCAAACGGCTCCTCCGGACCCCCACCGCCTGGAAAAAGGCCATGACGGTGCTGATGCACAAGAAGGGCAAGAGAGATGACCCCGGCAACTGGAGACCCATCTCCCTCTGCTCCACCATGTACAAACTCTACACCGGCTGCCTGGCGGCCAGGATCATGGACTGGGCCGTGGCAGGGGGCGCCGTCAGCTCCATCCAGAAGGGCTTCATGGCCTGCGAGGGGTGCTACGAACACAACTTCCTCCTCCAGTCCGCCCTCCAGATGGCCAGGCGGGCACGGCGGCAGTGCACCGTGGCCTGGCTGGACCTGGCCAATGCCTTCGGGTCCATGCCCCACCAGCACATCTTCTCCACGCTGGCGGAGTTCGGGATGCCCGAAAGCTTCATCCAGCTGCTCCGCGAGCTGTACGACGGCTGCGTCACCACCATCCGCTCGACCGAGGGGGAGACGGCGGAGGTAGCGATCCGGAGCAGGGTGAAGCAAGGCTGCCCCCTCAGCCCCATCGTCTTCAACCTCGCCTTGGAGCCCCTCATCCGAGCCGTCGCCCAGGACCCGAGGGGCTTCCAGCTCCACGGGGAAAAGGTCAACATCCTGGCCTATGCAGATGACCTGGTCCTGATCGCAGAGGACCCCCTGCACCTCCAGGAAATGCTGGACGCCACCAGCCGGGCGGCCGACTGGATAGGGCTGCGCTTCAATGCCAAAAAGTGCGCGTCCCTCCACGTCGATGGCCGCAGGAAGGACCCGGTCCAGGCGAGCCCCTTCGTCATCCAGGGCGAGACCATGACCCCCCTCGAGGAGGGCCAGGAGTACCAGCACCTGGGCACGCCGACGGGCTTCCGCGTCCGGCAGACCCCCAAGGTCACCATCCACGAGATCCTGCGAGATGCTGCCAAGCTCGACGCCTCCCTGCTGGTGCCCTGGCAAAAGATCGCCGCCCTCAACACCTTCCTCAACCCCCGCATTGCATTTGTCCTCCAGGGCTTGGCCGTGGCGAAGGTGCCCCTCAACAAGGCCGACGATACCATCCGACGGCTCGTGAAGCGCTGGCTGTTCCTCCCGCAGAGGGCCAGCAACGAGCTGACCTACATCAGCCACCGGCAGGGAGGTGCCAACGTGCCGCACATGGGCGACCTGTGCAACATCGCAGTGATCACCCAGGCCTTCCGCCTGCTGACCTGCCCGGATGCTTCGGTGAAGGCCGTGGCGGCCAATGCGCTGCATGAGGCCATCCAGAAGCGGATCGCCAAGTCCCCCTCCGGCCAGGACATCGCCATCTACCTCAGCAGCTCCCTGGATGGTGAGTTCCACCAGGACGGGGGCGACATCTCCTCCCTCTGGTCCCACGCCCGCGTCACCACCCGGCGTCTGGGCAAGCGCCTGGGCTGCCGCTGGACATGGTGCGAGGAGCGTCAGGAGCTGTCAGTGCTGGTTCCGCAGATCAGCGCCCCCGACAACACCATCGTCTCCCCCCACGCCCGGGGCACGCCGGAGAGGACCCTGAAGGATGCCGTCCATGCCCTCTACGTGGAGGTCCTGAAAAAGAAACCCGACCAAGGGAAGGTGTTTGAGCTACCCAGCAAGTGGGATGCCAGCAACCACTTCCTGGCCGAGGGCAGCTACAACCTCTTCGCGGACTGGCGCTTCATCCACCAGGCCCGGCTCAACTGCCTGCTGCTCAACGGAGCCGTCCACCACGGGAACCGGAACAAGCGCTGTAGGAAGTGCGGGTACGTCAACGAGACCCTGCCCCACGTCCTCTGCAGCTGCAAGCTCCACTCCAGGGCCTGGCAGCTCCGGCACAACGTGGTCCAGGACCAGCTGGCGAAAGCCATCCCGGCCCGGCTGGGCATGGTCGCCGTCAACTCCGCCGTCCCCGGCACCGACAGACAGCTGAGGCCCGACCTCGTCGTCACCGATGAGGAGCGCAAGAGGATCACCATGGTGGACGTCACGATCCCCTTCGAGAACCGGACCCCGGCCTTCCACGTGGCACGGGCGTGGAAGGAGAAGTACGCCCCCCTGGCCGATGCCCTGAGAGCTAAGGGCTACAAGGTCCAGGTCCATGCCCTGATCTTGGGGGCCCTGGGCGCCTGGGACCCTCGCAACGAGGCCATGCTGCGGGCCTGCAGCGTCGGCTGGCGCTACGCCCGCCTCATGCGACGCCTCATGGCGTCGGACTCCATCCGGTGGTCCCGGGACATTTACGTGGAACACATCACCGGCCACAGGCAGTACCGTGAAGAGTGAGCGCCGCGACCTAGAACCCCGTGAACTCTCATCACGCTCCCGCCGCCCCACGGACCCCATGGGGGACGCCACGTTGGCACGAACTTATGTAGTCACCCCCCTCCGCACCCCGCTGCGATCGTTGTGACGCGTAACCCCTCCCCCATCTCCGTGTTGTCTCCTGCACTTTAAACCCCTGCTCCTCACCCCATCTGGGACCCCTCGGGCTATGATCTCGTTCTGCTCCCTGACCCCCAATGACTCTGTACCCACCGATAGCCTGTACCCCCGCCCGGATGCCTCTTATTCTTGTCTTGTAAACGCTACTGTTCTTGGAAACATTAACTTCGAATAAAACCTTTAAATATGAGGCTGTATGGTGTGCTCATCATTTCTTAAAGTCAATGAAATTTTGTCTGAAGAGGCATTTTGCATGAATAGCATCCTTATTGAGACATTGTCATTGAGCCAGAAATGTAGAGCACTGCTGTGGCTAGAGGCTTAATCTACATTACACAGTTTTTTAACACCAATATGGGTGTGCAAATCACTTCTGATTGCCTTACACTTGTTTGATGGTGGATTTATGTGGGTCTTTTTGAGAGCTAGTCACTTACAGGGAAACTGTACTTTCCTTTGAATAATTTATTTTAGAATTCATCTAGTTGTAGACAAGAATAAACCCAATTTTGTAATGGTATGCCCAAAAAATCACTTCTATTAAAATTAGAAACCTCCCTTTTGTCAATGGAAAAAATAGATGTGGGTGCAGAGCTGTATTTGTGTTAAAAGTGAATGAAGATAAAAACGAGAATGTTAAAACATCATTGGCATTTGGGCTAAAAATGTGATTAAAAGATAACAGTAAAGGAAAAGAATTTAAGGTAGTTTTCAGAGCTGTCACAGATCATTCTGCATTTGTGATTTTATGAAAGAATGAAACTCTCTTCCTGGGCTTGTCTACTCAGTGGGGTAATGTACTCTAAGGGGATGTGATTTTTGAAACACATTGACATGTTGCGCATTAATTGGTCTGTGTGGCTGCTGCTAGTGTGCATTGAAAGTGCCCTAGTGCACTTTAATCTAGTACTGTTTCAAACAGCACTATGATGAAGGGCACTAGGAAATATTTAATGTACACCAGCAGCGGCCCCCCAGATCAGTTAGTGAATTTTAGAAATCACACACCCCTACAATGCATTTCCCCCAATGCATAGACAAACCCCATCTGATCCCAGTATGCCTTGGTATTTGAACATATGTGGAACATAAAATGAGCCATTATTCAGTAAGGCCCGGTCTACACTTACCTTGGTGATTCGGCGGCAGTCGACAGGAGATACGCAAGTGACATAAATCACTTGCGTATCTCCCGTTGACTTTGCAGTGTCTCCTCCACGCGGCGTCCATACTGCACTGTGTCGAAGGGAACAGCGCTCCCTTCGATACAGCGCTACTCCACTCCCGGGGGTGGTTTTCCTGCATTGCTTCCTGGGTCGACTCAGCGCGTCTATACAGACCGCTCAGTTGATCCAGAGCAATCAATGTGACGGTGGCAAATTTGCCGCTGTAAGTGTAGACCCAGCCTAATATTGTTGCCATATATACACTTAACAGGGCAGCGATCGCGTGAATTTTCCACTTTTCTGCCATTGTCAGTTCTACGTAGATTTGACCATTAATATTACGTAGACCAGGCTTGTGAGTTTCATGCAGCTATAACCCTTTGGCAGTTAGATTCAGATGATTTCTACTGGCTAGTTGCTTCCCTGTGTTAGTGAAAGTGAGACAAATGTGTCAGTGTTTCAAGGATTTCTGCCCCTTTATGGGTTTGTTAATGCCATCGTCATCTCTTTCCAGGTTATTGAAGGAAAGCTGGCTCCTTTCTTGGGGAAGGTAATCAAGTTCGCCATCTCTCATGTGTACAACTGCAGCCTTTGTAGCCAAAAGGGTTTCATCTGTGAGATTTGCAACAATGGAGAGATCCTTTACCCCTTTGAAGATATTTCAACAAGCAGGTGCAGTATGCTTCCTTTCATGTGTTTTACCTGCATGTTTCATCCTCTCAAATTCCAGGTCAAATGACATTCCATTTCAGTTGTGGGGAGTGAGCCCCACTTGTTTGCACTTAAGAACAGCTGCCCTAGACTTGTGTTCCACAGAGCCCATCCCTGAGCTGGCATGGAGATAGATAGAGAAGGGCCACTTTGTCATTTTTCTGGTTCAAAAGAACCTAAGCTGCAATTCACACAGCTCTCAAATGTCTGTAGGTCCCAAAAGGATAGAGGGCCACGGTGGCAGCTTTCCAATGGCAGTACCTGAAATCTCCCTGTGGCTATGCACATCCGAGTTTGCACAGGGCCCTACAAATCCAAAGGGCAGTGCAGGATGACTATGTAGATCTCTCCTGCCTCGAATTTCGTTGGACCTATGGTAGAACATACCCATGCATTATTAAATGATAATCTGCTCCTCTGACTTATGACCGTTCCTTTCCTGTGAGGTGAGGATATAACTGATATTCTCTTGTCCACATGCGTATATATAGATGTATATGACACACACATAACACACACAGACAGACGTCATCTCACCCACCACTAAAATAGAGCTGCCTCTAGGTGAGAATACAACAGCTGTTTAACAATACACAGCATGCTGAAGAACACTCTGGGGACAGGAAGTGAGGAAGCATAATGGATCCAGTTAAAATCAAATGGAAAATCTAAAGAGGCCAAAACCCAGACTGGAATTTGACCAGGACACTGGAGCCATGTTCCTACTTTTTCAAAAAGTTTCTTGGATTTAGAATAACCACAAGAGGTAAAGGACGTTGAATTTGTTATCCATCAAGAAAATGACACTTCCAGCAACACAATCTGTCGTTTTCAAATACATTGTCCTTTTCATGTATTCTTAGATTGCATTAGTAAAGTTAAAGCAAAAAAAGTTAGAAGAACCTACTTTGGGTTGATAAGGATCAGCGTGTTAAAAATTCTGCATGGAGAATCTAGTTCTCTTGAGTGGACAAAGATCTCTGTGTCAGAAGTGGCCAAGCCCAGGCTGTTGGAAATTTCAGGCTGACATGTCTCTTAAAGAGTATTTGCACATTCTTTCTCTGAATTCACATTCCAAGAAATGTGGAGACAAAGCACAGGGCATAAATTAAACAAGGTGTGCAGCTGAGTTTTATAAACGGCGTGCGAGAAAAATGTATCTGGAGGGAGAAGTTGGAAATGGAAGGCCTCAGATGAAATGGCATAGGAAAACTGTTCAGACTGCACTAGACAATTAAAGATCCACAAAGCCCAATGAGAACTGAAAAAAGAAATAGTGACATAGTCGGATAGTGAAGCTTACTTGAAGTGCGTGCGTGTACACAATTTGCCTATTGAATTTTTGACTGGACACCAAAGCCTTGGGGTGTGCAGTGTCCCCAGCCTGTCAGCTGAAACCAGAGACTGCATTCCTCACACACGTAGAATTTAAAACCTTTCTGAAACATGTAGCATTTCTCAAAAGTGAAAGCCAAGTGAAACAGCTCCTCTCTGTTTATAGATGAATCAGAGGGCAGCAGTTATTTTTGTTCAAGAGGCAGAATGCAACAAATGCAAAATAATTATTGAAGTCATGCCAGCCAAAGGAAGCTTTCTTCGGTAATGGCTTTAATTATGATGTCACAAACAATGAAGGGTCTCCAATATTTCTCTCCTTTCTTCACTCTTCATTTCTTTTGCTCCCCTCCCTCCTCTTCATTTGTTAATCCTTGCTTTTATCCCCAACCCTGGTGTCTCTCCTTCCCTTCCTGACTAGTTTTTTCCCTCTCCTTACTGATCCCCCATTCTGCTTTGGAGCAGAGCAGCAAAGAGGAAACTAACCAGATCATTTCGATTTCATTTTCTTGCTCTAGTCCACCTGCAAGTAACACTGACCAATGAGCTTGTATATTTCACTCTGTGCTCCCCCAGCATATGGGGGGGGGGCAAGGGAGGCAAGGGCTTTTAGGCATGCCACTGTCTGATACACATGATGAGGATTGCTGACTCCTCATGGTGATAGGCATGGTATAAGGACCTACACAGATAGAGAGAAATAATTACAATACCCAGAATAAACTTCACCAGTGAGAAAAGAGAACCAGAACAAGATTCAGAGATCTTGGATGCTCTGAGTAATCTAATCCTGAAGACACGACTTGTGCTGTACTTCTTACTGGACTATAACAGGCCTCCTAAATCAGCGATCGGAGTGAGCTCAGCTTTGTCACTTAGACGTTCTGTTAGGAGGTTCACAATGCTGTAAGCAGTTCAGTCCCACTTTTCTGGGATGCACTCATTTTCTCCTACTCTTGCGCCCAATGTCATGGTACCCATGATTGTCTAGACTCTTGAGCGCCTGTGCTGTGGATGTGAAGATAAGAGAATGGCAGCTTTAAATCAAAAGGCCTTATTTTCTCTGGTGTTGCTCATCTGACTTTGAGCACACAATTGATTTTACTAGCAAATTGAACTGGATTCTTTGTGTTCAAAAAGAGGTCCATGGCAGCTTTTGGGGGCATCACCAGTGGCATGTGGCAGAAAAAGGGGTGCTTGGGGCTGGCTTAAAATGTGATCAGAAATGTCCCAAAGGACCAAATTCTGATTTCAGCTCTCCCAGTGCATACCCACTGAAATCAATAGGATTGCCCAGGCGTAACCCAGAACAGAGTTTGGACCTTAGTATCATTTTAGCTTGTCTTTATAAAATTTAGTGTAGGAAACAAGTAGTAAACTGATCTGCAGTTGATGGCAAAAGTAATCTGTTCTTTGTTCAGTGGCCCCTTCATTAATTAAATGGTTGAAATGCAAAGTGTTTGTGTGTGGCTTGATTTGTTTATGGAGTTGTTTTTGTCACAGTCTGACCTTTCTGCTTCCTACATGAGAGCTTACACTCTTTGGAGGAACCAGAGTGACAGTTGTCACCTACCTCATTAGGACCCAGCTAGACTTTAGCTTCCCAGGGCCATAAACTTATGCACGGTGACTCATGTCTGCTGAAGCAGAGGAAAGTCTCATTCCAAAATATTCCCCATGGTTTTGAGATGGAATCTACAAAGGATGGGCCCTTGTTTAGGCAGAGGTATCTCAGGAAAAAAGGGGGAAGCATAAGGGACCCCTCTTAAAGGACTGGCATTTCTCTTTGGCCCGGTTGTTTGCTCAACGTTCATTTTTGTCAGTCCTTGAGCAAACAGAGTGAATACCTGGATTATGCACTCATCTGGGTTTGAATACACATATATTACATACCCTTCTCTCACTAATCAGCATGACACATTCCTTTGTTGGCAAATGGTTCCAAAACAAACACAATCAGTTCACTTAATTAGTGGGTTTGTGGGCCAGGCTTGGCAGTCTTCTGACATCCGGCTCAACAATACAGAACGACAGAGTTGTAGGGGAGGACTTACCAAGATATAAGCTTTTAAAGGCTATTTCCTTTCTGTGGCTTCTCTTGGGAGGCAGCCATCCTGCGCAGCATGTAACGAGGCCATAATCCAGAAGCAGCAGAATACAAATCGGCCAATCATATTGGAAGCCTCTTTCAATTTATATTTGATTTCCCCCGTCCTCTTTCCCCTCCTTTTATAGCTCTCCTTTCCTTATTTAAGTAAAGGCTCATCAAGGATCTTTCTAAATGTCATAGACTCTGCTTCCCTCGGTAGCCATTTAAATAATTAGAGATGTATTTAAAGATCAGTAAGTCCATTTTAAATTCCTGGGGCCAGAACTTCAGCTGGTATACCTGAAATCAATAGCATCATTGACTTGACTGAAGCTGAGGGTCTACCTCCTGTTTTTTGCTTGGAGTTAAAATTTATTCTGGGTTTAAATTTAGTGCAAAAAAAAAAAAATCTCCTCCTATTAGGTTGCTAATTTATTTACCAAAAAGCCTCAAAGCAGGCTTTAATATCCCTGTTAGTAAATAGGTTTTCAGAATCGTCCTCTGTTTTGTCAGTACCTGGTCACTATACATTGATATAATCAGCTGTTGCTTGCTCTGCCGTGTGGTAGAAAGTTTATTTCTCTTTATCCTGAAATAAAGTAGAATAAACAAAGCAGAAATGAAAATATAATATCCTTGTAGGTGTAAAATTGTCTATAACAATTCTGCTTATTTGTATTATGACCCTGAACAACTTTTTAAAACGTCAGGGCTGTACATCTCACAAACTACCTGGAAAAATGTCATTGATTCAGAAATTGAATGAAATGGTTAATTTGTGTCAGATTCTGCCACCCTTAAATTGAGTTGCATCTTACTCCATAAATGGATTTATTAGGACTTCACACAAAGTAGGTCACGACTCACCCTCAGAAAGGTGCGTAATCCTTTGTAAGGATTTTGTCTCTTTCTAATTAGATAAAACGTTATGTTTTATATTTTGGGTTGAGATTAATTAATAAGGTCCTGATCTTGCCAAAGCTTACGCACGTGAATGACTTTACTCCTTGAGTAGTCTCATTGCGTTCAGTAAGTCAAGTCATTCACATGGTAGATGACTTCATATTTTGGTGATGTATGTTTTTGTGGCTATATTTTAGAACTGTTGGGAGTCGTTCTTTTGTGTTTGTATTTAGTTATCAAGGTTAAACTGTTCTAATTTTGCAAAGTTAATGTGCTTCCAATGTCAGTTAGGGCATAAAGGTTTACGGTAAAAACATAAAAACATCGGTTTAAAATACAAAGGCTGTAAAATAGGCTTGACTCTATCAACCAGCCACTACCAGCTTAAGCCACATCCCTGCAAAGACTTATGCATGCTCCTAACTTTACACAGTTTTACTGACGTCAGTGGACCTATACTCACAGTATATCAAGTGAAATACGCATGCAATTCTTTGCAAGATTATGGATTTATTGTGTTCTGGCTGCACTTTGTCATTGGAGCAGAATGCATTTGAGCCCTTGTGGGAATGTTAAAGATATATGCTGGGTCCAGATATTAAAACACATAGCGCAGACCGCTTCCAGAAAATCCTTTGGCACTATAGAAATGCACCCATCAACGTATTATTTCCCATCCCCTTTTCGTTGGCTTTATTTCCATTTTATGCGGAATGACCCCTCCTCGTTGTCCGCTTCACTGAGTGGCGCTAGCAGTTTGGGGTCAGATTTTCCAAAGAGCTCAACATACTGATCTTTTGAAAATCTGGCACAAAGTGGCCCAATGGGTGCTGCTGAGTCTTCAGCACTTAAAACAAAAATATAAAGGTACCCTTATTTAGGCATCTACGTGGGAGTTGAGTTCTACTGACAATCTGACCCCATGTGAATCTGTCATGTCGGGTCAACGTCTTCTGGACCAAGCTTTGGTTTTGGGGTCTTTGCAGAGTTGAACCATGACTATGTAATTGGAACAAGCAACAGGAAGGTGAGTGAATAGCTATCTCGGCCTACCTAATACACTGACTTTTCTAATAAGCATTGTGTTTTGGTGAGGCATTACTTTCAAAGGCTGATTTTGAGAGTCTCGGTGGTTATTTTACCTTTTGTTTTTTACCTGGCTCTCCTTTACTATCAAAATTATACTGGCTAGAAGTGTCCTGCATAAAAGAGACATTGGGCCTAGTCCTCTCAACACTTGTTCCTCTCAGTGGAGCTGCTCCCATGAGCAATGATAGTCGTGGCCAGATCTGCATGGTCAGGCCCAGAGTCAGGTGTACAGGAATGTAACAGGGATAGCAGGGGCCTGATTTCACCACAATTTTGATCTACACCATCATTTTAAGTTCAGCACCGCCTCATGGCTGCTCTTCCTTCCTGTCTGAATGTCTCCCTACCGACTCCCCCATGCTTGCTCTCCACCCCGATCAATCTTCTTTCCCTGGCCAAATACCACGTGTCTTCTCCCCGCTTCCCAGAAAATAACCCCCTTCAGACCAAAGAAGAAGAATCACAGCCCTAGCTCTTCTAGAGCACCACTCAGCCCTGGATCTCCAAGTGGGCCCTGGATCTCACAGGAGGGGCTTTAGCATTAGCCCCATTTTGCAGGGGTACAGGGGGAATTCCATCATCTTAGCAGATCCACTCTCTTTAAATCTTTCCAGTCCCCACGCTGGCAATCCTGCCAACCCCAGGTGCTCAAAAACTAGGAGAAAAGTTCCAGAGGGGGTCGCCGTGTGAGTTTATATAGAGCAAAAATGAGAGCCCTGTAGCACTTTAAAGACTAACAGATTTAATTTTTGCAGGCATGAGCTTTCGTGGGCTGCAGCCCACTTTGTCAGATGCAGGGAATAGAAATCAGACAGGTGGTGTATATATATACAGTCAAGGGGAATTTGTTAGTCTTTAAAGTGCTACAGAACTCCTGTTGCTTTTAAAAACCAGGAGATTGCATTAAAAATCAGATTATTTTTTATACATAATAAAAGGGGCGCGCTTTTTCTCTATCTTTGACTACAGTGAATCTGTGTCTGCTTACACCAGCTGAGGACTGGCTTTAACATTTTTTAATTTTTGTAAATACATTTTTAATGTCGTTTTTCAGATTTCTCGTGCACTAGGTGTGACCCCCAAATTTGTCACTTTACTCTGACCCTCAGTTTTAAACCTACAGAATCCATGAACTGCACTTCTAAGGCTGGCACTTAACCCCTTACTGCTTTCTGTTGAGTGTAAATCTGGAGATATAAATAGACAAATGGGACATAAAACACCCTGGAAACCCAGTGTAGCCATAACTAAGACGAAGGTTTGCTGCCTTTAACCTAAGAGCAATAGAAGAAACAGTCCTCAGAGCTGCAGAATTTCTTTCTTACCTACTTTCCAGGTGTGATTCTCTGCAGCTTTACACCCTGCCCAGTTGTTTTCACCCGTGCAGCTGTACAGCATTGCCAGTTGGGAACAAAGCAGTGTGTTGCAATCAGACCTGATGGTGTAAATCATTTGCACTGCTGGAAATCGGGAGTCATTCTGATGAAGTAATATGGATTGTGCCTAATGCAAGAAAGATCAGAATCAGCCACAAAGTTTGTCATTTTATTGGTCTCCAAATGCTAATTTTAAACCATAATATTGGGTGTGCCACGTAAAATTTGAGCCGATCCAGAACCCTTGTACAAGTGAGTAAATCGTATTCACACAGAGCTCAGTTCTGCCATTCTAATGTTGTCCAATGTACCTTGCCAGACCAGTTCTCCCACAGGAATCAGAGGGATGTCTTTTCTCTTATAATTAGATTGTAAACTCTTTGGGGTAGGGACTGTCTCTCTTTGTTCTGTGTTTGTACAGCACCTTGCACAATTGGGGGAGATCCCCTAGGTGCTGCAACAACGCTAATAACGACGTGAGTAAGAGCAGCAGAATCAGGCTCCTTTATTCCCCTGTTACGTGGGTTTTGAAACTGGCCGGCGTGCATCTGTGCTTTGGGTTTGCTCTCGGAGTCAACCGTTCAGTGAATACATGTTACTAGACACCTATTGCTAGCTGCTAACCTTAATCACGTCACCTCTTTGCTTCAGTTTCTGCAACCATAAAACTGGGATAATAATTGCCTACCTCACATGGGATGGTCTGAGGATTAAGTAGTTGTTTGTACTGTTCTTTAGCCTCAGAGTGCATGCAACCCAGTATACAGTTATCTATGAGAAGGAAGCACCTTCAACTACCATTACATTAATATACTAAAGAGCAGCTCTCACTGGATGACTGCGTATAATAATGAGGACAGAATTATAATTTGTTGCAATGCAATCTGTATTTAGCGTGGGAAATTCCAGAATATGTTATCTGGGCATGGGCTTAACAACCTAGAATGAATGTACAGGTCAAGATATAGTGTTATATTCCTTACGCACTATATTTTATATAGCAAGTGCATATCTTTTAAAGCAGGCCTGAAGTATTAGGGGCGTGAAGTTTTCAAACAATGCATAAAAAAATGTTTGCTGTCCACGAAAGCTCCCTGATTAAGAGAGCGAGGCTATGTCTAGACATCTGATCAATTTGGCAGCAAGTGTAGTCATAGACTAAGTGTGCTGCAAAAAGCAAAGGGAGGCGGGCACTGTTCTATGAAGCACCTCGTGCAAGGGAAAACCTATGCCCATATTAGTGCCAAGTCTCTTCCATTCATTTACTGTATTTGAGTCCGTTTTCCTCTCCAGCCTGTGTCTCAGACTGGTTCCTAGGCAACTGTAACAATATTGCCGCGCATGTTTAATTGCCTTTTGGGCGTTAATTGCCTTTTTGGGCTTTTTGTTTTGAAAGTGAATGCAAACTAGACCATTTCCTTTTCTTTGGGTTCTGTTAACATTGCCGAGAGTTTTGAAGGGTGCCCATGTGTTATCCACAACTGAGAGGTTCAGGCAACTTGCCCACACACAGACACACACATGCAAAATGAGATTACAAATTAGTTGTCTTTTCTAAACAAGGTTAGTTTAAGATGCAGTGTTAGCTCTGTGGGTTTATTCATGAGCTACAGCTGTACGGCTGGATACGCAAAATATGCAAAATACACCGAGGGCACTGTTTGGAAAATATAGTGAATTAACCGCGTTCTCTTGCTTTCACCCCCGTCTCTGTGAATTTCACTCAGAGTGTTCTAGACAAGAGAGGACCCAAACCTGCAACCCCTAACTCACACACGGCATCCCATTGATTTCAAGGGACTACTCATCTGAGAAAGGGATTGCAGGATTTGGCACAGAGTAGATTGTTCTTTTTATGACAAAATGAAAATCAGCTGATAAAATTAAATCAGAGAGAGGATGAACTTGTCGCTGAGGTACTGGAGTGATACTCAGGAGGTCTGAGTTCATTTCCGATCTCTGCCATAGGCTTCCTATGTGACCTTGAGCTGCTCTCTTCATCTCCCCATGCCATCTATAAAATGAGGATAATATTTCCTTTCACCTGCCCTGTATCTGTCTTTTCTACTTAAATTGTAAGCTCTTTTGGGCAAGGACCATCTCTTATCATGTGTTTGTACAGCATCTAGCATAGGAGGGGCCCTGATCCTCTTTGAGGCCTTTAAACACTACTGTATCCAAAGAATAAATAGTAATAAAAATTAATGCCTGTGCAGGATCTATGATTATTTTAACCATAGCTCTATTGAACAGTGACATCAGTGAAAGAAAGTTGAAAACAATTTCCTATGGTTATATTTTCATGTTCTTTATACTGAATGAGCAGGGATCCTATGGAAGAAATACAATGTGATCATGTGGTTAAAGACTGACTCATAACGCATATGCACAAGGGGGCTGAATTAAGGGCGCACAGGCATTTCCTAACTTTTGAGTGCTTGGCTTTACAATCTTATTGTTCTTTTAATAGGGCAGGGGTGAGGTGGCAATATGTAATAATGCATAATATTAGTACCAAGGTAGTGCATAATAATTGTCTGGTTTTGGTTTGGGGATTTTACTCCTTCTCGGTTATACTTTGTAAGGGAACAAAGATTATGTGGAGAATAGGATAATTCTCTGTGGTACTATACACCAGTGCAAACCAGCAGCCCAGAAGAAAATATCCCTAAGTCATAAAATACCCTGAAGTTTCAATAGACATTGAATTGGCCATAAAAGAGCATGAAAGAAGATAAAGCACCAGAAGAAGATGAAGTTATTTTAGATACCCTTTTGAAAGGTTGGGAGTCAGTATGAAAACAACATGCTACATTCACAAGCTCTTCAAAAGTTGTTTGAAGAATAGAACGGTATCATTATTAATGTGGAACATTGCAACATCATTCATAACAAAGGAAACATGAAAGGCCTGAATAGCTACAGATTCATCAGCTTATTGTCAATAGTGTACAGAACCCCCACAAAAGACATAGGGACTTGCGGCCCTTAACCACGAAAGAAGTCAGGATTCAGAAATAATATCTCAAACATAGTTCTCCTATGACAATCAGTAAAGTTAAGGAGCAGATGACCAAGGGCTGCAAACTATTGCGGATGGCCTTTTGTGGACTGCAAAACATACTTTGTCTCTATGGAAATAGAAGCACTTTAGGAGCACTGAAAGAGGAAAACAGTAGACCTGGCATATGTGAGAATCTTGAAATACACCTCTGGAAACAGAGCAGTTACGTTCACATTTGAAAAGGAGAGTTAAGAGGCTATGGATTTAAGTTGGAAGGTGTGATTTCCAGCCTGTGTTGACATATCTGCATGAGGGCTGCCCACGCTAGGCACCAGAAAATAGCAGTGGGTCCACAGCAGCAGTAGCTAGCCACCCATGTAGGTAGCCACAGAGTCAGGTGCGGGTTTGTACTCCAGTGGCATCACTGAGAGTTAGATGCTAATGGCCATTTGTGCCTTTGAAAGTCTCCTCCAAGGACACTGTGGGCCAAATTTTCTCTTGTTCAGTCCCATTTGCGCACCTGAGCAAGTGACCAGATTTTCAAAAGAGCTTGAACACGCATGGAAATCAGACCCCTGTTGTGGGTATGGAGCAAGTCTTGGCCTATGTCAACAAAAGTCACTTCCAGCCTGGCAAAGACTTTTGCACACCTGAACTGGGAAGAGTAGACACCAAGGAAATTGGATTTGTGGACCGTGTTCTCTTTGCATGACTAAGAACCTGGAAGCAGGTTTACCGAGCTATTTTTGACATTTGTTGTGTAGACTCTACTTATTCAACCCGTAGGCGTGATCAGCAAAATGAAGAGATTTTCATTGGTAAATGCCGTAACTCTAACGCCCAGGGTGATTTCATTTACTGGCAGCCATAGCATGGAGTCAAAACTCAGGTACCCCTCTGTCGTAAGAGAGGTGAAGACAGCTCAAAACACCACCACCACTGGCACTACCTTGACTGTCAGTACATAGAGATCACGTTACAGTGTCAAGGTGAAAACGATACCAGTTGAAAACCATTAGTGCGTGTTGACATAAGGCAAAATGTTAGCGCATGTCACAGCCAATGAAAATTCAGTAACAAAAAGCTATGCTCAAATTACATCATGGCTGTGAACTCCACCAGTGTAACAAACATCGCGTTAGGACCCAAAGGAGCCATGTTACCTTTAATTCGATTCTTTTGTGTATCTGGCCATTGCTAGAAATATTCTGGGAAAGTTTCACCACACCAGGTAGTGTTATGTAATAGTGGGAGAATATGTGCCCCCCATGGACTTCTGTGTAAGGATGCATAAAAGTTTTGTGTACCACTTGTAATAGTATATTACCATCTTTGATAAGGAATAGCCAAGCATTGGTCAACATTTTTGCAAATCCCTGATACAGGCACAGATTCTTGCAATCAGACTTGTGTGGGTGAACTTAACACCTTCATGGCACCACCTTGAGATCAGTGAGGATCTGTCCATCTGTGTGGATCTGATTGAAAGATCCAGGCATCTATGTGCTACGATGCTTGGCCATCGTGATACTAAGGTAACAGCCCTGTAAAAATGACTTCCTTGCATTTTGTCAGTTCACGTGATCACCTTAGCAGTTCTTTCAGGCCTAAGTTATTGGCACTTTATTACGGGGAAGATGTTTTTATTTAAAGATGCAAAAGGCAGCATGTTATTCCTGAAACCCTTTTAATATTTGTTTAGCAAGAACTGAGAAAAATCAGGGCCGG
Source organism: Mesoclemmys tuberculata (assembly GCA_007922155.1). Classification (NCBI taxonomy): domain Eukaryota; kingdom Metazoa; phylum Chordata; order Testudines; family Chelidae; genus Mesoclemmys; species Mesoclemmys tuberculata. The sequence continues at coordinate 5,470,543 of ML675620.1, read as the reverse complement.
CCTGATGTATTAATGTTTACTGCCGTGAGGGAGACCTGGATTTGATTTCTGGTGTCTGTTCTTTTGCTCTCCAAGGAGATATACAGAAGCAGGCAATGCGTGCTACTCTTGGGGAATGGGGAAGAGTTTTGTGTTCCTCAGCTGTCAGCATCAATGTCAGTGGCTGCTTAAAGAGCAGATTCGTTACAGAGTCTCATGCCCTCTTCTGTGAGGAGGGGTAGCCGTGATGTGGTTCTTCAAGGCTGTATGAAGGGACTGCTCCAGATTCCAACATTGCAGAAGATCCCCTTAAGATGACAGGAGGCAGGAATAGAGCTATAAACATTGAGCCCAAATCCTCCAGGGAAATAAAATAACTGGCTGAGCATGAGTGGAAAAATTGACACACACCCCCTCCACCCCCAGTGAGAGAAACTTTCTCACTCATGTGTACACACATTCATGCTCACGCAGTCTCTGACTCCCACGCACATACCCAGAATTGCTTGTAAAGAAGTCTCTGCTTTTGTTCTTCTATTCGGTCTTCTTCAAAGCAACAAATGTCTCTCTTGTCTTTTACTTTCTGCAAATCCCAACAATGCCCATTGCATTGGTTCAAGGCACTACAAAAGGATCTGAAGAGCGGAGCACAAAAAGAAATATATAACTGAGGATGGTTTTTTAAAAGGGTGTGGTTTCAGATGTGTATGAGAAACGCCCTCTCTTCTAACATAGGTGCTGCTTATTTCCCTTACAAAATACAGCTGCACTACATCCAGATTCAAGCCATATCTATTTGCTGGCAAGATTGGAAAGCAGGAGAGCAGGGAGAGGGAAGAGGAAAATTTTGTTTCCTTCATCCAGCTTTTAGGCAGTGCGGTGATGTGAGTCGTAGGCATGGGACGGTATTTGAAAGTTTAATTTGTGATATGCTATAGGCTGTAGCTTCTGATATTTATAAGGTAGGTTTGTCTTGCAGAATTCAGTTCAAGTTCACATCCCATTCATTCTTTGTTCACTGCTGAACTGCCGTCCCCATCATTGCACTTGCAGTTATGAAATGGTGTGCAAGTTGTAAGGCGCGTGCTGATCGAGGTTGCTACGTGTTGTATTTTCTTGAATTTTAACAGCTCCTGCAGCACGGGAAGCGTGTACGTTTGTAGTATTACAGCTAGAAAGGAACAATAAATATGGCTGTAGAGGTTCCATCAGATAGAAGGCACCTCAACCAGTGATTGTCTTTATCAGTAAACTGTACAACTTGGACACGAGTACAGAATCAAATGTGGAGTCAGGGCACGGTGTGTAAAGCCGTGCTGATGTTTCAGAGCACCGTGAATCTCCAGGGATACAGGAGCTCTGGACCAAATGTAATCAGGAGCACCTGCAAACCCAAAATTACATTAACCAATTATTGGAAACAACCCACAAGCACTTATCAATGATTCCTGGTCTTAGGTCTCTGCCTCATGGTGATTTGGAGAAAGCAGAAAGATGTTCTCTCTGTTAAACTCGAATGCATGTCTACTGACAAATCCAGGTCCGTATATCGTCCAAATTCTGTATGCCAGGAAACGGTCTCAAAAAACGTTGCCATGAGGAATCACGAGGCTGGGAGTTGTAAGCCCAGCAGCCATTCGTGTTTTTGACGTACGCCATTAAATTAGATTTCTGGATTAAGGAAGATGCAACGTGTGTGAAATATTCTGACCAGGGATCTGCTTTTCTGTCATCACTGGAAAATGTTACCTAGTGAGCTGAAACGTGTCCAGTCGGTTGATATGGATAACTATGGGAAGGTGAATTGCCTTTGGGTAATGGCTTGGTACTCTGGGATGGTGGAAGGTTTCTGAAAATCATCTTTTGCCTTGTAAGGTGCAGTGAACCTGATTCCGATCTCAGTTGTTTTGCACTAGTGAGCTGGGTCAGTGGAGTAACTCCTTTACATCACTGCAGTGTGAGCTCAGAATCAGCCCGAATAGGGGTTCTAAGAGCTTCTCCGGCAATGCTCAAATAGGAACATGCAATAAAGGCAAAGAGAAGCATCCTCTAGCAGCCCATCTCCTGCATGGAGCAGGAGTAGCGGTGGACAGCCAGATTTGCCTCCACTAAATAGAGTTCTTTTGAGTTCAGATACAGTTGTCAGCCTGCTTTGGGGCAGAAAGCACAGGGGCATTTGTGGGAGGAGCTGAGAAATGGGCATTCAAAGTTGGCACCATTTGGGGAGCAAAAAGAGCAATTTGTGAAGGACTTTGGTGCCCTTTGGGAGGAAAGAGAAGACCATTAGTCCTGGATTTGGATTGTGTCACTGCTGTTCACACTCCCAAATAAGTGCAGTGAGCTCTTTGGGTCAGGGACCATCTTTCTAGTCTGTGTTTGTGCAGCAACTAGTGCAGTAGGACCCTGGTCCAGGCCCAGGCCTGCTAGGTGGTACCTACCGCAGTCCAAATAACAAATCACAGTAATGGGAAATTTCTTTCCACTCTAGTTTTTGGGAGGAATGCGAGCTGTTTGTTTAATTGTGCAAATGAGCCTCACCTGAGCTTGTTGCTGGGTTACAAAGTGTTTGACAAATGAATTTGTTTTCATTTTGAAATCTGTAATCCTTATTTTTTTATTTTTTTTCCTCCGTTAATGACCTTTGGATAGCAAGAGCAGGTGCGGTCGGCTCCTCTGTAATCCTGCTGGCATCCATTTCAACTGCACTGCCTGATAAGTTTTGTCACTTCCCTGAGTTCTGGGGCGAATTATCAGGCGGGGGAAGGGAGTGGCACTGAATGAACACAAAATTACCCTCATCATCAATCATTAGCCTCTAGCAACTTCCACAGAATTGTAAATCACTGACTAACAAGGGAGAATTAGCTCGATAAAATCACCATTAGTGTCAGTTTGGTGTGATTTAAAGTTTTAAAAGGCCTGGCTGTTCTCTCCCTCTCATTCATTTGTATGTGTGCAGGCGTGTAATACACCGGTGTGTGTGTGTGTGTGCGCGCATGCATGCGTGCAATTAGGCCCCATCCAGCAAAGCACATGCCTACCTTGAAGCATGCAGTACTCTCGTTGAAGTCAATGGGACATCAAGCGTGTTTTCTTGGAGATGGGTTGTAATTCTCTCTCTGAGAGGAAGAGAGTCAGATCTTGGGGCCAGGTAACACCATCTTGAGCAGGAATATGGGGCACATCCTCGTCTGGGGTAAACTGTCATAGTTCCATTGGCATCAATGAAACTATCACAATTTACACCAGATGAGGATGTGCCCCTATAAATCTCCCCTCGTCCTTCTCCCAGCCATGTGAAAGTTGGACAAAGCTTTGTACCCCCAGTTTAAAGTGTAGTCAGGCTCTGAGCCGCACATGCAGTGGACGTGCATGAGGAAATGACTATTTGTGCCTGGACTTTCCTCCCCGTAGTGCCAACCCTGTTACTCAGAAATCATGAGTAGGGCTCTGAAACCTGTCCAATTGGCTTAAAAATCATGAGACTGCTTTTAATGAAATGTATAGTTTTTCTGATTTGCCTCCTGGTTTCTCAGCTGTTAGGGTGCCACTCACTTCACCTTTTCTGGCTTTTCTCCACAACCCTGAGAGTTAGAAACTTACGTGTTTTCAAATTAAACGTGAGACTCTCACACAATCACAATGACTCCGGTAGCTAGGGATTAAAGAAAACAAGATTTGTGATGAAATCATGAGAATTGACCACACCTCTAAATTAAAAACAAATAAATTGCCTTAAGGACTCAAGTTCTCCGATTGGCTGCATAACTTAATGCACCCACTTTATCTAAGATTATAATATCTATACCGGCGCCATCCCTCCTCTCATTTGGCTACAAAGCTGCAGCTACCAAGCCGATGACATGTTCGTCCCTACAGCTGACTGTGTGCTCTCAAAAGATGAGAATTTAAAATCGCGTAGCTCTCGATAGTTGTTGTAATGTTGCTGTTACATTAACATGCTCCACAACCATACCTACTTCAGAACTGGTGTGTTGATGTCATTGTCTTTGAGTGGTGAAATAACAAACCACTCATGGTGCTGGGATGTTGGATGCCTCTAAATTATAAAATCACATTTTAAAAAAAGAAAAACCCTGATTTAATGGATTTTAAGGCGAGAAGAGACCTACAATCATGTGTCGTCTGACTCCTACATAACACAGGCCATAGAACAGCACTGCTGTAGCTTTCTCTTTTCCTTTTGTACTTGATTGAATACCTTAGTTTGTGTGATAGAAGTGTACAATAGTTTTACTCTTCACAACACAGCTGACCACTGCGGTGGAATTCCAGTGACAAAACATCATGATTTTGTTGTTCCAAGCTACGAAATAGTCATTAACAGAAGCAGATACAGTCATTTCGTGTGTGCAAACCAAAGCAGAAAATTTTCCTGTTATAAAAAAGCAATGAAAGAACACAGTCTCTCTATAAAAGATAAATATACCTATTCTCTAATGAGCCTTGACATTGCCACTTCCAAAGATTAACACTCATCAGGGATAGTAATTAATGTTTGCAGGGCAGAAATCCTAGGGCGGATCCTCAGTAGGTATAAATGGGTGCATTGATTTCAATAGAGCTGCATCCGTTTTTTACATCAGCTGACGCTCTTACCCCAATGTGTACTGTGTAGTGTCTTTCGCTTCCTTTTGTTCTTCTTCTTCATTATTATTTAGTTGTATTATTGTAGCACCTGGGTGCTCTAGTTATGGACCAGGACCCTGTTGTGCTGGGCAAACACAGAACAAAAAGACAGTCCGTGACCCAAGGAGATTACTGTCTAAGCATAAGACAAAGAGCCAACAGGTGGATAAAGAGACACCCGGGAGCACAAGGAAACAATGAAACCATACTCTTCAGCATGATAGGCAGTGCGCACAGCACAGTACAGCCTAGCCGTTGTCAAGTTTTGTGTAGGCATCACGGCAAAGGAGAGTTTTAAGGAGGGAACTGAAGGAGAAGCCGATGTTTATGGGGAGCTCCTCCCAAGCATGGGAGGCAGCATGGGAGAAAGCATGGGGGTGCTTGTTGGACAACGTAACAAGTGGACGATGGAAGCTGGCATAAACAGCCAATCAGAAGCAGGAGTCGACCTTTCCATACTGAAGGAGAGAGAAGTAGAGTGGAGATAGGTCAGGAAGGGCCTTGAAAATGTAGACAAGTAGCTTATATATGATATGATGAAGAGGGAGCCAGTGGAAGAATGCAAAGAGAGGGGTGAGGTGGCCAAAGCAATGGGCTAGGAAAATGAGCTTTGCAGCAGCATTCTGCATGGCTATGAGTGGGAAAAGATTGCATTGGTCAAGGCCGGAGAACAGGATGTTGCCGTATTCAAGACATGAGATGATGAGAGCCTGGACAAGAATTTGAGCTGTGTGAGTGAATAAGAAAGGTCCAGTCTTAGGGATGTGAAACAGAAAGAATCTGCAAGAGTTAGATGTAGCCCGGATGTGAGGAAAGCCCTAAACTACCAGAACTTCCCCAGCAAGCATCTGCCGTCCACATCTCCTGTAAAATCAGTTGCATGCTATTGGTCACTGTGTCTCTTTCCTTAATGGAACTAATTTGTGTTTGCAGGTGCGAAAGCTGCGGTGCTGTCTTCCACTCTGAGTGCAAAGTGAAGTCTGTACCATGCCCTAGGTGTGTGCGCAAAGAACTGCAGAAGAAGCAGAAGTCCTTCTGGAAGAGACTGAATATGGATGAGAGCCTGGAAGAGTCTTGCACCATGTTTGAGCTGTCTTATCAGAACACATGACTTCCCTTGTAGGGCTGACAGGAAGAGATCATTTTCTACCGTCACCCGTTCCAGCAGCTTCTCAGCTAGTCAGGCAGAAACCTGATTGCAAAGACCTTCATCCCGATTAGTGTAGAGGCCAGGAAACCAGGATGTCTTTAGAATATCGGCGGCCAAATTGCATGTTGCGATGACGTTGAACCACTAGATCTCATGCAAAATGTGGCTTGATTGAAATGTTTTAGGTCAAGCTCATTAAGCTCTCAACCTTTTGTTTTCCACCTCAGGAGAAGATTTTCCTCAAGGCAGAAAGTATTTCCTGCCACGACCACATTGCTGCTGTTTTTGTTGTTGTTCGGTCGGAAACAATGAATCATCTGCCTATTTAAGTCTATTATTTTTTATTAGTCTTGGCTGAGGCTCTTGTGGAGTGTTTTTCAGGGAGCCGAGAAGGTAGCCATGATACCATGCCCACCTGCTCCATCTGATGCAATTGCCTGAATGATTTTTCTAATAGCTTTGGGCTTTTTTTTCCCTGCACCCAAAGAAAGAAGAGCTTTTCATGTCAGATCTTATTCAGGAGGATTTCAAACATAAACCCCAGGAGAATTCCTTTAGTTGTATGTATATGTTTCTGGCCATCCCAGCAGAATATTATACAATCAACAGGGACTAATTGCTATTTTTGGTTATGCTGGCAATACCATGCTTGCCCTGTCATTGGAGCGTCGCCACTTCTGCCTGCTACTACCTTCTGCTTGGCCTCTGTTAAAGGGATGTTGGTTCAAATCCCTGTTATGTTCACATGCAAAGTCATTTTAAACCACCAGATTGTTTTGGTTTTTTAGATCACCTTTTATTAATGATGAATGCTTTGCCCATAGGAGTGATAAACATGCTTTATTTACCTGAATCTGCTAGTGCTACAGGAAAAAGTCTCTTCAGCCTTTAATATATATATATATATATATATATATATATAGTGCAAAATATTTCCTAAATTGTGAAACATATTTCATTTTCTTTTCCTGCATTCTTCTTGTGCGTTTTGTCTCATGCGCTGGCCCCTGGCAGCGTTGTGCCTGTCCAGAAGGATCTTGGTACTTCAGTAGGGACTGATCAAGGAGAAAGGGCAGTTCTTAGACGAGTGTTCTGCCCCACATGCCTGGAATATGGGGAAGCATGAAGCACAGTAAGTCGTGTCTGCTGTGCAAAGAGAATGTGTGATAGAATTGATTGGGAAGCCGTGTGTATTTCACCACTGACAGTGTCTTTCACCACCAGTGAGTCCTTGAGATTGTCTTCACTTGAATCCATGGAGTAGCTTAATTTTTTCTCCACTTCCTACAGCAGTATGTATATTACATACAGATGTGCTTGTGTGTGTATTTATAGCAAGCAAGCACAGTGTCAAGAGAAGAGTTCACAGACTCTCGTGCATGTGTCTTTATTTATCGCTCCTCTCAAGCAGGTTTGCTAAATGGCAGACCACCAACCTATGCTTCTTGGATAGCCACCTCACCAGTGTGCTTCCCCCACCACCACCAGCACTCAGGTTTGGCCCAGTTTCCCCTCCATCATGATGGAGGGATGGTGGGGCCAAATTGGAGTGAGGGGCATTGTGTTGGAGTCACAATGCCCCTGACATAACGACTGAGGAGCAGCTACCAAACTTCTGTAGAGCTCGAGTGGCCTTTGCGCCGGGCCCAGAAACTTTGTATGATAGCTTTTGTATTTAAGGGAGCAACCAGAGCCCTGTGTCACCAAAGCATCGTATCAATGGCTGGAGTATTATAAATAGAAAAGAAGGGGGTTCTAATACGTATAGGAAGTGGTTGGAAGACTAAACATTTGTCCTCTCCCATCCAACACCAAGTTTCTATTTTCCAACCTTTAGGGGGAGTGAAATAGCTGAACTGAAGCTTTTTCAAATGAATACATATCTATTCTACATCTATCTATGTAATATGCTTGTTCACTTGAAAAAGCTCAGGTTCGGGATGCGTGTGTGTGTATGCATGTGAACTATGCTTCCACGTTAGCGAGATAGCGAAGTACCTTTCTCCTCTGAAAGTCCGGGTCACTGTACTTTTTTGTGGTTGGTTTTCATTTGAATGAGGATCGTGCTGTCTGGTTGGCCGGCCTCCTAGTGAACTGCTTTTGGACAAAGGAAGCAGAGAGATTCCCTTGTTTAATGTATTTGCTCTCCAAAAATGAGCCAGGCACCCTTACCGCTAAGATGAATATTCCCGCTGCACAGCACTTCGCCCCAACTCATTGTACTATATATAAAATGCTTTTGCTTTCAGATATAGTCCCTAGAATGTGCTGCATGGGAGTCCAGCCTGGCTCCCCCAAGAAGAATTCCCTGCTCCATCATTTCACGCTCAGTCACAAATGCACACGCCTGGGGAGATATCCTGGAATTAGTCCTACAAACAGGATAGGAGCGCATTGGCTAGAAAAATCATGCGCCTGCACAGTGTGTTTTCAGTGTGTGTCAGTTAGGCCAGTCATGGGACACAGCCACCAGCTTGGAACTGATCAAGATGTGGCGGGTGCGATTTTGAATTAATTTCAGAAATAATAGCAGGTCACGCAAAAAACGACAGTTGCAGTTTCCAGACCATAACGCATCAAAACACGTGATAGTTTACAGAGGTGTTTTGCTGCTGGGTGTTAAAGTTCACTTGCACACACTGTGTAAGAGCAGAGAAGCTTTTCAGACTTCATATGTTAACTTATTTGACGTGTGCAACATCCAAAATGCACCAAAGCTCTGCTGGATATTTTGGGCCAAGTTCTGAAATAATCCCATTGATATGACTGGAGTTATTCTGGATTTATGTGAGTACAACGGAGAGCAGAATTTGGCCTGTTAACTTTAAGATTTACAGCAAAATAGAATATCCTGTACGATGTACAGATTTGGAGCTGCTGCCTTCACCCCCATGGCAAACTACACTAGCACCTCAAATCGATTAAAACCTGCTGCCAACACCAAAGGCTTTATGTGATGTGCTGTCATACAGCAGTGCTGGAAGGGAGCCAGTTCCTAGAGTAGATCCACATTCACACGGTTGGAACAATAGACTTCTCATCGGGTGGGAGATGCTTTCTTCTCAGGAGACGTCTTTCTCCTTTCTCCATAGAGAGTTAAACCCAGGTCTTCATCAGCATGCGAGGTGAAGTGCATCATACGTTGTGTTCTTCCATCAGGCTCAATGCATTTTAGTAGCATGATGAAGTGCCCGTCCTGTTCCTGGTGACTACGGGAGTAGAAGAATCAGGTCCCTATAAACTTTCAGCACCACACAACAAAAGCGTATCTTTAAAATTCTATTAGTAAAAAAACAAAGCTGTTCAACTACTAAGTATACACTGGTATGCACTGAAAGGGGACAGCTTTTCTTCAAGATCTCCCTGTCTACACAGGAAACACTCTGAGACGATGCATGATTTCCACCCAAATCTCCCAATCCCACTGCAAGGATGTGTGTGTTTGGGGATTTTTTCTCTGTAGTCTCTGCTGTAGCAACAAAGCTATTCCCATTGACCCAGGAGAACCGGTCTGCCCATTCTGCCTACGCATAGACTGGAGTACCACCTGCTCCGTTTTTGGTGCAGACTACCAACTAGAAAAGGGCATGGAGTCGTTCCCTGGTAAGAAAATCCCTTTCTCCCATGAGTGAGTGAAGCTCCTGTATTTGTGCTTGCGTTCTTGTCCTGTTCACATGCTGGAAAGGAAGTGAATTTGTGCAGTAACTTTTCATTGTGAATCAGAAGTAAAATGCTCTGGCGTGTCTACAACATGAAGAAAATGCTCTCTCTGCTGTGGGAGGAGGGGTTATAAAAGATGCTCTTTGATGATACATCCAGTTACTGCTGTTTATAAGCTTGTACAGAACTAATACTGTAGGTCTAGCGTGCTTTACTGAAACAGCTAGATTATAGCCTGATCCTTAGGACTACATAGAATACATTGAATCTCAGTGTAGTCAGCCTGAGACTATTTTTAACCTAGTTCAGTTTGAAAAAATGTATGCAATTCTCTCTTTCTCTCATCCCACCTGATAGGGTAAAGACATAGTTAAAAAAATGAAAGCTGCTGCTTTTTTTTGTCGTCAACCACTTGAACAAAATTTCCAAAATCTTGCTGGTCTTAAGTGTGTACTTGAAACTGTCGGCATCCTAATTTCTACTGCAAAGTGCATTTTTACAGGTAGCTGTTTTGTTTTTGACTGGTGTCTGTTAACAATTTTGCTCCTGTGAACTTAAGTTTTTAATGCTGTTGTCACACATGAGAAATAAGGAATTTCCCAATGGATTGGTTTCACCAGTTGTTTTGCAGCAATCTTTTGACCCGATGTGCAACGTTTTTCTCTTACAAGCTTCTGTGTCTTTCCTGCTCTTTGTCAGTCTCAACTAGTGTGAGTTGATTTCCCCATGATGGGACACAGTGTCCAAACTGGGACATACTGGTACAACCTCATTTCTTTGATGGTGGGAGTTCGTAATAGGGTTGGCTTCTGAAATTTTTGAGATAAGGCACTTTTGGCGAGAACTCCAGCCTTGATCACCCCTTCAGGAATGGCTATAGAGAAAGCAGCTGGTGTCAAGTCTTCTCTTAATATTTAATATCAGTAGCTGTGTGCATTGTAATGTATTGATGATGTCTTGCAAGTTAAAAAAAATGGGAAGCCTCATTAAAATTAAATAGGGAAACTGAGAGCCTTTATTTTGCTTTGTCCCTATGGAACAGAAGCCATTGGTAGCCTCCCTAGATCAAGGTCATGGTCTAGATTGCCGCTGACTGTTGGTCCCTATAGAAGGGATTTAATTGAATAATCATTATAATCTTAGCTCTTGTTCTCTGATGTCCTGCTGCAAGCTCTCTCTCTCTCTCTTTGTCTTCCTGAGATCTCCAGCTAGACTTCCAGCTTCGTAACCCATTGTATAGTGATTGAACCAGTGGAGTCTGGTGGTTCCTTCTTCATAATTTGCCTTTCGATGTTCCCTCCCCAGTAGGAGTGCCTTACAGTACTGCATGTTAGTGTCTTTGTTCCTGTGTCACAGTTCCTGTGTCACAGTTCCTGATTGAAGCTGCTATTCGATTAACTTGTAGTTGTAGATCTCAACTAAATCTTCTGTTAACCCTCTCCTGCCCCCTCCCCGCGGGATACTCTGCAGACAGGATATATCAGCTCTCTATACACCAAGCTCCATGTAACCCTTTCACTTTCACTTAACTTGGTGCCTTAATTTCCAAAAGTGAAGGATCCTGTCAGAAACGCGCCGTCCCAATCAAAAAACATTTTGGATTGGAGCTATAAACCCTGGCTCACGTCGGCATCCATTTTTCCAAGAACTCTAACAATGAGGTTTCGTAACTGTCTGCACTTTGGATGGGGATCTTTTGTATGGGGAGGTAACTGTTTCTTTTTATTATCTGTGAACAGGAGAATTCCGGTAGTGGGTGTCTCTTCACTAGGAAATGAGGTGGTGTTAGAATGTGAGCTTGAGGAGTTGTGTTAATCAACATGAAGTTAAACCCCTCTTTGTAGGATAGACTGGGACAAGTCATGTTTAACATTGTGCCAGATGGGTCCTCCTGGAATCATGGGCTAGCCCAAGACCAGCTGACACAACTTGACAGCCCGTCTTCACTGCCAAGTTACAGTTAGTACTGTTTGTTAACACAGCTCCTCAAGGTCGTGTTCTAACCCAACCTAATTTACTAAAGACAAGCCTAGCGAGGGTTTGATTGACGTTATCCTAGAAATGAGGTTAAATTTCTTAAGTCCCAGCATATATGCGGTAAACCCTACCGGTGTGTGTGCCAGCCTGGGGAAAAGCCTGCACAATGCCTGTTTGTGTCCTTTTAAGCCCACTATCTAGCCAAAGCAGGAATCCCATTGAAAATGGCTTTCAGGGGGCTGTCCCCTATCTAAGATCACATTCTGATTTAAAGGGCTGGTTTCCTCTAAATCCATAATGAAGGGCAGTCACTAGAGCCAGAGTTATCACTGGCCAAAACCCAAGTATATTAGGGAGTGGCTTGTTTCAGTTTAGCGTCAGGGCTTGTCTACACACAGGTTTACACTGGTTTGATAAAAGGGATGATTTCAAACTGATTCTAGTTACAGCGATGCAGCAGCTGTGCAGGACACTCATACCAGTTTAAACCTGGCTTATGTCAATTTAGCTTAAATAAATCCTGGACCTACTTATGCGCAACCAAAATAAGAAACTCATGAAGAGAGCTGAGAGCATTTACACAGGGTTCTGCACCAGTTCAACTAAATGGGTTTCAGAACCAACGTAAGTTAAACCAGTGCAACTTTCTGGGCTCGACAAGATCTAAGAAAAGCCAGTGTGGAGTTTGCATTGGCCTGAGCCCAGTCCCTCTTCCATGAGCTTCAAATTTACCCACAATACTGCAGAACAGTAGATTTTAACAATAGTGGCGTCTCCTGAGTTTGTAGGGCTTTGTTCAAGGCCAGTCATCGTTGTCTAGCTGCTAATGTTTACATGACACAGTTGTTGTGTTTTTTTACTTTCGACAAGGGTTTTTTTTTAATTATCTGCAATTGTTGAGTCAATATTCTTAATTTATGATCAACCAAGGTGATAATGTTACCATTTAAGCTCAGTGAGTTGAATTATATGTTGACAATATACTTGGGTGGGGGTTATTTTGGATCATCTGTTACATTTCAGAGCACCAGTCACATATAAAGCTAAAGCTAAATAAACAGTTTAAAAAAAAGTCTCCTTGGTGACATTTTTTCTTTTATTGAAACACTGCGGCATTAGAAGGACTAATTAAACATTGGGTGATTGTTCAGGCCTTAAATCTAGTCTACCTTAAAACCCTTGTGCACTGGGGAAAGTCCTCTAGGTTCTTCTTGGGTCAGATCCAATGCCATGTCTACGCTATCAGGGACTATACCAGCATAGCTATGGCAGCATAACTATGCCAGCATAATATCGTAGTGTAGGTGGAGTCTGTACCAAAGGAAGGGCTGTTTCCATTGCTGTAGGAACACCACCACCCCCAGCAATGGCAGCCAGGTTGGCAGAAGTATTCTTCCATCAACCGAGGCTGTGTCTACTCTGAAGGTTAGGTCGCAATAGCTGCATCACTGTAGGGTGTGGATTTTTCACAACCCTGAGTGACGTAGCTATGTCGACCTAAATTTTAAGTGTAGACCTGACCTACAGCTCCTTGAAGTCAATGGATTTCACTGAACTTTGAGCTTGAGTGCTGCCCATCTGAGGCTCTCAAAACACTTTACAAACCGTTGATGATGATGGATTTTCAGAGGTGATGAGCACCTACAACTCCTTTTCCAATTAACAAGAGATGTGGCCGCTCTGCACCTCTTGAAAACTAGGCCATATATCTCTCACCACCACTGTGAAATAGGAGGAACACATCCTATTAAAGACTGTTGTGAAGAAGTTGACTTAGCTGACATGACATTGACAATGACTGAACAGTGGGGCAAATAGTCTTCACCACTGAGTCAGCTGGCCAGGTTCAAACCCTGTCCTCATCTGTCCCTTACTGGGGTATCCTTCTCCTGATGGAGAGCAGGGCTCATGGAGAATTAAAGAGAGAGATTTTGGAAGGGGATAACAGGATACTTCTGTCCAAGTGTTTGTCAAACCCTAGTAATGCAGGGGTTAAGAGCACTGAGGAAACCTGGGTTCAAATCTTGATTTAGGTCACAAGTGAGAAGAAACGTGATCACATTGGTGTGCATCGCAGAGCACAATGAGCTGTCTCAGCCCCGGAGGCCCACCTAGAATTGCCTCCGGTGTCATGCATCAGCAAGAAGATGAGTTGATTTCCACGAGGACGAAGTGATCTCAGATTTTAAAAGACAACACATAAAAATGCCCAGTTTCCAGCTCGGTGGATAATGACCATGTTTTTCTTTGCTCTATTATGCTAGAGTGGGTTAATTTCTGTAAATCTAGTATGTCCAAATCTACCAAAAGGGTAACGGTTAATAAAATAGATCCGCATTGGAGAGGTGTGGGGACTTGAAACAAACAAGGTAAATGCCCAGAGTGCTTAATTCCCATTGACATGTCCTGGGAATTAGTTGCTCTACCACCCTTACGTCCAGCGAGCTCAGTAGAGAGACCAGGTGTGTCATGGATACTCAGCTACCCTTTCACCTCTAAATGTGGTCCCTCCAGGTCAAGATTAAGGCAAGTTAACCTTGTGGGGAAGCTTTTAGTGCCGCTGTCTCTGCTCTATCTTGTCTATTTAAATCCACAATTTAAAATAAAGGAGAAAAAAGACTATGAGAAAATGGACGCAAAGGGAAGTGCCTCTCAATGTTGACAGTTGAACCTTGTATCGTCATGTCTTAAACAGTCCAGCTTGATCTCTCCCTCACCTTCTCCTTGCCGACCCTCAAAATAATCAATCAGGACTGTAAACCCTCAACTTCACTGGTGCCTTGGACTTCAACCCCATGCTGAAACCTGCTAAGATAAAGAGCAAGGAGTTAATGTTTGACTGAAACCAAATGAGCCAAACGGTGAAACCATGTTCCTGATAAGCCCTCCTCGTACCTCTTTATTTGCCTGACAAGGTGAGTGAGTTCTGTTTCTACATTGTCTTCCACCCCCCACCTCCACCTCCCCTTTTCAGTCCATAGGGTTAGACACTGCAGGAAGTTTTGGCTCATCACTAGACATCAAGAGCTCCTGGTGGTTGGGGAACACTGAAAAGCGCGGTTGGCTTCAGGCGCTCTCCCGTCATGCCACTGTACTGATGCAGCTTCTTTCCACTGTGCTCCGTTCCATTTGACGAGTGTTTAAATGAACCTAGTTGCCCCCCCAAAAATGTATTCCATTGGTTATCAGGGGCAATTCAAGTTAGGAGCCATTCGTGACCTTTAGTTCAGTTTGGGTCAAGAACCTACTAGCTGTGATTTTTTTTCCTGTCCCTACCCACACTGTTATCCATAGTAAACACTTTGGAACTGCTTCCTTGCAGTAAAGTGTAACTACTGCAATAAAATCTTACCTTGATAGCCCTTGTTTTCCTTGCAGATGGAGTAAGAACGTACTTAACTGCTGCTTATATTAACCCCCTGTGTTAACTGTTCAGCTTGGGGGGCTGACACCGTGCGCTTTCCAGGTCCCACAGGAGCCAGTAGAAGAGCAGGCCCTAAATGCTAAGCAAGATAGGGACGGTGTACTTCTCCCTTCCCAGTGTGCTGTCAGTGCAAGTGGTGTGGGCCAGCAAGCGTAGCCCTGAAAGGCTCTCATGAGGCGAAGTCTGAAGGAACCCCTGACCCAGCCACCCTGCTGCATTGTCTTGCTCATGGGTTCATTTATATCCCTCACCCTGAGGGCAGACAGATTTCTAGATGTCCCTCTCGCGGAGCGGCTGTGGACGCGCTTTCGCCTGCAGCAGCGCCCTCCCAGGGCACGTAGATAGCTTGTCTCTCCATGCGTACCTTGGATAGTCCTTTACCACCAGTGTTACCAAAGCAGAACGCACTGGCGTAAATGACTTTGCAGGGCGGTGAAGAATCGGGCCTCCTTCTCTAATAGTCTTTTAAGATCAGAATTAAAAACTTCCACCGCCAATGTGAATTTTCAGAGTCAAACTTGCCCGTGTTTTGCAGGAGCAGGAGGTCAGACTAGATGGTCCCTTCTGGCCTTGGAATCGATGACCCTTAACAACCCTTCAGTCCATCATTTTTCAACAGACAGCCCAAATAGCGGAATTAGAATGTAAGTTTTCTGCAGGGGTATGGGACTGCCGTGAGGGCCAGGTTCAACATATCTACGGGAAGCTTTCTAAAAAGAAAGATACCATATGACATGAGTCCCCACCCAGAGCCAGACCCTAGCTTTGGGAAACTAAAATGCAACCTCCCTGGTCACTTCCCAGGTGTTTATTTCCTACTCGCAAGCCACAGAGAGTAAAAAGTCTGGGTAGAGATGCTGGGTGTGAAATCACAATGGGTAAATGAAGCCAGCTCGAGGTAGCTTTTCTCCCCTAGGGGGAAATAGAGAGTCCATCCCTCTGCGCCTTCCAGTGCTGAGACATGCCATGACATTGTAGCAGGGGTGGTGCTGGGAACTGCTTCATGAACCAATATGCAAATCATCTCTGTGAAGGGAACGAATTCCTGGAATTTTGTGTACACCGTTATGGTTTGTCTTTTAAAAGGGTTCCTGTTTAGTTAAACAGCACTCAAAATAGTGGTTTGGACAATAGGTGAGTCGGGAAGGTTTTGGGTTACCATTCGGGAAAAGTGCTGAAAAGCACATCAGATAATTAAGTGTCACCAGTAAAACCAGACAAGGTCTTCAGAGCGAGTAGGAGTAAATTCCTCCCTCTGAAGCAGAGACCAATAGAAATCTGGGCATCGAGGTTGCGATCATGCGGAAGAGTTGTTTCGTTGCCTATAGTAAAGGACTCTTGAATTTCTGCAATTGAATCGTTCAGATTTACTAAAGCTGAGGTTAGGGAGTTCATCTGGAAAGAGAAATAAGGTATTTCAAGAGTTGCACTTTACATTAGCTAGAGAATTCAGAGGTGCTCACAACGTACATTGCAGCAAGTTAATAGAAAGAGCCATATTACCAATGTAAGCACTGTGTAAATACAATACCTGTGTAAGGACGTGTAGTCACTTGGCCCAAGTAAGGCAGCAGTGGATAGAAATCTAGAATATGTATGTAACAACTGAATGCAAGGTGTCCTTGTATTAAGCATGTTTCGTTTACAAGATAACTTCGCTGCTCTGTGCCAGATGCCATAGATAGGTACATAATGTGCAACTGCTACGCCAAAGTGCACTTAAAAAGCCAGTGCTGGTTCTGCCAGGCCTGTCTCCCAGTGAGTGATATCCTGTGATGCATGCAGTCCCATTGCCCAGAGTCTAATGGCACAGAACCGTGCCCTAAGTGATGGAAGGATTGAGCCCTGAGGATAACATGCAGCCTTCAGGCACATATGTGCACCTGCTTTTGAAGTCAGTGGACTTCGTGCATGCACATCTGCGGGCAAAATTTGGCCTTGCACACATTGAGCTAGTTTCCACACGCCTTACTCTGGGCATGGTCTCTTTGGTTTCAGGGGCGACAGGACTGGGCATTTAAACGGGGACAGATCCCATTGGCTTCCGTGGAAGCTGCCGCAGTGTGCGAGAGCCCAGACTTGGGCCCGCGGGGTTGGAAATGCAAAGGTTAGCCATTTACAAGCAGGGCAGACTCCTGGGGAAATGAAGCAGCTGCACGTGCGTTTGGTGCTGAGTTAAAACCAGGTAACATGAGGGTGTAATAAACATACAGTGCCGTACTTACGCAGTATTGACATTGTTAATAAAGGTTTATTTCACGTCTTGGTGCAGAGCCATAAAGCAATAAAATACTTCTGCGAAGGGGTCAGGGCAGAGGGGAAGATAGAACATTCTGGCTAAATAAGGCCCTAGTCCAGCTTCCGCTGAAATCACCGGGAACCTTTCCAGAGATTCAGTAAGAAGGGCAATGGAAGCCAAAATGGCTTTTTTGCTGCATCGACAGCACGTAACTAACAATTTTATCGGCAGTGCTAATTTTATCGGATCCTCGTCATGGTTGGCATCCCTCACGATGGCAGCCCCTGCGAGTGGTGGAAGTGGGACATCCCAGCTGCGATTGGGGAGAGGGTGCATGGCGCTGTCTGTGTTGGGTGGTGACGGTTCTAGGGGCGAGGTGTGTGCCTCGGGGTGGAGGAGTAAAACGCATGCCGTGCTAGAGGTCAGTGTTTTGTTTCCTTGCTTTTATGATAGGTATGTGATGTGAAGGGCAGCCTAAACTCTCACACAATGCAGTTTTTGTGTGTACTAACTACTAGGGATTGCCACCTTTCCTGTTCTTCCATCTCACTGACCACAGGCCTATCTACAGTGTAAACCTAGGTGTCTAAGGGTGTTAGGCACCCAACTCTCATGGAACTTCAATAGGAGTGGGGTATCTAACACCCTTGGCCTCTTTGAAACCCCAGCCATAGGCAGCACCTCCCAAGCTGTGACAGAATGGAAAGCTTGCCTGTCACTCCCAGCGCTCGTGATTTCAAGGCAGATCCTCGCTGAGAGAGCGATACAAAGAAAACGCCAACGACAACGCAACCAGTCGCAGTCCAGGTTTATGACAGCACCCCTGCAGACAGCGCACACTGTTCAGCAGCAGAGGATCAGGGCCACACCCCCAGTAGCTCTTCTGGAGAACACCTCCCACAGCACCCAGGGCTTACAGCCTTATGCTGCCTGGCCTTTATTTACAGCACGGCATTGTGGACATGTGGCCCCAGAGTCTTGAGTACAGATCCAGACTCTACAGCTGAACCCAGTTTTTATAGTGGGCCAGACCAAAACCCCAGCTGCAAACACTGGGCTGGGGGGAAGTTTGGATCCAAGCTCAGTGTGTGTAATCCATGGCCATGGCTTAGGTCCATTTCAATCGGACAATCTCCTATCCCTTTGTATAATTCTTCTCACATTCTTCAAGACAGAATTGGAGCCCTCGTTCGTCTTGCTTTGCAGAGTTACCGTCCCCCCATATGATGTTCCTGGGAAGAGCTTTTGCTTCTTTCTCCAGGTAACTAGGATAGTTTTACATCAACTCTATCGTTTACCGGAAGTGTCCCATCCTCTAGCCGGCGTGCAGCTTTCCCGTTCGGGGGGTTGTCTCCGTGCTAGCACAGTCTGATGGCCCTGTCCTGGACTATGCTTCTCCAAAACCATCGAGGCATCAAAGAAAACCATCTCTGTGTAGGTATTTATGTGGCTCGTGACGCACCTTAACGAATGAGTCATTC
Source organism: Mesoclemmys tuberculata (assembly GCA_007922155.1). Lineage (NCBI taxonomy): Eukaryota > Metazoa > Chordata > Testudines > Chelidae > Mesoclemmys > Mesoclemmys tuberculata. The sequence goes on along the minus strand of ML675620.1, from coordinate 5,451,983 downwards.
CAACGTGCCCGGGAGGAGAAGGTGTCGTCCCACTCTTACTGCGGGGGAATGAGGCACAGAGGACTCCGGGGCTAGATTTGTTCTGAGAGGTGCTGATGAGGATTCTTCTCAGTGTGGACGGCCGGGTGATGAGCTCTTTGGCATCTAGTCCCACGGCAGTTGTCCAGGGTCACAAAGGAGGTCTCCAGCAGGGCCAGTAAATGAGCTTTCGCCACCAGATGGTCCGTCCTGCCCAAGCCCATAATCCCTTTTATTTCTCCTACCCCATGATTGTTGCTACCCTCCTATCCCAAATTATCATTTTGGAGGGAGCAGGTTTTGGCCTTGAGCCTGCCTCTCTCTCACCCATCCAGCTCGAAGGCCTGCTGCAAACGCAAGGGCAGATTCTGATCTCACGCCGCAGCAACTCTGCTGGAATCAATGGAGTTGCTCCAGAGAGACCCCAACGTATGTGACGTAAGAATCTGGTCCTGACCCAACAGTCGGGGGAGCAGATCCTCAGCTGCTGTAAAACAGCCTGGCTCCCTTGGCCTCTGACCCTTCATTCCTTATCAATCCTGTCTCCTGGGCTTGTATCTCAGTTGAAGATGGCACCCAAGCATGTTTAGACTTTATCACCAGTGACTGTACTATCCCGGGAGTTACTTCTCCAAAGAACAGCCGCCCACCCTAGCATTCATTCACAGGAGAGCCCTGTAGCACCCAGTCACTTCTTGTTTCCCTTTGGTCCTGTGCAGCAAGAACGGTTGGGAAGTCCGGTTCATTCCTGGCTTTTCTTAAACACAGCAGAGTACCAGGGCACCGGGCTGCTCTTGGTTTTGTTTGCGTTCTTTTCCCATGAGTATTTAAGTGGCGCCCCAATCACACAGGCTCTTCAGCCGCTGGGATCTTGACACTGCTTGGCAGATCAAGACAGCCCCATTCGCCTGCCCCGCACACTAACGTAATTATTTTTTACTCTTAGTGTTATTAATTTTCTGGGAGCTTGGTGCAAAGAAACTGACGGCGTCGCTTGCGTGTGTCTCTTTCTCTCGTTCCAGGCCTTGTCGTCTTTTTACGGGCGGAGGGACTCGCTGATGGGAAAAGACCGCCCGCCTCCGCCCCCCCGCCTCCCCAACCGTCCAATTGTCGCCACCAATTAGTGCATTGTTAGGGCACACAATGGCACTGTAGCCAGGGGAATGGGCTGCTTTTGTGCTTCTCCAGTCGGCCGTGGGGGCAGTCAAGATTCATTTAGGGCCTTACACAACATGGACAGAAAATGCTATCAGAAAAGCAAAGAAAAAAAGAGAAGAAGCAGAAGAAGAGGGGGGAAAGGAGGGGCACGCAGTGTAGAAAAAGAGAGCAGAGGAGGGAGGGGGATCTGCTATTCAAGGGTTAGTCCAGCCTCATGAAAAGCCCAAGAGCCAGCATTGCATTGAAGACCCCTCTTTGGAGCACAAAAAGGAGCGAGGGTTTAACAGTAATTAGTGGGCTAACTGTGCAAAGAACACTAGGCCTCTTTAGCGGATTGTTCCAACTTTTACTTCTCCACCCCCCTTACAAACCGGGGGTGGGGGAGAGCAAAGCTGAAGGGCTGGGTGGGAGCGGCACTTCTGTAGAGGGCCATTCAGCGCGTCTTTTAGACAGGTAAATTGGACTGTGTTCTCTGCAGCTTGTAGCCAATTACAGCGGGGTATTTTGCAGCCAGAACGCGCCATGCAGGTACGGTTTTGGAGTCCACGCTCCGCTTGTTCCAAGTCCCTTAAGAGCGGCCCCGGCCCTTTTTGCAGCCTGGTGAGAGGCGCGCGCGGCGGCCAAGCGTCTGCCGCTTTTAAACACGGCGCGTTCTTGCTCCTTTTTAATCAGCACGACGGGCTTCTAGGGAGCTTTTTCTTTGCTCATCAAATAACTAGATTTAAAGTTTTCACTGGGGACTTTTAAGGAATTCAGCTGGGTCCCGGGGTGGCAGCAACGCCAGACTGGGTCCCATCAATGTAGTGGCTAAAACGGCTCCACTTTGATTAGAAACCGAACCTAATCCTGTCTCCTTGTAGAGCATTGTATAAATTTGCTCAGCATGGACGTGAGCCATCTTTTTTGTACCCTGAGAGGCTTTTCTGAGATTACCCTTTTTCTGCGTCCCTTCCCCAGCCAGCTCTCATTCACACCCGGGCTCAATGGGTCCATCTACATTGCAGTAAAACACATCGGGCTGGCCCGGGTCTGCTGACTCGGCCTTGCACGGCTGCATCTACGGGAGGGTCCAGCCCGAGCCTAAACATCTACATTGCAACTTTGAGCCCTGCAGCCTGAGCCATGTGAGCCTGCGTCAGCTGACGTGGGCCAGCCCTGGCCATGTCATGAGTCTGTTGTTGCAATACAGTCGGGTCCCCAGAGGCAAAAACTTTCCTCTAGAGCCCATTAAGGCCTCCTCCTTCAGTTTACCAGCAGGAGGCACTAGGGGACAACTTAGTTCCCGCCTCCTCCCCCCAGGGTTGAGCGCATTGGGGTAGACGCTGCTCTCCGTTAGACCCTTGGAAATCCAGAATAAATCCAGTGACTTCAGTGGAGCTGTTCTGAGATGAGAGCAGCATCTGAGCGGCTGTCTCGGCAGTCTTTTCTCTCTCTCCCGCTCCCTGAACGGAGTGATTGACCTTGATGCTAAGCTCAGGACCTGACCTCTCTTCTGCGAATGGCATCACGGGTTAGACGGCTACGTTTTATTTCATTCCTTGAATTTGGCCCTTTGTTTTTATCCCGTGCAACCTGTGAAAAGGTTTGCCGGCCTGTTAAAATGTACATTCGTACGGGGTTATTCTGACGTCGCTTCCGTTCAGCTCTCAAACAATGCTCACGCTTAGGTTTCTCGTTTATTTACCGGCGTTGAGCAGCTGCCGTGGCGTTCTGTCTGCAATTCTGTGTCAAACCAAAGTAACTTTTAGAAGGTTTTAACCTCATACAACTGTTCTTAAGCAGTGAGTAATACAGAGCATCTCAACCCAAATGGGCAGACTCTGAACTGAGAGGCCAAGGATTAAACACTCTTCTCAGGTCTCCGCCCCTAAAGTGGTCATTTCCTACGGACCAAGCTTGCGACTCCTTGGCCTGGCAATATGGGGAATCTTGCATGGCTGTAGCCCAGACGCTCCTTCCCTGAATAGAGGCAGGCCGTCTGGCACCTCTTCTGAGCGCTGAATTCACACACACACAAACCCATCACGCAGTGTGACACAGCTGGCCATCACTCTAGCCGGGCTGTTTCAGGACACAGCCTGGAACTGAGCTAGAGAGGAAAGCCTGCTGTGGAAGCAAGGATAGTCTGGTATTTCAGGTGCCGGGTTGGACTCAGGAACTCTGCCTTCCTTTCCTACCTCTGCCACGGACATCCTGTGGGACCTTGGGTAAGTCACTTCATCTCTCTGGGCCTCGGTTTCCCAGCTATAAAACGGGGGCAACTACACTTCCTTTCTCCCAGTCTTTGTCTGTTTAGACTGTAAGTTCCTCAGGGTAGGTGACTGTCTTAGTGATGCCATGTGTACGTGCAGCACCTAGCACAATGAGGGTCCCAATCTTCATTAGGACCTCTAAGCAACACTATGCTACAAATCATAAAGTTGTGTGGTGGAGGCTTCCACATTGCCTTCTTGCAGGATGCGAGGCTGAGGTCGTATTAGTGTCTCCCTTTTGTTACCATTAAACGGGCTGGGTGCTGTGTCAATTGCCCCAGCCCCTAAAAGCCTGACTGCTAAACTCACCGACATCGTCAGCTAAGAAGTTGCACGGCAACTAGAGAGTAAATCCCATTGCAACCATTTAAAGATTGCCTAACTCCCAAGCATTGAGCTAGTCTGGTCTTCTCAGGTTTTGATAGGCCCCCCACCACCATGAGTGCATCCAGGAAGGGAGCCAGGGCTCATCCAGTAGTGGTTTCGTCTCCCCACCACCTCCTCCTGGAGATAAACTCATGGGCAGAGCTATTCTTTTGTAAAGCGAGTAAGGAAGGGTCTGTCGGCACAGTGCCGGTGTGAGACAGCCGGGGAGTGGAAGGGAGAGACAGACATGGAGCCGTGTGGCTGCATCAGCGCAGGCTAGCCACTCGAGTGTGCACCAGGGGGCTGGGCGGGCTTGTACTGCAGCAACCAGACAAGTCACCAGCCATGCTGCCAGGGCCAGGTTGCTGTTTGCAGGCATTAGCTTCAGCCGCATTAGCACGCACCTGTCTCCCTGAGCTGTGTAGATGGACTCTCGATGTGTGTGGTGGGAGGGAAGGCAGATGGATGGAGCACACTGCACATGTGGGCTGGAACACCCTGTGATCTTTGTGGTAGCCCCCAAGAAAACCCCGTCTCCTGAGCAAAGACTGCACACCTGGTTCCGTCACTCCCAAGGCTCCGTGCTGGTGAGGTCAGTCCGGTCCCAGAACGGGAGCAAACTTTGAGAGCTCCTGGGCTCATGCTTTGAAAAGATCTTGGCCAAGATCTTCCCTGTAATGCGGTGCTGAGGAAAGCGGCAGCCCGGGGCGATGCGCTCTCCGTGGCCCATGCCGCTGTATTCTTTCTCAGGGCTGATGCTGTCAGGCCCAAATGAACCCCACTGCCAGAATTCAAGCAGCAGGTGACAGAGGCGGGTACTGACATTGTCAGGCTGTCTGTAAGCAAGGACGGATTGCAGGTACCTAGCCAATGGGAGATAGTGGAAGGTGTTCTGAGAGTGGAAGTGGAATCTGCTCTGAGAGTGTCAGTCGAGGGGGCTAAAAGAACTCCTAGACTGGGAAAAGCCTTGAGGAGTTGAGGGCATGTGTCCTGGACCAATAGGGGCTGCCTCGTGGTAGCAAGATCACCAGTGTTTTCCTCTGCTTACCAGCATAACCTCTGCCTTGCTGGGTCTTCTCCAAATGCTGATCTCAGCCAGATACCGGGATAGCTGGCTGACAGCAGGTTACTGCAAGTGGTGAAGTCTGGCAGAGTTGTGGAACTTCTGCATATCATTGACGTTTGAGCCCACAAAGTCCCATGTCTCCTAGCAGAAATGTCTCCTAGCAGAAATGTCTCCTAGCAGTGGCATGTAGATCTTGAATCCAAGCAGGGAGAGAGGTGATACCTGGATCCCGCTGGTGGCAGAGAGGCAGTATTTCATCACTACTGTCTGGTTGCAGCCCACAAACTATTGTAGAATATTTCCTTGGCCCCTGGCATCTCTCTCTGGCAAGATGTCATCATTGTGTGATCCACCGTATTGCATGCTGTAGTGAGGGCCAGGATTATCAGAAAGGATGGGTCCCCTTTACCCATCAAATGCATGTCCCATTTTCATAGCATTAGTGTCTTTGCAACAGCTGTTGCTCTTAAACTGCCCTTGTTTGGTGGGCCACTTCTATTTCCTAACTCTCCAAAATCTCCTAATGTCAAAATGTTGGGGTTAGTGGGAATGTCTGTTTTCAAAACCATACTTAATTTACTTGTTACATTATCCCAAAAGTGATTTGCAGACGGGCAGAACCAAAGCATCCGCAGCAATTTGCTATAAGAACATCTATGGTTCAAACAAGTGCCCTTCCCTTTTCGTCCAGCTTTTTTTCATTTTTGCGTCTGATAAATTTGATCTTGAGATCATGCATGGGGTAAATTTGTATTTCAGCATAACCTTTCCCCTTCAGTATAAACAATGTAACATGCTAGGTCTGGACTCCAAACATTCCTCTGGCCCACTTGGGTGTCTCAAGGATGTTAAAAGCACAGATTGAGACTCTGAAGTGTCCGATCTTAGCAAGAATGTCTAAAAGATCAGAGAGAGGAGGCTGTTTTGGGAGCACCCTATGCCTGATGTTTATTAACCGGCTCATCAAAAGCATCAGTTGCAAACACTGTACTGGTAGTGTGTGGGTTCCCCCCCTCCCCTCAATGGAGGGAAACACGTAGGACTAGATTTTCAACAGTGACTGGTGATTTTGACTGCCCCCATCTTTGGAAGGCTGACTTGAGACACTTTCAAGGGCCCTGATTTTCAGAAGGCGGTTGCTCTCCGCTTTCTGAGAATCAGGCCTCTTTAACTTTGACAACCAAAAGCACTCAGCACTTCTGAAACAATTGGTCCGAGCCCCTTGAAAGAGCTAGGGTATAAATGGGTCCAGTGTGTCTCTTTGTTTATTCCTCTTGTGGTTCTACCCGCGAGTGACATTTTTATGAAAGTATGGATTGAAATGTGGTTTTCTGAACACACTTTGCATCCATGCCACTATGACAATTGCTAATACCTTTTTCTTAGATTTTTATGGCCAGAAAGGAACATTGGGCTCAATTAGTTTGACTTCCTGTATATCACAGACCACAGACTTTCGTTCAGTTAACCAGTGTTTGGATAAAGCCTATCCGCTGAAAGGCATCTGAAGACTTCAGGACATGGCGAATGTGTCATTGCCCTGGATTGTTTATTCCAAAGGCTAATCATGCCCACAGGGTTAAAAACATTGTGCCTTGTTTTTCATTTGAGTTTCTCTGGCTTTAACTTCCAGCCATTGGTTCTTGTTTTGCCATCCTTTGGTAGATAAGAGCCCCGTAACACCCATTAGTTTCTCCCTTTCCGTAACTGAAACTGCGTTTATTTAAAGCGGCCTGTAAAGCACATGCACGTCAGCAGGCCGCCAGATATTCTAGTCTGAAACAGGGGAATTGCTTTGCCTATTTTACTCAAATCTTTGGTGCTCATTTGTAAGGTGGAGGAATGAAAAGAAAATAGCGATCTTAGGAGGTTTGTTGGTCAAACTACACTAGATTTTTAAACATACAAATTTCTACCCAACACAATCCCCCTTGTTGTTTAAAAATCCCAAATGAGCAAGTTATTTCACATTGCAAAGTACCCAGAGCAACCTCCTTTCATGAAACATTTCAGTATGTGTAGCAATCACCATTTCCGAAAACAGCAAACTAGGTAGTTAAACAATCATTACCGTTTTTTGGGTAAATAACATGTTTTTAAAATGGTCTAAATACACAAGAGGCTCTAGCTGCTTTGAAGGAGCCATTAGCTTCTATCAAGTCACTAGATGGTGAGGGGTGGGGAGGCTAAAGTCGTTCACCAGCTAGTTACATAATCCACAATTTTAAAGTCCATAAATACGTATTTACACAATGAACACTGAGCGCTTTGCAAGAGCCATAATTTATCATGTCATCTTCAACATGGGGCCTTTTCTCTCTTTTCAAGAGCCAGTGTTAAAAAAAAAAAAGTAAAAAACCCACAACTTGATGCTCCAAAAAGTGCGTATATGAAAAATTTCAGGCGGTGCTGCACCACAGCAGGATAGCTAGGAAAAGCACAGGTAAAGCTCACAGGCCATCCTTAGCACCCATGTGTTGTCTTGATATCATGGCCACATGCACCAGGGTGACATGTCAAGACCGAAGCCAGCAGAGCTGTTACTGAAGATGTCCGTCTGGTTAAAGCATGGGAAGGGATGATGGCGGTTTGGGGTCAGTTCCCAGCTCTGGTATGCCCTCCCTGGTATGCCCTCGCCAGGCAAGTCACTGCATCTCTCTGAGCCTTAAACCCATTTGCAAAATAGGGGTAATAACACCACCTTTCCGCTGCCTATTTTGGTTGCAAGGACAGGGACTCTGGGGATGTGCAGCACCCAGTAAAATGGGCTCCCACCTCTAGGCACTTCCCTGACACAAATCAGCACCATAAATACCCGCGAGTCCCGGCAATCTGGGCTCAGGTCGGTCTAACCTCCATTGTTTAGAGTTTTCTTGCTGTTGTCGTCTTGCTGGAAACGTGATGTGCGCTAGCTTTATGTGAGGTGGCACTTTATAAAATGTGGCAGGGCTCCAATATTGGTACACCTCAGTCCCTCCTCTTTTCTGCCTCTAGTTTAGGTTCCTGAGGCTTGGGATTTCTTAGGATTGCTGGACTTTGTGTGCTGTGCTGCTGGACTGTGCAGTAGTGGAGATGAAATGTGATGTGCTGGTGGCCCCCTCTGCCTTACGCACTCTGAGTACGTCTGCACTGCCTTTTAAAACCCACAGTGGCAACGCTCAGAGCCCAGTGCTACTGTCTTGGGGCTCGTGTTACGGTGCTCAAACTAGCCGTGCAGACACTCGGGCTGGAGCTCAGCTTGCATTGTCCACACCGCTATCTGTAGCGTGAGCTGCCACATGCCCCAGCCTGTAGAGCTGGCTCTGAGACTTGATGCCAGGGGTTTTAAAATGCAATGTAGACGTACCCCATGGCTCTAGCTGACTTTTGTTGGGTATGATGAGGCTGCAATTTTGCTTGGGGGTTTTGTTTATTCTTTCCCCCCCCCCAATTTGTCAGAACTGTGGTTAAACGTGTATCAACACTAATGCCGTGTTGAAAAGGCTAGACTCTGTCCTACCCTTTCTTTCCCTCTACCAGCCAGCTACACTGTTCAAAGGTAATGTAGGGGCCTTGTCTCATAGTCACAAACCATTCTCCCTGGTTCAGCCAAGCAAATGTGTGGCTCTCTATTACTCAAGGGGGCAGAGGCCAGGCTTGAGTGGAATTGCTGCGCGCGTGGTTATTTAGGTCCAACCCATCCATGTTCCAGACACCCAGGGGTTGTGTTTAGCAACACACAATGGGTGCCTTCCTATACGTGCATAGGGTTGTTACAGATGCATTATGTAAAAATAAAGTAAATCACGTCTAAATATGGCCAAGCCAAAGGGCTCACCAAGAATGGGCACCCGTGTGCTAGGCCCTGTCCATATACAGCGATATTCGGATCTCAGTGGTTCAGGCACCAAATAAGTGATCACCATTGCCCAAAAGAGCCACCGTCATGTGAATTCATTGTTTCGTTTACTATTATATGTATATATCTATTATTCCCACAGCAAAATTACTGACCAAGTGTTCTACAATGGGTTAATGACTTAGTCAATTGGTTAATAACTTCGATTGGTTGGTAATTAAATCACACAGTGCTTTAATATCATGTGCTGCAAAGAGCTGCAGGAGACACATTAAGGAGCCACTTGCGGGTCCTGAGTTTTAATCTGAACATCACTGATCTGCCATTACAAGGTCCCTCAACAGGAACTCATGTGTCAACCTATGCCAGCATTCTCCTGGTGAACCTGGAAGGAAAACTCAGCATGCCTTCCACACAGAAACTGTGGGTGGGGTGGGGACACACCAACATCTTTAGTACATGGAGTAAAGGTAAAGAGACACTTTATGCACTCACGTTATTTATCACCAACGTACCCCCTTCAATTGTAAGTTCCAGGGGGCAGGGACCACCTCTCTGTTCTGTGTTTACATAGCACCTAGCACAACGGGGTCCTGGTCTGTGACAGGGACACTAAGGTGCTAGCACAATACAAATGATAAATGATGATGATGACATATTCGTGTGTGTTTGTAACGCATTATGTGCACCTGTGTGGTTCTGCAGAGGTAAGTTAACCCTACCAAAGTGCCTTGCATTGCTGTGACATGTAATCCTATTCTGGATGTTCTGTTATATGTTCCTAAAAACCAAAAGAACAGAAGCATGGGTCAAGCCAGCAGATGGCTGCTCGATTTCATGTATCCCTGGCGTACCATTATTAACAGCCAGGCTCTAAGAATTAGCTGCGTCTGGAGCAGTGGCAAAAATCTCCAACTACAACGGCTGATAGAACAACTGGGATGCAGAGCGCCTCTGTTTCCCCTACCAACACACACACACGCTCCCCATGATGTGTTATAACAAACTGACGAGTGGCCCAGGGAAACACTTACAAAAATGAAAAAGGCTAACAAAAAAAGGGGACGCCTTCTGGTGTGGATTTTCATCCAGTAATTCCTAATTATACAGTAAAAGTCACAGAAGAATGGTCTCTGCTATCTGCCATAGTTTGGATAAGTAACCAAAGGCCATAGTGAAATTTCCAATGATAGTTTACTGCCTGTCTCCTAATTTACAGAAACGCTTGAGCAGGGGAGAATTAAAAGCTGTGATTCCTGCCCCAGGGTGTGCTATGGTGCTTCAAAGGGAAGGGTAACTTGTAAATATCTGCCACCAGCCTCTGCATAGTACATAACAGGCAAAACGTAGCTTCACAGCTCTATGGATGTGATTTGTCATTGTGTCACGATAGCGAACCCAGCAAATGATACGGGGCCCAAAACTAGCGTGAGTGACAGGTAGGATTTAGAAAGCACAGCTTAGCTACCTTTACTGCAAAACGTGATCTTCCAAGGACTACACATTTAAACCAACACTGGCTCTCTGCTCTAGTTCCACTATGAGTTATCGGGTTTGACGCAGGAGTTACTGTGTGCAATCTATGGTGGGTGTTATACAAGAGTTTACACTGTATAATTATAATAGTCCCTTAAAATCTATGAATCTGTGAGCGTTTTGACAGCAATGACCAGTCTACTACAGTATCAGCACTTAGGTCCTACGCTAATGGACACCATAGAAATACCTACACTAGATATATAGATTAGATAGATAATGAACATTTTCCTCCCTGCAACGGTGTCACGGGAAGAAAAAACTTGATGAATGAAAGAATTTCCAGATTTAGTCTCCTAAACTGCTGTCTGGTAATAAGCTTATCCTTGAGGACAATGCTGAGTGACATGGGCCAGAGTGACAAATGCAATCCTTTGACCGGTCCATGACACAGACTACCGCACACTGCTTCGCTGTGGCATTGTGAAAAATATTGTCCGCCTTGCAGCCGGTGGGCTGCCTGTTTGACCCCGAGAAGGCAAAAAAGCTGGCTCTTATTCTGAGATTTTTACTTCAGCGGGATTTGTCTGTTTGACTGGGGCATGTGCATGAGAGGTCAGCAGCGTTACCGTGGCCTGAAGGAGGGGAAGCTGTGGGGAGAAGTACAGCCTAGCTAAGCCTACCTGAAAGGTGGCGGATCATTATGGGGGGTGAGTGTTCTGAGTCCATCCCCTGGCCCCGAATTGCTGTCAGGGCCCTGCCTCAGCACTGATCTACGGAGCCAGAGATGACTTCCTAACGATTTCCTAGCCTTGCAATTTCATGTTTCCTGTTAGCTGGCAGTGGAGGATCTGGCCATATCTGTTAAACACACACTGCACACAATGGGGACATGACACTTTAACGGCATCGTATCAGCTGATGACGGTGCAATTGACCCATGTCATCGATGGCTTTACGCACAGCTTTCAACAGGAGCAGGAAATTAAATGACTGCTGCCACTCCTCGGCGACAAAACCTGCCGGGGATAGTTTGTATTAAAATGAGGGCAGGCAAAGGGAGAAAGCTGACCCCGCTCTCAGCCCCACTGGCTCGGATAAACACGAGGTCACTGTGCAACAGAGCCGCTTCGGAAAGAATCCTCCACCAGCCAGAGCACTGCAAAATACGTTCTCCTGCGGTGCTTGCGGGGGGGGTGTACATGCATACACACCCGGTGTTATTTATTGATGCGTTTTGATTGGCAACAGAGGAGCCTAACCTTAGGGTGGGTCGCATGCACATAGCGTAAGACAGATAGTTCACACAAAACCTCAGATCAACCCAGCTCTGATCTGATCTGCCTCCCCTACCCCATAGCGGTCAACCAGGGGGACGAATCGCAGACTACAGCAGTTTAAAAAACACCCCAGGTGTCCTGAAAAGTTCTGCTAACCTCCCCACAAATAGGCCAAGGAAGATTCCTCCTAATGTGGCGGGGCTGGAGGCACACGATTGCTTCATTTGCTGGAAGAGGGGATCTGCTTTCCAAAGGTTCCCAGAAGCAGCATTGTCTGTTGCTGCACGTCTGTCTTTCCTGCCGTATATGGAGTACATTCAGCAGGGGAGCTGAGGTGTTACCATGACCTTTGTACCAAGGCTGTGGTGTGATTGCAGTTACAAAACAAACAGTGGTCATTGCTGACTCACCTTGGCTCCAACACCTTTCCCCGAGCACAACTTCCTGATGATTTCACCAGGAGATGTGCTAGGTTGGGGGCCATGAAACGTGTCAAGGCTTCTGGGGCACTTTGCAGGGCAGAGGCAGCAGGACTTTAAAATCTAATGGCTGTGAGTGTGTGTGAAAAATAACATCTGTGGAAAAGTCTATTCTGCTGTCTTTATGGAGAAGTCCATAGTACAAGGTGCACTCCACCCTTTTTGGCTGAAACACAGCCACAGGCCAAATCCTCCGGCCAAGTCAGAAGGGGAGAGGAGAGAAATAGCCTAGAAAATCATCTTTAAACTCCCATCCACGTCCATCCATCTCCACAGGACAGCTTTGTTCTCTTTTCTATTGCTCGGCTCCGTTTCTGTGCTATTCTTTGACCACCTGCGAGAGCTGCTGCTTCCCACAGAACATCCAGGCCGACAGACCTGCAACAAAATGTTTAAAACAGGGACGAGTGGCAGCCCAAGATGCGATGGAGTCCGACGGCTGTGAGGGGAATTTTCAAGAGCGAGCGGTTGAGAGAGGGAAGAGTTAAAATTCCTCAAACAGACCAGGAGGACAAAGGCACATGTTGAAAGGTTAATAGGTTATACAGTACCTTAACCTTTTCACTTCACTGCCTTCTTGTGTTCCCTCGCTCTCATTCAAGCTGCTTTAAACCAGTCTTCCCAGCCTAACACACGGTGTGTTTCTGAGAAGTAGATTGATGTAGCATTAAGTCTTTTCCTGGCTGTTTACCTAGCGAGGTGAATTGGCAGCAACGGTTTAAAGACGCAGCATGTAATCCAGCATACAGCAGTGGAGTCACTTTTTAACCGCTGGTTTTGCATCCCGTGCAGGGAGTGGGGTTGTTCCGTTTGGGGAGCAAATGCCAAGTTATTCATAGATTCAGCAAACCAGTTTCATTCACCACTCCCCTTCTTTGCTGTACCGGTTGCCCATTGGGCTTGGCGGAAATGTTCCTTGTTAGCGCTGGTCCTTTAGTCAGGCCATCCTTTTTTGGACCCTGCTCCAAAGCCCACTGAAGTCAATGAACGTCAGTGGAAGTAATCTTCAAATGGAACTCTTTCCATTAACGTTCATGGGCTTTGGAGCAGGATTTCAGCGTATGCTCACCCCATGTTAGGCTCATTACGTTCTGCAACCCCCCAGCTCACCACACACACACACACGTTATTCCCCACACAGTACTAAAAATAATGAATTCCCCCAAATGCAATGAAAAACGGAGACGACTGAACTGTGACATTTCATGTTTTAAAAATCTGCTTGTTCTTTCCTTTAGTAATAGCAGGGGTAACAAGTCTTGCCTTTCCTGCTTATGCAGAGAGAACTCCTTGGAGGCCTAGAGGAGAGAATGGGAGGTTCACCAGCGCTCAATTGCATGGCAGCAGATGTTTCGCAAAGAACTTTTCCCAAGTGTTTTTCAGGTATGTGAGTAAAATATGAGGTAACAAAAAGAGATTTTTAAAGAGCCTGTCCAGAAGACTCTCCTCCCAAATGCCAGATTTTCAGCTTCACGTATGTGTCTCATATTTTCAGTTTGCCAATTCAAAAGACCATTTGAGCATACGAGCCTTGTCTCATCTGTGTAATAAACCCTCGGGAGAAAGGATGTCTTACACCTGGGCTACAGTGTTTAGATCAGTATAACTATTTCAGTTACAGCTGTGATTTCTTTTTAACCAAAATAGAGTTAAATCAGTGTAACCCCTCGTGTGGATGCAGTTATACCTTATTCCCCAAAGTACTTATTTATATACAGGAATAAGCTATACGTTTATAAACTGTTATACAAGCATAATTGCATCCACACCAGATTTATTATTTCCTAAAAATGTAACATCCCTTCAATTGAAGAGGGAGAGCTTGCATTGTACACCTGGTTAAGCCCTCCAGCAAGTTGTTCAGCAAAACCAGAGAAGACCCACCTTAACGTTCAGTTCCTGGCACATCAAGGGGTAAAAAACCAAGCAGGAAACAAACCAAAACATTCAGGTCATTTTTGTATACATAATCGTGAGGCTAAAAGGGACATCAATATTTTTTTTACATGTTCGTGCTGGGTCCCCTCTATGCAGAGCCCCTGCACGAGAGGAAATTTCACTCCGTGTGAGCAAAGTGTGCAGTCACACATCCGAGGCATAGTGCTGCACGGGCAAAGCAGGGTTTGTCTTTTTCTGCTCAAATGCACACATTTTATGGGTGTATTTTAGGGTCCCCCCCCCAAAGATTAATGCAAATGAGCCTATAGAGATCTGCAGGGCATTTGAGAAACCCAGCTTCAGCACAGAAGGGTTTGTAGACAGTGGGTGAAATCCTGGCCCTGGCTGAAATGGATGAAGTTTTAGCTGGTGTCTTGAGTGGAGCCAAGATCTCACCTCATGTCTACGTGTAAAACACACAGAAACTATGCTGGCTTTGAAATAAAACAGAATTCCTTGCCCCTGTATGCGAATGATAATTTAAAGAGATAGTAGCTCTCTGAAACTAAGCGTTGCAGAAACAATTGGGTTCATATATAATCAAGGGTCACGATGAAGTGAGGCCACTGGAGCTGGCAATGGGAACAATTCAGAAAGGCTGCTGTAGAAGTTGACCTACCAAGGGAAGGGGGTGGATTCTCCATCTCCTGATGGCTTCAGCTCCAGACTGGCTGCCTGTCTAAAAGAGTCAGGGCTGGCCTGCTTTCAAAACGCTTCAGCAGCGCAGCTGTCGCTCTTCAGTGTAGACACGACAGTGACAGGAGGGCTTCTCCCATCACTGTCGTCAGTCCACCGCCCTGAGAGCCAGCCGCTAGGTCAATGGAAGACGACCTCTCTCGCCTAGCGCTGTCTGTGCCCCCGGTTAGTCGGCTTTACTGTTTCGCTCGGCGGGTGGATTTTTCAAACCCCTGAGCAACATAGCCGGGTTGACCTAACTGTTTAAGTGTAGACCTGGCCTCCGTCACAAGGTATTAGGCTCAGTCCAGGAGTAGCTGAATGAATTCTCTGCCTGTGTTAGACAGAAGATCGAACTATATGAGATAACGGCCCCTTATGGCCTTATCATCTATGAATTTACATGGCGTGGCTATGAAGAAGGACTAAGAGACCGTGCCATTGTTTCTGTTTTGGCCCACAGATTTGAATGCCAACATTTATCTGCATGGCCGCCCCCCCCCCCCCCCCCCCCCGCCGCCCACGCCAGGGGGTAGCCGCACTGAGCGGTGGCAGGATTCATTGGGGCACCTTGGCAGAGTTGTGACTAGAGGTCCCGTGCCAGAGCACGGCTGCCTTATTTCAAGGCAGAATTTCGTAGGCTGAGGCGGCAGAGGGGTCTCCTGGCCATGAGGACTGGCAGCAGTCTGGTGGCGTATGTGACAGTGGGCTGGCTGGTGGGGGAAAGTGAGGCTAAGTGAAGGCAGTACCTCAGCAGAAGTCCTTAGGGCAAGGCACAAGGGTGGTTTAACCAGTCGGGGGTGATTTGGGTGACGTAGACGTTTGAGTGTAGGTCAGGTGTGAGTAGCGCCTTTTTGCTGGTGGGGCTGTGCAGAACGTAGGTCACAGCTGGAGGGGCAGAGCCGCCGCCCCCCCCAGTCTAGACGTAGTGGACGGCTCCTTTATACAATCGGTGCCTTGCCACCGAAGCGAACGCACAGCTGCCCCTCCACTATAATTTTCATTCCAACCGATTTTCCATCTGAACGTTTAAAGACGACTCATGCGCCCACCGATTGGAGTTCTCCTTTGATGCTGCAAAGAGAGCGAGAGAGAGAGAGTCTGAAAGATTTGCAGGGAGCTAGCGCTCCAAGTGGGAACTGGCCTGGAGCCAGTACGAATCTTAAAGTGACAAACTGGCCACTTGTTCAAAACCTTTTAGCATCCAGTGCTGCTTCCTGAGTAAAACACTGAACCTGCGCTTGGCTTGCATGTTTCTCTAGGATTTTTTAAAGTTGTTTTGAATTCATGCTTGCTGCTGAGGAGCTCCGGCTAGTTCATTGTTGGCTTAAACCGCAAGACCTAGTCCTAGCCACTCTTGCCGGTTCACCAGCACACAGCCTGGGAGCGGGCGCTGTGAGCTCATAGTAGGGGCAGGGCATTTCCCAGTAGGCTGTTGGCCCTTCCAGTTTTTTATTCTCTGCCTGCTCTGCATTGCCATTTGTTTAAGCCCCTTCTCCAGCCTGCTGCAGAGGTGCAAATTTGGGGTATGATGTTGCCCAGAATCATGTTACTGACTGATCCAACACCAGCGCACTACTGGAATATGGCTGTCTGTGTCCAGCTGGGATGAGGATCTCCCAGACCGCATCTCTGCGCTAGCGCTGTTTGAGTGAGCTGAGCAGTGCAGATGTGGAGCAGGATGTACGGAACGAAGGGTTTGACCGCTGAGGATGGCTATACTGGCAGGTGGCTTCCGGTACGGCGAGGGTAAGTAGGTAGAAAAGCAGGAAGAGCCAGCCCCCCAGGGAATTGTTGGACAGCACTGGAGAACTATCACAGCCCTAGTTCTGTAAGCAGGACTTCAACTCCATCCACACTGCAAAGTGGGTGAGCTAGCGCCCAGCTTAAAGTAAAACCCGGGTTCTAATTTATACCCTAAGCCGGGTAAACAGCCCACATTCACAGCACATATATACCTTGGTAAACGGGTTTTGTGTGTGGACAGTAGGGGAGTTTGGACTAAAAGCTGGATAGCCTGAGTTAACTCTACAGTGAAGACATGCCCTAAGTGAAACTAGCCACAGCAGATCCAGTCCCTGGAGGCTCTCTCTGGGGTAGGGTGATCCTCGAGTAGGGTAGAGTTACCGTAGCTCCTCTTCACTACCACTAGCCCCCAGCTGCCGGTTTGGGAGTACAGTGGGGCAGTAAGACTCTGGGTGTGTCTACACCAAACCTGCTACAGCAGCACAGCTGTTTACAATTCAGTGTGGACGCTCACCGGAGTGATGGGAGGAGCTCTTCCATCGGCATGGTTAACACGCCTTCCCGAGAGGTGGCAGCTATGTGGATGGAAGCATTCTTCCCTTGACCCAACACTGTCTACACCGGGTAAGATTGGCTTAATGACATCACTCAGGCAGGTGGCTTTTTCCCACCGATATAAGTGTTGGGCATAGAGCATCCCTCAGGCTGCTCGGGTCTGTTCTGAGAATCCTCTGACCTTCTGGGGACTAGTGTAGACAATGCACAAGGGTCCAAACAAATTGACCAGAAGCTGCTGATAACGAAGTGAAATGAAAAGCTCCCCCCCCCCCCCACTCCCCTGGCCTCAGTGCCTTTCACAGCTCATCCTGTTCCCTGCCTAGGCAAATCCCATTGTAATTAACAGCATTTAGCACCTGCCCAGTAGGTGCGAAGTGCTGCACATTGACAATAATTAGCACCTCCTCCTTTCCCTGCTCTGGCAGGTTTTGTGTGCCTGGAAAGCAGGAGGGCCGTCTCCCACTGTTCGTCCAATACCAGTGCAGCTCAAGTGGGACTGGTAACGGTGGCTGGGAGCACTGGCTGCTGCTGGCGTTTTTACCAGTGTGCCATCCAGCTCTACACGTGTAGTCAGTCCGGCAGTTTGTCCTACCACGCTCAGGTGAAATGGGCTCCGAGCTCCCCAAGAGGGCTATTTTATTACGGAAAAACGCTGAGATGGACTTCAGGGCTGAATTCATGGGCATATTCCTGCCACCGGGATGGCAGTGATGGCTACAGATAAATACATTCTTCCAGCACCATTGTTTCTCTAAAGCAAAACAGTATTTTCAATGTGGGGGCCCAACCGGTACAGAGGCTTGCATTTGCACACGTGGGCAGCATTTGCAAGCAGAAGCCTGGTAACTGGGACACCTAGCTGCGCCTTTGCGTCCACAATGCTCTGATTACACAGGCAAACACCTGTTTGCATGTGCAAACACTCAGATCGGCGGGCACACCTCTTGTGCCTGCATCTGATCATTCGGTCCTAAGTGAATGAAAGCGAGAGCTGAGTGTTCCCCCGGCTCACAATTAATGGATCGTAACCTCCTCAACTGGCATGGACTTTAATTCATTCCTGCACAGTCCAAAAGGCGTTCTAGTCTTCCTAAGGTGGCCCAGTCTTCAGCCAAACCATCATATGCCTCTCATCTGCAACGGAGGTACCGCCACCCACACCCTGACTGAGGAAGGGCCGCTTACGCGCTCAATAACCTTTTAGACACAATTACACAGAGAAGACTTTGCAACCTAAATGCGTTTCTGTATTTGTTTGCTGCTCTGGTTCTTTCTGGCTCATTGTAGAGGGGTTAGTTTAGTAGACTGCCTAGGGAAATAGATGGTTAGCAGTCAAGATTATTAACTGAAGACCTGGAAACAAGTGTGGGTAATTTATAGCTTGTTCTGTGTTTGCGGTTAATCATTGTTGAGTCTTTTCGATCATATTGCTGCCGTACACCAATTCCCACTGCTTACTCTCACGCCCCCAAATCCCTCGCGTTCAGTGGGTGACAGGAAAAGTTAATGGAGGGTGCGGGACAAAGACGGCACCCTTGAGGGATGCGAAGTGGCAGGGCAGGGCAGCAAGAGGATAAAGGGGGAAAAGTTAATTTCAATAGCTCCTCCTTCCTGGGCATGACAAATTCCGGAGTGCCCAGACTTCCTGGGAGTCTCCATTCAATAATAATCTGTGGCGTGTGTGTGTCAAAGGCTCATAACTCGGCTGATGGCTAAGCGAAACTGGGAGCTGTTCAATCAGCTCCCTATAAAAGAAAGTGAGCTGACCATGTCTGTTAGGCTCCTGAATGAGCAGCTGCTCTTCTGCAGGGCCAGGAAGACCCAGGGGAGAGGCCAAGAGACCAGCAGCTCAAACGAGAGGGACACGGTTCGGAAAAATTAACGAGTAGATTCAAAATAGCTGAGACAAGCTGTTTACAACCGTTTCCCTCTCCTATTAGTGGAAACTACTTTTCGTAGTGGAAGGATATGGTGGAGAAACACCAAAAACTTATTGGTGAGTTTTCGGTGGTTGTTTTTAATGAAATGCATAATTAATGAGCCCCACTCTAATGGCAACAGGGCTCTCCAGAGTATGCATTAATAGCTTATCGATGCACTTCTTATGTGTTGAAAGCACAAGGCCACAGCTTATTTCTATCGTCTTCTTTCCCCTTCTTCAGTCTCACATCGCGGTGGAGGAAATGGGGTTTGCGTCAATGCGCTCCATTATCCCGTCCATCTAGCGCCAAGCAGGCGTGTTTCGATAAGCTCTCTTTCGTGAACGTGCAAGGGCTGAACTGCATCTCAGAGGCATTAAACTTCATATCCTCCGATCGACTTTCAAGCTTAGGACCCCCCCCCGTCTTTTAGGAGTTTTTAAATAGCCCTGGTAGGTGTTATTAATCAACCCTTTCGATCAGGGCAGCTGCGTCAGTGCTTCAGCTCTCCCCCAGGTGAGCAGGTTTGTTCCCTACTGAGGTTTCCCCTAGCTTGGATTCTGCAGAGAGGCTCCTTGCAAAGTCGCCGTCACCTTGCGGCTCTCAGGCACCAGCACGCTGCTGGGATGTTGTGCCCCCAGGGCACGGGAGGAGCCACATCACAGCCCCCACCTTTCCCTCTGTCCCCGTGAGCCCCGGCCCTCTTGAAGGGTGCCTGAGGACAGGGGCTGTCCCTACTGGGGTAGGGGCTTCACCAGATCCAGAGGTGGGGGATGGCCCCAAGGGGGGGAGGGGAATGAGCGATCCCCCCCCCGGGGAATCAGCGTGGGAGGGGCGTGGCCGCCCGCGGGGGGCGTGGCCGCCGCCTGTGCGCATTTGAGCGCAGGTGGCCGAAGCCGGGGCTCAGTCAGCGGAGACGGGAGTGCGCGGCGGCTGTCGGTCCGTCCGTCCGTCCGCCCGCCGGCGCGGCGCAGGGAGCAGCGGCGCGGCCCGATGGCCGGCCGGCTCGCAGCGCTGCCCGTCCCCGCGGATGCCATGGAGCCCCCGCGGGCCGGCCGGGGCTGAGCGGGCCGCGCCCCGGGGGGCCAGGATGGGCGGCGCGGGCCGGGGCCGGCGGCGGCTGCTGCTGCTGCTGCTGCTCGCCCTGCTGCGCCTCCCGCCGCCGGCGCCCGCCGCCTCCAAGGCGCCGTCGTGCCAGGAGATCACGGTGCCCATGTGCCGCGGCGTGGGCTACAACCTGACCCGCCTGCCCAACCAGTTCCACCACGCCACGCAGGACGAGGCCGGGCTGGAGGCGCACCAGTTCTGGCCGCTGGTGGAGATCCAGTGCTCGCCCGACCTGCGCTTCTTCCTCTGCAGCGTCTACACGCCCATCTGCCTGCCGGACTACGCGCGGCCGCTGCCGCCCTGCCGGGCCGTGTGCGAGCGGGCCAAGGCGGGCTGCTCGCCCCTCATGCGCCAGTACGGCTTCGCCTGGCCCGAGCGCATGAGCTGCGAGCGCCTGCCGGCGCCGGGCGACCCGGACACGCTGTGCATGGACTACAACCGCAGCGAGCCCACCGCCGCCGCCGCGCCGCCGCCGCCCAGCACCGCCCCGCCGCCGCCCGCCTGCGGCCGCGCCTGCCGCTGCGCCGAGCCCTTCGTGCCCATCGGCAGCGCCGCGCACCCGCTCTACAGCCGCGTGCGCACCGGCCGCGTGCCCAACTGCGCCGTGCCCTGCTTCCAGCCCGGCCTGAGCGCGCGGGAGCGCAGCTTCGCCGCCTTCTGGCTGGGCCTGTGGGCCGGCCTCTGCTTCCTCTGCACCGCCGCCACGCTGGCCACCTTCCTGCTCGACCGCCGCCGCTTCCCGTACCCGCAGCGCCCCGTCGTCTTCCTGGCCGCCTGCCACCTCTTCGTCTCGGCCGGCTACCTGGTGCGCCTGGCGGCCGGGCACGCGCGCGTGGCCTGCCACCCGCTGCACCGCCACGTGCACTACGAGACGCCCGGCGCCGCGCTCTGCACGCTGGTCTTCCTGCTGCTCTACGTCTTCGGCATGGCCAGCTGCCTCTGGTGGCTCGTGCTGGCCCTCGCCTGGTTCCTGGCCGCCGGCCTCAAGTGGGGCGCCGAGGCCATCGCCGCCTACGCGCCCTACTTCCACCTGGCGGCCTGGCTGGTGCCCAGCGCCCAGGCGGCGGCCGTGCTGGCGCTGGGCGCCGTGGACGGCGACCCGGTGGCCGGCGTGTGCTACGTGGGCAACCAGAGCCTGGCCCACCTGCGCGGCTTCGTGCTGGCGCCGCTGCTGCTCTACCTGCTGGCCGGCGGCGCCGTGCTGCTGGCCGGCTTCGTCTCGCTCTTCCGCATCCGCAGCGCCGTCAAGCGGGGCGGCCGCCGGACCGACAAGCTGGAGACGCTCATGCTGCGCCTCGGCCTCTTCGCCGTGCTCTACACCGTGCCCGCCGCGCTGGTGGCCGCCTGCCACGCCTACGAGCTGCACGGGCGGGAGAGCTGGGAGCGGGCGCGCACCTGCGCCTGCCCCGGGGAGCCGCCGGCCGCCGCGCCCGACTACGCCGTCTTCATGCTGAAGTACTTCATGGGGCTGGTGGGGGGCATCGCCTCGGCCGTCTGGCTCTGGTCCGCCAAGACGCTGCAGGCCTGGCGGCGCTTCGGCGGCCGCTGGTGCGGCGGGGGCAAGCCCGCCGGGGCCTCCCCCGCCGCCAGCGCGCTGGGGGGCCGGGCCGGCGGCGGGGGGCCCGGCCGCAAGCCGGCGCCGCTGTCCCACGTGTGAGGGGACGCGACTGCCCGCCTGTGTGGACGCGCCGGGGGCGGGGCGCCGTGTGGACGCGCGCCCGTGGGACGTTACACGGCCCGGGGGGGGGAGCGTCCGTGGGCTTTGGATGCAAAGTCAGGGTCCGAGCCGCGGGGCGGAGACCCGCGCTGAAGGGGGCAGAGGCGCGCGGGGGTGAAGCGCACGGCCGGGCTCCCCGGGACAGCGGCCGCAGGCGGGGTGAGTGCCGCGGTATAGACTGACCCGGCCAGGCGGGGCTGCCCCTGCACGGGCCGGGTTAACCCCTGCGGGGCGCTCACACGGGGTTTGACACCCGGAGCGTGGCTGGGGCCCGCGCGTTTCCTTCCAGCGGGCCCCCCTCCCCGTTAGTGCTCGGTGCTGCGCAGCCGGGGCCCATGGCCTCTGGGCCCAGCACAGGGAGCTGGGTTTGCAGCGCCAGGCTGGGGCTCACACCCCAGCCGCCGCCTTTAAAGGCGCAGCTGCTCCGTGGGGCTGCTTTGTGGGTCCACACAGGGCCCCCGGGGACTTCGTGTAGGACTGGAACGCCCAGGGCTCTTCAGTTTTTAGCACGCCTAGTTACACCCCCCACCCTGTCCTTAGCATCACAGCCTGGGGCCTGGGTCAGTCGGGGGCAGCTGGTTTGGAAATACACAGCGGTGGGTAGGGCCCAGCGGGGTACCCGGCGCTGCTCTTTGGCAGGGCCTGTGGTTGACACAAGTGAAACAGGTGCTGATGAAAAAACACGGGAGGAATTGCTCAAAATCGGATAGCGCCACGCCACTGATGGGGGCCAGTGCTGCGTTAAAGCTGGCACTGATCAGTGAGCCCCTCACAGGACGCCTGGAAGCTTGATCGTCCCTTAAGACCAGCGCCCCTGACCTGCACCTTGGCACAAAAATGGCCCCCGCCTCTCCCAGCAGCAAGCTATTTTAACGCGCGGCCCGCCTCAGCCTCCTTACTTTGTGGGCAACGCAGCCAGAAACCCTGCATTCCCCCTGTCAGCTGGCTGCATGTGCTCTCAGAAAAACAGCAGGAGCTTGTGGCTCTAGCTGCCTGTGTGTGTATGGGGGGGGCATGAACAAGCAGCAAGTGCTGGAGGAAGGCAGCCCGCTTGCTTTGCAATAACTCCCGCAGCACGGGTTAGCAGTTGGGGCGGGCACAGGCCCTGCAATGCACGTGTGAGTGTGCAGTACTTCATGTGAGCCTGACCCTGTACCTTACACCCTGTAAATAATTGTACTGTGGAATCTGCACTGTATATATTAGAGAGTTTTAGTGAACTTTGATACGGGTTTGTTCTCATTAACAAGGCAGCTTCGGCCCAGCTACACACGGGCTAGGTGTGTGTTGTAGGCCAGGGCATTAACTCATTTTACATTGGTCAGATTCATGCCTTGTCTTACTAGTGTCTTACTGTAGTGCCTTTCGAAGGTGCAGCTCGACATGCTTCATACAGTACAATGAACAAAAGGATTTTTCTTCAACTGTGACTGCCTGTGTAGATTTTTTTTTTTAAACCCGCTACAAACTGTGGACTCTCTGAGCATAGTTGAAGCAGTGGACAGGGTAGCTTTGGCCTAGTGACAAATCCTTGCTGCAGACAATCAAAACAGCTCGAACTTTACTTGTTCCACCTGGCTTTCAGGATTCTCCCAGTTTTCACCAACAGCTCTGCAAACAGCACCTAAAAGCAGTGGGTGGGGGTGGTGAAGAGATGGTTTATAGGGGCCAGGCTGCTGTGGTCAACGGTTATGTGTGTGGCTGACCCCTGCTTGCCTTTTTTTTTTTTATAAAGAATAACTTTGTATGTATTCTATTTTGTGAAAAGTTGAAGAAAATCTGAGATTTTATTCAAAGCAAAGTATGGAGATTAGCTATTTATGAGAAAACAAAAGTGTCTATTGTTGTCTTTGTTCCTGATTTTGGTAGAGCAAAATAAAACATTAAGAGGGGGGAAATGCGAATGTTCTGCAGGACTGTGTGTTTTCTCCCCCCTTTCGTACCAGCAGGAGGCACTGAAAGGGATGTGCTATGCAGTACAGGCGTAGCACTTAGCTGAATGAGGCCCTAGTCCCTATTATACAAATAATAAACCTGTCACAGTGCCTAGCAGGAAATAGGAATGCAGCTAGTGGAATCCAGCAGGAAGTCCTCACACAGGTTGCAAGCAGAGCCTTGTAAGGAAGTTACAGAACTGGGCTGGGGGGAAAGCCTGGCTCTGTTCTGAGACTTTGAACACACAAACACGAGGTAAACACTACTAAAGCAAGAGTTGCTTTAATGGCAATAGCTGCTGTTGGCTTGTGTCTATAACAGCTCCTGTAACGTGTAGAGTGAGGGCAATGTACGGTTACACCCATCGTTAGAGCAGAGGCCTTATAAAATTGACTTGGCTTTGGACTTGGAATAGTGTCAGCTCCTTGCCCGGCCCTACGCTCAAGTACCATACACTTGCCCTTTGGTACTAATCAGTTACCCCAGTCTAACAAATCTCAGGCACCTGGGCGTGCATGTCACTCTGAGGCCCCTGTCCAGCTCTGGCACAGACCCACCTTATGCAAAAGAGAGATTTTGGAAAGCTTCCTCTGCAGAAGGACGCGTCTAATTTTGCAGGGATTCAGTTGAAAAGGTACTCGGCGACGGTAGGAAGAGCGTTTAAAATAGGAAGGCAAGGGGTTAAGACTTGCTCGCTTGTGCCGCATCATGCTGTGCTCAGCTACTCAGCGGTGAAGCATGCACACCGTGCGGACTGGACTTGGCGGCTGAGCAGCCCCAGCAGAAGTGATCATGAACCGAAAAAAGGATAAAATGTGGACACTGACCCACCCAGGATTGATTTTAAGGCACCAGCATGTGTCTGGCCAGCCTCCATTGGTGCAAATAAGACTCGAACACAGGATCTGAGCCTGCCACATGTCAAGACCCACAACTTCAGTGGGTGGAGAGAACCTGCAACAACTCTCACACGAGGGCCTCATGCTAAGCCAAGGCGCACGCACTGTCTGCCTTTTAAATACATGCTTTAACGTGTACACACGCCGCCTCTTGCATTGTTCCAGCCGTCCCCCTCCCAGGGAGTCTGCCGTGTGCTGGGATCTGCAGGCCTCCAGCTGCGTGGAGAACTCCCCTGTGTGAGTGGCTGGGAGGTGAACAGAAGGGGCACATCAAGCAGAGATGGCCCAGCCCTCATTCCTACAGGTGGGGGAGGAAGCAGGTCCCGGTAGGTGGCATGTTGCTAAACACCTGAGGTAGTCAGTCCCTTACCAATAAGTAAGGTATTGGCCCTGATTAGGCATCTGATCATCAATCTAGGGCCCCCTAGGTGTATTCAATCCTTACATGTTTATTCAGACTCAAGGCAACTGTGGCCTCTTCCTTTGACTTGTACAGCACCACTCTCAGCACTTAAGAGCCAGCAGGGATCAGGTGCTTGCAAGGTGCAGTGAAGGTCCTAGTCTCCTGAGCTGAAAACGGTCTGTAACTGTAGGAACTGAAGTACAGTTCCCAGATGTACCCTCACATACCTCGCATTAATCTCCCCCTCCTCCTGCCTCCCTCCCTAAAAAAAAGCTGCACTAGAACGATGCCTAGCCTCCACAGACTGACCAATTAGCCTAATTCACCACTCAGAGTAAGGCACCGCAGTAGTAATGCCATGCAGCCCCAATGGTGTGTCTGATAGGAGGATAAGGTGTAACGATCCAGAGTGCTTATAACTTCTGACACCCTACAACATGAGAAAGGCAGGCACGAAACTGTGGCTCTTAAGGACCAGAGTAAGCTCTTAAGAAAAGGGGGGTGTAATCCGATGCACTCTATAAACCCTTTCTACGTTAACTACGGTGTGCCACTTGGAAAGCGAACACGTAACACCCTAGTGAGCTGTACCCAGTTCTTGTGAGAAATAGCCATCCTTGCAAACTAGATGGAAATTAAATCTGAACAGATACCACCACTTCCTTTCTGGTGGAGCCCCTCCGCTACCCAGCTCTACACTGCTGGACACCTTATCTCAGTAAGAATAGGGGTGTTCTCAACATTTATTCTATCCCAGAAGTACTTGTCCTAGAGTGACCAGATAGCAAAGGTGAAAAATCAAGTCAGAGGCTGGGGTTGTAATGGGTGCCTATTTAAGACAGCCCCAACTATCAGAACCGTTCCTATAAAATCGGGACATCTGGTCACCCGAATTTATCCTCTTACCTGCCAATCCCACTTGAAGTAGTTCTCATACCAAATGGCCTTAGCAACAAAACACACGGTTCCTGTATCCAAAGGGAAAAGGTCAGGCCGAAGAAAGTTTGTATTCGATCAGCCTAAGCACCTCTCAATGAAAGGTTGGCAGAGAGAGCGCTGATCTCACCCTAATGCTACTAGCAGCTGGGAGCTGATTCTAACCAGCCTGCACTGAAGCCAGCACGTAGCTGGGCAATTTGCTGCCAGCTGTTGAGTGTCACAACTATGACTAGGTTACTGATTGGTGGGCATTTTTAATTGGGTTCACTAGGCCCATGGCACATACTTCTCTCTCCTGCCAGCCTAGCTCCTAGGCTGGAAGAGAAAAAGAATTAACTTGTCCTCTCTTAAAATCCCATTGTTTTTAAAGGGACATTTCCAATAGTATGAATAAATTCCCTCTTGAGCCTGCTGTTTCAAAAACAAGCTTTTACTGACACCTTTTAGGGGTCTTAAAAAACACCAGACTTCTTGAGGGAACACACCAATATTGTCTCCCTTTAAGGTGTCTTACAGTACCAAAAAGCAAAACCCAATTTTTTGTTTTGCTTCTTTTGTGTATAGGAGGTCCAAAAGATTTAATATCCCAAACTTTTCTGAGGTTGAAGAGCAGATTTTGAAGGTTTGTCTTTTTGCTGGAAAACTAGAGCACTGGAGTGGGAGTTCGACCTGCAATGAAAGGAGAATAGAGGTTGCCTGTTTTAATTTCTCACAAGTGGTCGTCAGTTTCTTTTGTTAATCCCTATTTAACTGTTTTAAACTTAAGTTTTCCAGTCAACCACTGACTCCTGCAAAACAGGGTAGCAAAGACTTACTTTTTTCTTTGAAAAAAACGTTTTAGGAAATCAAAAAATGAAAATGAAACGAAACATCAGTAGAAATGCAGAGAACACAGTAAGAGAAGATTCTGCACAAGTTTATATACAGTGTATCTTGCGATGTTGAGACAGCATACAAGGTATTTTTCCATAGGTTGGAGAGGCAAGGTGGTGAAATATCTTTTATTGGACCAACTTCTGTTGGTGAGATGGACAAGCTTTTGAGCCACAAAAAGCTCTTCTTTAGGTCTGGGAACAGTCTAATAAAAGATATTACCTCGCCTACCGTGTCTCTTTAATATCATGGGACCGACACAGCTAAACCACAGTATACATCATCTGTAAAAGTGGGTTACCAATGGCAGGCTGAACCAAAGTGGATTTCCATAGGGGGCAGGTGGAGGGAAGAGCACGACCTTTTAACATGAGCATTCTGTTAAGGAGCAATTTGTTAGCCTGTCAGTCAGATTAGTGCATCAGTGATATAGCTGACTATTAAGGTAAAATGACTTTTACAAATTTAGTTTTAATCTATTGTGTGTGTCATCAGATGCGCCATGTTGCAGCAGCACATACCATGCATACCCTCACTTGGTTCTGTAAAATGCCACTGAGCAAAGGTCTCTCCTGATTTCAGTGTGGCTATGAGTAATCAGATACAATCCTAGCCTTCTGTAGGACAGACTGTACTAACTAAACAGACAAAAAGATTAGCAATACGTTCTTCAGGAGAAGAGATTCAGATCGCTTTGTGGTGAACTCTTTTCTGATTCTCCCAGACTTAGGGAGATGTCAGCTGACAGCATCCGAGGTCCGTCATGTACCTACAAACCAGGATGCTAAATCTCTTTTCTTACTTTGCTATTACATCCTCAACTGTTTCATCTATCAACGAAAAGGTGAAAACCTTGATTCTCTCTTTAGATGTGCCAGAAGGCACCTGCTACATGTGACAGCTGTATATCAAATCAGCAAAACAAGCACAGGAAAAGTATGTTTATATTCACCGCACACAAGCCAGCATGTTTAAATCAGGTTGCAGGGTATTAACTGTAAAACACAGACTTGTAAGAATTCGGTTACAGGTCAATCTGAAAGCCAGAGTTGGGCAATTACGAGCAGCTATCCTTGTTCCAAAAAGGATTCAAAAGAACTAATGCAGTAGCATGTGACAAATTTCGTGCAGAAAGATTTTGGGCTGATTCAAGTACAAGGAAACTATTAGTCACCATCAGTTATTTGAATATTTTTTTACCTAGATGTTAAACAGGATCTGGGAATCACAGATGGTGTCATTTAATCATACTTTTCCTTCAGCTTAAAAACACAGTTGACTGCAAACTGTATAGCCCTAACAGACACAAAGCTGTCTGAAACCTCCAATATTAATTTGTGTCTCCTAAGGGGTATTTTCAGATCAAGTTAGTAAGACAACAAATTTAATCACTCCTACTGGGATGGATTTCACACACCATACCAGGAAGATTTGGAGAGATTCTAAAGTGGCCACACAAGGCCAAGTCCTCATTTTAATCGTCATTTAACTGCAAACAAAGTCAGAGAAAGTGGTACAGAACACGCTAAGCACCTTTAGTTTTAATTAAAATAGAGTTTATTATTAGCTCTTCTTTTAATACAAACATGAGAAAGGAAAACCACCTGAAGATGTAGCATTATTTTCAAAATTGAATTGTGATAAATACCTGAAGTTCCATGGATTGTGGGCCTGGAGCTGGTAGATTTGCAAATTTTAAAATACTATACATATTTAAATAGTGTGAATGCTGCTCAATTGTTTCACTGAGAAGGCAGAGGAACTTGATAACTTACTGGATCTTGGATGGAAAAAGGGTTGAATGAAATTTGTCCAAGGAACTAATTTCAATCAGCATGGCACAAAGTGCCTAGAGTCTATCTAGAACTTGGAGAAGGAGGTACGTACTGGCTAGTAACAGGTAAAGTCTATCAATACTTCTCCTGTTTAGAGCTTTGAAGTTTGAAAGGAAACTCTATCCCAAATTCTCATTCTGCAGGAGTAAACAGTCTTCAGGAAGAACAGTTATACAAGCTATAAAGTTCACTTCTCCAGAAAATAAATCTGACAACTTATACATTTGAATTTTGTTGTTTTAAGAATTCATTTGAACAAAATCTTGTGTGTTAATTTAGAATAAGCATCTACCCCATCAGTGAGTCCAGCATCCTCAAACTCACTACTGGCCCACCACAAATGTAAACCCGTCTGAAAGCAGGACGTCTAGGGGAACCAAAACGGACATGATAATCTGAGCATCAGTTTTGTCAGAACTCCACTGCATAAAGCACAATGGATCTGTAGTGGAAGAATTCAGAGAAGCAATGCAGTAAGCTAACTGGTCATTACTGGATGGCCACACCCTGGGGGATGGGGACATTGTTTCCCATATAGCTCTCTCATTCGGGGCCTAAGAATGATATATAGGATGCATTTTTCCAAAGCAGTAGTAAAAATATTAGAAAGTGAGAAGCACCATAGTTCACAAGAAATGCAGCATGGACCCTAAACATTTGATCAATCAGTAGGTAACACCATTGCTCTGTTTCCAATCCAAACATTCAAAATCATTTGACAGTCTCCACCAGAATGACACTGCTGGTATACAGTGAGCATTATATCCTGCTCAGACAGCTTCGTGGTTCTGAACCCTTCACCAATAATAGCAGCTTTTTAATAGCAAAACCCTTCAACGCTTATCTTTGCTACTATTTCAGCTCCAGAGTGGCTTTATATACTTCATCAGAGTCCCATTTTTTGTTTTCAGTTTCGTTAACACTGCATTCACTCTGAAAGGCAAACGCAGCAAAATTCTGGGTGCCAGGGAGACGAGGGAAGAACTTTGTATCTATTGTCACATGGTTAGTGTTTAAATTCTAAAATTGAAAACTACTCATTATTAAAAACCTCATCCTTCACAGCTATAGGCCTACACAGTAAGCAAACATCTGTGGCGGGGGGGGGAGAGCTTGTTTTTGCACCTCTGGATACATCAAAAGGAGGAGTGCTGATTTGACAGGGTCCCATCTTTTGAATGGAATATGCTCCTCAGGCCCTGGGGTCCCTTGGTTAGTTTTACCCTTCCTCCCCTTACTGGAAGACACCATCACTGCTGGCTTATGTGCATGGAGTGGTGGTATTCCTCTGGTTCATATGCACGCTGGCTTCACGATGCTGCACCCTTCTCTCTCTCCTCAGGAGAGGATGGCATTAGAACGACGAATACCAACTAAATTATCAGCACTGAAAGATCGTCTCATAGCAGCTTTTGACAAATCTTTGTATTTGTCCTCACAGAGCCTGGAGATAGCCTGCAAAATACATTTGGATACAAAAGAATGAATGCACGAATTAGAAGTGTTCAAACATTTTAAGAAAGCTCTTACAATAGTAACGCTAATGGACTGAGCACTTACAGTGCCTCTAGCTTTCAGGGAAGCCACTGGCTGCTGCCCTGGGCATGCCATTAAAAAAAAAAAAAAGCCTTTTGTTGAGGGAAAACATTAAGGGGCTGCAGAAACTGCATCTTCAAGGATCTTTCCCTGTGTTCACAAGCATCATTAGTCACAGGAGATTATGATTTTTAAATGCAGTTCAATCTCCACATCGCTAAGCAACTTAAATCTTATACCAGCCTCTGCAGCCTAATGGAAATCCAAGTGTGTGTGTGTTCATGCACAAATCACACACACAACTCCATGGAAATAGTTGGGATCTGGGACTAAGGGCATGGAAATGACATTCAGGGGGGACATGAGATTCCTAAGCCCTGAAGGAAGAGGTTGCAGGCTGCTGGCTTTACTCCACCCCCCCACTCCACACAATCATCTAGGATTCTCAGTCTGCAGAGTGGAGAATCTGAAAGTGAAATTTTACTAGGCCTGCTGATTTTGCACCTCCTGATGCCAACCGACTTTTTGCGGACGATTGTAAACCGGCACAAAGGGTCTGTGAATCCAGTAAGGCAATCCCGGTGTCGAATTGTACAGAACCATCCACTCTGCCTTAGTGCAGGGAGTTTAACAACACGGGATGAGAATTTTATTGAGTATCTGAACTGCTTTACGTGAACTGCAGAGTCGGTTCGTTTATTGAACAGTCAAAGCGGCACGCAGACTGATGCAGTTATTCCAGTAGTGAGTTCCCATTAAATCTGTCTCAACTAATTAGATTAGAAACTCTTCAGGACAGTCTTTCTGTGTTTCAAGTCCTGATTGGGGCCTCTCGGCGCCACCATAACACAAATAAATAAATACACAAGAATGTCACTTTCTATTGGTAGGCCGAGCCATTACTATCCGGCTCAGAATGCCAGTTGTGAGTATTAACTTCCATTAAAAAATTGACCACAATCCCCCCACGAGCTTTCACAGCCCTGCATTCAGCCAAAAGCCTGCACTCCTCCGCGAGGGCAGCACCCGCTCTGCACACCCAATACGCTCAAAGTTCAAAAGGTGAGCAGTGCTTCTCGGCATGAATAAATTGCTAAGTGTATTCTAAAATAATTATTTACATTTCTTTCTGTCAACCGCCTTCTGGAGGCATTCATTTGGCTCAGGAGTGGCACGCTGAGACACTGGCTGCACGACCAGACAAAACCTCTCTTCTGCATTAACGCTAGCCTATCCATCATAAAGGAACCCGTGTTGACACATTAAGCCCCACTCCCCGACGTGGTGCAAATCAGTTTTCAATCGGCTGGGATACTAAGTCACTGCTTAAGACAAGCTCCCAAACCGACCTTTTTGCATTTAAGCCAAAGGCAAGATTTTTTAAATTCAGAAACAAAGTTGAGCAAATGTATATTTACTGCATATCCTGCGTGTAAAACGTTTGCAAATACATATGCACGCACACCCTAGCAAGTACGTTGTGGCAAATCGTATGCTATAGTGAGAACCATTCAGTGACATAATATTTAATAACAGGCACCCAAATATTAGCAGCAAAGTAGCACAAAACGGGGCTCCCACTTATCCAGAAGTCATCTACTTTTGCCTATGTACAATTTTCTGTGGAATACAGTGGTAGTATCATCAGTGCTGGAATGTAAACAACTTATTTATAGTACAGAAGCACCTACAAGCCCCCAGTCCTGGATCAGGACGCTGCTGTGGTAGGTGCTGTATGAACAGAACTAAAAACACCGACATTCCCTGCCCCCAAAGTTGCAGTATAATCACATTAGCGGTTAGCCACAAGAGTTAGCTTTAATGTTACTTAACACTTAAAACAAATCCACCCAGAAAATCTGCAGAAAAGCAATGAAGTGATGTAGATTCATTTTTAGGCACATAGTGCCTCTCGTTGCAAAGGGTCAGAAAGTGATTACACCTACTAAGCTTCTGAAATGCAGCCCTTTCGGAAATGGAGGCAAGAACCCAGCATTTGGCACAATTTTGGGGGTGTGGCTGAAAAGTGGTTTGGGCCAAGAATAACGTAGCAAAACTATTATGAAAGGGGCTATGGACCTTTTAGTGCGTACGTGGAGCACACAGGGTCTTTAAGGTCTCAAAGACCACACAGCGAACTGCAGGGCAGTCAACATATCTACCTCAGAAAGAGATTGAGTTGGCCCTGACAGAATTTTTAACCGGGGGTGGGTGGGTGGCTCCCAGCTAATTTATATATAGTTCAAATGGTTCCTCTTGCATAGTACCCCAGTATCATGTTAAAGCAACCACTAAAAAAGTGATTCACTTGTGTTGTGAAAAGCAAGATCTATTTTAATTCACTGAACCTGAATACCAGAGAACAGTAATGTACAGTGCTTGTGTAGTCACAAGGATTGTCTGGCAGGAATATTTGTCCTACCTACGTTCTGCTCGGTCAGTAATAGCACAACATTTCAAGTGATATAACTAGATATTTAAGATTATTCATAAAATCATGCTTTCTATTTACAAAGGGATACTGGTTCACAGGGTTTTTTAAAGTTGTGAAATGAAACTGCTACCTCCACGTCTGCTACCAAACATTCAGTTTAATATATCATAATTAGGAGCATTAAGAACTCCTTTAAAGCTAAAAGGAGCTGGGCACTGGGTGCTATGGAAACCTGCAGCTGGTATAATTTAGACAGGTTTGAATAGGATGTATTAGGGCCCATGGAAAGGAGAAGTGACAAGGGAACGAGAGAAAAACAGTTCATTACGGATACAGCTTTTACTGTGAAGTGACCTAGCTGAACTGCAGTCCCAGAAACTAATGCCTAGTGTTTTATTTAAGGACTCTAACAGACCATAGCCCCTCTTCCCCCCCGCCCCGGGGATATTTGCTTAGGTTACAAAGCACCAGTGTGTTTTACAAGTGATAACTCCGATCATTAAGGGGTTAAACCTCTCTAATACACTAATCCAAAAGCTTTTAAGTTTTGCTAATCACCTCTTAATACAATTAGCCAGAGATGCTGTTATTATTCAGATACAGGAGTGCCCCGCTCACCAAGTCTCAGGTCATTACCTCCAGTTTCTGCGCCCTCTCTTTACTAAGAGGCTCCAGCAGAAAACTCAGGTTGTTGTCGTCTGCTAAGGAGCGAAGGTCAAAGTAGTATTTGGCATAAACACTGGCAGGAACATTGATATTAAACTGCAGCAGCTCCAAGAAGTGTCTTTCCATCTCATTCCTAAGAGGGGGAGCAGGGAAACAAAGAAATGGGATTCAACATTCACAACCAAGTCAAGCTGAACAGACCTCAAGTCACTGTCACAACTACCAGTCTTACAACAGTCCTTCAAATTGCGAACTGAAAAGGTTTCCAAAAAGCGACTGATGAATTCCCTAGCGCTCAAACACAGTGCGGCGTCTCAGTCCCAGCACCGTCAGCTTACAGAGGGTTGGTTGTTGCACTCTTCGCACACTCGCTCCGCTGACTTTAGAGGTTCATTCTTCAGACTTCCATTAGCGCAGCTGTACAATTCCTACTCCATTCTCGTCCTCTCCGAAGGCCCTACTACAGCAGTCAGATGAAAGGAATTATCTATGCTGTTTATTAGCTCTGAAGAACCTGCCGACATTTTCAGCGGGCTGATAACAGGAAGGGGGTTTATTGAAGTAGAGGCGGACCAACAAAAGGAGTAGTCAGATCACCACGGCAACAAATGGATCTATGAAGAGCTGCTGCTATTATCTCAGAGAAAAAAGCCTCTTGAAGCAACATGGATTCATCGCCAATAAATAAATAAATAAGCAAGCAGCATTAGGTGGGAAAAGGAATTTTCTTCTCAACAGCATGAGGCACTGTAACAAAGTATTCTGTCAAAGAGCACTAGTTTTAACTCACCACGCCATCTGTAGGGCCCACGGTATTTGTGGACAAGCGGAAAGCAGGCCGCTACATTGGGGAGGGAAGGGGGGGCAACGATGGACGGGGACAGTTTTATTTGGCTGTTGCAGACATCAAAATAAAAGTTTTAAAAATTAACCTAAAAAATTAACTGGTACCTGGACTAGACAATTATGTTCAACACTAACTCAGAAGGTAGATCCCAAGAACAATACACAAGTGAGCAGCTGAATAAACAAACTGTAGGCAATCTGAAAGATAAATACAAAAATTCAATAAGTTTTCGCTCTTTGGAAGCTTTTAAGATGGATGTTTTACCCACCAGAGAGAGAAAACAAATCGAGGAATCATCCAGGTTGTCTCTTGTGTTGGATGGCTGGTCTCATAATGTGAATAGCAGCTTTGTGTTTGTTTCTGGCAGGGTGGACTTGAGTCCTATTGAACCTACTGCCAAAATTAATTTCCTGTTCATATGGTCATAAGCCTATAGAAATGTAAATCAGATAATGTTTTGATGATCAGCTGATATGGGCTTGATTTATCCTATGAAAAAACACTATCACTCCTTTTGTTCTTGCTACACTAATACATTTTAATTGTGTAAAAACACAATACTTCACAGGGATTAACAAGTCTATTAATAGTGGTTTTAAAAAAAACCTAGCAAACGCATAATACCCGTGCTTTTTCTGAGCTTTATTTACAACTGTAGGTAGCCAAAAGAAATCAACAGCATGTTTCTTCTTTCACACAATGTAATTCACAGGATTAGCAGCTGCATGGTTAATTTTGCCACTGATTAGAGACAAACTCCATCAAAGTAGAAAAGTTTATAGCAAAGAGGGCTTCCAAATACCAAATTAATTTCCGTTTCAATTTTCAAGAAAGAAATACCATACCACACTGCACAATGAAGCACTTTGGTGGAGTTATAACTAGGGGAAAGTGAGTTTATTTCTTCAATATGCCTTCTTTTGTGGTACTTCCTACGTGATTTGTAAGTGGCTATAGAACGGCAAAGCATCTTTTTAATCAATTCTGCAATTACCATTCTCAAGTAGGTAGAGGTGTGACAGATCAAATCACAGCCCTAGATCTTCCAAATCTCACTCAGAGGGCAGATGTAGCACAGGCTACTAGGAGTCAGCTAGATCTGATAACTGTACAGAGTGAAAGGCTGTCCACACACGAAAGTTGCACCAAACTGATTTAAGCAGAACTGGTAAAACCCTTGAGACACTCAGTTGAACCAGTTTAGTTAGATCTGTTTCTAAATTGATTGAGGGCTTGTCTATACAAGCCAATTTACCAGCAGAATACCTAAAGCAGTATAATTACACAGTATGGGTCCACTGGTAAGTTTCCCATTTAGACAAGTCCTTAATTAAAATCAGAGCCGCTTATATTTAGACAAGGCCCAAGTGTTTGGAAAATAAAAGTTTGTGTATGACTGCTGCTCTGGTGTCATTCGGACAATAAGGCTCTGAGTAACATTTACAGCAAACTTAGCACTTGCTACGAAGCTGTCTGCGACATCAGCACATAACCATTTCTGAAATTCTTTACCAAGGATTTCACTCAGCAGGATTAACATGCACAAAGACTTAATTCCCACCAGTGAGAAAGTAGTTTAAACAGCAGAAGAGCTAATGAATATACTGCCAAGTACCATTTAACGGGGGACACAGAGATCAGATTGGGCCTAAGTGAGGTTTGGTTAAAAGAGGAAATCACTTACCTGTGGCAGTTTTCTAAAGATCTAGATCACATTAGGCCACCAAAATCAGGTCTGTTCTGCACAGTCTCCAAGCTCAGCATTCTAAGCCTTTAGTTCAAAGCAGGGGCCAGAAGCGGAACATAAGCCATTCCTAGAATGCCAGCTCCTTTTAATCCAAAAAGGTGAACATTTTTCCATGGGCATAAGAGACTTGATCAAAAAGGTGTATTGATAATAGGATCGCAGAACCCTCAATTCAGGCACTGTCCACAACAGGGGAAACCGGCTGTAAAAACTGCACTATTGTCTCAGTTTCAGCTGAACTGGTGGTAGCTGTGTAAACATCCCACTCAGTTGCAGATACCATTTTCAACCCTATATCAATTCAATTTGCTCCCAGTAGGGTTAGTGGATGAGGTGCTCACTGTGCACAATCAGTAGGATTCCCCAGCATTGCCAACATTACTTCAGCTGTATCAGTGATATCTGTGTGAAATCTTTCAAGAATGTCGTTAGCGTAGACAAGCACTCTGAGGAAAGGTGAATGGTGATTTATCACCACCTGTATCTGCTAAAAGAACACTTCCCTCCTCCAAAACAGTCAACAGAGCCCATTCTTGAAGACAAGTCACTAGTAAAAGGGATGTGTATAAAACAAGCAGTGATAGAGAGCAAAAGCCAAGTGAAGTAACTTGAACAGTAACAAGTGATTGTTTTTGGTGTGCAGGATGATACATCCAAGGTTGGTTGGTTTTAAAAGGATCATTATCTCAGAACACTTTCCTGATGTTTTATTCTTTGGAAAGTAGAATTGGGGGGGCGGGTGCGTGCGCGCACGCACGCACGCACGGCAGCGACACACACGGCAGGGAGAAATGCATGACCCTGGTCTGCAAAAAAAAAAAACCCAAAAACATAGGGAAAAGACACCTGTAAAACCCAATAGGTCACAGGGAGTCCTAGTTTGAGGCTGAATCCAAAGAAAAGTGCTTAGGGAACATACGCTGAATATTTCACACTGCTGCCTTGTAAATCTATTACTGAGAAGGAAACCAGAGGCCTACTGCTATAGCACACAACTGCATTATCCTGAATAAGGATTAACATGTACTTGGAATGATAGCTCGACCAGGCTGTTAATTTAACACACAGAAGAGCTAGCTAGAACGTGGAAGAAGAGAAGCACTGAATCCAGTATGAAGTCTACCATGTACAAATGCTTTGTGGATCTTCTGTAGTGCTTCCATACCATAACAATAAATAATTGAGAACACAGACAAAGCCAAGATTAACTAAGAAACATAAATTAAACTGTTGTTTTGACAATGTTCTCTTGAGACAGAGCCTACTGAGGTGTAAATTGAAACCAAGAGCTGATGGGCTTTGAGATCTTAAGTCCACTCCATATAAGGGCCTAGTGACACTGGTTTTGGGAGAAGGGCCTTTTGCAGCACATTAGCAGGTAGATTAAAGGTAGCAGTTAACACCACCTTGATAAGTAATTTAGTACTTCTCTTAAGCAGTGCCTTATTTGAATAACTTAATAAAATGGATCCGTCCAGGGAGCTCGCGGCTCAGTTTGACATGAAGTCACGTCTCCAAAGAACAAGAACAAAAATGTAGAACACAAACACCGAGTGGATGTACATTATATCAGGATGTTCATACAGTAATATAAAATGACATGCAGTTTAAATGCGCCAATCGCCATACAAACCCAGTAAGGAGGGGTTACAGAAGACGACACCTAGTTTGTGTCAAGCCAGATAGCTGGCCAAATGAATTCTTTGGAAAGTTTTGCAGCAAAGGCCTCTTTAAATAGTGCAGTTATGCAGACAGATTGCCAACACATCCAAAAGAAAAAAAGGTTTCCTCTGCTCCTTAGCTACCCCACCTACTATTGTACCTTTGGCTTCTTCACCTGCTTCTTCTCAATCTAACCACAAGTTGATACCCTGCACTGCTCTTCATACTGCTGCTATTAAAAGGTTGGTGGGGAAAAGCAGCAAGAGGAAGATCCTTCCCGATTGAGGACTCCTACCTCATGCAGACTGTCTGCCCTGATAATTGACGTGTTCAAGACTTCAGATGCAGCATGGGGCCCTCAGGCTTTTGTCATTTAGGAAAATAGGAAAGTACCTAGAATAAAGCCTTCCCTTTCCTGATGGCTTCGTCAGGAGGGATTTGTTGCCTGTAGTCTCAAAACTGCATTCGCAAGGGGTAGTTTGGAAAATTCCCTGAAGCTAATTGGTCCGGCTGGATAATGCCTAAGAGGTACATGTCCACAGCAATAAAAGGCTATTGGGGAGGTAGAAGTAAAAAAGGCTTTTGGTGTCCCTCCAACAGGGAGAGCTTCTGAAAGAGATACAGGGAGTCTGGTTCACTTCCCTACCTCAGAATCCTGGAGGTTATGTCTTAGGGCCTTGGAAACCTTTGGCTTTTCAATAGAAGACAGAATGCCAGTTCTGGATATAGTCAACAACCTTGCAACCAGATGCATGGGCATTTAATTCCGTACTTGATTGGAAGATGAATGGATGACTAAGTTTAGCCATCTGTGACTAGTCTTTAACATCTGCCCAAAGGAGGTTCCATGCATCTTGTGGCAGATCCCTGAGCTTCTGCTGAACAACTGTGCAAAGACTTAAAAGAGGCAGTCTTGTTCTCATGGAAATATCAATACTGTGAACAGTTTATCATACTGTCATCTCACAGATATCAAAGGAGACAGCTGAACATAGTGGTTTCCATCTCCAAACTGCCAAATCAGCTTTTTGAGAATCTTGACACTCCTTGGGGAAAGGATCTAATAAGTATGTGAGCCTTCTAACACAGCTCCAGTTGGCATTTGCCCATGAAGTACAGGTAGTTTTCAATGACAGGTGTCATTGAGGTGAACTGGCAAATCTTCATCCATAGGTGTCCTAATGTTTCTGATCATGGTCCTAAAGAACTGTCCCACACGTCTAATTGGATAGTATAGGCATCAGAACCAGGAACCAAACAACATGTGATGCAACAATCTTGGTTGAAAGTACTTCTTACCTACCATCTTTGACCCAGCTGGGGTTGACAAAGACACAGAAACACCAAATAGCCAAGGAGGACGTGTATGGGCACTACACTACCCTCAGATACCCTAATATGTATGCCTGGTGTCCCCGATAGTCTCCAAATTAAAGGACCTTATCTTCAAGTTTGTAGAAGGCCAAATCTAGAAAGTAAGTTAGTATTTTAAGACCCTGAACATAAAAACTACTATGTGATCACTAAATATCATCCTGGAAAGAGTTTGCTTACTGTCTTCTTCCCCATCAAAGAGATGCTTTGCATCAGAAGAGTCCTTTTCCTCTTTAATGACTACTAAAGTCTCTGAAATCATTTTTGAAACTCCCTTCATCCCAAACAGGCATTGCAGATTACATCAACAGGAGCAGCTAAACTACCAGAGTAAGTGTGTTAACACTAGGTCCACAAAGACCATCAATGCAGGCTTAGCCAAAGACATCAGCTCAGAGACCAATGTCCAATGTGTTGCGGGAATCCAAGTCTCCACTTTAATATTCTTAATGTTTCCACAGCACTGAAGACAACTAGGTTTCGAAACACCGTCTCAAAGTGGTTTAGTGTAGAAATCTGATGCGACATCAGTTCAGAACAAGAGGCAAACTGATCAGTGCTTCCTGCTCTCTTGGACCAGAACTCCTGCTAACAAAGGCTTGGGCAGCTGAAGGCTGTGGTCAGTTGCTTGCTGAAGCTGAAGGCAGCATAGGCCAGTCTTAACACACACCCATCTTGGCAGTTCAGAAGAAGAGATGTTTTGCTAGACAAGAGTCTGACACAATCAGCGCTGGAGTAGTATGAAACTTCAGGATGTTCTAAGGACAGCAATATACTTGGTCTTGCTGCCTACCGAGGCTGTCCCAATCTTTCAGCTCCTACTGATGGGGGAAAAACAACACACAAGGTACCAAAAGAGCTAAATTACCAGATGGTTCACACATGGCCAAGAGGCATTAAGGTCTCCTGAGCCAACTATGCATCTGAGTAGACCAGAAGAGATTCAGATGGTCAGGTCCTGGCCTGAGTGCCCCTCAGGTAACAGCTGTGAGGAAGTATCACAGCAAAACCAGTCATGAACTGCTGTGAGGCAAACACCACAAGTCAAGCTTTTACATGAGGGACACTAACTGTTCAAAATGTTCACATTCTTTTGTAAACCAAAAATTTCCTCCCTGCCTCAATACAGCCCTATACATTTTCACACACCAAGGCAACCACAAGAACATAGCAGGAGATGTGAGGCTCAAAGCCTAAGTGAATGACAGATGTGGTTCAGAATCTCTTAAGACTCGCATTTGAAGAACCTCAGGCAACTGGAGTAGAAAAGAGGTTTACTTGTAGGATGAGCAGTACAGCCAAAGAACTGATTGCAGAGACCACGGGAAAGTGCTTTCAAGAACTCATCCAGAAAAGAAAGGCAGTCGCAGTACTAGGGGATGCTTATGTTCCACAGTAGGTACTGGAACAAACAGAAGGAGATGTTCCTGAGCTGGCTGAAAGGAGAGTCAGAAATCACAACTAATCCTGAAAGCTCTTACAAAAAAAAAAAAATCCAAAAGCAAAACAAGTATTTTAATCAATTCTTAGCTCAATTTACTATAGATTTTTTAAAAGATGCCAGTGGTGTCTATAAACCAAATAGTTCTGCAGTGCACTATCAAATGAAAACCTGAAAGTGATATTGATTAGTAACTAGCTAGTTTTTATTATCCACGCTGAGGGAAGTGCCAATGGCAGACAGCAAAAATTTAGTCTAAAAATGAAAACGTTGTAATCCAAATTAGTACTAACACCCATATGGATTTGTTCTAAGAGAATGCTTTTATCCTGCGTTTCCCTGTTAATAGGCAGACAGAATGCTGACACCATGGACTGTTTCAATTTTCCACACTGAACACCAGCCTTAGAATGCACAACTTTATAATAATGGTAGCTCTCCAAAAATGCTGTTTCTAAAAGAGCAGCAAATTGACCAGACGTGCAACTTACATGTCCTCAACCGTAATGTCCTTCAATATCTGGCAGTAATCCACATTCCACACAGCCTGATCATCCCAAACCTTAGAAGCCAGCAAAATAGCTCCTAGAACGATTCTTTTCCAGTTACCAGGACAGATGTCAATCTCCGCATAGGTTAACAGTCTTTCCAAGTAAACCTATAGAAAAAGAACTCATCTTAGACATCTCAATCTGAAGTTTGAGTTCAAACAAGTGTTCTGTCAGATTTAGACTTTACCAGTTATGTTCTTTTATTTATCCCATATCTATTAAGTTGTCAGAACTAGTGGCTATTACTGATATTTGGCATTCAGACTTTCAAAAAGATTACACATGCCATTTTCAATGCAAGACATTACAGACTGAATGATCCTGAAGTGCAGAATACAATTCATGAAATAAAACCGGTTTCTAGCAGTAAGCACCAGTGACTCGTATGAATCTAATAATGTGATTTTTTCATTAATGCCTACCCAGGATTATTAAATCAGTTCTTTCAAAGCCTTAAGTTGTTTTGCATATATATGTCCTATGCTCATCATTTTGGCAACCAAGTTTTTCAAGTCACATCTGCACTTCAATCTGCATGAAACTGAGATTGTATGCCACCACGTACACACCTCAGTAAGAGCTCCCCGAACGTCTCACCTGAGAGTTAGGTGGTGAAAAAGCCTCAAGTAGAAAACTTCCAGTTCCAAATTGATTTCCTACACCTCCTCTTCACATACTATTTCTAACAGCTCAAGCATCGTGAGTCTCAACTGTTACCTTCCAGACATTTCTTGTCTTACAGGTATGCACAGGTTTGCTATTTATGTTGAGGAGCTGGGCATTTTTATAGAAAAAAAGACGACAAAAAAATCTACTTGTGAATGAAGAATTAAAACTCCATTCACAACTGGGCATAGGGGCTTGGAGAGAACTGTAGCTTACCAACCTCAGTATGGTTCAGCACTTTTTCATGTATTCACAGAACTGTGTTTTGAATAGAAAAGACGGACTCAAACAGTGAATTAACCTTCTGCTTGTAGCCTTAGATTGGAATCCCAAAGCTTTTCTATAGCTAAGAGAGCCACCTACTGGCTGAAGTCTACTTTTTAAAAACAAACTTTCTAAACAGATACAGGGAAATTCTAATTTCTGAATACTTGTATTGACCAGATTGCTTGAGGGCAGGCATCAGCTGGTCCTGTAAAAATCCCTGCATGCTTTCTAGAAGTAATGCAAAATGCTTGCAGAGTTTCAGTACCTCAGTGTAGTTATTTTGCCTTTGCAGTCACAATTTCTAGTAAGCCAGTTCTTAACTTTAGGGGGTCTGCTTCCTTGCCCCACACATTTCCGTTCTCTTTTTGGTGTCAACTCATCTCCTGCATCATTTCTTCCTATCCCAAATGTGAAACTAAACTGAAATTACCATAGTCTTAGTAGGGAACAAAAGCCAAAATTTCAGTAGTCCACAACCTCAGAATAATTATATAGGTTAGGAAGTGCGGTTTCTTTGTCGGCCCCACTTTCCAAAGTCACACAGCAAGAATATAATGAGATGGTTGTAAGTTTTTGGGTTGTGTTTTTTAATTTTAAAAGGCTATCAGACATACCTGGAAGCAGCTATTAGTCAGAGGACTAAATGGAACAGCTGAATATTGATAAACTAGGAGGAGGGGCTCCAGCATTGCAATAGCGAGAAGGCTCAGCCGCTGGGATTCTTGCCAGAGCGCTGTTCCTTTCACATCAGTCTCTGGCTAATATAGAATTTAGAAGAGGCCCACCTCCTCAACGGCTGGAAGGGAAAGGAGTTAATTCCTCCCAACTCTAGAGGTACCCCACCGTTTAGGGTGGTTGTCCATTACTATACCTTCCTCTAACCTCTCAATTTCTGCAGGAGGTCTCTACTGTTCCGCCACACACAACAGTATTTTGTCTCCCCCCAGGAAATAACTCCACCGCCTCTCTGCTATCCCCTCTGGTAGGAGCAGAGTAAATGAGACATGGTTAGTTTGACTGTTGCATATAGGTTTCTGAATAAACCAGTTAAATTCGGTGCGTTATTGCTTGGATAAGTCATGAGCACTGCTTCAATGTGCCCAATAGTGTATCTTAGTCACCCTAAGGGCAAGCAGCTTATTTTTAAATGAAAGCTTAAAATGCTGTGTAACTGATTACTTACGATCCCCTTAGAAAAGTTTCACTGTTGTCTGAAGAAATATTCTTACACATCACTGGTGAGTGGATTTTTCAAGCTCTGCCTGCGTACTTCAGGTAAAATGAGACATGATGTCAAAGGCCACTGGCCTTCAGCCACCCCAGAAAGGAATGTTGCTACTGCATTTAAGTTTCCTCCTTTTTGTGAAGTCTCTACATGAATCTGAAGTTAACGTGCCTGACTGACAGTCTTGGAAACCAAAATACTCTTTATACTACATATATCACATGAGCAAACAGCACAAGCTTCATAGTGCTTCTAGGACTTAGACAGCAGTTCAGTCAATTCAAGCCTAGGCATTTCTGCTATGAATAAGGGCAATAGCTTACTAATGGGGATATTTCCCTTACGAATTATACTGAAGCCACAACTCTGTTCTTATGGGCCAGCGAACAGCCATTCAAGAGTGGCTGCTTTAATCATTACTGACCGAGGCCA
The DNA here is from genome assembly GCA_007922155.1 of Mesoclemmys tuberculata. NCBI lineage: Eukaryota > Metazoa > Chordata > Testudines > Chelidae > Mesoclemmys > Mesoclemmys tuberculata. Next base: position 5,408,658 of record ML675620.1, on the reverse strand, counting down.
GATTCAGCCAGCAGCCAAGTGGTTAAAACTCCATAACCCCATCACCATTTGCTTATAACTGCATCTCACTAGTCACCATTCACTTTTCATTAATTTTATAAAATCGGAATGAATGGTTCATTGTACAAACTGACGTCCGAGACGCTGCACATTCAGACACAGGAAAGGAACTGTAAGTGCCATTCTCGAAATATTGGAAAAAAGTTATAAATAAAATGTTACAGCTGACTGATGAATGCTGATATGCGAAGTCTTCCATCCCTTTTCAATTTACATATACCTTATATTCTGCAGAGTTTAATTCATCTATTCAATGGAAATGACTTCTGACGGCCTGAACTGAATGAGCGAACCTGTCTTACCAGTGTGACTATTGCACATTCCGCCGTTAGCTGCGCTGCACTAAAAAGCGTCCGCACAAACCGGTAAATGTGCTTGTGATCAGGGTCATGCTTGTCGTAGTCATCTGGAACTTCTTCCCGCTGGAATAGAAAGGGCCTAGAGTTAGCCACAAAATCTCAGTGTTACTTAGGACTGCTTTTTACAGACAGCAATAAGCTATCATTGCCTTTCCCCAATCTGAAAGACAAATCTGCATAAATGTCTGCTTTGGAAAGAGATGGAATAAAATCCTATACAAAACGGAAAGCAGCACTGACCATACAAGTAAATATTAGGAGAGTCCTCTAACAAAAGCAATAGTTTTAACTGGTCTTTTGTAGTGCAATGTTAATTCACATTTTGCTATTATAAGAATATGGGTTTGAATGAAAGGCGGACTACTTCCTGTCATCCTGAAGTTACATTTTTTTTTTGAGTTACATCCTTGGAGCAATAATAAGAAATGCAAAATGTTACTGGCATATCCAGGTTCTCACTGAATTCTTCTAAATCCATTCAGCAATTACATGTTGTACAGAAACCCTGATCATTCTGCTTCTCTGAAAGTATCTTACAAGATTTTCACTGCTCTGTATGAGCTCCTAGCACAAGGCAAGGGAAATTCCAATTTCTGAGAGGTTATTTTTCCCTAAGGGCAGTGAACAAGAGCATGAACAACCCCACCCCCCCGGGGATTAACTCATCCATGGAACTTTCCTGTTAAACATTCCACCCCAAAAAAGACACAATCGCGAATACTGGAAGCATTGATTTTTCAAAATACAAGATGAAGCTCTAAACAGATCCCTCAAACGGTTCCCCACCAAGCTGAGGGGAGGATGTGGATGAGAGAAATCCTGCAAAATGATCCCAGAAAAGCAAAATTCAAAAGGTAACTAACCCCTTCCATAAAGATATCATCCCTGTAGGAGTCTTACTCGTGGCATAAAGGAAGGTTAAATGAAATCCTAAAACCGTTTCAGTAGGACAAACCAACAGCTACAGCAAGGCCAAAGCCAAAAGTAAAATGTTTCTGAATATGGAGAAGATAGACATAAGGCTTAAGACCAAAAAAAAGGTCTTTAAAAATTTGGCCCGTTCACCTAAAGGGCATCCTGATAGCCAAAACTTTATTATGGGGGAGAGGGGTAGAGTGTATGGGCTCTCCTATTTTTGACACAGGTTTTCCAAGACTGAGATCGAAGAGCTTTCTTCCTAGAGTCCAAATCAAAGCAAAAGTGAAGCAAATATATGGCATGAGAATTGCATGCCTGCTGTGGATACGTCTAACAACAACATCCTTAACAAAGGCAGGTACAGCTTGCTATGTCTCAGATCAAATGAACAGACATTGACTTGGCTGACTTGAAACTAGGCTTAAAAAAGCAAAAATATAAACAGAAAGTCAGCCAGACATGATGCTCTTAAGTAAGAATGCTGTCCAGTGAAGAGGTGTCAAAAGAAACAAGACTGATGAATGCAAGTCTCGCCAAATAGAATCCCAAGACCTTTTGACATACCATACGTGAAAAAAAAGGCCTCTCCAGGATGGGCATGCAAAGATGGGAATAATGCTGGCAGGATGTTTTATCTGCATCAGAGACCATGCACACCTGATGCTGAGCCAGCGTGAGGTCCTCATGCACTAAGGTTGAGCTCCCATCATTGTCTAAGGAAGAAACAACCCGGCGAAAGTCCTCTGCCCTAAGGTCCACTTGCCTTTTGGCCATGAAGGCTCGGCAGTCCATAATGTAAGTTTTACTGCTGCATACTGATTAACCTTTCCCGAACAGATTCTAATGTCCAAGCTCAGATTTCCTGGGCACAACACTATAGATTCTTTTCTTCCCTCTGGCCAGACCCTCTGCAAACAACAAGATTTCAGGTGCAAGGTGGAAGATTTAACCAGAGTTGTGCTGAGCATATATTTTCTTGGAAATATGCCCTCCTCCAGCTCATTGTTATTTGTAACAGCCACTGCTGCTACTTAAACACAGATGATCTGGAGAAGGACAGATTTCCAAGTCTCTTGACAGACTAGAAACCATGATCAGGGAGGGTCAGGATTCAGAATGCAGATGCTGATCTCAGTACAAGCAGCACTCCAACCTGAGAGCTCTGATGAAACACAATGCTGTTTTAAAGAGAACATCTACAGTGGTACGCCACTCAGATGGCTAGGTCTCTGGTTCTGAACCTGTATAGAGAGGGGACGCTGGAGTCCTGGGCTGCAGCCCAAGGCTGAATGTCCATACTGCAACTGAACTGCCCCTTAGCCCAAGGCAGCTGGCAAAGACCAGCCACAGAGGTCTAACTCCAGTGTGGATGTACCCTTTGATGCAGAGCTGCCTTAAGTTGAAGGCTTTCGCAGCTCAGAGTCAGGGCAGCTAGTTCTCTTGGCGTCTCCTGCTGATGCTTCATTTGGGAACGTAGTAATGTCTTGTTCAAGACAGCCAGACCTCAGCACAACTGACTTCAAAACCGACCAGAGGACACTGGGGACTCATCAAACGATGGAGTCCCTACCTTTGTAGGGGGCGATGCTAGACTCTGGGCTGAAAGGGAAGTTGGGTCTGTGCCAGCACAATGCAGGTGCCCAGCCGTCAAACCTGACTCAGGCATATAGTTCAAGGGTTTCTCCTTCAAAATCACTCTGACCCAGACTCAGGAGTCTCTGGGGTGTCTACAGGAGGGACAGGAGAGTCCTAGTGATGCCTGAATGCTTGGGATGTCTCCTGCAGCGAGACAGGATAACCACGCTGACTCTCAGGCAGAGATGGCTCCAAATGTGCTCATCAGTGTTGTACATTTTTCTGCTGTGGACGTGGAGTAAAGTCTTCCTTCTTCCCAAGTAGCTGAAGCAGAGGAGGATATCCTAAACCAGCAGTTCTCAAACTTCATTGCACAGCGACCCCCTTCAGACAACAAAAATTACTACATGACCCCCAGGAAGGGGATGGGGGTGAAGCCAGAGTCTCGCCGCCCCAGGTGGGGGAGGCCAAAGCTGAAATCTGAGGGCTTCAGCCCTGGACAGGGGTGGGGGAGACCTGAGACCTGCCACCCAGGGCTCAGAGCAGTGGAGCTCAGGCTTTGGGTTCAGCACCCGGCCCCAGCAAGTCTAACGGCAGCCCTGGTGACCCCATTAAAGCGGGATCGCGACCCACTTTGGGGTCCCGACCCACAGGTTGAGAACCGCTGTCCTAAACAGACAAGGGAATACTAGAAGCTGTAGCATTGAAGTGAGAAAACTCTGAAGTGCTAAGGCAAAGCTACTTAAAGTGCCTGGCACCAGAAATAAAACTCAGGTCACAGAGGTCGCTGGAGCATGGATCCCTATTGATAATCTTGGGCCAGCAGACTCAGGAGGGGAGGGGGGAAAAGGCAAATGAAGGAAAGAAGTTATGATCTGACTTCAAGGCAGGGAGGGCCATCGAAAACAATATCTTGAACAGTCAACACCAGACAGGAGGAAGCAGAACTGAGACAGATACTGAATAGGTACAGATCCTGCAGGGAGGTCTCTCTTTGCTGACTGAGATCGTGCAGGAATGACTGCAAAAGTTTCAAAAGCTTAATCACTGTGGTGGGAAGTGATCAAGAGGCAGAGGTAGTCCGCACTCTTACCCCTTATCACAGCCCTTTGGGACAGAAAAGATGTAGAGTTTGCAGACTTCTGCCTGCTTCACACAAGCAGTTGAGAGCCTGGAGCGAGACTCCTCCATGGATGGGATCTCTACAGAATAATTCTTTTGCCAAATTAACCTTCTTTAAAAGAAATGTGAGATATTAGAGGTCAAATGCCACTGTTACAGACACTGAAAAAGAATTAAAAGTAACTTTACAAATCAAAGTACAAAACTCAGCTAATACAAGTCAATACACACCCCCACACACCAGAAATAGCATTATGTATATTTTTAACATTAATAGTAATGTTATACTAAAGCATATTTCAGGGTCTGGCCGGTAGATTACTCTAAACTGCAACTGTTTAAATATTTGAAAGGCAAACTGAATATTTTTGAAGAAGTCTTTTAAACCAGCACAGACTAAGTTAAATCTCCTGATGAAAAGGAAAACAAAGTAAATGATTAGGACTCTGTAAGGCAGTCATAACTTGACACCACTCAACAACTGGGTATCGAAAGCACACAACCTTCAGGTCAAACCTACTATCAGGTTTTGTACCTTAGAAGATTGTCTGTAAACAGGAGCATGAAAACTAATAACTATAGAATAATACGTTGACTGCCCCAAACTGCCAGAGTAAGAGACATTAAGCATATTTACTTTAAAATTTTGCCTTTCAGGTTCATTAAAGGCCAGACTCACCGTCTCCTGCTTTGTATGATGCTTCATGAACAATGTACTTCTATTTGCTATCACTTAAAAGGTTAGGCACAAAGGCTGTAAAGGTAAATCATGCTTCCTCCAAAATTATTCAGACTTCGCAAGAAGCAGTGTTAAAAGAACAGTCACGAGGAAGAAAGAATAGTAAGACTCAAAACAAACATGGAATTAAAGGAAATAACTGCATGCTAAATGTCACCACTTTGCTTTTTGCTGCATCTTATTCTTGAGATGCCAGGAGGAAAAGTGAAGGCTATCCTGCAATCTGCCTATTTACACGATCATTTGTCTGTTCATGAGCCAATTGGTTTTAGAAGCTCCAAAGAGAGGCTCTCATATCTTTGTCTGGACTTAGTTTTATACGAAACAAAAAATGTTTAAAAGACGGTGAGTTTGCTCTTTTGATGTGAATGCTATTTATATTGGATACATAAAGCCAACCAAGATAAAAATAAATACACGACTAACAAAAAAAGAAAAATATAGGTTCAAGAAATGACACTTACCGTGAGAGGATGTGATTTTTCATCAAAAATATCCAATGATCTGTCTGAATCTCTATCAAACAAGAGTATGCATTTTATCAATGGAGATTAATTATTGGCAGAGCAAAGCATTTGATACTGTAAAAACTGATCATCGTATTACAGGATTCCAAGTATATTTTTTAGTTTTGTAGGTTCCCCCGGAATTTGGCACTAGGTTTGCGGCATTCCGATTAGAGTGGTCATGAAGAGATTTGCCACAATAGAACGAATTTTACAAAAATAAGCAAGAGTAGGCATGTGAACAGCTAGCTATGCCTTCAGGACCAAAAGTTTAAGCAGATGCTTAATTTAAGGCCCTAGAGTTGATTTTATATTAAATTTACTTACTGTATAGGTTTTTCCAAAAACCAATTGTCATCTCATTACAAAGCAATACTTCAAATATAGTCATACCTGTAATTATAGATGTATGCTGCTGCTAAATATAATGGTGATGGGATATTAGCTGAGGCAGCACAGTGCCAATGGACCTATCGCTATGTCTTCACTGCAAAAAACGGAATAAAAACATGTTTACACTGAGATTGCTAACTTGAGTTAGCGGTCTTGATGTAAAATCCTAGCGGAGACAAAGCACAGGTCGTTTGCTCCCAATGTAGCTAGTTTAGACAAAGCCCAAGTCAAGGGTACAGTGGTGAACTCGACTAGCGGCACCACGACAAAAAAGCTACTTGCACCTTGATTCTGCTAGGATTCCACACCACCATAGCTAACTCAAGTTAACTAGATTGATGGCAAAAGCACCTTTTTCCAGTGAAGATATAGCAATCACCACACTAGTGATTCCCTCAGCTGCAGATGCCCTAGGAGCTCCCTTTGGCCCTGTCCTCATTAGGAAAAATGGTGTGGTCATTAACCCATGTTAAAATCCTAGTATAGGCAAAGCCGGTGTATTTTTAACATGCGTCAGCTGGTCAAAGTAAAACCGTGGCTCCCCAGAGTCTACCTCCGCCAGCCAATGTTCATAGAACTACAACAGCCCTGCCTACAGAAGGATTAAGCAAGTTAGCTAACATGTTTTTTAAAAATACACGTTCTTCCTAGTAAAGACAAGGCCCTGATGTATTTTTTTCCTATTGTGTTAGCTGAATTAAGTTAACACAATTGAAAAGCCCTCTTAAAATACTGCTTAAGATGCAGGCTAGCACATTTGAAACCATGCTCGCTGGCCAGTGTAGCCTGGGCTTCCCTTAGACTTGAACTAAATCAGTTTAACGTGTTAAAGGCAGTATATGTCTTGTCTACAACAGACTTGGTATTGTCAGCCCGTTAGCTAACATCAAACCCTAAATCCTATTTTTGTCCATCATGAAAGAATACCTTTCAAGGGTATTTTCCCCTCCCTAAAGAGAAAGGCTTTATAAAACCTATTAGGGTGGGGTTAAAATGACATACATCTCTCCTACCCCGCCCCACCGGTAGGGTTGCCACTCTCTACCCTGAGAGTTTTGAACCTCAGATTAATCTATTGACCATTGATCAAGGCGGTTCATATCATTGTAGCGGTCAATCTGGACAATCCCCTGACTTTTGTTCCAGGCCACATACATTTGTGGTTTACCCTAGGGACTAGTCTCCACAATCACATTAGCAGTTAGCTCAAGATAGTTAATCTTAGATATGGTGACCAGATAGCAAATGTCACAAATCGGGACGGAAGTGGGAGGTAATAGGAGTCCATATAAGAAAAGGCCCCAGATATCAGGACTGTCCCTATAATAATAAGGACATCTGGTAATCCTAATTGTAGGTAAGACCTCCAATGAAGGCAAGACTGCAGCAGATCCCAATTCCACAAAAGTGGTATCTCTACGGGACAGTGACAGAGCGATGGAGCCCAGATCTTATCGAAATCTGGCTTCTTTTTAAGAAGCCGTTGATTGTTTAATACATGATCAAACAGTTCATATTCTTCTCTATTTCCATTCTCTGAACATGCAGCTACAGGAATTTCATGTGAGTAGCAAAATGTTCAAGGCTCAACATTCACTTCCCAAATGTTTGGCATCATATCTTGGAGAGGGATTAGTCATATGAAATAAATTACTTGCATATTAATGTAGTTCATAAGAAAATTTTGCTCTGTGTATATCTAACCTATAATAATCTAAATCCAATTTTATTTAAAAGGAGACAGACCAAAGCCCAGCTCAAATGCTGGTACCCTTGAAAACAAACAAGTCCAATATGTATTTTCCAAACAGTGCTACTTTCATTTTTGTGCTTCACTGTCAACATTATATTTAATGTAAGCAGTTTTAGAAGGTCAATCAGCCTATGACACAAACACAAGTGAAAGGCAGAGGGTCTATAAAACTGTAGTGTTTTGAACCTAAATTACTTATAGCTCAGATGACTTGGACATACAACTATGGCTTAACTACTAGAAAGAGAGAGGAGTTTGCTTAGCTAGAGATAAAAGTTTAGAGAGTGCTCACCTGTTCTTTATGTGATAGTATATTGCTAACGTCACACTGTAAGGAAAGGGGAAAAAAAGGTTATTTTACTGAAACATATTCTGTGCATTCTGCCTTGACATAGATGTTGCTCAGGACACAAACAGATTTGTAGAACCCACTTAGAGCATGACTTTGTGCTATTTCTGAAGATGAAATTAAATTAACAGCTCCCCATCTTGCAGTCCATTTTTTCTTAAGTTCTTCTGTTCCGTGGTTCTGAGGTTCTCGCCTGTGAATGGACGTTAGCGAAGACAGATACGATCTGAGTTGCTAGCTAAACTCATTTCAACTTATATGTATACATCTTTGTATCTCAAAAGAAATCAGTGGCACTTAGTTGAATTCATGTCTGATTAACCACTGAGAAAATGTTTAAAAGCTTCAGCATTTCAGAAGCCAGCTTATTCATAAGTTTCCTCTGGAGGTTTTAAGTGTACTTTAATGGTAAAACATCTTACTGGCTGAAACATCTTTCTGCAGCTAGGAAGCAGCGAATCCATAATGGTACTCAGACACTAGGAGTGAACAGATGCAATGGTGGAAAGAGACTAGCGCCCACTACTGTATGATACCACACACTTCAGAAACAATTCAAGTTATTGATCCTGAGCTATGCTGACGTCATGCTTTGAAAATAAACACGTCCATTTTATTAACAGGAGAATCCTAGACTAGCAAATTAGTTATTTCCTCAAGTAAAAATGGTCATTTTAAATATATTCGTCTGGTTTTCATTTTATGCCTAGCTCACTGTTAACACTCTAAATTAGATCTGTTATTGTCTTCTCCAAAAACTAGCCAAAGAAAATTCTGAGTAAATCTCACTTCATTTTTAAATCATCCAATTAAGCCTAAGTTTTTCTACATGGTTTCAAAGAAATGTGCAGCCTTAAAAATTGTTGCTCATGCGGAGACAAAACAGCATTAATTACATGTAAGCAGAGCTTCAATTTGGAGGTTACTTTGCTACAAATAAGCATTTAACATTCATAGTATACACACACACACACACACACCCTGCCACCAAGATCCGATTTTAAAAGTTTCAGATACTTCATCTGCCCAAGTTCCCCTGCCAATATCTTTTGCTTGTGTGTACTATAATGCACGAGACTCACAAAAACAAGGTAGACAGTAAAACTGATTACATAAAGAATGCTTTCAAGTGTATAGAGTAAGTCAGACGTTTGTGATTGAAATTACAGTATTTCCAGCCTTGGGTAAAAATTTTCAGACAAGTGATTTTTAGCTGATGTCCCCGTTCAATATCCTTTATAAAACTGAAGTCAAGTGACACTGCATTTAGTCAATGGGTGGCTCAGAACGGACTGAATGGTAAGTGCATTGCAGTTCTCCAGAGTGTAGAGAACAGAGAAAAGCCTGGTCTACATAGCTTTTGTGCTAAAAGAATGGTCATTACAGACTACGATTTATTTTTTACTGATGTTGTCACATCAGTACAACACCCAGCACGGACACAGTTATACCATTATAAAAGGCGGGGTATGCTGGGATAATTTATTTTCCTGCCCAAACAACTATAAGCACATTTACACTGGGGGGGCTGTACCAGTATAGTTAAAGCAGTACGTGTGCAACAAAATTGTTCTCACTAATACACATGCTGAGAGTTGATGCAATCCTTTATTTTTGAGGAAAAGTAGAAAATTTAAAAAAGCCAGAACGTTCTGAGAATGCATTTAATACTATGAAAAACAATAAATTGACAGCTAGAGAGACTAAAATATCTGTTTAGCCAGAGAAAAAGTGCATAAGGGAGAACTCCAGAGTCCATCTCCCCACCAGGGAGTATCAGTCATAGCCCCAGAGGCGGACAAGAGTAAAGTTCACTCTCCTGCCTATTTAGTCCTGGCCAAACCTGCTCTGACTGCCAACTAACATGATGGATTTGATGGGGACACTTCTTTACAAGACCACCACATTCCACATGAGCAATGAAACAGCCTCCAGGTTGCAGTGACTCATTGCTAATACCAGCCAAGAAAAGGGGAAATTGTGATTCTGTTTTCCACTTTGGCTAATGACCTCCTTTTGACACAAGTCTGACAGTTCTGTTTGTCTGGAGCAGATGTGAGAGGCAAGCTGTAATTACAGTTTCCTAATCCCACTGCAATTCTGAGCCACATCATCCCCTACTAATCCAACTTTAGAGTCCTACCCCACAGAAAACGAGAGAAACATATCAAGTCCTAAACAAAGTTAGATGTGCCTGGCATGCTATCTAAGCCACTGCTGAAAGGAGATCCAGACATACGGCAAGGCGAGGGGGACAAGAGAGGATGGGATGGCTTGAATTCAGCACCTCTCCTCCTGCCAAGTCTGTCACTTTCAGGTCTGGATTCCGACAGCCAAATCAGCAGTTTAATACGCTGCCAAATTTTGATCAAACTTTAGCATCTGCCTGCAGGTGCAATGCCTTGGTGGGTTCTGGAACTACCGAATCTTCCTCCCATCAAGGAGAGGAAAATCTCTTCTCAGCTCTGTCTCCCTGCTACTGACTGTGTATGAAACTAGATCTCAATTTGTTATCAGCAGCATGTGGATCAAAAAGCAGCCTCAGAAGCGGAATGACAGAGGCTGTATAGTTGCCTCTTTTTAGATGCGTAAGTTTTATAATTATATTCTGAAATACAGGACGACTATGGAACCAGAGCTAACCTATACGCTTGGTATAGTTTGTTACCACTAGAGGGCAGACTAACACTACAGGCAGCCATGGAAGAAATTCCAAAGAACTATTACATGGAACTCCACACAAAACCATTTAACATTTTTGCTCTGCTTTCGTTGTAAAGAATTGTAAAAAGCCTCTTTTCACTCAACATCGATACTCCAATTCTGCACAAAAGCATCAAGTGAACTAAGCATGGTTGTAACTAAGGTCTTGTCCACATGGTACAGCCTGCCGTGCAATAATGCCCCATGCAGACAAGCTGCATTACAGGATTACAAGAGAAAAGCTCTGCCCCTCACACCCCTGCTCGCTCTCAAGTCCCTTTTCATGACCAAACTGCCAGGGACAGACAGGGATGAACTGTCAAATGAGAGCCAGTCGAACGCCTTGACTGGCAGAGGCCAGCATCATTAGTCAATTCCAGGCTCAAAGCCCACAATGTCACCCTGGCTCCTGCATGATCGGAATGATACTTACCATTTTATTGTGCTTCTAAGATTAGGCTGGCTGACTGTGCTGTCATCTATAAATATGGTCGAGCATGAGCTATACTTTTTCGTAAGCTGCCCTGGAGAAACCTAAAAAAATATATATATATAAATGTAAGAAAAGAGCCGCTACAAGTTTGGGTTCTGCGTGTACAACTTCAACGCATCCAAAATACTGTAGATGAGTATTAGGCAGTAAACAGGAAGCACTTTCAGATGAATAACTATTGATATAGGGTAGCTTAGACACACAGCATTCAAGATGCTGCTAATTCTACAATATACAAAGAAGTGTTCATGTACGTAAGACAAAAGTGTAAGAGTTCTAGTTTTAGTTTGGTGTCAGCCTTTTCCCTCCTTTCCATACATTTATCTACTTCCTCTATGCTAATTGCTCCCACTGTCTTCTCGTCCCACTCCCTCTTTATCCCCTTCTTTTATACCATACCCTGCACTCTAAACATGCTCCCATTTTCTGGGCACCAAATACCACTGCCTCCCTTTAAAGCCAGATCTTCCATAAACCCTTCATAACATTCATCTCTTGCTTGTGTCCTGTTTATCATTTTGAATCAGAATGTGAGCTTGCTTGAGATCTTTGTTTTAGACTGCAGCTATAATCTCGAGCAAAGAAGAATCAGTACTTGGGATAGGAAACCGCACGTTGAAGGATGCAATACTGGTAATTTCACTACCAATAAGTGGCTCTCTTTCCCTCCAATCTAGTAAAATATGCTTCACTTCCTGTTCTCTAACTATGTAGTGTTTGATGTATGAACAAGATCAGGATTTGACTTCCTTCTTTTTCTTGGGAAGACTCCCTGAACAAGTAAAGGGCGAGGACATCACAATCAAGTGGAAGAAACCTAACTTAACAGTTTAAGGTTTGCCAACTTCTACTTAATACAAGACCTCAATCACTGAGAAAGCTGTGTATGCTCCAACACCCTCGACCCCCTCAACTAAAAGCTGGGTTAAGATCCTTTTCCAGCTCCTAAATCCTCCAGCAAAAACAAAGTAGTCTTCAACCTGAGTTTTGGCAGACTGAACTGGAAGTTTGTTTAAAAACCAGAAAGAACCGTGAAAATAAAAATGGCAAGATACTCACTACCAACGTGGGCATATATATTTCACCTTCAATGGCACATCCAAAAAGTTTGAACAGCAAAGTAGTTTTACTAACTTAAGATTTTTTTAAATACCAAGAGTGTAAGTTGGAGGAGATATCTCCTTGACCTTTATTCAGTGGTACAATAAAGTCTCATGCATTTCTCTCTGGTGAGATGCCAAAAAGGAAGTATGCTAGATGTTCTCATCAGCAGATGAGAAGCTCCAAACAGACAAATTCCTGCTAGGTTATCAAGGACCCAGTTTCCAGAGGTGCTGAATACATGCAGCTCTCTCTGAATTCAATGGTACTATGGATTCTTCAGAGTTCTCAAGAGAGTGAGATCAATTCCTTCTGTTTATCAGAAGCCATCACACAAATGTGTCTTCCTTTTAACAATACAGTTTGCACTGAAGAAATGTAATTACTTCAGTGAAGACTAGCCGCATTTCCTAAAATTGCCTTTACGTAGCAGCACTCATAACAGCAAATCTTCCTTGAAAGATTTAAATATCCTGTCATCTCAGCTTTTAAATGTACTGGTTTTACTTCTGCTTCAAAGAAACAGACTTTAGCATCACACTTGTCTGCATTTTTCCCCTACTGCTGTATATCATTCACACACCAGGTTAGCATAACTGAAAAAAAATGCTATTTTGTGCTTTTTGACTGCCCCACTCATCATTGGGCTGTCTTGTGTCTATTTCCCCTCTTTGCGTAGATCTCTGACACAGTAATGTAGGACAGAAATAACTGTAGGGTTTTTTTAGAGCAGGAAAAGATCATTTTATCATCAATAAAATTAGCAGGGGACTTCAAGGCACATATAGGACCTACAGCTACTCTGAACTTGTTTTTGCAATTTGACTAGGTTCCGAGTTGACAGTGTCCCTTAAACCGCATCTTACATCTGATGGTTTGTGTTACTTACGTGGTTGATGTGGTTACTCTTCCTCTTCTCTCGCACTAGGAATAGGAGAGGAAAATGAACTCAGTTATACATTCAGAAGTAACACAGAAATGCACGCAATGATATCAAACACAGTGCACTGTTTTTCCAACACAAACGAGCAACACACAGGATGCTATGTTAGCTCTCGCATGTTCCAGATCAGGAATTCAATTTTGGGGACACATTAAATCCATGTACTTTTTTTTCTTTTAATGCTTCACAAAACCATTATTAATAAGCACCCTCCCATTTCTTCATATGGCCTGGAGACAGCCAAAACTTTCAGATAACTGGGCATCTAGACAAACAGATGTGCCAGAGAATTCAGTGCTAGAAACTAGAGGAGGCAAAAGGCAGCGGTTGGGCCTTGCTGCGCTTTAACCCGAATGCTGCAATGATGGTGGGTGGTGTTGCCCGGACAGCGCCAAAGGGAGAGGAGAGGAAGGAAAGAGCCACAGGAGCTTCCTTGAACACTGAGCCCCAGGATCTGCAAATACCAGTACAAACAGTGAACAGTAAGAGGTAGAACTGGCCCCTGCACTGGTGCTATCAGTGCTAGGAAGCGCTCAAACAGCACCAAGGAAGCTATTCTCCCTTACAGCTACTCCCTCTTTGCCTCCGCCTTTCCTTCCCGTTCTCTCACCTTCACCCTCCTCTGTGCCTCCCTTCCTCCTGCTCAACTCCTAGGTTTCTCCCTCTGTCCTTTTTCTCACTGAACCAGTCAGTAGGCGGTAATTAACAGAGCTATGGGGGACGCTCTGGGGCTTCGGAGAACTAGGATTTCTGGATAAAGGCAATTCATAACACTGAAATTATACTGTAGTCCAAACAAAATCAGAAGTGACAGAGTCCAAACTCCGTTAACAACCACAATTAAGCAGCGCACTATTTCAGTTGTACATAATCTTCCAACGGGCAGTAGTGCTGAAAATATGTTTGGAGGTTAACTAAACTATCTGACAGTCAGCAACATTTGAGAAAAGCTTTGGGTTCAAGATATTACCTTACTTCATCGTAAAGAGGGCACATTTTACAACTAGTTCGTTTTCATGGCACAGATGGAAAGAATCTTAGCATCACTCTGAGCCCATTGCAGACTTCAAGGATAACCACCTCAGTTTTGGGAAGACTTCGGAAGTTCAGAAAAACCTCAGCCATTTCCGCTAAAGACTATTAGATGAGTTATTTAACTTCAAAGACCAATCTCTCAGTAAATGAGTGGCTAGATTTCGTAATGTCTTCACACTAAGTAATGGTCAGGACAAAGTGACGTGCATACGGATATCTAGGCATGCTGTCTAAAAACAGAATAGCTTTGGTCATCTCCTCTCAAGGTAGTGAGAAATATGGAGTTAATCCCACTCAAACTGGGCAGCAACCAGAACTTTCTTTTAGTGCCTTTATTTATTGCCCCCATGGATGAGAGATTAGTGCTATTTTCTATATTAAGAATAAGAGAAGGAAGGGTGAAGCTTGATCCACAAGCCCAGTCATCGCTGCAATGTTACACAACCAAGTCAGCCAGAGTATTTCATTGCTTGGGCTTTCACTCAGATCAGCATTCTGCTAGGTCTAGATTACAGGTCTGGGGTTTGTAGCTCTTCCAAGATACCCTACCTGCTTAACACATCCTAGCCATACTAGCTGAACTCTCACCAGCTTAAGTCTTAGTCAGGGATATTTCTTCTGAATGAACTCGCTGTAACTTCTGTTGTAGTCAATGGAAGTGACACCACACACCGAGAAAATAAAACGTTTCACACGGCACGAACACACCTTACCAGATTGTATATTTAAATTGAATTCAATATGGCATTATGCCACAAAGCCATGCACCCCTTTTACACCACAAGCTTAACAGAGGGTGAAAAGGCACTTCTCATTCCAAAGATGACGCAGGCCAATGCTAAAGCCGTCTGGCTCCATTTTTATTTGTTATACAATATCAACATGAAGGTTGGAACCACTTCAATTTGATCATGATACTGTATTGGTCTTTTTAAAAATACAGTAAGGATTAAAAGGCAACTATAAAGCAGCAGCAGTACACTGAACTAAAACAGGGTAAGCAGGAGCTAGCAATCAGTTCTAAAAAACAAAAACGGAACAAGTGAAAAGATAATCAGCAGTCTGGCTACTCTGCTTGTACAATGTCCCCTCTTCCCAAGCCTTCAACTTTCGATTTTACATATTGTTAGCTCCTGAACGCAGGGACTGTCTTCCTACAAACCTGCATAGCAACTAGCACATTTGACACCAAATAACTACCACTTTTACCACACAAGAACTTCTGGGTCTGATAAGGGTTAGGGTCTCAAAGGGGAAATCATTGATTTTATTGACGTGGCAAAAAGTTCAGAAACAAAGCAGATTCCATACAGTCTAAATAAAAGGAACCACCCTATCTATTCACGGAAGAGTCCTGTCCATCCTAGCACTTAATTAATTACTAACCTATTAAGCAAGAACCATGCCACCTTTCCAAAACCAAGTTTTATACATGAGTTCTAAGGAATACTGAACATGTCAAAACTATATTTAAGACTTGAGCCTCCTCCAGCAGGACTTTCATATGGTTTAACATATTTGAAGCATGGCATAAAGACGGCCTACTGCACAGGTAAACCACATACCCAAACTTGTCAAGTTTCTTGATAGTTTAAAGTGGCATTTGGTTACCAGGTTCTAATATTTGATACTTCCTCTCTCTAACTGCTCCAACCTCTGTTTTTTGTTTTGTTTTTTTTTTGGGGCAAGGGGTGTCTTTCTGATAGGGTGGGGGCTGAGCGGAGTCCTCTTTCCCCCTGACTAACTTCATTGCCCTGCAGATCTACCACTCAGATTTCCCAAGCAGCATAATCATGAGGCTGACATGACTGAATCCTCCGCAAAGGGGGATTCTGAATAGCAGCACGGAAACTGACAGACTTGTCAATTTAATGCTACTGTTCCTTGGCGAAACTACAACCAAGCAGCAGACACACAAACTTTTTGTCAATGCAAACATGTCTTTAATTCTCAGGATTGAAAACAATAAAATTCTAAATAAGTGTTAGAAACTTTACAAGAAATGAACCTTGAAAGGAATAAATCAATTTAATCACTGATTTTTTTTTTACGCTACTATTATTACAAATAACAGATTTCTATAACTAAAAGATGACCATATATTTCTCCATTTTTCCAGTTTGTTTAGCTTGTGCATTCAACAGCCTTTTGTGGTCAGATAACTTTGTTGTTTACTCTCTACAGTAACTTGCCAGTGTGTGGGTCTTTCACACAGGAGGATTTTTTTTTTTAAGCTAGTCATTCTATCCAAGTATTGAGAGGGGGGAGGTGGGGGAGGAGGAGGGAGACACGACGGACTCAAAAATAGGTGTGCTATCTGAAACTACCTCACTTTTAAAAGCTGAACAGTTTTCAAACTGACAATGTCCCTTACAGAATTAATGGCTTCGGCCCACCATTCACCAGGGAAAGGTTCCCACTTGCAAATGGATTTTTTCAAGCCCTGGTCATAAGACATCTCTTCTGAAGCCAGATAAATACCACAGTGAGGTAAGAAAAAAAAACTGTTCTCTCAGACTACTAGAATCAAGACGCTAGTATCTCCTGATATTTAGTACCAGCAAAGCGGCAAGAGAACTTCACATTTAAACAGCACTGTCATAAAAAAAAACAAAAACCCAGCCTATCAAGACATTACCATAAAGAGTTGCACATTTTAAGCTAGTAACTCCCTACTGTGGCTCAGGTTAAACACAAAGGCAATTTACATACGTTTCCAAGACTCTTAGCTTGACCTGCAATTCAAATATCCAATTATTTTTCAATGTTCTCCCACCCCCTTTCAGAAAGGGAAACACGCATTAGCTTACCATCTGTTTGGGACTTGCTCAGGAAAATTGTGCTTGCTCTGGGATGGTCAGATGGATTTGATTCCAAGGCTAAGTCTGAAAGACAGAGAACAAAGGCATGGCATTTCAGTTTGGGGTGTACAGAGGACGGACAGACCACGGAGGTGTAGAGAGGACAGCTACCACTGAGGCAAACATTCTAAAGGCTGCCTGTCTCTGGGAGAGCTGTATCCGCTTTCCAATCAATGAGTCAGTGTTAAAATCCTGGCTTTTTAGCTTGAAGTCCCACACAAAAATGCAGTCTACACTACCAGTTTTCACTATAAGAAGTAAATGGAGGTTCAATTTACAAGCCAAGCTATTTAGGGTGGTAGAAAAAAAAAAGTGGTCTTACGTAAACAGGTTATTTTTCACTTTAGCAAAGATCCCTTCTCCCCACAGAAGGGCTGCCCGAGATATGCAAATAGCATTCTTGTTGGGAGCACCGTCAGTCCTGAGAAATAGCAAGATCTGCCACCTCTTGCTGGGCCTATCAAATGAGCTACTTTACCATTATCTGCCTACTTTAGGGATTCCCCCCATCCCAGCACAGGAGATCCCATTTTTGTGGAAAGTGGACTAAGTTGAAAGTACTTGCAGTTGTCAGATCCCTCCAGTTCACACCCTCCATTCCCAGCAAGCCTGGTTTCCATTTGGTGCTTTGTTCATCACGCTACACTGCCTCCCACTGGGAGGGTTTACATCTGTGTCAAACTAGGTTCCACTTTGCTATAAGCATGCTCAAGCCTTGGTTTACTCTCAAGCGGTTTGACTTGATCTAGTCCACTAGTCCTACCTTTACAGAAACTATGCCAGAGACAATTCCCAGAATACCAGATGGACAAGGTAGCCTGGCTTTAAAAACGGTTCCACTAACAAGGCTAAATATACCGAGGGCATGTCTTCAATCACAGCAGCACTGTTGGCGCCGCCAGGTTGACTCTTCCAGATCGACTGATCAGCAGTGGAGACCTGTTCAATTGATCCAAAAGTTGACCACTCTAATCCACCACCGCAAAAAGATTAACATTGCATTGATGGGAAGGCATTTCCCATCAGCGCAGTGTAGTGGGGAGGCCATGCTAATTGGATGACAGGAAATCGACGGTACATAGCTTGCATATTGCCTATCAACTGCCACCGAATTTCACCGTGAGCATAGACCAGACCTTAGAAAGCAGTTTGGCTTTTAAACTACATCTCTGCCTGCACTAGTGGAAACTAATCTCATAAAAGGTAAATTAGATGAATTTTAAATCATCAGGAAATGTTTCCGAGTATTTGAGAAGGACGGTGAGAGCACTTATAAAAATCTTACCCACTGAGAAATGAACTCTTTAGAGCCTGGTCCGCCACTTTTCATTAAAATTCCAATCAATCTATGAAACACTAATGTAGATTCAAGTAAGGAAATGTCAGAGTAAAGGCTGCTTTCGTCTCTTACCATGAAGAACCAAAGAAGACATCAGGAAAGGATCTACAACTCATTTAGACTGAGACAGGAGCAATGTCTGGATAGGTTACTAGTACTGAAGGGGGGTGTAAACATGATAATATCAAGCTGGCACTAGGTTTATGAAAGGAAGAACAGCTGTTTGAGGGATTCATGTTGTAGTCATACCAACTTCATGATCCAATCCACATACATTCTGAGGAGACTATTTTCCTACTACAATCTCCTGTACACCCTAAGAAATAAAATTCCTGTCTATTTATATTGGTCATTCTGACCAACTCTCTTCCAGCACATGCTGCATTTACTACATAAGCTATGCAAACCAGGAACAAGATGCCCACATATTCTGATATCTCAAGGCAACATGCTGATGCAGTGGTGACTCCTCCAAGGCTACCAAAAAAAAAAAAAAAAAAATCACTGAAGAGGCCCCATACACTTTTCCTAGAAAAAGCGAAGGGAGATTAAAACGTTTACATCCTTAAACCCACCCTCCCCCACCAAAAATGCTAATTATATAATTAGTAGCCAAAATAATACATCTTACAATAACATAACTTTTCATGCATCTCGGATTGTCCCTAGATACAAACTTTCTGTGCTACAGAGCATCTACCCATAGCATATCTGTTCCTCATGTGTCAGTGGTAAGAGCTAGTCTACACAGAGAAGTTAGGTCACTCAGGAGTGTGGAAAAAAAAAAACATCTGTGAGTGACGCAGTTAAGCAGACATAACCCCCAGTGCAGACAGCGCTTGGTCGATGGAAGAGTTCTTCCATCAATTTAGCTACCACCTCTCGGGGAGGTGGATTAATTACAGCGATGGGAGAACCTGTCCTGTTGCCATAGGACTATATATACACATAGCATTATAGCGACAGCACTCTACTGCTGTAGTGTTCTAAGCATAGACATAGCTTAAGTCAAGTTACTGGTGAATGTATTCCTCTCAGTCCTTTCATCCCAGATCTCCAATGGGACACTACAGTGGTTTCTAGCCCTGAAAGTTTGCCAAATATTTGGCTTAAAACATCAACTGATCTCTTAGTTCAATAGTATTGTTTTGACATTAGTCCAGGACTGAATACAGTAAGTTCCAGAACAATGTAATTCTGAAAACTTGCTATCTAATTTTGGTGCACAAAGATCAACTTTAGCAATAGGAAGGTTTGGGTTTTGGTTTTTTCAACTCTTCCAGCTCTCCCACTTCAAACAGGTCATAATCAATTTAGAAAATGGATCAGTGTTATTGTTTTTTAAACTTAAACCAAAAATCTTTGTACAATTGTTACCTATGCACATATTAATGAAGTAAGTTTAGTGCTCATGGTGCCAAAGTAACAAAACTTATAAAATACTGTATTATCCATTGAACAGGTACAATTAGCATGAAAAACGTCCCCACAGTCCTGGCAATGGTCGATTTGGCAGGACCACCTCTAAACAGACAAAGTAAACCACCCTACACCCATTTATGCCCTTATTTCTATACTCCGGATTGTCAATAAGAGTATCAATTTTAATACTTTACATTAATATTTTGATGGTTTATGTGGCATCAACACCAGTCCAGCAGGAAATGGACCAAGATCAACACATTTTATATATGACTGACTAGATGGCTGCAACTTTTGACTGGCAGTCACTACCAACCTGAAGGGGAAAAAGCAACAACCTAAAAGGGAAGTGCTCTGTATCTCATTATTAGATGCCCATCGTCCCATCCTCCACACAAGTTACATTTCACCATTAGCTAAGCAGACTGCAACACATCATAATTCAAACCCATGTTTATAAGCCATTGTAACACAGAAGGCTACGAGGCAGATGATGTTTTTTAATCAGAGAGGAAAACTGAACAGACAACTCTTTTAGTGTGTCTGTAACTGTAATCGGGCAGTATCTCAGTGAAAAACTGGATGAAAAGTTTTAAGAACAAGGAGCAATGCTTTATTTTTTTTCATAGTCAGTCAAAAGAGATATATTGTACCTCTCCTTCCTCCCTCCTCTCCCCCCCACCCCAATTGCTTCTCTCACTTCTCTAAGGTTTCATGGAAGTGGTGTTTGTTTAATTGACAAGGCACCCTATTGGGTTAAATTGCACACCCTCCCTCCCCCATTATTTTGGCCTCCTCTCATTCTCCTCCTCTGCCAATTTCTATTATCCTTTCATAGTATTAGATACTAAAAGTTAATATATAATGCTAAAAGTGCTGCCAGAAATATACAAACAGCCCTTCTTGCTTCTAGTTACACGTACTAGTAAATGCCTTTAAGACAAAATATTGTGCTGTCCCTGGGACAAAACCCCAGCAACGCTTGATCAGGAGTGTATGTGTACCAGTGCTGCCCATCTCCTGGGCAGCGCTAGCAGGAACAGCACAGCTGTGGTCCTCCAAAACTGCTGAGGATGCAATGGAGGAAGAGATGCGTTTGGTAGCTCACCTCATCGAAGCCCCTACCATCTGAGCAGCCACGGAGGACTGGTATCTAGAAGGCCGCACTGTTCCTCCTGCACTGCACATTTTCCCAGCACGAGCAGGACAAAACTGGTCAGTCAGGGCAGTTTCACCTTTTTAATATATCTGTTTTGTTCATCACCTGTGCTGTGCTCCTGCATATAGCATTTGCCCAGCAACCCAGGCAAGACGTGGGGAATCAGTAAAGAAGAAGACAAGAAGGGAAGTAAAGTGCAGTGAGAGAAGAGCCAAAAGAAAGAGCTGAGCTGCTCGTAACACAGTGGATTTATGACCAAACCTAGTCCCTTATACATGTAGCATCTGTGAGCCCCAAACCAGAATTTTCAGCTCCAGAGATGTGCTTTTAAGTAATTGTCTGGCTACTACTCCAGGACAACTGAAAGATCATGAAGCTTGATGAGCAGCCTTGTAGAGAGAGGAAGTAAGACGGCTATCTTCTGAAAAAGCTTAGCATTACAGAGAGAGAAAAAAAAAGCAGGAAGGGAGGGAATTAATTTCTTAGTTTGACTGGCTACCAGTCCAGCAGAAGTCAAAAAACACTCAAGTACGTCTCCCTATAATAAATTTTTCAATTAAGCCCACAATCTGAAGTGGAGAGGAGAAAGGAAAGCTCCCAAGCAATGTACATCACAACCCAAGTAACTACAATGTTACTAAGAGGCTTAGTCCTGAAATCAGAAGCAAAATGCACAGTTTAGCAAAAAAATTCATCCCATTCCTTTATTCCTCTCTGAAAATGAACTGTATTCACATAGCGCCTCAGCTTGTCAAATTTATATTAGACCATCTGCTCAGATAAATTGGCATGGAACCGAAACAGGTTTCTGATCATGCTTCATTATTCTACACCACTTCCATTTAGGAGCATCTTCCTTATAACATCTCTCATCTGAAAGGCAAGCAAACAGCAATCTCGGCAAACACCAGTGCCGCTGTTCCAATCCATGCCCTAATGCTACTATGCATCTATCCCCAGAGCAAATCACATTCCGTCTAAAAGCAGCCATTCTTTACTGGCTCACAACTCAAGATCGTATGTCCTATCTACAACACCAGGCCAGCACCTGTAGTCTTTGCTTTTACTCATATGCATATTATAATATGTATAGTTTTCAAAAGGTCATAAAACCAGCTACTCATCTATAATTTTTCACACCTACATAGTTGGCCTCTAAATATTAAGAATGCAGACGAGCTTCACATGGTTGATAGACAAGAAGAAACAGTCCCCATGACAGTTTTATAGCAAGTGAACTCATTACAGTAGGGCACTAAAATATAGCCTCATCATCCTTTGCTTCATTGGACAGCAGTATTGCACAGAGCACTAACATATTTAAATCATTAAGTCATAAAATCATTTCTTTGTTCTGAACTGGATTTCTTTCCTAGCCAAGCAGTCTGACACTTTGATTAATGGCTGCACTGCCCTTATTTCACCATCTACAAGAATAGGAAGGTCCAAGCTATTTAACACACCCAATAAAAATTAAAAACAAGGCAGGAATTAGACTTACACATATGCCAATGGTGTTTCAGAAAGTCCCAAGTTTGTTATTCCATATTACAGTTATGAATTAAGATAAAGTGATATTTTCATGATCCATTGCCTTCAAATCATTTTAGTACATTTATGTTAAGAGTGACTAAACAAAACACTACATTACAGTTTCAACACCAAATGTGCTGCATTTACTTCTAACAATCAGAAGCCCTGCAAATTCAACACAGGAACTGAAAATCCCTGGGAGTTCTTTGTTTTCCATGCTTCACCACCAGTAATAAAAGGTTCTGCAAGCCAACTTATGCTCTCACTTATACCACAGAGTCTTCATTGAAAATGCCACTGAAGGTTTAATCTGAATTTGCACAGGAATTTAGTGAACCATTCCTTTGTCAATTCACAGGGAACAGAATCCAAACCAATCTCCCATTGTCAGACTGACTCCAGAAATAAAAAACTAAGACGTAGCTTACTGCATTTTAACAAGTAAAGTAAGCTGATAGGTCTCTTGAGTAAGAAAACCTTAAAACCAAGACCTGCATCAGAACAAGATCTTTAACACTTCTATTGGAAGTCCAATCCTATTTTCAATATCAAAGAAACACACCATTCGTCACTGTTGAAGAAGTGATCACCTCCAAGGACTAGGACTTCAGATGATAAATAAATAAAAACAATTGCTTTTAGTAGGAAACAATGAAGGAAGAAATAAAGGATATTGCAAAGTTCTTTAAAGTATTTTTATACATTTAACTGCTTTAAACTGGATGTGGCACTAAGGGTCTTGCATTTTCAGAATTTCCTCTGGTATAGCCCCACAAGAGGATTCATGCTGTTGAATCTGCTTCCTAACAAAACCAACAAAATCCTAGTAAACATCACTCCGAGCTCCTCGTGGGGAACCATAAAATAAAATACTTGTGCATTCCACCGCATGCACTAATCAGGCCTTTCAGGGATTGAGAGAAACTGAACAGGCTTCCATCATCTGACGCTCTGTGTGACCCATCTATGCCTAAGACAGCACTCTGAAAACACCAAGGTCAGAGCAGACTGCAAAAAGGAGAGCAGATCCTCCTAAAACCAGTGGCTAACACTGAAGTTAGATTCACCAAAACAGAACTCCTGATTTCCCACACTGGTTATCAAGCAGTCCCCAAAAAGAAATACACAGTCCCCTTTACTGCATTTCAGTCTCTGGCTCCCAATCAGCAACTAGGTGCAGTAAAGAGATAAGTTATTTAAAAACTCTATTCCCTTTACCAAGATGTTCTCCTGATCCCCAAAGGGTCAATCACATTACCAGATCAATATTGGTTTGGATCTTACCCAAAATACTACACTGCCAGCCAATCCTTGGGTAACTAAAACTAAAGGTTTATTATAAAAAGAAAAGAAACAAGAGATGTTAAATGGTCAGAGCAATCAGATATATATGGACTTCAAAGTCATTTGTACGTATCAGATTCTTAGCAGAACTGTGGAGTTTGCAGGTTTGCACAGTTCTTCTGGAGTACATCCAGTACCTGGATGGGTCTGTCCTTTGTTTCACAGTTTCAGTTGCGGAGGATTTAATCCAAGGGTAGGAAGCAGGAATGAAGACAAGATGGAGGAGATGAAGCCGCTTTTCATAGTTTCTGCCATGTGGCTTGTACTTCCTTTGTCCCAAACACAGCCACATGGCATGGAAAAGCCTCAGAGTCCCTGTCCATAGGCATCATACATGTCCTGGTGACTCATAAGATGTAGTCCCTGGGTTCTTTCACTGGGCTCATTGTATAGCTGACGGCCCTCAATGAGTCATCCATGCTGACACTCTCTGCCTGGGGGATGTAACCCAGTAGCACAGCACAAATTTTTGGATACAGATATATCACACATCTATAACTTACAATGCAAAGATGATACATACACAAACAACATCATCACACTTAGCAAATTATAACCTTTCCAATGGTAGCTGACATAGCGTATCTTGCAAGAATCACTGCAATTTTGTCATATTGGTATTAATATAAACGGTCATTCATATTCTAGACAACATCACATACCGTGTGAAGGAACAACAGTATTCTGGATGGGCAAACAGTCAGAACGTGAAAGATCCAAGCATCCCAGAAGGAAAAATAAAAAATTTTAAAATATACAGAAGTGGAAAGACATCCTCAACACCGTCTGAGGGAGGGAAGGAAAATGGAAAGCCAGATGATATAAGATGTGACAAATGGACCACGTTTTAATAGGGCATTTGGAAAACTAATACAAACTCAACAGTGACATTTAACCTGGTGAGCAGAAAAATCAACTTTAAACCATCCACTTTTTTCTCCCCACACCTCCCTGGCTACTCCAAACTCTTGCATTTGCTCAGCATTTGGAATTCATTAGCACAAGTTAAAATACAGCTGGAATTTTTAGAAAGCTACAGAGTTTTAAATTTGGCAATGCTAACCTTAATCTCAGGCTTCTCAGCTGAAACTGATCACTGCAAGGGTAAAAAAAAAAAGGGGGGGGGCCTTTTCTCACTGCCTGGTGTGCTATATAGAATGTTTCACAAGAAAGTCTGGTTTTAAGTATTGCCAGTAATATGCCAGAATTGATGGACCAATAATCTGGCATGGCAGATTCCAGCTAGTCTCTACAGATAAAATTAAAATAATGTAGTGCACTGTGCACGGATTTGCATTGTGGGGGGTATCTGATTTGGAGAGACATTTTTTTTTAAACTTCAGTTTAAACAATGGAGTAAAAATGCAACAATACCTTCCCCAAGTAAAAAATGTTATATACTTAAAATACGAGGTTTGCGGGTTTATGAAAGTTATTAGAGACCTTTTCAAATTTCTTCTTAAGTCACTTTAGGCACCAATTCATATTCTCCCTTCATAATAGCTTTGGCTAATGGTAGTATAAAACTCAGGCCTGAACATTTTGTTCATTAAGAGGTTTGATAAAAATGCCATTTTTAGTTTAAGATTTTTTAAATTTAGTAAGGGCTACTCAAGTTCAACAGTACAAAGGGTTTACTCCTAAAGTACTCCTGTCACAACAGATACTGAGCCAGTATTATGTACAAAGCTGCACAAAAACCAGTACAAGATTTTTTTTTTTAAACATACCAACCCAAACAGTAGAAGGCAGTTATGTACATTTATATGGTTCATTAACAACTCAATAGAATTTTAATGAGGCTGAAATTTGGACTTTTTTGTATCTAAAAATCCTAATTTGTATCAATCCACACTCATGATCGTATGTTTGAATATTCTTGTTTTATTATATGCTTGAACTGATGCTAGGAGCGCTCTCTGTGCACAGTCATCCCCTTCTTTCAGGTGTAGGTTTTCAGTTTATCTTCCTTATGTACACTGAAAATGATGTTTTATTTCACTTTGTGTATCTATGTCTAGTCAATATTTTTTTTCAAATTCTGTTTCACTTCTATGAAGAAGGAATAAAATAACGAAAAAAAGTTCTCAGAACCCAAAAGAGAAATACAAATGTAGTTAGAGTTCAAAAGCAAGTGATGTGTATCCAAGATCAAAGCTCCAATTTCACACTAATGTTCTGCCCCGCACGCCCTGCCCTACTTCCCTCTTCTTCCCAGCTACTGAATGAAGTTGTGTAGTGTTAAATGTCTGAAGTTAGCTCCGACACCCAGCAGCAAAAAGCCTCATGGTCCCACCCACTTCCCGTTAGCCAACTTTTTCGGCATGAAACCACTGCAGGCTCTAAGCAGGTTCTGCGATATCCATGGACGCTTATGTTCTTAGCTACCTTCCACTGCTGCTTCTGGGCATGAGACCTGGGCAGGGAGAAACAAGATATCCTGCTGAAAGGAGGCAAAAGAGGAAAGGGTCTCTCAGGGTGAGGGAGTCAGGGTGGGGGGAGACAGGGGTGAAATGTTTTAAACTATTCCTACTTTAAATTTTGAAGTTTATTCCATTGGTTTTTCTGGTCCCACTCTTATGCTCTTCTCTGCTGCCATTCCTCCCACTCCCCCACCCCCTCTTCTACAGCAGGATCAATATTTTACCATAACAAACTTTTAAATAAGCCTATGACAGGTTTATCAGTCTCGCTTTATTTTATTTTTTTAAATAAAAAAGGAGTCAGTCTTATTTAAGATGACATAGGAATTATAATTCTAAGTGAGATAGCAAACAGACGACTAAATATTTGGACAAAATAGAGTGAGTTGAAATGAAATTCTGAATTTCCTTTACTTTGTAGGTTTCATCAGACCCTTCAGGCTACTGTCATCCGCTCTTGTTGTTGCACATTTTATCCAGCATTTCCCTAGTTACATGAAAAGAAATCTTTTGGAATTTTTATAGTTAAGGAAAAAAGTTCCACATAGCATGATCCCTCAGGGCTGGGGAGCTACTATCATAAATTAATAAAATAAGTTGACTTTCTGTATGAATTGCACTAGGCTTTTTATGAACAGCTGGAACAGAAGATACAAACTGCAGACAGGATAACACGTCAAAAGATTCCCTGGCTACAGAATTATATGCAGAATTTAATGTAGGAAAAAGGGAAAGGAAAACAAGAGATTATTTGGTTACTAGAAGCACTAAGCATAGGCAGAAATGGTCCACAACACTGGCATTTTTCTTCTTCATGGTCAGCTACCATTCAGATACAATAGAACTCAGACATTTCCATCCACCCTCTCACTTCCACCTACCCAAAGGGAATGCATCAAATTGCTTAAACAGCACTTTCAATCATGTGTCAACTACCTATTACGAGGAAGATGCATTTCAGGTAATATAGGGAGTCAAGAATTCAGGGACAAGCTACAGATCTATGTGAAGATGTTATATCATGTGTAATGCTGGGAAAAAGTAGATCACTAAAGAGAGTAAAGAAAACAGCAAAAAGATCGTAAACCCAGAAGGCAAACAGGACAAAAAGCCTGAATAGCACAAAATGGACAAGACAAAAAAACCTATTACAATTGTGTCAATCTAAACTTGTTTTCCACCATCAACTCCATCTTTTACCTAAGCAAACAACTCTTCCAGTACTGGTCTTCAATTACTGCAAGCCACAAAAATAAGACACAATATAAGCTGATTAAGCTTTTAATGCCAACATGGGGAAGAAATGACTCCATGCATCAAAGAGTTCATTTTTTATTTAGCTTGCAAACAATTTTACTTGGATTAAAAAACCAAAACACCCACACACCTTAGGCGAGTTGACATGTTATTCTATAAAATGGAATAGTGCTTAGATATTTGAGATGGAGATTTGCCGTTATACCAGAGTCACTGTATTACTCCACTGGAAAGCCTTCATCTTTTAAATGGGCCTTCGGCTAGTTAGATAAATTATGCTAATACTGACAATGGGAAGAAAATAGGACGACAGGTTTGTCAAAACAAGAGCCAAGTACTGGGCTGTGTTCCAGTAGCAAGGTTCTTATCCTGGACAGACAGACTTCACTTCTTTCCCTTGAACTACGTTTTTCATTCTTTACTAGCCCTCACCTTCTTACTGTCCTTCCATCTCCCTTGTTTATCTGAACCCTGAACGGCTATTGCACGGCAGTCAGTGCCTCTCCTAATTTTGCCTGGCTCTCTCCCCGGTTCTTGGTTATCTCAATTCTTGGTTTAACTCCATAGTGGTTTTCTCTTTCTTCTCTGTTTAGAGTCCTCTCCTCCCCATCTATATCTGCCAAAGATGCTTTTAAGAAGTCAACATTGACCTGTGTGTAATTCAGATTCGATACATGTAGCATTTCTCACATTCTGATTTGATACACCTCATGCAAGTACTGCTATTAATGATCCTTGTTGGAACACTGCACCACACGGTCCCTAGGACATGAACTGGTTGATTCCCATGTCAGGATTGTAAGCCATCAGTCTGCAATAAACAAACAAACTTTTAAACGGCTAAATTTCTATACTCATTTTGAAATCCAATGATCTGTAGCATGTGTCATCAATACAGTTTAATAGATGCTAATCACATGATCTGACTTACTGTGTGTGATTCAGTCCTGAATCTGGGATAGGTCAATTTGTGGTAAAAAAAAATATTAGGGATTTATTCAGCTGTACATATTCAGTGAATATGTAACTCCAATTACAAATAGAGTTAAGATGAGTCTTCAGTAACAAAAACAGATGCTAACTGGTTTGGATTTATGTAGTGTACTTTGAACCCTGTTTTTTCCTTAATGTCAAACCTTGGTTTATCCTTCAATCAACAATAGCTAAAAATGCTCTGTTAAAATACTATATTGGTAAAATGGAGAACAGTTACAACTTAAGATATAAACACAAATCACCACACTCCATAGTAAAAAGGTTAACCACTCTAAGGACTAGTCTACACCAGGGAGTTTTGTCAGCAAGTCAGCTTTTGTCGACAGAACAGTGGAGGTGAAACATACTGAAATGCTCCTCCCGCTGATGTAACTCCTCTGCTACACTGACATAATAAAACCACCTCAACGAGAGGCATAGGGTTTACATCGGTATAGTTAGGTTAGACACTGCATTCTTTACATCAGCTGATGGCTGCCATTCTTGTCAATTTTGAAGTTGACAAGAAAGCCGGGCAGCTAAAGCCCAGCTGCCCCTGGCTGAGAGAAGCTCTGGGCGGCCTCCTCTGGCTGCCGGCAGGGATGGAGGAGTGGGGGAAAGAAGTCCTGGATAGCCCACCAGGAGTTTTTCGGGCAGCTGGGCTCCCAGCAGGGAGCTGCCAGCAGAGCTGAGAGACTGGGCTCCGCACACTGCCCCTCCTAGGTAAATGGAAGTGCTTCTGGTGAGGACACACACCACCAAGCCAAGGAGAGCAGTATGGACATCAGCCACTGCAGTAATTAATGCAGAGACTCTAAATCAACCTAAGACAGGTCAATTTGTCTTTGTAGTGTAGACAAGGCCTAAGTCTCAGCTATTGGCCATCAAGTTCCTGTTACCAGTGAAACATTCAATTTCAGCAAAATAGAAGTAAGAGTGTGGATTGAAAGTGTAATCCCTGCTTTATCATCATCTCCCTCCACATCCCCAAACACCACTCTAGAGAACTGTGTTCAAGCCAGAACTGAGCAAGATGTCTCTATTGTCACTTTTCGGACAGTAGCTGCCTGCTCCGTAGTCAATAAGTGAACATTCACAAAAAACCCTAAGAATAATTGACAGAAAAAAATTGCTGGTATGATTATTTACCCCCCCCCTCCCCCTGAATGGTTTTAACCAGAGAAATGCAAACCAGCTATTAAGTTCCAACCCCACAGATAATAGTACAACTAACCCTTTTCATGTAAGTCCCTAAATTGCTGGGCCAAAATCAACCAACATCACTAACGCTACAATGGTCAAAGATATGTAACTTGGGTAGTTATGGGAAGGATTGTATGCTTTGTGTGCAGTGCAACAAAGCTAGTATCTTTCAATTTCATCTTAAATCCAGCTATCTAGTATACAACAGCTACACTTTAACATTCTATAAAATGACAAGCTTTTACTGACACCTGCATAATCTAAACCTTTTTGAGAAGCCCTCCTTCGTAATGCTCATTTTTCAAGTCTTGCATATTGAGAGTCCTTCATGGTGCGAAATTAACCACACGCTTAAGATGTTATTTCAACTACTGAAGTCACATAACTTGCTCATTTTAGAACTTTAAAAATACACTTGTAGTGGTGGCCCCAGAGCACCTCTATTTGCACAACTCTCTCATTCTGAGTTTACCTGGGACACTCATTTGTTTTACAGCCCTATAAACAGGAACCAAATATATTCAAGATACGCAATAATATTAATAAAGATAAGAAACAGTAGATCATTTATTGTAACAAGGCCTAACTTTCCAAAGGCAACATAAAAATGAATTAGGAGCAGTGTTGTGTGAATAACTATGCCTCTGAAAGTCTCTTCTAATGTCTAATGTGTGCCTATCGCAAATTCTAGAATTATGTCCAGCCTCAAGATCAAAAATTCCACTGCCACAAAACCAATTTGTGTTAAATAGCTACTATGTTATCCTTGAATTGTACAGTTCTGTCATAATGAGCGGCAAACCCAGAAAATTAAATGCTTCCCTGCTCTGGGGCCAATTCTGACACTGGGATGAACTCACAATTAAGCTTCCCATAGCTATTCAGCACTGGAGCAAAACCAAAGTGATTACGTATTCCCTTATTTCTGAGATGTATTGAAATTTAGGCATTTTTGCTCAGATTACTAGAACCTTCATTGGAGAATTTACCCCCACACACACTCAAAAAGAATTAGGAGAGGTAACAGTTTCTTGCAAGATTAGAATTTTCCTTCTTCTAAACTGCAAATGTAGCTTATCCAATGGCTGCATTACACAGCTGTCTCAGAGAAGATCTGGGAGGTTGGCTGTTCTATTTAGTTCCATTTTTATAAAAACAGCTATGCCATATGGTTCGTTGTGCAGAACCATAGATGTTTAAATGTTCCACTGAGGACAGTTTCCTCACACCCTTCTGCAACCAATTTCTTAATGACTGCCAAAAATGTGTCCCTAAATTCAGGAAAAGAATGGAAGCCCAATGTGAAATGCTACTGCAGGCATCCTACGCACCAGATGGCAAACATGCTGTCTCTTTTGAATTGTGTATATTTTGCTTAGCAGTGGTTGTTATAATCATGAAATGGGATGGCAAAGCTTTCTTATGTAAGTTATATAAGTGAGAAGTTAAAAATGTCAAGCTGAGTGTCATGAAATGTGAAAGATTGAGTGTAACAGAATCTGAATTCAAGTTCACACACACAGCAGTACCAGTAAGACGCATCAAGTGATCTCTAAACAAACCCCACCAGAGCATGACCATGTCAGCTCTTCCTAAGTGTGGTTGAGAGGACAGTAGAGACACAACAGAACAATTTTTACTTTCACCAGCACACCCAAATTTAATTGCAGTCCAAACAGCAAACATCTGGCATCTGTGAATGGGGAAGTAGAAAGTGCAGAACAGAAGAGCTATGTGAAAATGGACTTTCAGTGCAATGAGTCTACTGCTGTAATTTAGCTTTCTGTGGGCTAGATTATAAATTGTGCTTGTCTCCCAGAGTGGTGTCACATTACACAATCTTTATAATTTATAATCGCCTTAACTGCCCCCCCAAACTTCCTCCTTCTTTCCACTAAACAGAGATTGGAAATGTAGTGACTACTGTCAATTCCACAAAAGTTATGAAGTCAGTTATGACAGAGCTTTGCACAGATACAAATTTGTATCCGCATCCAATCTGATATCTGCAAAATTGATCCAAGGACATCTGTAGATTTGCAGGGCCCTAGCTATCAACCTACAACACGCTTCCAGCTGAAAACTGTACTTACTGATATTACTACTGACAGCTAAAATGATCATAATTTAAAGAAAAACTCCTCACAGATTGCTTAATTTTTGGATGATGGCATTTGTCTTCAGCCAGTTTCACTGTTTTCTGTTTAGTTGGCCTCCCCTGCTTGAGTGGGGCTTCCACACAGCATCTGGGAAGAAAAACTTGTGAAACCACAAAATTTGACAGTGGATTCCAAGTTAAACTGTAGAACCTATAACTACTTTTAACATTTTTTTAAAAAATGTTTTAAAAAAACGTGACCAGATTGCAAGCAGATAACACCCTTTTAAGCTTCCCAGTCATTTTCCACTCTAAGCCTTATTTCTGATCCTCCCCTAACTTCCTTAAGAAAAAAGTTCC
Source organism: Mesoclemmys tuberculata (assembly GCA_007922155.1). Lineage (NCBI taxonomy): Eukaryota > Metazoa > Chordata > Testudines > Chelidae > Mesoclemmys > Mesoclemmys tuberculata. Next base: position 5,376,635 of record ML675620.1, on the reverse strand, counting down.
TTTGACCTGAAATTCCTCATGTTTAGTTTCAGGCCAAAAGTAAGTTGTTCTAGACAATCCAGCCATCAGTAAGAATTATAAAATTTAGAAAAGTCAACTGGTTTTTTGTTTGAGTTAAATCACCATCTACAGAACAGGGTCTGAGACACCGGTGCAACACTGGGGGGAAGAAAACCAAAACAAGGTGCTGATTACATCACAGATCTCCAAAGCTCCTCAAAAGCAGTTGCATGCCCACATGCAGAGCTGACTCAGGCTTTCCCCACCCAAAGGGGAGAAGAGTGCATGCTGCATCTAGCCTGGCCAGCGCATTCCCCCCAGCCACCCACGGATGGGACAAGGGACAGGATAAGCCAGCTGTGCTGTGCCCAGCAGGGCATCCATGGGCACCCATCCCAAAGAAAAAGGGGGGGACCCTCCAACAGGAGGCAGATAGATCAGGTAGCCGTGTCACTCACCCCCTGCTCCCCAGGGCTGGGGGCTCCCCCTGGGAGGGGGAGAGGGAAGTGGGCTCCATCACACCCCAAGGGCGAGGCCGGTGCCCGTGGGGTGCCACCCACGCAAGTGGTGTCCCCATCACAAGGGCGCAGCCACACGCAGGGACACCCCCCGCTCTGCCCGGGCCCACTCAGTATCCCCCCCGCCCCCAACCGTCCCCCCAGCCACAGACCCCAACCCGCCCCGCCCCCCTCCAACCGCCCCCAACACCCCAACCCGCCCCCCCAGACCCCAACCCGCCCCCAACCGCCCCCCCAGACCCCAACCCGCCCCGCCCCCTCCAACGGCCCGACAGGCCCCGCTCACCATCCGGGAACTCCCGGTCGCTGATGTGCTGCAGGTGGGGGCCGCCCCCAGGATCCGAGTCCCCCGCCTCGGCCTCGGCCGCGGCCGCTACCTGGTAGGCGTCGGCCCGGCGCTCGGGGCCCGGCGCGGCGCCGCGGGCCCGGCTGAGCTTGGGGCTGGCGTCCGGGGAGACGCAGCAGGTGACGGTGTTCCCCATGGGGCCCCGCCGGAGCCCCCGGCCCCGCTACGCGGCTCCCGGGCTGGGGCCGAGCCGGGCTAGGGGCGGGCGCAGCGCCGCATCCCGCCACGCAGCCGCGCGCGCGCGCCCGTCCCCTCCGCTCGGGCTCGCGGGGCGCCCCGCAGCCGCCCGCCGCCTTCCCAGGAGCCCCGCGGCAACGCCCCGCCCGTCAGCTGACGCCGCGCAGCCAATCCCAGGACGCGGCCGCTGGGTCATGTGATGCGGGACGCCCCGGCTCCTCCCCCGCCCGCCTGGCTCCTCCCCCTCAGCCCCTCCCCCAGCCGCCTCAGCTCCCCCCACAGGCGGGGCGGGGAACTTCCAGGGCAGCTGCCGTCTACACTAGCGCCCCGGCCCCTGGCAGAGGGGGGCTGACAGCCCCAGCCCTGCTGTCTGCGCCACCCTCCTGGGCACCAGCAGGGCCTCCCCCCAGCTCTGTTCCCATGGGGGGGGTCTTCCTGCCCTCGGGAGGGGGGTCCCGCTGCCCTGGCTTCTCCCCACCAGGCTGCCTCTTCCCGGCCTTCTCCCCTGCGCCCCGGGAAACGGGGCCCAGCCGCCCACCACTTCTCCCGGCCCGCCGCCTGGGAGCGTCTACCTCACTGGTGCACCGCCTTCCCCGTGCTGACGCCAGCTCCACCCCTCTCAGGGCACGGGTTTTAGGCCGCCACCATGGCGAGGGACTTACAGCGGCGGGAGGAGCCCGCGAGGGCGTACACCTCCACTGTTCTGTCGACAAAAGCGGGCTGACGAAGTGGGGGGCTGCCCACGAAAGCGTATGCCTGCAGAAGTTCGTTAGTCTTTAAGGTACCACAGGACTCGCGTTAATTTTGACATTGTTAGATAAGGTCTCCCAAGCTGCTTGGGCTCGAAACTAGTGCTGTATCCCACTGGGGAAAAGGGATTCCCACGAGAAAATCCATATGCCTGATGGTAATGGTCTGAGAGATAAGGAACTATAAAGCCATCACCCACTGCAGACTGAATATTTCCCATTCTGCTTTTAGACCAGTGTGATGTGGAGGGGGAAACCCCGATGTTTGATGGAAAGAAAAGAAAAACCCTATTCTTCCCCAATGTTATATTATAATTATTTGGTAAATAGCTATCTGACAGCTGTTCAGAGGTTTGGAATGTTAATTACACCTTCAGGAAGATTAATTGGTAGTCAAGATACCTCATAACACCGGCAAAGTTCATGATAAATATAACCTATCAAATGGCTCTGCAATTTATCACCTCATTATCACCACAAAAATGTATAACTGGGTACTGATAAGAATGAAAGTACAAAAGATTTAAGAGAATAAGATTTTTTGCAGGAACATATTAAACACCCCACCCCACCCCCAGAACACAGGCAATTATCCAAAATTTAGTGGAATTGATATCCATTTTGTTATAGGAATACTAACAACTGAAGGTGTATTTTGCATAGGTGGACACACAATTTTAGAAACATATCCCATTTATGAAAAGAGGAAGTTATAAATGCTATATTACAAGAGTCCAGCTGAGTTAACAGCCTGGATGTGATAAATATAGAAATCTATTGATTTACATAGTCGTTACATGTAGGCTAATCCCTCATACCTATAAATTATGTTTCTCCCCTGCATAATAGTTCTGCTAAACTATAGTGCCACCTATGTCCATGTAACATGCTATTAAAGACTAACAGCATGCTACCCTAGAGAAATTTGTCATTTACATGCAAGAGTGATTCAGAATAGATTTTTAGGGCTTGTGTACACAAAACACTTAGTCTGCAACAAACTGGGATGTAAATCTATCCACGATAGCTTGCCACACGTAAGTGTCTGTTTGGATCCTGCATTTTAATATTTTAATCTACTCCTGTTTCAGAGCAGGGTAGATCAAAACACACTAGCAAACTTTTAAGGTATGTCAATCTCGCACACTTGTCAGCTGCATTTAGCATACCTACATGACATACAAATCCCTAACATGGGTATATATAGTAACTAAAAATCAAGGACTGAATAGAGTCACTTGATTTATGTCTTATTACAACAATCTACAAACCACTCAAACCCCCCTCCTTTATCTCCTTTCCACCCCTGTTACTGGATAGGTGTTAACAGGTCACTTCACCTTGAACGGTCCTTTGAAATATGCAATTATTTATGCTAAACAATTTGTCCCACCTTGTATTTAGCTGTGATGCTCTACGTGTCAGTTCCCAGACCTGAAGCAGAACTCTGTGAGGCTCAAAAGCTTGTCTCTCTCTCACCAACAGAAGTTGTTCCAATAAAGGATATTACCTCACCCACCTCATCTCTCTAATGTCCTGGGACCAACATGGCTACATCACTGCATACGTGATAGAACTGTAGCTCTTTACATTCATACCTTGCCTTATACTGGTATAATTTCCCCATGTAGACAAACCCTGGCCCCTGAGTCACCCTATCTCAACATAGCATTAAAGAGCACTTTGCCAAGACTGAAGTTTGGGGACGCACAAAATCCATTGCAGATTAAAACACAGACAACCGATGAGAGAAGTGAGAAACAGTAGTTAACCAGGCACTAGCCCAGCTGATCATTAGGACTCACCTATGACAGAGTACCACTCATAAAAGCCTGACGAATCAGTATGCTATGTAAAGGTTGATGGGAATCAACAGGGATTGATGGTGTTTTCTCCCACAATTACTAGCAAGTGGAATGTGATTTCTGCAATTCCCAGAGGTTAAAGTTTTTCCACTGGATTTTCAACTTAATGCATAGGGCTGCAAAGGAAACATGATTAGGGTAAAACTATCCTTCTGCAATAAGCTCTTTACAAAAGGAGCAGAATTCAAGAAGAAAAGAGACTAATCAGTAGTCCGTTTCCCTTTACAGCTTTGTCCAAAAAGAAACTCCAGCCCCTGGGATCTCCAAAAACAGCAAACTGTTCTGCATGTCATTAACTCCAGGAAAAAACACTTTTCTTATAATCTAGTTTAATCCTTTCCTTCCACATACCTACCCCCAGATATGGCCATACATTGTACTTCCCATCCTGTAAGAAGTCATATCTTGATCTTTTCATGTCCCCTTTGGGTACAATGAGTGGGGGGGGCTTCAGTTTGTTCCACAAGTTTATCAAGTTAACTTTTGGGGTATGTCTACACTGTGATAAAAGACCTGTGGCGCAGCTGCAGCTGACCTAGGTCAGCTGACTCACACTCATGGAGGTTGGACAATAGCTATAAAACTACAGTGCATGAGGATCATGCTGGAGCCTGGGCTCTGATATCCCACAAGCGGGGAGAGTCCAAGCCAAGCTGGGCCTGGACCATCTACACTGTAGTTTTTAGCACTCCAGCCCAAACCTTGTGAGCACAAGTCAGCTGACCCAGGAATAAGTCATGCTAGGTTTCTTTTACAACATGCCATCCTATGGTCACATATACAGTTCATAATATTTTTTTGTCCATCCAGAGAAGAACTATTTGCTAGAGAACTAGACTGCTCCAGTTGGGGTGATGATACGAGCAGTATTGTGAATATCAGAGTCTGCTCATACGCCAAGCGAAACTCAGGGCGGGAATCCCATTAACTTCAATGGGAGCAGGAGCAAAGCCCTAAATCAGTCTTTCCCAAGGGTAGGACACACCCACTCTCCCTCCAAAGAGCCAAAGGAATGCAGACCGCTCTCTTAATCGTTCTCCAGAATGTCAGCTTTCACTAAGAAAAATTCTTGTTATGATTACAAAAGAAAATGTGACCTAAATAAAACCTATACAGCCACGAAAGCTTATGCCCGCAGAAATTTGTTAGTCTTTAAGGCGCTACAGGACTGTTTTTGCTGTATACAGACTAAGATGGCTACCCCTCTGGAACTATACAGCCATGAATGTCTGAGTTTGCAAAGAGCCTGAAAAATAGTTAAAACATGAAAAGTCCTCATGCATGTAAATGAATGCAAACTCAGATGCTAACAATGATAATCAAGGTTGACATTTAAAGTACGTCGCTGTCTGTCAAAGTGTGTTAGACAGGAAAGCCAGTATATTGTGTAGATCTGCACATTCGACTCACACTGCTCATTTTGGGTAGGCATTTAACAACATATGGTTGGTGTCAATTTTCTGGAAGGGGGATTTCACTTTCAAAAGCCTAACAATGCTGCCCTAGGTCACCAGGGAAACTTCAAACAGCCTCTGAATATTGGGCAGGATTCTGAAGTGGACCTAGTTGTCATGTCATGAGGAGGAGCAGCCTATATTCTAATAGGCTTTTTCTGTCTCTAATGTCTATGAGTCTTTTAAGCTATGAAAATATAATGGGACAAATTCATTCCTGGTGTAACTCCAAAGAGGTCAAAGGTGTTACACCAGGGAGGAGCATGGCGCAGTAACTATTGTGCACAGCGTATATTTTATATGCATTCAGCAAATTATTATATAAAAGTAACTCGTAGGACACATATTAAATGAAGCCTGGCCAGACTAATATTAGCGTTAACAGCTGCGGTTGTGGGCGCACGCGAGCATGTCATTTTTGTCTTTTCACTCTATCCGCCTGCTCCGTACATGAAATCAGGCAGGCTGTTTAAATGAATCCTGCTTCTCAGAGGAGTCTTTTCAGTTTTGAAGCCCCATACTGTCCCTGGTGTGGTTAGCTCTCTCTGTTGATTTTTAAATGTTTTCATCACCTCTCTCCCCCTTTATAAGCTCAGCAGTAATGGTCATTACCACATAATTAATGTGGTTTCCTTACACCCTTGCTTCGCTGTGCAAAACCATTTTCTCCTGTGATCTACAACAGGGAAAGGAAGAGAAAAAGATCGCTGAAACCATAGTTACTGAAATTCCAATCTAAATAGTGCCAGAAATGTAGGGTACGTTTTTACCCAAAACGAATCGCAGCAAGGAATTGAAATTGTCCTAAAATCTACTTCTGAACCAACAGGGGCTCTGCATGCTTTACCCAGTCCTTTCCTCATCACACTTCCCTCCTCTCCCTTTGTAGTAGCCATTACGCCTGTAAAGGGAGAATGGCTCTCAGCAAAATGTATGTTGTGCTTCCCATTGCTAAGGAAGTCTCAAAGTCTAAGTGAGATCTTGACATGAAGGGGGCACCTTCACTCATTGTTTGAAATAGAATCTGCACCCTCTTTCCCAACACAGGACCTCTTCTCTCTCTCGCACCTCCATAGGAGGATGACACTAGTTTAACAGTGCTCTTCCTTCATCTTTGCCCATTGTAGAAAGAATTTCAGTCGTCACAGATGACTATTTCTGTGCTGACTCTCAGAGCAGTCTATGGATCATTCGGCTAGGAGCCAAGACAGAAATATAGCTGCAGGAGAAGTCAATAAGCAGGCTGAACCAGTATAACCCACTGAAAACAACAGCTCAGACTTGTGTGTTTTGCAGTGGCATATAGTATGCATTCTGGGGAAAGAAAGCAGTCTGTTCTGAAAATCCACCAGCAAACAAGATGACAAGAACGTTGGCTAGAATGCATTATTTGCCAGCTTCAAAAGAGAACCAACCAAGTTATAGCAGGATCATGGCCATTTAAGTGAAGGAGGCTGACGTAAAACAGTAGTTAACAGGGAAGTATGAAATTTCTGACATATTCATTAGGGCTTGAATTAACTATTCCTCTATGACAGTGCGTGAAATACACATGCATAGATTTTCAGTAGCGATGTACATTTGCATTCTTCTATCATCTCCACGCTACTCTTGGCTACTGGTAAATATAACCTAACGAAGGCGATGACCCTGTGCTTGATAGGCATAGTAGTCTGCCTTTGTGCTTTGTCTTAGATTAAATTGGTCCCTTTGCTGTCTCAGCAGCAATCTAAAATGTTATTATGGGCAATTTAAAGATTGCTTGCTAGCATATAAGCTGGTGGGTCATTGTATTGATATCAAGAGTATGTTAAAACACAACCACATACAGAGATTTGTTTTTACTTCCTCTCTTCCGATTGTATCTTCATTTTGTTCTAAGTAGACTAATGGCGGGGGGAGGAAGCAAAGCAGAACAACTAAATGCAGCTAGTAGAATCAACAGACTCTTCAAAATCTTTGCAAGGAAAATGTGATATGCATTCAAACCAAGTAAGCATAAAGCCTAGTTAGTTATATTGTGTGTAAAGCGAGGCAGAGAACTGGTTGAACCACTTCCATGACTTGCCCTGTTCTAGAATAAAAAATAGTTGATGCTACAGGTCATGTTTAAAAGTTTCCTTTGCTGTGAGGAAGAGGAAAATCTTTTACAGCATTTTAGCATGGGCGGTGTAATGTTGATGTGAAAGTGCTTCTGGAAGAATAATGCTGCAGGAGTAACTTATTATTAAGCCTGATTAGTCAGTGTGGCTAGAGAGCTCATTTCATCTCTGGTTCACCTCCAGTACCACCCACAATTGGGGTGGGGTTATAAATGAGCACCTCATACTTGCTTTGAGTTACTTGAAGATATTATGTAGACTTGATTACAGTCTATCAGTAGCATGAAGGGTTAAAATGCTTAGAGTAGAGAGGAGACATAATTAATGTACCAGGTGTGGTATTTTACATTTGTAACTTAGGATTTTGGTTGTTTTAACTGGAAAACCTTGCACTGATGCAAGGTGCTGTTGGGGATACTCATTTTTTAAGGACGCTGCTTCCGCTGTAATTTCTTCTCCAATTACAAAATACAGCATCTGTAAATAAAACTGCAAGCCGCAGTTTGAAGCGTCTAAATCGACATGCATGCGCCTAAATAGAAACGGCATGTAGGGTGACTTTCAGAAGTGCTGAGCTCCCACAAAGCCCATTAAAGTCAATGGGAGGTGCAGGTCCTCAGCACTCTCTAAACAGAAGCCAAATGTTTATTTAGGAGCCTAATTTTAAGTGCAGAGGTTTGAAAGTGTTATTCACCTCCTAATATCATTTAGATGCCCCCTTAACATCCAGGCTCCACTGTGCTAAGCACTGACTCTAGATGCATAGGTCCATATCCCCAAGATGAGTTAGGCACCTCACTCCCAGCCCTAGGTGCACCTTTGAGGATCATAGTAAGAGCCCAAAGTGCTCATGAGACAAAAGTCGACAGAAAGGAATTATCCTATGTTAGGTAAGGCGCTGAGGCCCAGCTCCCTCACTTCCATTTAAATTAACGTTTGCAGCGTTGTCGCTATGTTGGTCCCAGCACATCAGAGACACAAGGTGGGTGAGGTAATTTAGTTTATTGGCCAACTTCCATTGGTGAAATAGACAAGCTTTTGTGTTTACACAGAGCTTGAAAGCTTGTCTCTGTAACCAACCGAAGTTGGAGGGGATATTAACTCACCCATCTTGTTTGTCTATTGAAATCAGTGGAAGTTAGGAGTCAAAACATTTTTCAGGATCTAGGCCTAGTTGACTTGACTTTCCCACAATGACAAAGGGGTTCTGTGGCAAAGCCAAGAACTGAAACCAGTTCTCCTAAGCTCCTAGATAGAGCCTTAACTACAAAGACAGCTTCCTCTCCAAAACTGAAGATTAGATACCCACATCTTTAAATTTTGGCCTAACTCATTTAGCCTGGGGCGGTAGAATGCACTACATCACTTCTACATTACAGTTTTTCTAGCACTTTTGGAATGACCCCAGGGATGATCCTTGATACCCGCAATACTTTTTTTGTGGGGAAGTGGGGTATTTGATTCAGATCTTGGTGCTGTGAGAAGGTAATGCTTTGGTACCAACTGATAGCCAATCATTTTTAGCCTCACATCTCAAGTCTTATTACAAGGAGTGCTGACTGTTTGCCAGTAGTGGCTGCTGCTGAGGGGAAAAATGGTGAGAGTAGCATTGTAAAAATGTTCATCATTTCAGATCTAAGTGACAGTACGTGTATAAATGTATTCCAGCACATCAGGTGTGTATGGAAGTCCTACTTATAGTAATAACCAGGGTTTGTTCATTTGTTTAGTTTCTTATCATCATTATTTAGTTAAGACTTCAGATTAAGTTACCTTTCAAAATTACAACACTGCTGAATCATTAGTTAGATCATGCCCTTAACAGCTAAGTGTTTCTTCTGTAACACGGCGTTTTCATAAAGGTGGAGGTTACGTGTGACTAATCATCAAAGTAAGGTTTGAGGCAATCCATAATACTATTGAAGGATACTATTCTGCAGAGCACTTAAACCACATTTCAGTTCATGCGTAGCTCATTATTAAATTGTGCATCTATGTATTTTTTCTCATCAGTTATATGGCTTTAATGTAGCTGGGGCTGGGTCTATATTGATGGCAGCAAATTCGCCGCCGTCAGATTGATGTCTCTGGATCGACTGAGCAGTCTGTGTAGACCCGCTCAGTCGATCCAGAAATCGAAGGAGGAAAAATCACCCCCGTAAGTGGCGTGGCGCTGTGTTGAAGGAAACGCTGTTCCTGTTGGTGCAGCACAGTATGGACAGCGCATGGAACAGACACAGCGAAGTCGATGGGAGATATGCAAGTGTTTTACATCACTTGCGTATCTCTCGTTGACTGCCGCCGAAGCCAGAAGGAAAGTGTAGACCGGGCTTCAGTGTGTAAAGGAACATAATTATTGGATATTGGAAAAGAACCCAATTTGTCTTTGCAGGACTCATACTAAACAGGCAGGACAAACTGGCATTTCTGTGGTAGCCCCATCAGTTTCTGCAAGACTTAAGCTTTCATTTGAAACAAAGATTTTTGGCGTCCCTGGTTTCAAAGGTAACACTAGATCAAATTGAGGCTGTCCTCGAGTCTGCAGACTGACAGAAACAGAGATTAATTTAGCTCAATGCCTTGGAGGTATCTATCTTATTTGTGTGATAACTCTGAAACCTAGTGATGAATATGTAAATGTCAAAATATTATTTCACTACTGAACATTTGAGCATGACCATCCAGTGGCCTGTGACTGTGGATGGTGCTTATGTAGAATAAACCACTGTCTTTTGCTCATCTGTTTTCTTTGCTAGCTAATCATAGTTGTTGGATTCAGTTTTCATAGCAAAGTAACCACGTATGAAATGTTTTTTCAAAGATACTTTTCAATAATTCAGCAGAATGGAATGCAGAAGGGACTGATGTTCTTGCACAGAAGAAATAAGCAGCATAAATGACTGGAAATCTCTGCCCAAATGGTTGTTGCTAGTCTTTTGTTGAACAAAACCCTTGGGAATAAGCTGCAACTATTAGGGATTTGTTGATAACATGGATATTCAAAAACAGTGAAAAAATCCAACTATTTCTATTGACATCACACTTTCCTTTGGCAACTAGAGATTACTTGTTTAGCGAAGTATTTTCTCCACATCACAAATCACTGAAAGCTACCAGGTAGCATCACACAATACATAATGGGTAGGATTCCACATTATGATCAAAGTAATTTCTACAGAAGGGCTTCAGATATTAAGCAGGAGAGAGAAGATTTCAGTAAAGTATTTACAAGAATTTTTATCTCACGTACCTGAATCTTTGATCTTCTGAATATTATTAGTATATAACACAAAGAAACCATGAGATATCACTTAAGAAGCTTACACGCTTCTGAGCTGGCAGCATTCACTGATCGAGAGATACAGGACCTGATGATCCTAGCAAGTGGCCAACTGAGTGAGAGACACCCCACCTATTAATCACATAACAATGTAACTGAAAGTTTCTTGATTTAAACCTCTTTCAGCTCATCCTTGAGCAGACAAGCTTCTATGTTATAAGTTTATTTAAAAAAAAAAAAGCAAAAAGGGAAAAACTATCCCAGCAATTTATAGGTAGAACAATGCTGTCATACAATAGATCCAGATTAAAAAATGACTTCAGGACCGTAACTCGTCATGTCAGCAGAATTTAGCTCTTGCATACCCCCAAAAGTTGCACCAGTGGAATGTAAGGTATAAATTTAAACCAATATAGTTAAACTGCTGCAAAAGGCTGTATGGAGGCTCTATTTTGGCACAAGGGTGTTTAAGTTGATCAGGAACAGGATTAATCTAAACATAAATAAGCTACTTTTATGCAGAAATAAGAATAAACCAGAGCAAAAGGCTCTGCGGACAACTACATCATCTTAAAAGCAGACTCAAGTAATACCAGTGCAACTTTCTTGTGAAGCCTTTTATGACATACAGGGAGATGAAGTATTTCAGCTCTTGGCAAGGGTTTCTGGATCAGTTCTCTGTCAGTGCCTCCTGCCAGTTATTTCACTGTCCCTCACTGGGGTGGAAGCCACGTATCTCTTCTCTGCCCCTGTAATACCTAGGATAAGATATCGTATGAACAGACGTTTGGATATAAAAACCCGGTGAATACCGATTTAGAATGACTAAAGGGAATTTGTGGCATTGAGGGTCAGATCCATTTAAGTCGATGGAAAGATTGCTATTGACTTTAGTGGGCTTTGGATCAGGAACCAAGTCTGGACTGGCCTTCTGAGCAGCATGAAGGGACTTAAGTGTTGCAGCACTAAGCGCCACAGCGCCTAAGTTTCAGGTGCCTTGAAGAAAAAACAAAAACCAGAAACAATGCTGCACTCCACAAAGCTCGGCGAGGCAACAGGGCTCCCTATACAATGCATGGGGAGAGACAGTCACCTAGGAATGCAAGGCGCACAAGCCGTCCCACTAAGTGGGGATTTGCCTACGGTAGCCAATGAGAGATGCCGACAACAGGAGAGTGTGCTAAGGCCTTCCCTTCTCGCAGAGGTAGGTGCCGAAGTCCAGGCTGCAGGAAGCTGCCTAGTTCAGCTAGTGAGCTGCAAATGGGAATCATCTGCCTGCAGAGCTTTCAGTCCAGTGGTTGGAGCACTCACCAGGGATGTGGGAGACCCATGTTTAGTTCCCCAGTGTCAGCCAGAGGGGGAAGGAAGGACTTGAACAGGGGTCACCTACCTCTCAGGAGGGTGGATGATCACGATGGGATCAGATCAGGCCCCACATGCTACTTAGGCAGATGACTGCTTCTCTTCCCCCAGATTTAATGGGATCCGATCTGGTAGACATGATCAGAGGCCACTTATGAGATTGGGCCGTGCATGCAATTTAGGCAGACAAACGCCCATCTTCCCCTGGCTCATAAATCTCTCAGGGGCGTAGCAAGAGACAGGTGCTCAGGCACCAAGAGTGTAGCACCAACACATATGCTCCAGGGTCTAAAACTCAGGCACCTAGGGAACATTTACAATGGAAAGTTAGGTGCCAGATGAGTTTAGGCAGGGTTAGGGGGCAGCCACGTGGGAGTTTTGCGGATTGAAGTAGTGCCATGCATGGGGTTTAGGCACCTAAGCCAGTTCATGGATTGCACCCTGCACCTAGGCCAGTTCATGGATTGCAGCCCGTGAGATTCTTTTAGGTTCAGGAGCAGTCCGTACCAAACAAAGACATTACTACTATCCTTGTAATAAGGACCCTGACTGCCCAATGCTTTCTGGAGTAATGATAAACACACGTTAAGTGAATCCAAAACTAAACCAATTGAGTGTTTCTTCCAGGTGCAATTGCTCTCCTCACTAAGCAAAAGCTTTTTCATCACACTACCCACACAAGTAACAAGATAACAGCGTTAGCAACTCGAATTCCCACTTGTACTCGCAGCAAAGAATCAGAGCTTAAGGCATTAAACCTCAATGTGCCAAATCACTACACCTGCCCTGGCATGCTCTTAATCATAGGGTTTACTTAGTATGAGGCCTGTATAAACTGGTTTGGGGTAAGTGAAATTCCAATTTGCTTCATCCTATCTTTATGCTGACTGTTATGCGTCTCTGAAGAGCTTACACTGATTTGGACCCACTCTGTTGAAATGGAGAGGTTTCAGATGTTACCACACGTGTCATCTACCCTGGAACAGATCTGCCTGGAGCCAGGCAACTTAATAGCCTCAGTGCAGAAGCAAGAAGGGACGCCTGGGAGCTGGTTCCATTCCCGGATTCTGAGGACTGGTCAGCGTTGGTCCCAACTCTGATAAGGTTTAGAGCAGCTGAGGAGGATCTGCAGTTTCTATGCCAGTGGAAGATAGGTATAATGGAGTCCTGCCACAGTCCCTTGCACTGGTACTAGGGAGATCCAGGTGGGTGGCAGGTGATGTAAGAGGCAGCAGCAGCAGCTTTATGCCAGGTGGGAATTCTCCTACACCAAGGCAATTCCCGGTTGCCCCTTGACAGCTAGTTTCCATCTCTTCTGCACCGCCTGAGACTGCTCATTTAAGAATCTGATCTCACATCTTTTCAGGGGATAGACCTAGTCTGTGCCTCAAGGGCCAGATCCACAGCTCAATGAAGTCAGTATGAAGACTTCCATTGTTTTCGATGGGCCTTGGATCAGGCTCCAAATAATTGGATCTTGAAGATGGAAAGAGAAAGGCATGGAATGTCAGGTCCCATTGCTTCCCTATGCCAAACAAGTAGCGGTTGAACACAAGCGGGTAAGATGGGCAGAAACCCTCTATACAAACTACCCTGCAGTGACGCTTACACCAAGCAACCACTATGCAGAGCATCTTCCAATCCAGCAATATGCTTTGACCAAGAGAGACACTGAAAGTTCAGTGCTGCAGCGATGGTCGCCATGGTTACCCAAGTACCATTCAGAGATCAGTAACCAAAACTTCCAGGTCCTTTGCTCATATTCATAGCCATGCAACTGCAGGTTGAAAGTGAAGGCCTACTTTTTCCAATAACGCCTTGCCCCAGCAATGACTTCCTACAAGCAAAAGACACATCTGAAACCAGAGGGACAGAATGAACTACCAAACACAGAATCACAGAACTGGAAGGGACCTTGTGAGGTCATCTAGTCCAGCCCCCTGCGTTATGATAGGACTAAGCATTATCTAGACCATCCCTGACAGGGGTTTGTCTAACCTGCCCTTAAAAATCTCCAGTGATGGAGAGGTCACAACCTCCCTCAGCAATTTATTCCACCGCTTAACTACGCTGACAGTTAACGAGTTTTTCCTAATGTCCAACCTAAACCTTCCTTGCTGCAATTTAAGCCATTGCTTCTTGTCCTATCCTTTGAGGTGAAGGAGAACGTTTCTCCCTCCTCCTTGTAACAATCTTTTATGTACTTGAAAGCGGTTATGTCTCCTCAGTCTTCTTTCCCCCAGACTAAACAAACCCAATGTTTTCAATCTTCCTTTATAGGTCATGTTATCCAGAGCTTTAATCGTTTTTATTGCTCCTCTCTGGACTTTCTCCAATTTGTCCACATCTTTCCTGAAATTTGGTGCCTAGAACTGGACACGGTACTCCGGTTGAGGTCTAATCAGTGCAGAGTAGAGTGGAAGAATTACTTCTTGTGCTTTGCTTACATGCATCCCAGGATGAGGTTAAGCTTTTTTATTTTCTTTTTGGGGGGGGGGAAGGGAGGGGGTAGAGGGGGAGAGTGTTACACTGTTGACTCATATTTAGCTTGTGTCCCATCATGACCCCCTTGATCTTTCTGCAATACTCTTTCCTACAGAGTCATTTTCCATTTCCATCAGTACGTATGCAATTGATTACTCCACTTAGGAAGGAACACTTTGCATTTGTCATTATTGAATTTCATTCTTTTTACTTCAAATCATTTCTCTAGTTTGTCCAGATTATTCTGAATTTTAATTCTAGCCTCCAAAGCACTTGCAACCCCTCCCAGCTTGGTATCATCTGTACACTTTATGAGTGTACTCTAAGCTATTGCCTAATCATTGATGAAAATATTGAACGGTACCGGACCCAGCACTGATTCCTGCGGGACCCCACTCTATATGCCCTTCCAACTTTACTGTGAACTACAGATAACCACTGTTTGGGAACGGTTTTCCAAACAGTTTTGCCCCACCTTTTAGAGGGTTGCAATTTCCGTACCTAGGTTGTATTTCCGTAGTTTGTTTATCAGAAAGTCATGTGAGACAGTATCAAAAGCCTTACTAAAGTCAAGATATATCTCATCTACCACTTCCCCCCACCCATCCACAAGGCTTGTTACCCTGTCAAAGAAAGTTATCAGGTTGGTTTGACATGATTTGGTCTTGACAAATCCATGCTGACTGCTACTTATCACCTTATTATCTTCTAGGCATTTGCAAATTGATTGCTTAATTATATGCTTCATTATCTGTCCAAGTACTGAAGTTAAGCTAACTGGTCTGTGTTTTCCTTATTTCCCTTTTTATAGATTGGCATTATTTCCTCTTTTCCAGTCCTCTGGAATCTCTCCATTCTCCCATGGCTTTTCAAAGATACTCACTAATGGCTCAGATCTCCTCAGTCAGCTCCTTGAGTATTCTAGGATGTATTTCATCAGGCCCTGGTGATTTGAAGACCTCTAACTTGTCTAAGTAATTTTTAACTTGTTCTTTCCAGATTTTAACATCATATCCTGCCTCATTTTCACTGGCATTCACTATGTTAGGTGTCCATTCGCTACAAACTATTTCAGGGAAAACTGAAACAAAAAAAATCATTTAACACATCTGCCATTTCCACATGTTCTGTTTTTGTTTCCTCCCCTTCCCCCATATTGAATTACAGGCCTACCCTGTCCTCAGTCTGCCTCTTGCTTCTATTGTATTTATAGTGTTTTCTTGTTACCCTTTGTGTCTCTAGCAAGTTCAATCTCGTTTTGTCTCTTGGCCTGTCTAATTTTGTCCCTACATACTTGTGTTATTTGTTTATATTTATCCTTTATAATTTGACCTAGTTTCCACATTTTGCAGGACTCTTTTGAGCTGCAGTCCATTGAAGAGCTCCTGGTTTAGTCAGGGTGGTCTCTTGCCAGACTTCCTATCTTTCCTACACAGAGGGATAGTTTGCTTTTGTGCCCTTAATAACATCTCTTTGAAAAAACTGCCAACTCTCTCAAACTGTCTTTCCCCTTAGACTTGCTTCCCATGGGCTCTTACCTATCAGCTCCCTCCCTGAGCGTGCTAAAGTCTACCTTCTTGAAATCCATTATTTGTATGGTGCTCGTAGGACAGCAGTTCAGCCCAGCAGGGGCATCACAACGCTTCCTCGGGCCCAGGCTCCGAGGAAGGCCACAGCGTCTCGTTCTAAGGCGCAACAAGAAGCTAGCGGATTGTGAGTCTGCAGTCCCTGGGTGAGGTGGAGATGATAGGCAGTCTGCAGCCCCCGGCCCCTAGGCAGGGTGGGGCCAGCAAAGAAGTCTATAGCCCCCAGCCCTCAAGCAGGGCAGGACTGGCACAATGCTCAGTATCCTCTGTGGCAGCAAGCCCAGAGGAGTCAAGCTCCCCCAGGGTGGCTAGGCAAGGGGGACGCAGGCCCAGCCAACTCCATTGTGTCCCAGCCCAGGGCCCTACCAGCAGCAAGGGGCTCTGCCACAGGGTCAACAGGGCTTCAGCCGCAATGCAGACACTGGTGCGACCACAAACTCAGCCAGACTGTAGTTGGCTGCTCCTGGGCGACTTCCTCCCACCCTGAACCCAGGTACCTGGAGCCAGGGGCCTTCCTCCGAGTCGCTGGGGTAGACAGCAAGTGGGAATCCCACGAGTCTCTTGTTGGCAGCCAGTCTGGGAACTCCTCGGGCCATCAGGGGATGGCAGCTCCTCCAGGCCACAGGGTCCTGGTGGGTCCTCCAGCGCACAGGGCTCCAGCAGTTCCAGTGGGTCCCCAGTAATGGGCAAATCCTCTAGGTCAGGGCCGGCCTCAGGGGGGTTTCTCCCAGTCAGCAGCCTCAGCTACCTCTTCCCAGCTACCAGGGCTTGTCAGCCCTTCCCAGTTGCTAGGGCCCAGCAGCCCTGGAGGCACCAGTCGGCAGGGTGTTTGCACCACATGGCCTGAGTCAGGCCCAGATCACAGCCTTGAGGAAGGTACATCCTTTTCCAGCAGCAACTTCCCCCAGACTGAGCTGCTAGGCCGGCCTTTTATACCTCCCCTTCCTGTCCTGGCCCCGCCCCTCTGCTCCTGGGGTATTTGGCCTACAAGGTCCTGATCTGCCCAGGCTTGGAGGAAGGCCTCAGTGCCTTGCTACAGTGCTGTTTTCTCTCCTACCATTCCTTAGAATCATGAACTCCACCATTTAATGATCACTTTCACCCAAACTGCCTTGCACTTTCAAATTTTCAACCAGTTCCTCCCTGTTTCTCAAAATCAAATCTGGAAAACAGCCTCTCCCCTGGTAGCTTTCTCCCCCTTCTGAAATAAAAAATCATCTCCCATGCATTCCAATAACTTGTTGGATCATTTGTGCCCTGCTGTGTTATTTTCCCAACAGATGTCTGGGTAGTTGAAGTCTCCCATCACAACCAAGTCATGTGCTTTGGATGATTTTGTTAGTTGTTTTTAAAAAGCCTCATCCATCACTTCTTCCTGGTTAGGTGGTCTGTAGTAGACCCCTACCATGACATCACCTTTAGTTTTTTACCCCTTTTATCCTCATCCAGAAAGACTTTTAAGTGTCTCCATCTCAACCTCAGGCCATGTATATACATTTTTAATATATAAAGCAACACCTCCTCCCTTTTTTCCCTTTCTGTCCTTCCTGAGCAAACTGTACCTTTCTATCCAAATATTCCAGTCATGCGTATTATCCCAATCTGTGATCCAGCTATGTCATAGTTGTGTTTATTAACTAGCATTTCAAGTTCTTCCTGCTCATTCACCATACGTCTCGCATTAGTATGCAGACATCTAAGATACTGATTTGATTTCCCCCCGATATTCTCTCATCTTGCCCTTGCGATAATGGCCATGCTTCCCAAATATGCCGACCCTTCTCCCAGGTCTCCATGTTTTTGATTTACCTTGTGTCTTCTGCCCCTGTTGAACCTAGTTTAAAGCCCTCCTCGCTAGGTTAGTGAGTCTGTATCCAAAAATGCTCTTCCCCTTCCTCGATAGATGGACCACATCTCGGCTTAGCAGTCCTTCTTCCTGGAATAGCATCCTGTGGTCAAGAAAGCTGAAGCCCTCCTGGCAACACTATCCTCACAGCCAGGCATTCACTTCCAGGATGCATCTCTCTGCCTGGGCCCCTACCCTTGACCAGAAGGATCAAAGAGAACCCCACCTGTGCCCCCAACTCCCTCACCCTCGCTCCCAAAGCCCCATAGTCAGTTTTGACCTGCTCAGGGTCAGATCTCACAGTGTCATTAGTGCCCACATTGATGAGCAGTGTGGGGTAGTAGTCAGAGGCCAGATGGTCCTCGACAATCTCTCCATAATGTCTCAGATACAAGCCCCTGGTAGGCAGCATACCTGACCATGTCAGGCCAACAGATGAGTGCCTCCGTCCCCTCAGAAGAGAGTCACCAATCACCATTACCCTACATTTCCTCCTGGAAGTGGAAGCTGTGACCTTCCCAGCCTTGGGGGTACACGGCTTCTCCTCCGCTACCTGTAGGGGTGGTTCTTCATCACCATCTCTTAGGCATTCCATATCTTAGGGATTTTGATTTTATTTTTTTTTGCATACATTTGTTTGGCACTTAGCTATCCAGGTGATAGATGCCTACCAAATACCTTAGACAGATTCCAGAAACAAAGACACTTTATTTTAAAAACTGGTTAAGGTTGCTAAGTAACAACAGTGTACTTACAGTACTTGTCACGTCCTCTACAAAACTCAGGCTATTAAAAGCAAGGCAACGGATAGTTAAGGAAATCATAAACCTTACACTGCCCACATTACATGTAAATCACATTATTAGAAGGGCTGGCTGAAAATTCTCTGTCAAAACCAGTTGTGACAGAAAACATTCAACTAAACAAAATTTTTCAAGAAAGATGTTTGTGCGCCTTGAAAAATTTAGCTTTTCTATTTTTTTGGTAAAAAATCTGAAGCTACAAAAAAAACCCAACAAAAAACCCAACACCCCCTCTCCCAACTTTTGGCCTCAAATTGAAATACTCTCGACAAAAACCCTAGTATTTTGGCCAAAAAGCAAACTATTTCAATTCTGAAATGCTGGCACAGTGCCTCATGCTCCCATCCTCCTCTATGGATCCCCAGCCAGCCTTCATCTCCCATGGCACACAGTCTCACCATGGGGGAGAGAGCAGTGCATCAGGGAGCTGTAGTCTGGTTGAGGAGACCAGCCTATAGAGAACAACTCCCATGAGGCACTGAGGGGCATAGGTGTAGTTTGCGGGGCAGGGCACAGGGTGGGAGGAGCATTGCCTCCCCAAACTGCAAGCCTCAGGCACGTGCAGCCGCATTGGCCTGACAGGAGCTGCCACCTCCCAATATAGACATCAAATTACACCTCTGCCTAGGGGGCATTTCAAATTCAAAAAAAAAATTTTAGTTTTTGCTATTTTGTTGTAATCTCAGCATTTCCCATGTGCAGCTCATAGAGCTAGCTTAACATTCTTTTTTTTAGCAATAACGCAGGAAACCTACAGTCTTGTCTCCAGAAAGCATTTTTGGACCAGCTGTAATTACTTTTAAATATAAAGACCTGCATATTAAATCACACCACTAAAACCTTACTTCTGTTTTTCTAACGGGGGGGGGAGAACCGTGTCTACACACAAAAGTTGTATTGCTTTAACTATACCACTATAGTTAAAATAGTACAACACCCAGCTACGCATTGTGGATGCAGTTACACCTAGTGTGAAAGTGTGCATAACTTATTCCCATGTGGGAAAACATTTGTTTCACCGGTATAAGGCACCTTTATGCCTGTATAACAGTGTCTGCTGGTGGAAACAGTGTGTAGAGTACGCCTTAGGGCTACTGGATGCTTGCCAGATCTCAAAAAAGGAACCATTTTTAGAGGCTTTTGATTTAAAAAAGGCCTCAATATATTCCACTTGTTTCAGAACAAATTCCAGTTTGTCTCTAAATGGTTGCCAGCTTGTGTTAGCGGGCACGGCTTCCAGCCAGGAGCGTAGGCGTCCAGATCAGCTTCATAGCAGAGGGCCTGGGTTACACCCTGAACTATTGCATGGGCGGTCCCATCGTTCACTTGTCCGCCCCGGGTGCCTGGATCTGGCGGCTGTCTCTTGCCCCATTCTCAGACTGTAAGCGCTTTGGAATGGGCACGGTGCCCTGGTTCTGGGTTTGTGCAGCTCCTAGCGCGGTGGGGTCCGGACTAGGGCTCCTGAGCCAGGCAGGAATGCAAATACATGACCAACTCTCCCTCTCACCCATCCCCTGGGCATAGCCCGCTGCAGCGTTTGGGGGGGTGCGCTGCACCCCTTCCCCAAGGAATGGAGGCTGGGGGCCCACCGGACTCATTGCAGCCACACTCGACAGCGGGCACTGCACCGCCTTCACCCCCC
>ML675620.1:5295612-5356021 GCA_007922155.1 Mesoclemmys tuberculata | reverse complement strand
GGCACCCTCTGCCTGCCTGTCCCCCCGCGGAGGGCAGGACACCGGGCCTGCCCTCTCCCGGGGACACTGCTGGGCGCAGGCTGGCGGCCAAAGCTGGCCAGGAAAGCCGGGGAAAAGTGGCCAGAGCGGGGGTCCCCGTTGGGAGCAGAACCTCCGCCTGGGTCACACAGACACACGGGGCACGTCGGGCCGTGAAAAATCGAAGCCCACGGCTGGTGTGTAAGGGCAGCAGGGTTTCTTCTAAACCAGGTCAGATCCCGGAGGAGGCCGTTCAGCAGCGAGCCGTTGGCCCCGTTGTGGCACCACTGAAGGAAGTCCATAGGTGAGAGTAGGAGAGCGACAGTGAGCAAATTGCACGTCCCGAGTGGGCGGCTGGCGGCTGGGCTCAGGTGCTGCATCAGGATCACTGCGTCTAGTCCCACCTTGCAGGCGTAGCAGCGGAAACTTTCTGGCAAAGGTTCTGTTCGAGACCAACCACCGCTGTCACCAGCTGAAAGTTGCAGCGGGGTCCCACAAGGCTTCCAGAGATTATAAGGGAAAAACCATTGCCTGGCAGAGTTTTCCAGTTGCTTCCCTGCCAGCGAGGGCTGGGTAGGACACCGTATTTGTCCAGGATGTATGCAAGAACTGGCTGCACGTAGGGCATGCTGGATTTTTTGGTTTTCTTTTGAATTAAAAAAAAAAACGCATATAGTGCGTGGGCCCCAATCCACAGTCCCTTGTGGGTGCAGGTATCACAGCTTACCTCCATGTGGCTCTTTTGGAAATACTCCCCCCCCTTTTTTTTTTAAACCTGCTGCAGTTCAGAAACCCCATTCAATTATAGATCCTTTATAAGCACAGAGAGTGCAGCATGGCAAGCTTAGTTCCGAGTGGTTATTGCCCCAATAATGCATTTACTAGCAGACTCTTAGTGAAAGGCAGATCGTTGTGGCCACACAAACCATGGATTGATAAAAACAATTGTGTAAAATCCAGCGTCTGAAGTGAGTTAGAGCTTGAGTCAGAAAAGGATTTAGACATCTCGCTGCCCCTTTAGCGGCATAAGTCACAGAATCAGGCCCCAGTGGGATTCACAGAACCCTGGCTCAGCTGCCCCCGAATCCTGTGAGCACCTATGCTTGTTTGCGACCTAAGCAGACATTCCCCAGGCACCTATGTTTCTGTCTGCCAGCGTATGCGCTGCAAGCCCATGCAAGGCATCCTGATGCCTAAGCCCCAGGGTGATGCTGGGAAGACAGGCATTCCTCTGTCTTCGCCTGTGAGACCTGATCTGCTAACCATGCTCAGAGCTCCCCTACTGCATGGGATCCTAAAGGCAAGTTTTGCAAAATGGGGCTGGGGTGCCTTCCTTCATTTTTAGCCCAGAAGTGAGGGTACTCAATGGGGATGCAGGAGACCCCCAGTTCAAGTCTCTCCTCCAGGTTAGGAGGAAGAAGGGATTTTGAACCAGGAGCTGCTACCTCTCAGGTAACTGCCTAACCATTGAGCTAAGGGATATTCTCATGTGGGCCTCCCTCAGTCACTCCTGTTGAAATTGTTCCACTGTAGATAAATAATGAAAGAATTACTGGGATTCAAGAAGGTACTTGGAATCTCCATCATGTTATTTAAAACAAACAAAACTAGTTTGAGAGCAGAGGGCAAAACAGATGTCTCACTGATGTTTCACATAGACTTGTTCTCCCTTACTCCATAGGTCAGAGAGATTTGATAGACGGATAATAAAATGGCATTGGTTCCCTATGATGACAGTGCAGTTTGGGGATTGCAGAAGTTCCATAAATCTTCAGCTGTGTATCATTTTGCCAAGCACACAATCCAAATCAAACAAAACTGGAAACAACTGGGCGTAGCAGCAGTCGTATGGGATGCGGTATGTATGATTAAAAGAAAAATCTTTCCATTTGTGGAGTGCATCCATTTCAAGTCCAACCCCTCATAATACCTAGCTTTTATGTAGTGCCTTTCATCAGTACACCTCAAAACTCTTTACAAAGGAGGTCAGGGTAATTATTCTAATTTTACAGATGGGGAAACTGAGGCACAGATAGGTGAAATGACAAGCCCAACAGCCAAGGAGAGCCAGCTGCAATTTTTCTGCACAAAAAGCTTTTATCCCCCAATTGAAAAATGCTCATTTTTTAAAATAAATCTTTTCATCGTACACTGTTAGCATAATCAAAATTTTCCATTTTGCATAATTTTCTGCAACATTTTAAAATTGATTCTTTGATCTACATGTTCAATATTTTTAGAATTTTTTTGTTAGATTTCTTCCGTACCGGAATACTGGAAACTCTGTTTTCAGTAAGAACATTTTTTTTTTTTGGCAAATGAAAAAATGTTGCTAGTAATTGCAATAGAAAGTTTAACATTTTGAAAAAAGAATCAAAAAAGACTTTGTGGGAAATGGGGCCATTCTGAACGCTGCCAAACAACTTTGTAATTTCAAGATTTTTCACGAAGTTGTTCTCCCATTTTTTGATCAAATCTTAATAATAATACTTAGCATCTGCATAGCTCTTAGATTTTCAAAGCACTGTACAGCCATGACTCTCCACACCACCATAATGAGATGGTTAAGTAGCACCATATTGTAGCTAGAGAACCCAAAGCACAGGAGGAGTCAGTGGTAGAGCTTGTCTGAGAAATAAGGAGGTCCTGGGGCCCAGTCCTGAGCTCTGACCACTAAATCATGCCCCTCTCTGGTCACAAATAATGAGTTTGGCAATTTAACTGCTCACATTAATTGTTACATAAACACTAACACAGCTAAAGGTAAGTCTAATACTGAGGAGACAGAATTTTATATAACGGATGCTCTTGCTAAATCATGGTATGGATGTGGGAACTTGCTTAATAGTAGCTCACATTGGATTGAACTTGCACTTAAATAAAAGTGGTCTTACTCTATTACGCTCAACTCCTTGACCTTCACACACACGCTTTGTGGAAGAGCGTGCATACCAAGATTAAACTGAAAAGGTTTGAAAAGTTGTAGGAAATATAAAGGATAATGGTGCATCTCAACA
Organism: Mesoclemmys tuberculata; assembly: GCA_007922155.1. NCBI lineage: Eukaryota > Metazoa > Chordata > Testudines > Chelidae > Mesoclemmys > Mesoclemmys tuberculata. Next base: position 5,352,986 of record ML675620.1, on the reverse strand, counting down.
GTTGTGCAAATTTGCATTAATTTTTGCAAGAACAAAATTCTGCTTTTCTTAGTGCAACAATTTCTGCTTCCTTTTGTTGTGTTTTTGATTTGAAGAAACCGTCCCATGTCATTATTTTAATCTACTTTTTCATCTCTCTAATGAGGATAGATAGTTTGGATATTACTCTCTGCTTCCTGTCAGCTTTTATACAAAGTATAACTGTAGACTTTAGGTGCTTGATTGTCCACACCTTTCTTGCAACCTTCTCTACTGGTTTAAATAAAAAATATTGTAGTCTGGCATCACTAAAATTACACCCAACTCTTAATTAGTCTTGTCTCTTGCGTCAGGCTGTAGTCCTGTGTACCTATCTGGAGATGGGAAGTGTTGCTCTACAAGGACGCTCAGTGATTGAACTAGGAGCAGGAACTGGATTGCTGGGAATAGTGGCCACATTATTGGGTAAGTTTTTCTTTAAGAATTTAGTACTGCTGTAACATTCACACATTAGGGGGCACGGCTGCTGTGTAAGTTAACAAGACCAGCTAAGTGACTGTTACTGTGGTGTTTCCTCTGTGGCTCATCTTCCTTTCTTATTAGGCTTTAGAGCCTACTGTGTTGTTTATTGTGGTGCCACAGCAGGTTTCTTCATAGTAGAACCCTCTGAAGGCTGTTTCCCTGGCAGTCAGCTCAGTAGCATTCCCTTCTTTTCTGTAGCTGTTCTCCACCAGGGAATAAATGCTGTGTTTATGTCCCTCGGCTTTATTAATACTTCCCATTTGTATAGTGATTTCCATCAGTAGATATCAAAGCACTCCACAAAGATGCATAAATATTATTAACCCTATTTTGCAGGCAGGGAAACCGAGTCACTGAGCAATTAAGCAGCTTGCCCAAGTTCTGTCACTCAGCCAATGGCAGGGCCAGGAACAGAACTCAAGTCTCCTGACCTAGTCTGATGTCCCATCCACGGTGCTATGCTGCCTCCCCTTTACCATGGGTGCGCATCGTGAGCCAACAACGGGATCACTGATAAGTCTGGTGTCGGAAAGCCCTAGCTTTGCTTCCTGCTGTATTCATTCATTGTTTGTTTCAGAGTTTAACTGGACACCCTAGATTTGGCACAGACTAAAAGTGAACATAACGCTTTATTCCTCTGCCTCACCACTTCAGGACCCAGACAACTCTTGGCAAATGCTCAGTTTCACTAACATTAACTAATATTCGTTTGATTTTCATTTGAAAAGCAACCGGTATTTGGTCATTTTAAAACTAGCTCCTTCTTTAGTAATCAACAATATCTGGGATGCTCACTTGTTCTGAATGTAATTAATTCCTGCTCTGTGTGAGTTAACCAGAGATTATTTTTCCCTACTCTCCCTGTCTTACCTTTGTTTCTTACTTAATAGCAGCTATAGGATCTGACCCTGCAATTGGATCTGTGCAGGTCGACCTGATTGGAGCCGTAGGTTGGGATTTTCAAACACATTCAGTTTAGCCTAATATTGTGCCCATTGTAGTCAATGGGAGTTTTACCATTGACTTTATTAGGCCCATGAGCTCTCCTAATTTACACCAGTTTACGAGCTACCCATTGGGCGGGAGTAGTTTGACTCTGATCCCATTGAAGTCAATGGAGCTATGACAGTTTACACCTGCGGAGGATCTGCTTTAGCGTGTCAACATTTCTTAAATTTTAAGTCCTCTTTAACACGTGTTAGCTAGCACACTTCTGTGTAGGCAGACACCACACACAGGTTTGTGCCGTGTCTAAACTTGTCATGCCAGTCAAATCTCATTAAGCTAAATGAGACTTTACAGTTGTGTTAGCTAATCATCAGTTAGAATGGGCTAAAACATGATTAAACTCAAGTGTAACCATCCCTTTAATTATAAATTCCAGGCACTGTATTAGACTTCCTTTTAAAATGGGAATGAAAAAAAAAATCAAATATGTATTAAACTATAAGAACAGCCATACCGGGTCAGAGCAATGGTCCATCTAGCCCAGTGTCCTGTCTTCCAGCAGTGGCTAATGCCAGGTGCTTCAGAGGGAATGAACGGAATAGGCAATCATTGGGTAATCCATCCCTCTCCTCCACTCCCCACTTCTGGCAGTCATAGGCTAGGGACACCCAGAGCAAGGGGTCATGCCTGACCATCTTGGCTACTAGCCATTGATGGACCTGTTCTCCATGAATTTACCTATTTTTTTAACTCTGTTATAGTTTAAAACTACAAGCAAATTAAAATAAAATATCACAACCATTAAACATCCATTTAAGGCTTTTCAGTTACCCATCTGCTCTGTCTGGATCCCTCTGGGTAACTTGATATTGCATAATCAAATGCTACATCAGACCAAAAATCAGATGAGACTTTTTTTATAATAATCTCACACAATTTAGTCTGTCATTTCCTAGTAAAAAGACAGAAAGCAATTGGTTCTATCTTTCTAAAAAGAAATAACTTATTCCAAAATGGTTTTGATCTGACACTGCTATTTTTACCATTAAACATAAATAAAACTAAATATTCCAACTGTCGGTTGATTTAAAATCAAGCAGCTCAGTAATGTTTTCATTGTTATTCAGTAATTTTGTTAACTCTGAATGGCACCTAGAGGTTGCTTCCCTAAAAGCATTGTATTCCAAAAGCTGTGTCAACGGACCTCAATTATTTGTCTCGCAACTTACACTCCTTGTGCCACATAGGTGCTCATGTCACCATCACAGACAGGGAACCAGCACTGGAATTTCTCAAATCAAACGTTCAGGCTAACTTATCTCCCGACCTCCAGCTGCGAGCTGTGGTAAAGGAACTGACTTGGGGAAGAAACTTAGGGAACTTCTCTCCAGGAAAGTTTGACTTTATCTTGGGTGCAGACATCATTTATCTGGAAGACACCTTTGCGGATCTGCTTCAGACACTGGAGCACCTGTGTTCAGAACAAACTGTTATTCTGTTATCATGTCGGATTCGCTATGAACGGGATCAGAACTTCCTGGAGATGCTAAAGGGACGCTTTTCTGTACATGAGGTCCACTATGATCCCAGTAAGGATGTACGTATATTCAAAGCACAGAGGAGCATTCACAAGGAAGACTTTTGACTGCCTTTGTTTCATTATATCAAACACTACTTGCAGATTTGCTACCATTATTTCTAATCAATATAGTTGTACGAATGAGCTTAATTTCAAAAGGATCCAACTAGCTTTGTATACCACATCTGTCGCCTTGGTCTCTAAGCACACCTGAAGTTTGTATGCGTTGCCCTTCTCATCTGTATGAGATAAGATTCATTGTCAAAATGTTCATTATCACTGAGTGAGCTTAGAAAAGGCATATTTAGAACTGATTTAGACTTTCCAGCAGAAAGACTTTCCCTGTGAAAAGTTGGCTTTAATTGAAAACAATTGTTTTGCATGAATATATCATTTGATGAAGGTTGTCCAGTTGTTTGATGGGAAATAACAAAAAAAATTGTTTTGTTTCAAAATGAACATTTCCTTATTTTTGTAACTTGAAACGTTTTCAAAATATCAGACTTTGGGTTTTGCCTCCCCTTTTCTTCCCGTTTTTGTCACTGAATGTGATAGAATGAAGAATGTTGAGGGTTTTTCCTTTCACTTCTTTCTATTTCCCTTCTTTTTCTTTTTCCTTTCTGTAACTTTTTAAAGCTCCCTCAACTTTGAAAAAGTGAGAGAGTGGAAAAATGTAAAATAAAACTGCAGAACCAGGTAGCTGTCCCAGGACACCCCATTGTGCTTACAGAACCACCCCGCCTCGATTTCCCTCTGAGTTTCCCCCAGAATAATCCAGTCACAAGCAAAGTCTTTGAAACAATAATCCTCTTCTCCTGGGGTCTAATTTGTTCGATATCATTCAGTTCCCACAAGGATTCCTTTCTGCTCATCTTCAGGTTTAGGACATAAGTCCTCCCTGCAACTATGGCTTTAAAGTTTTGCTTCACCAAGGTGTAACTTACCCTGCAAGTCGGGGATCTCACAGTCCTCTGTCCTGGGCTTACGTACTGGTTGATTTCTTTATTCAGCAATTCCCTACTGTCCCTCAGGCCTCTCCCTTATATATACACATAGGCCTGGCCTGGCTTCCTGTCACATGACCAAAATCATTGTCCCACCTGGGGAAGGCAAGTGAGGCTTGTCACCAATGGACTGAGGCCCATCTCCCCTTAAAGGACCAGCCACCCTGTGACAAACTGTCGCGATGTAATTTTCAAAACTGCTCCAACTTTTGAAGAGTTAGAATAAGGACGTAAGGGTATGTCTAAACAACAGTGGGTGCCACTGTAGTACCGTAGTATAGACACTTCCTACATCAGCATAAAGTGGTAGCTAGGTCCTATGGGGTGGAGCTTTAGCTGTCTCCCTCTTTGGATCTCCCCAAACTTTCTGATGGGAGTGTGAGCCCTGGTCCTCCCACTCTTCTGCACATCTCTCTCTCTGGCCAGCTCAGCTTGAGTCTCCACTTACTCTCGGTTTCTCTCAGTCCTGGGTTCTCACTGGCTGCACTTTCCTCACACTGTTTCTTTTAATTTACGCCCAGACTCTGTGTTTTTCTCTCTCTCTGAGGGTCCCCACTGCTGGCCTCTGGCCCTCCACTGTCTCCCTCTTTTCCTCCAGTTTCCCATCCCTCTGACAGTAGGGGTCACCTCCACTCCATAACACGCTGACAGAAGAGTCACCCTAAACACACCCTAAATCATATATTCCCAGGCAGGTTTGAGTCCCTTTACCAGATTTACAGGTTGTTTTGTTTCTAGCAGGTCTTAATAGTTGCAGTTAGGGAACAGTATTATCCTTTGTATTATGGCAGTTCCTAGACGCTCCAGTCAAGATCTGATCCCCATTGTACTATGCGCTATGTAGGCAGAGAGTAAGAAGCAGTGAGTGTCCCAACGAGCTTACATTCCAACAAAGACTTATGCACGTTTAACTTTACATGCTGTGAGGAGCTCCATAGTAGCCAGTGGGATTAGTCACAATATGTACGATTAAGTGCATGCATAAGATTTTTTGCAGGATTGGGGCCTAAATGAATGAACAAACAAGTTAAAACAGAATTTGATTAGAAAAAGGAATGGGGCAGAGAAGAAAACAAATAGAAAATAAAACCAGGAAAAGATTATATGAAAATGAAGACTGTAAAGGAGAAAAAGGTGTGTGAGAAAGCAAAAGTATTCAAATATCAAAGGGCAAGCAGCTATATCTCCCAATGTGTTTGTAAAGCAAAAAAATCCATATTTTTCTTATCTGCAATAGCTTTCTTCTGTTGCATGCTCAATTTATCAAGGCCTCAGTTCACAGAAGAATTTTTAAGTATGTGCTTAACTGTAAGCATGTGTTTAAATCACATGTGTAAGTTCCAAACATTAGTGCTTTCCTTTCCTGAACAGGCCTGTACGAAGTGTTTTCCCTGGGTCCATTTCCATCATTCTTATTTCTCAGCATTGAAGACTACTCAGATCTGATTAGTTAAGAAGGGTGATTTTAAGCAAGGAAGGAGGACTGGGCCTGAAATGCTCTATTTTGTGGATCTGTTCTTTGGAATGTTTTCTTGTAATTCACAATCCACAAGGTGTCACTAAAGCTGTAGACACATAGTTCAAAGAAAACCAGTAGAATGAAAACAAGTATTAATTCCGATTAGGTGAAGGAAAAATTGCATCTTCAATTAAAAACACCGTACACCTAAATCATAAGCCATAATTTAACAGTAAATAAAGGTCATTCAATAAAAGATCTCATGGATCATTTGAACAGTGTTAAGCAAAATGTAGAACATTCATGTTCTCTGGTTTGTGGCTGTCCTCCCTCTAGATCCTGGCTTTCAATTACCTCTCCGTTGGCCTAATTTCCCATGCTGTCCACCTTTATTCCTCTCACCTCTTTATCTGTCATTACTATACATGTAGTCATTCTTTTAGGGCTTGAGCTTGCCAAGGGTTTTGAAATGGAACCTTTTGTCCTTCTTGGGGTCAAAATGAGTTTTCAGAGGAAAAGCAGCAATGGTAGCATTTTGCTGGCCTCATCACCAGTACAGGCCACATTCACACTGTGTATGCCTTTGCAACTTTGCCATTTGTTTGCTGAATGGAGATTGTGCCCTACAGTTCATGCTGCTGCTATGTCTAGTTAGATCCTACTGCTTTTCTCTCCTCCGCTGGCCCTGGGCTGCTGGCTCACTCAGGCAACATCACTGCAGGATTATCTGTGAAGAGGGCAAGTGTTGTGGTTGAATTCTTTCTCCTTTGAATTGGATGCGTGAGGCAATAAGAAGCTGCCAAGAACATGTAGCCACACTGGGTTTTTTTCTTTACTCATGGGATGAATGTTACGTTTAAGTGTAAAGACATTAAAAAGGGCAGCGGTGGAACTTCAAATTCTCAAAACTGAGCTCAACTCTAAATAAATGAATACAGAACTCATTTTGGCTACCCCCGCCCCCCGTCCTTTGTTAGAGGATATCATATGGTGGCCCTGTTCCTGGTGAAGCCTCCTGTGTGGCCATCGTACAAGTGGTGCACCTGCCCCCATCTCTCCTTTCTTCCAGCGTCCCCATCAACCCCATGCCATTGTTTCAAGTATAAATAGCCCTCTGTAGCGTTAATTTGTCACAAGAAGTCCCACAACCATCAGCTAAACCTCCCCTGCACAGTCTAAACAGTTCAGTCAATCTTTCAAGTCCTGGCAGTCTGTCAGCACCCCCTGTACAGCTCTGGCATCTCAGCGACGCTGTGGCTCTCCATGTAATGCCAGCATCTCTCACCGTGCCTCACACCAGCCCCTGTAGTACAGCTCCAGCTCTCAGGTACCGTTTTGGTGTCTCACCCTGTCTAGCTGGGTTGCTTCTCTGCCCAGGTTCATTCTCAGGTTTGATTCTAGCTCTTGCCCAGAGACATCAGCTGGCTCACGCCTCCGTCATTCCTTAGCCTCCAGCCTTCTGGCTCAGAGAGCCAGCAGGCATTTTCCACAGCTGCTTTCAGCCCTCTCTGGTCTAGGGCAATTGTAGGTGACCCCCAACTGCCGTTTGCTTTCACTTGCCTGATGTGGCTTGCTGCTCCCCCAGGAAATTCTGACCTCTCTGTCCTGCCGAGGCATCTCCTCTGTGAAGCTCTCAGTCCAGCTCTGCTCTTCTTCTGCGCTCTGCCTCAGGACTCTGGGCTCTGAACTCTCATTCAGAGCATGCGTCCCTGAGGATTCAGGACTCAGTCAGTGCCCGTAGGCAACTCTAACTCACCAGGTCTGGAACAGGAAAGCTGGGCCCGCTGTCATTTAAGAGGTCATCGACCCTTTTACGAAGAACAGACATGGTGTATCACACAGCCAGGTATGAAATTTGGCTTGTACATGACTCGTTTTAATATTTTCCTAGCTTCTCATTTCTTCTTACGCAGAAGACAGTAACCAATTCGTCTGTCAGCAGCAGTCCAAAGAAGCAGTTGCCCGAATTGGAGGTGTTCTTACATAGACGATTGCCCACCTAATAACACGAAAGAGCATGCGGGCTCTAGGACTCCATGGTGAATCTGTGGTTCTTAGGGCCAGTGGCTGGACCTTATGTGCTTGAAGTACACATGCATTTCTGCTAAAAGCCACCTGTATGAAAGCAGCACCTACTTTCTTAACAGCTGGGCTCCATGGGTGCATTCAGTCACAGTTGTTGACTTCAGTTACAAAGAAAAAAGCCCAGCGTTTTACTCATTAGCCATTCCAAGCGCTCAGAGACAAGGCAGGCTGCTGGATTCCATTCACATCATCCGTCACACAATTTTTATTATGCTCTGCCGAGTTACTCCTGGCAAAGCCCTTTCCAGGCTTACAGCGGAGTCACTGATAATGACAGTTTGTCCTAAACAAATATTATTACTGTTTGTGAGCTGCAAGAAAGCATGTTTCCATGTCTCAACTTGACCTTAACAAAAGGATTTTTCTTCATTGTAAGCTGAACATATTTGATATGGCCATCATTAAGAAAGGATAAGGGAAGCGAACAATCATGGTGTACAGCGTGGCTATTAAGAATAAAACTGCTTTTTACAGTTTGGATGGATCCTCACAACCATGAACTGAATGGCTGTTTCATCAGTTGTTAAGGGGATGTGCTTCTGTTTTTAAATTAAGTTGTACTGTTGAGCTAGCAATAGCAAAAGAGGACACAGGCTCCATAAAAGTCTCCTGGTTGAAGTGTTTATGGTATCTTGGCCACATCCAGATGTTTGAGAAAATTGGTGGACAAAAAGAAAAAAAACACAAAGTAAAAGGACCAGTTGAAATAGAAAAGTGTTTAAACAAGTAAACAAAAGTGAAAGAGTCAAGTTACTGCAGCTTAACGAATGAGTCAAAGAAAAAGACAATTCAATCAATGTAGCCATTAACACTTTTAAGTGGAAAGGGTGGGGGGAACAAGCATAACAGATGGTTAAAAAACAAGAGACATATGCAATTAATTCTATTTAAAGAGCTACCAAGTTTAGAAATTAAAAACAAGTGAAAAAGAAGGAAAAAAACTCCTCCAAATTTACAGCCACTAGATCCAAAGACACTAAAGTGGAAGAGTATGGTTTTGATTTTCATTAAATACAAAAATATGAAGCCCAGTGAGGGCTGTGAAAGGGGACCTCAGGACCTCTACACAACCTACATGAAAGAAAATCTGGAATCCTGGACGATGGACTGATTCCATTCTGTCATCTGAAGAATTATTACATTATTAATATATCCTAATTCGCCATTTTAGCAATCACACTGACTCTGTGTGTTGCAAGACAGTCAGATTCCATTGATGAATTTTATATGGCTGCTTCCACCCCAGCACTGTTTGGGTCAATGTGGGGATACCTGGCTGTGCACTAACATAATAAAACGGATGACGACAGTTACAGAATCCCAGGTGAAAATGTCTTTTGTTTCTCCTTTGTGTCAATGCAGTGTTTAAGACACAGACATGGATTTCATGATGAAATCTGGCTCTTTTTACTTGTGCAAGACTCCTATGCCTGTCACCGTAAGAGTCCTGTTGAAGTCAACGGGAGATTTACAGAAGTACAGTTGTACTTGGACTCTTGTTGTGACACTCCCATTGATGGGTGATGAATTTTAAAAAGACAAATAAATATTCCATTAGGAAATTCCTGGTCAGTTAAAGCCATAGGATTCCAGGCATGGAGGTGGTCAGGACATTGACCAGGACTCATTGCTATGAAGCCATGTTGCCGTTACTGAAATCTTCAAGCGTGTGACATTTCATAAAAGAGTGAACTTGTCTGAAATGTCATTAACACTAAGAAGATGTTTAGTAATATTTAAACCATAAGGACCAAATCCTGTTCTCTGCTACACCCAGACAGCCATTTTCAATAAGGTGATGTGGCTGAAATGGAGGGCAGAATTTGGCCTTAACGTAAGAAAAAAACTACATCTTGTGAAGGTATTTTTTGGTCAGGGCAAAAGACCCATTCTTGTCAGGAAAGCAGCTCTGCATACATGTGATAGAGGCTATGTCTAGACTGATGACGGCAAATTCGCTGCTGTCAGATCAATGTCTCTGGATTGACTGAGCGGTTTGTGTAGACCCGCTCAGTCGATCCAGAAATTGACGGAGGAAAACCACCTCCATAAGTGGTACAGCGCAGTGTGGTCGGCACACGGAACAGCCACAGCGAAGTCAACGGGAGATATGCAAGTTTTTTATGTCACTTGCGTATCTCCCATCGACTGCTGCTGAATCCAGAAGGTAAGTGTAGACAAGGCCCCAGGGGTATGATTTTAATATTTTTGCTAGTAAAAACTATGTAAATGTGGTAGCATCTCTGCAATAGTCTAAATAAAGTTACCATCAGGTTGCCTAGTAGTTACCACCAGTACCTTCATATGGTATAGTATTACCTGACTCCTTTTGCAACAAAATTTGAGCCGAATTTTACACTAGTACTCATGGGGTTTAAGTCCTAGTGTAACCCTCTCATTGATGGGATGGTGGATTTTCAAAAAGAAATGTTCCATTAAGAAATTATGTGGTCGTTGAAAGCTCAAAAGCTCCCAGCCATGGTGTGGTGATGGAGGACTTCACTGAGCTTAATGGAGAGGCATCTGCTTAGAGCAGTGCTGAATTTGGTCCACTGGCTTATCCCCTTGCTGTTTGACTTTATTTGTGGATTACGAAAACAGTTCTAATCTTTGCACAAGCACAGTGCCTCACTGTATTTTGTTCTGCCACTTTGTTTGCAGTGTTGCTGTGGCCATGGTGGTGGTAGAGAGACGAGAAGGGTGAGGTAATATCTTTTACTGGACCAATTTCTGTTGATAAAAGAGACAAGCTTTTTGAGTTTACACAGAGCTCTTCAGCTTGAAAGCTTGTCTCTTTCATCAATAGAAGTTGGTCCAATAAAAGACATTACAGATCACAAAAATGATTATTCCCCTCTACTCGGCATTGGTGAGGCCGCATTTGGAGTATTGTGTTGTTTTGGGCCCCCCACTACAAAAAGGATTTGGACAAGTTGGAGAGAGTCCAGCGGAGGGCAACAAAAATGATAAGGGAGCTGGAGCACAAGACTTAGGAGAAGAGGCTGAAAGAACTAGGTTTGTTTAGTCTGCAAAAGAGAAGAATGAGGGGGGATTTGATAGCAGCCTTTAACTACCTGAAGGGGGTTCCAGGGAGGATGGAGCTAGGCTGTTTTCAGTGGTGGCAGATGACAGAACAAGGAGCAATGGTCTCAAGTTGCAGTGGGGGAGGTCTAGGTTGGATATTAGGAAAAAGTTTTTCACTAGGAGGGTGGTGAAGCATTGGAATGGGTTACCTAGGGAGGTGGTGGCATCTCTATCTTTAGAGGTTTTTAAGCTGCGGCTTGACAAAACCCTCGCCGGGATGATTTAGCTGAGGATAGTTCTGCTTTGAGCAGGGGGTTGAACTAGATACCTCCTGAGGTCCCTTCCAACTCTAATATTCTATGATTACCTCAGCTGCCTTGTCTCTCTATTATTACTTTGGATAGTACTAGATTAAAACAATAGTATAGGTTTTACAAGGGGATGTTCAATACATTGAAAGGCAACAAATTGAAAACCAATAAAAGAAAATACCTTTTCCACACAACACAATTAGCCATAGAACTCACTTCCACCACAACAGTAGGTTTCAAAGAAAAAATTAGACTTCTATAAAGAGAGAAAATAGCAGAGGATTAAAAATAAATAAAAAAGACCAGTAGTTTTCGGAAGGAACATAAAACCGTGTGCTTCAGGGCCTAAACCAATCTCTTAATTAATTTAAACTAATGAATTAAGTTAGGAAGAAACTTTCCCTATGGGCAGGTTATCCCATAACAGCCTACAGCAGGATTTCTTCCATCTCCCTCTGAAATAGCTAGTACAGGCTACTGTGGGAGATAGAATACAGGACTAGCTGGACCATCGTTCTGATCATGGTTGGCTATGTTCCTATCTAGCTAGCTCCTTTGTAACAGCTGCCCCCAAAACAGTCTAAATGGAACCTCCTCCGCAAAAAAGAGACTTCGTCGAGTTTTTAAAAGCATGTTTATGTGATTGATGTGCACATCAATGTTTGTGTAAAAAGGGCGTTATGACAGTTTATACCACAAAAGTTACAGTAAGAAAAAGCACTGCTTTATGACAATAATTCACAAATTCACAAGGATCACTTTAATATACAAAGCAATTACTACTATTCTGAAACACAAAGCAGCTAATATGTACATAGTGTTAATAAAATGCATTATAACTCAGTACAGTTTTTTAAAAACATTTAAAGCACAAAAAGATTAAGTAAAAAAAATTAAAACAGGGATGTTTCTAGAATTTAGGGAATTGTAACAAGAACTTATTTCCTACATCAAGGTTTCTTTGTTTAGTAATTTAACTCCCAACAGAATGGTGGAGTTAAACTTGAAATACCCTGTTTTATGCTGATAGTTTTGGGTAAAGGATCAGAAATGGGGGTGAGGTGAAATTTACCCTTTCCATCTTAAATTAAAAAATAATAACAATAGTTAATAATAATCCTTGCTCTAGAAATCTCCCTGAAAAACATTGTTCTAAAAAAAATTTCAAATTATAAATCTGACCTAGAAATGATTTATTTTTGATGTGAACAACTGATATGTGGACAAGTATGCGAGAGGGTGGGGCGGGTGGGAACAGTTGCTACTTAGCATCTCTCTCTGCCCCTTCCCTTTCCCATGCCAGAAAGTCCATACAAGCAGTACAGTGTTAAATTTCATACAAATTTGCAGTTCTATAATTGTATTTCTTTTTAAATATAAATAATTTCATTACATACACAAACTGGAGTGGCACCTGGATAAGATATAACTTGGGTACAGCACTCTGCTATCGCCAGTTCTTAACCTTGACCATTTGCAGATGGTTGATGGGCACAAGGCCCTTTTCCTGTTGGTTCCCTTCTTCGTGTTATCTCAGATTTCCCCTTACTTCACAGAAATGCCGCCTGAGGCTGAACTCAACGAACTGACTTTGATAGCAGTATGTTTCCAAGTCGTAAGTACAGCAAATGGTCAGCTTCTGTTAAATGTGCTAACCTTGGATCATTAACCCCCTCCTGCACCCTTTTCCCTGCCTAATGTATGTCTCCTGAGGACAGTTAACTTTCCTACTTCTTGCTGGTGAGAATGAGATCTAAAATTACCACTGTACATAATGAACCAAAAACTGCAGCTGGGACCTGCACTTGCAGTACCAGAACGTAGACAGGTCAAGGGCTTTAATTTGTGCTAGACAAATTTGCCTGTTCAGTTCTCTTCACAGGCTATGGTTCTAAAAAAATACATTCCAAGCTGAAACGCCTGAAATACAAACCCTCTTTACAAACTGAATCTGGTCCCGCTCCCTAAAGGTACGGAAATATTTAAGCTACATCCGTCAACAGAGCTGAACCCTGTTTGTATGTTAGTTTGAATCCTCCCAAACAAGCTCAGCTTCATGATATGTTCAGGTCCCTCTCGGATCAGTGTCGTTTATAACTAGTACATTCAGAAGATCAAGGAAACCAGTCCTTAGTCACGCTCCACACAAACTGACTATAGCATATTTGAAAAGCTTACATTACAAGGGGATAGCCAAGTCATTAACTCCCCTCACTGCCATTGCAAGAGAGAGTTAGTTGTGCTTTTTTTTTTTTTTTAAGCTGACTGGACAAGCTATCACTAGGCGCACCTCCATTCCTGGTACCGAGAATTTGTAAATCCTTTTGCAATTGTTTTCTTGGGATGCAGCTCCTGAAACGTGCAGCCAGATCTCAAGTGACTGAAAAGGTTTCAGTTTCCCTTCCAAATTAATTCCCCTCTCTCACTTGAGATCTTTGAATTAGTTCTGTTGTGCCTAAAAATAATTTAACATTCATCCCAGATGTGTTCCTAAGTAACAGAATTGGATCCTTGCCCGACACCCTGATATCTAGCCTTCTGGTACTGCCAGATCAGATCCCTTGCCATTTTGAAGCAGCACCTGCTGAAAGTCAGGTGCTAACAGGCTTCATGCTGAAAGCTTTTCATGAAAGAGTCAACTGATTTGTGGAGGGGGGTGAGAGACACAAACAAGCAGTAGGCTTGTAATAACTCAAGCAAAACTAAAGTCCAATTGCTCTAAGGTTTTTTCTTTTTTGTAAAAGTGCACATCTTATCAAACATTTACGAAGAGTATCACATAACAAAAATAAATACACAACCTTTCCTTTAGGTCACTGGCGAACGTTATGTCACTAACTCTGTTCTCAGGGCAAAAAATGGCAATACAAGCAGGGTCTCAGAAACTCAGAGAAACCCTCCTACAACTGCCACAGGTTTGTGACCACTGATAATGAACTCACTTTAAGTGTAGACTTGTTCTTGCTTTACCCTGCAAAAAGCACTGACTGTTTTTAAAAATAAGCAGAGACCAGTTTTAATTAACAGATGACTGCCTGCAGCTGCTGTCTACTGGAAGCCTAGATTAAAAAAACTCTAATATAAATTTAGATCAGAAACGTTACGTATAGGGTAGATTTTCCTTGTTAAATCAAACTTTATTTTTTCCTGAGTCTTTGTATGGTTCCAAACAGCCCGCCTTTTTGGTCAACATTTAGTACCAGACAAGCAAGTAGGTCTGAGACACAAAGACAAACTATAGAACAACCAGAAGCCCACAGATGACTTTGTCCTGAAGAGCATGACTAGCTGGAATTGTGCTTTCAGATACTAGCAATGCTGCTGGCAACTGTCCAGATCTGGGGAAAATCATTGGTCAAATAAAAATGCATAGCTCCTAACCCGTGAGTTTAAAAGAAAAGTCTTACCAGTGGTTTCTTAGAAAACCCTTCCAATTGTTTTTGCCTTTGTTATATAGCTGCCAAAGAGACAAAGCACAAAAGTGAATAATTTTGAGGGGGGGAAAAGAATTTTTAAACATTTGTTTACATTATTTCAGAATCTCCATCTAAGAAAACACACAAGCCATGAAGGATGAAATAAAATAGTTGAAAATGGATAACTGAGCAACAGCACAAAAAATCAATACGCGCCTGAATAATGCAGCCCAAACCTACTGAAAAATGTAAGCGCGTGTACACACACACACGAAGTAAAAATTGTTTCTGACCTCAATATACTATAATACTCAGCATTCCTGACTTAAAAGCTCTCAGAGCTGTAGATTATATACTGTGTGTATATATATATATACATATATATGTACATATTATACATATGTATTTTTTCCAAGAATATCTAAATTAAGAGAGCACCTCTGACAATATCTTAACTGTCTTCTTGGTGCTTTTGTTTTGCAAAATAATGACATTACAAAAATTATATTTGAAATCAGTTCTTGTTTATTATGAACATAATGGATCTAGCCCTTTCTAACCCTCTCTTCAGTTAAACCAGGCTATCAACACTTGAAAACTCACTACCGTGAGATATAAAACTAAGCCCCCCATTTAGTTTCAGCAGAATTTGTTCTACAGCAAAATGGCCCTACTTTATAAAAGCTGACTACCCCCAACACCTTGCTATTTGCTACTCAGTAAATTAATCACATCTGAATGGATTCCTGTATTGTCTTCTACTTTTCCCTTTTTGGCCAACGTGAATAGTAAAGCATAAATTGGTAAACTCAGCCAGTCCTGTACTTGGTCTAATATGATAATTTTCATTGTTGGCTTGTTTAATTTCCATTAAAGAAATCCAAGTCCCCAAATCCTCAGTGCTGCATGCACAAAAATAAAGATCCTTGTAGATCTTTGGGTACTTTAGCATAAGACTTTAGAGGGTTTTTTTGTGTGTGTCCATAATGTGGATGAGGGTCTGGACTGATAACCCTGAAGAGTCTATACAAATAGCATGGACGTTGGCAATGCGAGCTTTCCCACAATGCCCAGTGAATATGATTCCACTTTGTCCTGGAAGGAGCATCTCTGGGGCTAACAGTTCAGTCCTCAATCAGTTCAGTTCTTGGTGTCTCTCTGCTGAGAGACAATCAACAAGGATGCTGATTAGGGCAAATATCTAAAAGAAACAGATCTGAGATCGTCAACTAATTTCATGAAGGTGAAACCCAAATTTTTACAAACAGTTGGGTCCATAGTGGGAAACACCCTGCTTCATGTAAAGGTATTTACAACCTTTATAATTCTCAGAGCTGGAGTCATTAAATAGAATTGATAATGAGGAAATCAACAGTCCACTCACTCCTGCAATATCATCAGGGATTCTGCTTCTCGCACTAATTCTGAAAAAATGCCATGCCTTTATAAGTGATTTGTTTAAAGCGGGGGCTACAAATTCACTGCAATATACATAGTCTCCATCTTTAAGAATCTGCCAATTTTAATAAAAGCACATCTGAGAATTTAGGGGCTTTCTTTTAAGTTTGCATCACTAAACTCATAAAGTGACCTCTAAATGTTAAAAAAATAAAATAAAAAAGGAAAATTAGTCCTCTACTGCAGATAAAAATAGGCCATGTATAAAAACTACTTAATCTTAGATTTGAAAACTCATCCTTTCATTCCTGATACTCAAATTTCAATTTTGTTTAATTTCACATATAAACAAAACTTGACCTGAAGTTATCTTTGACCCTAATTTAAACAATAACGCTACAGATTTAACCTTGCTCTTTCTTAAACCTCTTGGAAAATGAATGCCCTCTCAAATAAAAAGCCAGAACCTTTAATACTGCTAATAGCTGTTTGACTCAATTGCTAATAGTCCTCTCAGTTGCTTTTATAATGCCATGTTGGCTGTCTCTCCCTTTAAAAGGATCTTAAATTTGAAAATTTACCTTAAACAGATTGAGTGACCAGAAGAAAATATTAGCTAATACTTAGGTAGCCTAGGTATTAGTACAGACCAGTCTTGTGTGTATGTCTATATACACAAAGCTTGAAATAATAACTAGGACCTGCGGCCCGGAGCAAACTTATATAATCAAATGACCAAGTTAAAACATCACAGTCTGGCTTTAAAGGGCCAATACACAAACTAAGCATGATTCTTTTTGACACACAATGGATATCCTAATATCGAGTACAGCATTCACTGTTTTTAACATGATGCATCTACTGTTTCTTGCCACGTATTTCTGGGGAAAATAACTGTTCCCTCAGTGCATACGCAAGGGCCTGATCCTGCAAACGTTTGAAGCATGTGAGTACCTTTACTCAATAAGTGAAGTGTTTGCTGGATCTGGCCCTGTATATTAAAACCATCCACTGAATAATTTATGTAAATTTATGGTTAGGATGGCCAGGTTCATAGTCAATATTTTCCCCACGCACAGTTCTCGTCCTAAAAGTGGGATTCAGTAGGGAATATTTAGTCACATTTGTAGTCCTCCTCATATTTAAGGTTCTCCTGGAGGTGGTCTTACAAGATATATTAAGATCTATTTTAAGTATAGAGGGAGGCCTCAGAGTTTGAAAAAGAATTTAGCAAACCAGTGTTCAACCTATTTGTTTGAGAAGATTTGGGCCACAGGAATTCCATGTTCATCAATACATTTATACATAGAGTTGGCTATTGAGTTGTCTTGGATAAAAATAGGTAGTGCTTTAAGCATTACTCTTATTTTACTGTGTAGCTGTCTTCTAAACAAAAGCTATTCACTACTATACCTTTGTGTACTTTGAGTTCATTTCCCATCCAGTATCAAGATGTTTCACTCAGATGGTGATTTCGTTTAGTGTGTTCAAAATATGAACACACAGACAAACACACCTGCTTCAAGAAGCAACAACCGACCAGTAATGGAGCCAGTTTCAATGAAATGGTCTCTGAGGTATGGAGAAGCTTTTATCAATCCAGAAGCTGGAGAGATTACAGATTACAAACCAAAAAGCCTTCTGGGCTCCTTTAATAGTTGTCTCTCCATTATCTCCACACTAAGAATCTGTATATGGAGCTCCCTTCATTTGGCATGCCATTCAGCCATATATTAGTATTGTTTATAATGAATACGTGAAACCACGTATCAATTTGGCAACCATTGCTTCTTCATTGCATTGCACCATACCTACTTTTATATATATGTGGCCCACAAAGTACTTCTGACCAAGAGGCTGGGGTGATTCTCTCCCTAAGGCAATCAAAAGAGCTCAGCACAAACTCTTGAAATCATACAAAAGAACCCACCCACCCCCAAGTCTTCACAAATGTACATTATTACTTCTTGAAAAGCATGGGGGGCATGAGAAAGAAGTCTTTTCTTCTTCATCTTCACGCTCAGGATAGTTGGTGATGAAAATAATCTCTTGAGGGGAGAAGTGGAGGCAAGTGTTTGAACATTCACAGTTTAATGCAAAGCACAGACGAATTAAATTCTGTAGTTGCTTTCAGGCAGTTTTGCGCATAGAAAAAAAAGAAATGTTTAGAAAATAAAAAGTTTACTTTGTCTCTCTGGTTGTGGGCAAAACCAGTCTCTATCCCACCTTGACAAGTGAAAATGAGATCCAAAATTAATCTGATTTGTGGCAGTAAAGGTCCTTAAGTGCTTTCAGCTCCTCAATCAGTGTCTTGTTTTGGTTTTCAAGCACAGCCACTCGGTTTTCTAGACATTTCACGTATTCCTTCTTCTTCCTGCGACACTCCCGCGCAGCTTCCCTGGAAAGCAAAAAAAGCCATTCAAATCCAGAACGAGACCATGAGCTGCTTTCACGCTTGACTGTTCTGGTCAAACTGCCAAACCAGCAGTTTCCAGCTGTGGAAGGTCTGACAGCAGGGCTGTGATGGTCTGGGTCATTCTGTAGAAGGCCTGGACCTCCAGGTGATCCCTTGTGATGGTGAAGCTGGGGGCACGATCCCTATTTCTATAATGCCTTTCATTCAAAGATCTCACACTACCCGTCAGCTACATAAATACGATCATGCAAATTTTATAGATAAGGAAATTGAGGACCAGAAAGTTAAAACTAGTCGCCAAAGATCATAAAGGGCCCAATCCAACTCCCATTAAAATCAATGGAAAGACCCCACTGACTTAAATGAGTGATGGGACAGGCCTAAAATCATAGAGTGGGTGGCAAAGCCAGGAAAAGAACCCAAATCCCTTGCTCTAACCACGTCATCTGGAAGCTGCATAAGACACTTGTGTAACTGACATAAAGGCAATTCATGACTGTGACCCAGGATCTCTTGATGCCAAATGTCAGAGTGCACAGGGGTGCGTATGAGTTTTACGGATTCCCTGGGCCTGGTATTTACATTCTAGTTCACCAAAGATTTCTACTGAACACCTGTGTCACATTGGTCATCATAATCTTTGCGAAACGCATGTGCAGACAGCGAAGGAGATATGTATACGTATAGACATACTAGAAATTGTGTTCTTAAGGCCTTATAGTTAAAGGCGGTCACAAGAGATGGCATGCCTAAGGTCACGTTACACCAGAAAGGAGGTGGGAGACACATACATTGTTTACTGTGTGTCTTACGATGGAAGTCGATTTGCATAATGAGTCAAATGCTAATGAAGAAATTGTAGGGACTTCAAGAGAAAATATTAACAGGGAGAGGTGAACAGTGAGGGAGGGAACCCTGTTTACAATTGAAGAACATAAGACTGGGCTAATTTATCTAGTGATGCAGAAAGCTGCCCTGGCATCCTTCATGTGGGGGAGACAAGTTGCCAGCGGGCTTGGTCTCGTGAAAAGTGGGTTTCACCACCCTGGTTGTAAAACACTGACTAGGATGTTGGGGTAAGCAGTACCTTAATAGACAAAGGGGTATCATGTGAGCTGAGTTTAGGCTCTGGAATGCATGTTATGATTTTATTTTATACAAAACCCTTTGTTTCCATTAATCCTACTTGCCTCTTCTCCAATCTCTAGTCTTTGTTAAATAAATGTATCCTCGTTTTCACTCTAAACATATCTAAGTGCTGTGTGTTCAGTGGAATTTTGGGAACAGTGCATCGGGTAATTCTGAGAGCGTCCAGTGGTTAAGGGGATGGATGCTGCAGGGAGATGCTCAGAGGACTCTTGGTTGGAGTGTGCCTATCGCTAGCCTAAATGAGGGACCGCGGAGCCTGTGTGGGCTGAGAGGAGAGTGCTTGTGTTTCCTGGGGCTGGGAAAGTCAGGGAGCAGATACAGGCCAGGCTTCCTCACACTAAAGGCAGTTGGTAGGGAGGCGCCTCACAACCCTGGGGACCCCTGAGAAGCGTCAATGACCTCCTACACAGCAATAGCCATTATAGGGACCAGGAAACTTCATGAGGGAATTTCTTCTATCATTGAGGGCTGGGAGAAGAGCATTCTTACACACACCCTTGCAGAAGAAATGTGAAGTATTATTAGAAATGCAGTTGGCTACAACTTCAGGGTTAAGGTTGAATTCTGAAATGGACTTAAAAAGAGGACAAATTTCAGCTTTTCTCCACATAAAGGTGGCTTTTTGGTCTGAAATTTCACAGTCATTATGCCCTGCTGTGTTGTTCTTAATTTCATTTAATAAAGTTTTAACAGGAAGTGTCTGAAATGGGCCATGTGGTTGAAAGTTGTCCATGGCAGTCTCCTTCTGTCACCTGATATTTTAAAAATAAAATCTTGTCTATCCAGACAAAAAATGATTTTTGTGAGATTAATCTTGATTGGATCTGAGGAAATGGGTAATTTTTAACAATATACATATTTAGGGTCATTTTTAGCTATTGTCATAAGAGAAAGTTCATGCACCAGCTTAAGGTAAAGGGGGTGCCAATGGATGGAGGACTGGAGAGAGTATGTACTGCTAGGGGGTTAACTGTTCATTTCCTTGATTTTGTGTTTTTGCGTCAGGTGTGTTCAGCAATTCTGACTGTTTTGCAACCAAGGTTTGATGCACTGTAGCTGAAGAACAGCTCTGGTTAGGCTAAACTACAATATCTTTTAAGAATAGGAAATTTACAAGTTGCACAATCATGTTAATTACAATACTGTCTATAAATCTATGTAATTCTTCAGTATATATTGTCTTCTCATCTATCTCAGGCATTAAATCTTTTTTCCTTCTTCTCTGATGTAACTCGGCTCCTGAAGCACCTAATTAATTAGGCAGGCTAAACAAAGGCAACGTGACTCCTGCAGAAGACACCAGTATAACGTGGACAGAATGGATTTCCCATGTTTTCCTGACATTCTTTAAACAGCAAAGCTTTGACTGTGGGTCGGATTCCAGGCCTCAGAATTGTAACTATGTTTTCTCAAATGGAGGAGATTCTATGGGGTAAACCGTTACAGCAACTATTTACTAATGTCTGAAAGCCATATTGAAAGAGGAGACATGACCTTTTGATCAAAGACCTTTCTACAGTTCAGCACTAGTTACTTCTTCAGTCATTCATGAACAACACTCTGGTCATGTGACGTCCACAGCTTACCAGAAGATAAACTAACCTAGGTAACACAGTCAGCTTTCTGGAATAGCAAGTCACCCTTCAGAACCCCAGGATTTCTTTCCCATCACAGATGACAGATACACTGTTTAATGCGGAGATGTCACCTCATGGCCTAGTCTGCAGCTCAAAGAGGTCAGGGGATCCCAAAACATCCCCACCCCATGGTCTCTTTTCTCTCTCCCTCACCCTACCCACTGCCACTGCTGAGTCCTGAGACTCCAGGCTCAGAGGAACAGCTACTTCTCTACTCCTCCCCTTGGTTCCTGCTGCCTCCAGAGAATAGAGCCCCAGAGGCAAGTGCCCAAGGGGAATGGATGAGATGAGAGAGAGAATTCACCAAAGTAGGAGGTGGGTAGGGGTCTAATGATAGGGGGAATGCACACAAGGCTAAGTTAAAGAATAGAGCAAAGGAGATTGCATAAATGCATTTACTTCAAAAATCATACTTGAAAACGCAACATGTAAAGTATTAAAGGACATGTTCTGCAGTCAAGCAAGATTCCTCTTACCAGTGAAATTTTTACTCCTGGCACAGACTCGAGTTGAAAGGGTAACTCACCCCTTTGCAGAATGAGCTGACAACCAAGCCTTATGGTTTCATAGCCACAATATATTGAGTGACCAGATGTTGTTTGTCTTACTTGGCATCTTTAAAAGTTTGATCTTCGCACAGTGTTTCATAAAGGGGATGAGACAGGCCAGTAATCTATTTGCATGAACAGTTACATGCCCACTCTTCTCAAGACCTGTCAGAAATGCAATGTGTATATTGCAAATTCAACACTTTGTGCTCTAATTCTAGGCACAACTAAAGGAAAATTAACCCTACAAACAGACCTGTTCTTCATTAGACGCACTTCCCTCTTTCGTGCAGCTTCCTCTGCTGGCTGGGTAGGAAGTGCTGGTGAGGAAGCCATGACTACGCCAGGTGCAATGGTGCTGGTGGGTGCTGTGCGAATTTGGTAGGTCTGCACATCTCCGGAGGCAGCTGACAGGGAAGTAAAGTGTTAGGTTACACAGCACTGTGAGAATCCACTGTCAAAATTCTATGTGAATAATACTTAGTCACCTATCTAAACATAACCACATAAAACAAGGTGATGGCTCTGGGCTACAATGTAGGAGGGATTAGCATTATCTGGGTCGTAAATGGCAGTTTATTTCTGGTTTAATATATATGGCTGCAGTCATTCTTGCTGAAGAGGGCTTAACTTGTGACTGACACCTAGATTTATCCTGCAGCTGCTGGTCCTATTCTACACTTTTCTTCCAATGGCGTTTTGA
This sequence comes from Mesoclemmys tuberculata, assembly GCA_007922155.1. Taxonomy (NCBI): domain Eukaryota; kingdom Metazoa; phylum Chordata; order Testudines; family Chelidae; genus Mesoclemmys; species Mesoclemmys tuberculata. The sequence continues at coordinate 5,330,808 of ML675620.1, read as the reverse complement.
CAGTTCTACTTTGTGATAGGTCTTCAAAATAAGCAGGAAATAGCTTTTAGGATCTCCCTAGGCAAACAGTATTTTTTAGGTGCACACCAAATGACTAACTGCAGGTGTGAATTGGTAATTGCATGCATAAGTATCTGGGGAATTTGTGCAGAAATGTAGGATTTGTATCCACAGCAGGCACAGGTGCAATTTAGGCACTAACCTTTAAAATGCAGCCCATAGCACATTATGTTTTATTTCTTTAGAATGATCAGCTTTTATTTACTTGGGAGACTATCACATTTTCACTAGAATACATACTATTACTTGAAAAAATGGCTTTAAAAAAAACCCAAAAAAACCCAAGACAGAAGATCAACAAGACATATTTTCCTCATACATATACATTAATCCAGTGGTTCTCAACCTTTCTAATGCCGTGACCCCGCAATACAGTTCCTCATATTGCGGTGACCCCAAACCAAAAAATAATTTTGGTGGCTACTTCAAAACTGTAATTTTGCTACAGTTATGATTCGGAATGTAAATACCTGATATGCATTATGTATTCTCATTGTATAATGATTACACACAAAGCACCTTACACTTACACAGTATTGTGTGTATGGTATGTGTACTGTTTTTACATTATTAACCTTTTTTACACCAGCAGGCTGTCTCGCAGGCTCTCTTGGCTCTCCGCCTCTTGGCTCTCCGCCTCCTAGGCTTCTGTCCTCCGGCGCTTGCTGCGTCCGCCCACTGATGACGTCAGCAAGCGCCGGACACACGTAATGCGCTGCTATGGACTGTGGAGCGTTCCCCCCGCTTCCCCCGCCCCTTAGGCCCCGGACGGATGATGCAATCACGTCTGCGCATGCGCGCAGGCATTCAGTTTGGAACGCGCATCCATAACGGTGTGCGTTCCAGCTGAATAGCGCTGCTACAGATGGTAGCGCGACTTCTCAGCGGCTAAAGCCATCGGAAATATGTATTTTCCGATGGCTTTAGGCGACCCCTGTGTTTTGGTCGTTCGACCCCCGCCGGGTCGCGACCCACAGGTTGAGAACCGCTGCATTAATCGGAATGTACTAATACTCATCAAGGCTTGAAAGTCTGTTGCTTGAATGACTTGAACAGAATCAGAGGAAAATCAGAAGCATCTTTTGTTTAAAAAACTTTTTTTCTGTTTTGTAGTGCCAGGAACAACATTAGGAAGGAACAGTGCTTTCTAACCGGAGAGGGAAATAAATTACTGGTAAAGGAAAGTTTCTTTATGGAAAGAACATTGTGAACAGCTCTCTGCCCAAAGAACAGGAAAACATTCCTAAAACTTTACTTCTAATTTATCATCATTTTAGAAAACCACATGACAGAAATCAAGAACTCTCAAGAAATTTGTCTCACTGGTATGGGGAACAGATAGCAAACATTCTCTTAAAAGAGCTGAAGGAAAAACGGTATGGACAAAAGCAAAAGCTTCTAGGAACCGAAATAGAAGTATTTTCTATATTCAAAATATCTTCAGTCTGTTCTAAGTGAGAGAAAATGGCTCTAAGAAAATGTGACATGTGGTTTTGCCTGAAATTTATTTTACCTGTTTTGGAAATTGATCTGTGCCAAAATTGTTCATTCCTTTTTCTGACATATTTCAGGAAACTATTTTGGCAAGTTAAAGTCCCCTGGAACTAACAGAACACAAAATGATGAATTATGAAGGTTTGTACCTTGTACAACAACTTGGTTGCTCGGTACAAGAATCTGTTGTCCATCAGTGGTCTGCGCATATTGTAAAATGGTGGTGCCAGGCTGGGTTGCAGCTGCGTTTGTCATGGTCAGTGTCTGGAGGCCCTGTACTCCATCTGTGCCATTGTTAGCCAATTGTATTGCTCCTCCTTGGGTGATAGCAACTGAAAGCGATATAATAGTTAAAAGATTAATTTATTCAATATCCTACATGGTTATTTACGGTTTACAACCCAGCTACAGAAGAACAATTTGGAACATCTGAGTTCAATCCCTTGCACAACTACATATCTTAATATCAGATACGTCACTGGCCATTTCAGAAGTCCTCATGCTTCAGCACTGACCTACTATCATTTAATTCAGTACCATAAGACTGCCACCTTTCTATTAGACAAAATTATAGACCAAGCTTTGCCTCCTACCAATCACATCCCTTCCAATGTAGAACCAAGAATTGTCTTCTTTATCAAGTTGATGGTTTTCTTATTGGCTAACTAGCTACTCTCTTCTCTTTTCACTTTTTCCCTCTCCCTCTCCTTTCTCTAATTCCTCTTCTCTACATGCTTTTCTCCTCCATTTTCACCGTGATGTGTCCACTTTGTTCTCCAGCTTGAATCCCCTTCTCCACTACCTCTCCATCCCTTTCCCTTGCATTGTTTCCACACAAACATATCCAGTCTCTCATTTCATCTAATAATTATGTTTCCCCTTTTCTTTCATCCCTCAATCTTCTGATTTCCATCCCCGTATTCAGGCTGCAGTAGGAGCACATCTTAATAGATCCCCTCATTCATTGCCTCTAGCGTATTCCTTCGCTCTTCCACATATATGCCAGGATGTATCAGACACAGCAGGTATTTACAGGAACAGTATTTGTTCACCAATGGTAGAAATGCAGTGTCAGCAACATCAGTCTCTAAAAATATCAAGAGGCAGACTGGGGAACAGACCAGAGAGTAACTATAGCAAAATGGTTTTAAAAGGACACTTATAAGAGGAATACATGATCTGATAGCTCTTCTCTTCCCCTTCTTGTACACTTAACAGTGAATTCCTTTCTTTGTTTTAGCTGATGTTTATGCCTATTATTTTATTGCTGCATCTTCCTGTTATTTTGCCCAGTGATTTGGCTCAAAGGTGGCATATCCATAAAATGTAATGAATAAAGAAATTGCAAACACAGAAATGGAACTTTATTATGCATTTCAAATAAGGTTATTGAAGCCCTGCTTTTTTCTTGTCTATCTGAATATGTAATTGCTAATTTGTAGTTGTTATATATTACACGTGTTCAACATTTTAAAGCCAAAACTATGGAAATATGAGCTAAATAGGCAAATTTCTGAAATGCCCCAACAGCTTTCCCCTGCCAAGAAAGTTTTTAATTAAGGTTAATCCCTTTTGTACCTTGGAAAGTAAAACATATACCATACTAACAGCAACCAACAGGCCCCATGGATGTAAGCTGTACATTTTACACACCCACAGTTGGAATGTACTTAAAAGTGTGTGTGTGTGTATATATAGTCATGGAACGGGATTAATAAGGCTTCTGACATTGCACAAGATCAGATTAAACTAGTGTTATATTGGCTTCTTGTATTACCTAACCCAAACAGTCATGCATGGAGAATTTAACAGTTCTACCTCATCCTCTCCAACTACCACCACCAATAATAAATAGAATTACGTACTGTACTGCCCACTGCTGGTTTGGTAAATTGGAGTTGGCACTGTTACAGTGGTGATGGCAGGTGCTGATGTCTCCTCTTCGGACTTTTCTTCTTCAATCCTTGGCACTCCTGGGGCGTCTGAGGACAAGTCATTCAAAATTTTTCTGGCAAAGACAGTGTGTTGTAGAAATTTTAACAAAAAGTGAAAGTAAAATCAATTCTACTGGCTACTTGGTACTGTGGAAACTGGAAAAGTGCAGTAAATAAGGAAATAAAATACAGGGATGGGAAGAAAAATTAAAGCACGCTTTTAAATTATTTTTAAATAGTGTTAAAAATTCTATAGGAAGAGGGTGCTATGGTATCCCCCTATGTACTTCTGCATGCCTGGATCAAGACTCATACATTCCCTTAGTCTTTAAAAACGTCTTTATCTTTGATGCATTTGCACAGGTTTCCTGCTTTCAGTCACAGAAAGATGTGACAAAAGAAAGCAAGAGCATTTGCAGCACCAAGCCTCCTCATTTCCACCATCCACACCCAGAGGCCTAAGCTTCACTCAGAAACTTCGGTTTCAAAAGCCTAGCAGAAATGATTGGGAAGCGCAATCAGCTAATGACCTAGCATCTATTCAGGAGACAACGTGGGCGTCTGAATGAAAGTCCCACAATTAAGCCCACAGGTTAGGTAATTGTCCTCCTTGAGAAAGCTATGGGACTCGCAATAGTAAAGGGGGGAAGGAGCAATTCAGGTTTAATTATTGACCTGGCTTAATTATTCAAAGCCAAAATGGACTAAACATGACATAATCATAAAGGCCATGGATCCCACTGACCATGACATGGACTTGTTGGGATAGCTGCTCGGCACGCGTGGGTCTCCCACATTCCCTCTGTGCTGCAATCTGACTGATAACTCTCTCTACCAAGAATATGGAGGACTGGCAAACTCTGTTTTATTGACTGCACTCTCCCATCACATGCAACCGGAAAAGGCTTCTTTAGGCAGCAAGGAAAATGGGGATTTTGTTTTGTTTTCATATGAAAAGTCTGTTTGTTCTGTTGTGGACTGCACCCCTAGTTCTCATCAAAACACAGTGAAGAACCCCGGCCCAGACTACAGTGAATTTTCCTGCATGGCTTTAGTAGCCAAACCTATATATTGCTCTGTTCCAAGGAACCTAGTCAATTACCAAACGATCTGAGAGAAAGTCGGAGAGAGAAACAGGGCTTTGATGTTGTTATTAATTAGACGCTGTTAGCACCTAGAAACACCAACTGAGAATCAGCTCCCCATTTTGCTAGGCACTGCACACACTCGTAAACAGATGACAGTCATCTCTCCAGAGAGCTTACAATGTAGACATCAGACAGGTGATGAGACAGAAAGGATGAGAAAGGTGGACAAAACAGATGAACAAAATGGGGGATGGGAGGAGGAGGTACCAAGAACACTGAACAGCAGTTAGCAGAAAAGCAGAAATTACAGCTCAGCACTTTCCTAGCCAGTGGCAGATGGGCATGATTTGTAGGTACTGTGGCAGAGGTAAAATGTAAGGAGGAATTTCAAGGTTATAAGGTGGTGGTTTTCCAAATGTACACGGGGAGTTTTTCTCATGCATATGAGGCGACATGGAAAAAACACAAGAAAAAATGGGGGTTAAAGTGGGGTTATCACGGAGCTGGTTATGATTTGTACCAGTCGTGCCCCTGATGTAAATTACAACAGCCTGGTTTAGGTTAGCTGAGAACTGGCAGAACACAGCTGTACTCTGGCCCCAACCCTTCCTATCCCAACATGACCCCTCCACTGGGGTGAGGAGATTGGCTGGCATAGGAGCCACGTTCACCAGCTTTACACCAGTTAAATTCTCCCCTGCCTAAATGGTCTTAGCGGCTGGCTTAAGGGGGACAGAATCTGGCCTACGTGACTTCACCAAGGCTACAGACGTCAGTGTGAAAGCTGGGGTTAGAACAGATGAATCCCTTGTTCTCAGTGCTCTCCCTAGTTCACAAAACTCTCTTGCCTCATCGCATTCAACTGCCCTTACCTGGCAGCCAGAGATCATACTGGGTGCTCAACAGAGGAGAAAGCTGAGCAGCAGACAGCTGACTAGGATGAAGCCTGTGACAGACTTAACGCCAGTAGCGCTGCCCTCCACAGCTACAAACACACCTGGGCCCCACAAAATCTAGAGGCCTACAGCCATGGCTTTAATGGACCTAAAGGCCAGCCCTGGACAGCTATAGAAGGGGACACAGAATAACCTGGGCACTTTAGAAAAAATGAGTAACATGTTTTCAAGCCTAGTGACTGGCTTCTATTTTCAAGGTAATTTTCACAAAGAAAAGTGCTAGAAACCTATAGCTGGATTTTGAGACGTGCTGAATATCCACAAACATTTTGACATTGATGGGAGCTGTGGCTGCTTATTCAAACTGCTTAATTAGGATGTTTTAAAATGAAAGGTGAGATTCTCATTTTTAGGACCCCCCAAAAATCAGAGATTTAGTGTGCATATTGATTACAGGTCGCAAGGTCAATTCTAACCAAATAAGTGATTCCAGCACTGTCTCCGTATCTGCTACTAATGTCCCTGCACACTTTCTGAGGATGTAGAACTCATTCTAGACCTTCACATGCCAAAGTAAGAATAAATGTCAGTTTCCACACACCAAAAAGCATTGTTGAATGGAATTACATATAATCAATTGTTCCATAGTACTAAATTTTTAAAATTAATTCATTACTTAAATACAGAAGAAAATTCACCCCTATCAGAATGAGCTGTTCTTTGTAAAGTTCATGGGCATTTACTAAAGGAAGGAAGATATGAATGTCTGATTTGAAGAAAGACACCAGTTGTTCTGCTGCATAGGTGCTTGCCATGCAAGTTAGAGATGTCTAGGGATAGCTTTAACTCACACCCAAGACCTTCCTGACTTCCCGCATTTTGAAGAGAATAATACATATAAACTCACTTGACTAGGCCACTTCCTTCTCTCCATTGGGCACTTGCAGCCCGTTTGGTTATGAACTAGTTTTTCCCAAGAAGCATGGCAAATTCTAAGAATATCAACTACAGCAGTTTTGATGAGCCACACAATGTCACGTTTCCACTGAAAGTGTCTGGTGTGGGAAAGAATTCAATTTGACTATTGCTAGTGCTTCAACATTAATAACAAACAGAAGAGTGGATTCTACAGAGACTTCAGAATATACAGTAGCAACCTGTCTGCACATTTCAATGGTGCTCCAAGCATTAAATGTCTCTTTAAGCAACTTCTAAGGCATCTATCACAGTGGTATCTAAACGGTACATATAGATTTATTTAGCGTTCAGTTTATTCTCAACCAATCTCCTGTCCTCTCCCTCCATAAGGGCAGATTCTTTTCTCTTCCTCCTTGTCTTATTCTGCTTATCTCCTGGCATCCCATCAGATATTGGTCATAGAAAGGTGTCACCAGAGGAATATTGTAGTAAAAGAGGTAGGTCTCACATTAACTCCAGAAACAAACTATTTGTCTACCCATTTGCTGAATAAATGCTTCAGCTTTTAATATCAATACCTGTAGGAGGGCCGTCTGGAAAGAATTTCTCTGCGTTTTTGAGAGTCTGTCACACTGTCCACTGATTCCTGTGAATCTTCACTTTCGGCAATAGTGGAGATCTGTAAATAAGAACAGAATAAATTTACCAATGTAAGCATTTACCATTGTGTTCAAGTTTAAGAAGTCATGTCTACATTAATAAATCTACCATTGTAAGCAAGTTTTCACAGTACGTGAAAGACATTTCCAATACAAGTACTATACAGGATTCTGATCTAGAAAATCAAAAGTAATAGTTGATCACTCGTTATGGAATCATGAATGCCCAAAATCAGCCAGCTTCAGAAATGTATTTAACAATTAAGACACTCAAATGAGAGAGTACAGAAAGGGCAAATTATTATAAATAATGGTTCCACCCACTTTTTGCTTTCCATAACTCCTTCTTTCTATCCTGCTTCCATCCAATCCAAAGAACCAAAGCAAGGTAGGCAGTCAGGTCTGGAGACACAGTAACTAGAGGCAACATGGGACTGAAAGCAGAAGGGTCTGGGGACAAAGGAATGAGGAGTGCAGTTGTGAGAGAACCAATTATAAAACACTACGAGGATACGAAGGTCCTGCAGGAGCCTTTCCTGGTATCATGTTGTATACTCGATGTTTAGGACCTCTTTCCCAAAGCCATGCTAGAGAGTTAAAGGCTGCCCTTCTCAAGAATGCGGCAGGAGGTCAGATCTCATAACGAAACTGAAACGCTATACCCAAGATTGTGAATGCACCTTTTAAAAGATTTTATAAGATCATATAGGAAAGATGAAGTGTGTGTGGCACTCTCATGTTTTCAAAATATGCCGAACCCATACAGAAGCTGAACAATATATAAATATGAAGACTTTTTCAAACTCAGAATTTAAATATACTGAAATCAATAGGTCCATTAGCAGACAGCAATAAACACCTTTGTGGGATACATGCGGCACATGACCTACAGGTCATGCATTACAGGGAAGACTTTCAAAGGCTCAAACGGCAATTAGGTGCCTAACTCCCATTAACTGTCACACACAACATTTGTTTATACAACCATGGCAGACTGTGAAGTATTGAAGTGTAAATATCAACATTCCAAATACATTCTTGCATATCATACTCTGTTCTGAATTCCAACATCATCAGGCTTTTATTTTGAATCACTGGAGCCAGAAGCTAGTGCCACATACCATCTGAAAATTGTGCAACTCCACATTTCTAAAACACTAAACTCTAACTCTAATGGTCTGAGGGAGGTAGAGGCTGCTGAAAGTACAGAACTGAAGCAATGACCCAATTTTAAAGCATAAGTGTCACCTAATCTTTTAAAAATCAATACTGGTTTAAATACCACTATAAAAATTCTCAATAGTTAGCTTTTGATTTTGTTCAGTTCTCCTCTCTGTGGGTTCCTAATACTAGAAGAATGAGTTACCATCGTCCTATCTGGTTGATGATGTCCTAAATAGTTCCTGTTTCCATGTTCAGCAACACTGGACTTACAAAGTAATTTAAAATGTTGCTCAGCGTATGTCTTCACTGACAGCGGCAAATTTGCCACCATGAGATCGATCTATCCAGATCGACTGAGCAGCAGTGAAGACCCACTCAATCAATTTGGAAGCTGATTAAATTAAACCACCTCCTCAAGAAGCGTAGCACTGCATCATCAGATATGTAGTTCCCGTTGGTGCACAAAAGAGGATTTAGAAAGTTGACATAAGTTACGCAAGCTACTCTGTGTAGTTTGCGTAACTCCCGTTGACTGCCACCAAATTTCCCCGTAAGTATAGACCAAGCCGAAGAGAAGGAACTTTATATAAAGACTAAGGCTTTCTGGATTACTGAATCCTTTTCTCCTAAGTCTTTAAACAGTTTTGAAATTGGCTTTTCATCCAGTGACTCATGAATTGTATTATCTTTCTTTGTTTATATATCATCAAGCAATTATTAACGTTTTACAAAGTTAACATTCAAAACACGAATATTAAAATTACTTGAATAAAGTAGATGGCTCCTACTCTTTAAGATCCACTAACTTGCAACTTCCCAGAGGTATAAATACGCATGTAAACACGCATGTAAATGTCTTCCAAGAAGTAAACACTTTGACCCTTGAGCATCAGCCACATTAATAATTCAGCAGTCTCTAAAATTCTTCTTGTTTATTTCAGGTACAGAAATGTGACATCTTAGAAGTCATTAAACAGACATAAAAATGGTCCAGTAATGTTAACCCTGCAGCAGCTAAAAGCCACATATAGAAATAGTATCAGCAAAAAGGACAACCTCACAGGCTTACGTTCACTAGCCAAGTTACAGAGGGAGATGAAACTCAGGAATGCATGGAAATGAAAAGTGCATGAAGCATAAAGAAAGAGACAAAAATAAAGGGATGACAAATACAGCACAGATTTCCCTTTCCACACATCTAAGTTGACATGATACAGAACACACATAAGGACACAAACAATTTTGATAAAGGTGGACTCCTCAGACTCTGCAGAATGCATGAATTATGGGTCTGAAATCCTTTAATACATACCTGAACCGTCTGGACCTGTGGAGACTGAATAACTGATGGCTGGGCTGCCTGGATAACTCCATGGACTTGCACTGTCTGCCCATTAGGCAATTGTACTAAGGTCACCGTTGGAGCAGATGATGTGGCATGAGCTGCTGGCATAGATACCTACAAGAGAGAGAGGGAATATGTATTAAATTATTGCAACATCTTATTATTTGACTACCAAGAAAATTCTCAGCAGTAAAAGGATGATCTCTCTTCCATAGAGAGGGCATTGGTAATTAAAAGAAACCTGTCAAAGCCCAACATTTATCCGAATTTATAGCTTAATCTGCTGAAGAATGTCCTTCTGGCTCTAAACATCTCGTTATAAAACCCCTGCCAAGAAATGAAGGAAATACAACCATCTCTGTTTTGAGGTAATGTAATCAAAATGGAATATATAATCTTCCCTTGCAGCAATTAAACACTGCTACAACTGTGCATATTCCTACAGATGTTGCTGATTCACAGGCAGAAACATATGGGAGCAGAGCTATTTTTGTTTTCAGACTAGAAAATGCAGGAGAATATTAGCCAACTGTAAAAAGTCAAAATTAGTTAGGGAGTCCAATTTTCAGACACGTTAGAAAGTATAGCCACAAAATAAATCAAACCAAGTAGCTGGCAATGTCGGCCCACAGACCAACTGTTCTAACAGAGTAACAATGCATGCTTCTAATGGAAACAAATGGCTTCTAGGTAGCCATTTCAACGCTATACTGCAAGATACATAACTAACCAATAATTTATTATTACAAAGAACAGTGGCCACAGTTTTTCAAAGGTGGGTGCCTAAATATGGCTCTGAAGCTTAATTTAGGGCTTGTCTACATAGCACAGCAATGCACATGATAAGGATGTGATTTTTAAAGTGCACCAATGTGCTGTGTGCTACCTGGCCCACATAGCCTGCACTGGCAAGCATAAAAAGTGCCCTGTAGCACTACGTTAACATCTAATAGCGTGCATTATTGTGTCATGCAGACAAGCCCTCTAAGACCCACGTTAGAAAATGCTGATCAATGTCACTATGTTTCATGGAGTTTTCAGGAAACGTAATGACTTTGACTAAACATACAGGAAAGTTTACTTTCTGTCTTCTATTAGCCTCAAATAATGTTATCTAGCAGCATTAATATTTATTGTAATTCAGAAGTGAACAAATTTATATCTCGACAAATGAATGGTTTTCAAAAGACTGATCTCTGAATTTCCATAACCAACAATCCTTTATATAAAAGTCTTGTTGGCCAATAAAGTTAAGGGAAATTGTACTTAGACCACCCAGTTGCCTCCCCTTTCTCCTCCAAATTTGGTGCCTGTCTTTTTGCTCTCTACTGTGAAGATGGCTGCTGCACAGATGCACAGCAGCACTTGACTAATTTTACATGTGCCATCTGTAGCTGAAACAAGGAGCTATAGCAGCATGGTACTCCTCTTCTTTGGCAGTTGAGGGGCAGTTGTCCCATGGTGTCAGTTGGCTGGAGGAAGGATAGTAAACTCTCTGGGAGACAAACTTCTCAAGCAGTAGGGTACAAACTTGCAGAAAAATCCTCTTTTTAACGTAATTTTTTTAAAAAAATGATATTCCGTCGTGTGGCCTTATTAATAATGAATCCAACTGACTAAAGGAGTTCTTGCAAATGAAAGCAAAGCAGATCAACTGAAGGCTATTCTGCTGATGAGCTAAGCCAGCAGCTGATGATGACTTCGGCAGATGTTTCTGACTCAGACCTTACGGAATCAGTTTACCTTATTTAAAATAGCAAGTATAACTTTTCTCTTTATTAGGGGAGCAGAGCATTCCCTAGCTCTCTAAAAATACTACAATAACATTATACAAGCACAGAAACAGGGCTCGAAGGGACCTCCAAAGGTCATCAAACCTCAGCACAGGAGGTAGTACCCAATAACTAGGCAGCACCTAGACCATCCTTGACAGGTGTTTGTCCAAGCTGTTCTTATAAGCCTCCAGTGAGGGGATTTTATAACCTCCCTTAGAAGCCTATTCCAGTGTTAAAGTACCCTTACAGTTAGAAAGCTTTTCATAATATCTAACCTAAATCTCCCTTGCTGCAGATTAAGCCCATGACTTCTTGTCCTAACTTCAATGGACATGGAGAACAATTAATCACTGTCCCCTTTATAACAGACAAACATACATGGAGACAATTATTAGGTCGTTCCCCCACGGTGTTCTTTTCTCAACATTAAATATGCCCAATTTCTTTAACCTTTCCTCATAGGTCAGGTTTTCTAAACCCTTTTATCATTTTTGCTGCTCTTTTCTAGGCAAATTCATTCCCACCTTTCATGAAGTGTGGCAGCCAGAACTGGACACAATACTCCAGCTAAGGCCTCACCAGTGCCAAGTAGAATGGGACAATTACCTGCTGGGTCTTACATATTACACTCCTGTTTATACACTCCAGAACGCAACTGCATCACCTGTTTACTTATATTCAATTTGTAATCCACTATAATCCCCAATCCTTTTCAGCACCTAGCCAGTTATTCCCAATTTTGTATTTGTGCATTTGATTTTTCCTCCCTAAATGAAAAACTCTGCACTTCTCTTTATTGAATTTCATCGTGTTTGTTTCAGACCAATTCCCTAATTTGTCTAAATCATTTTGAATTCTAATCCTGTCCTCCAAAGTACCTGCAACCCTCTCACTTTAGTGTCATCCACAAATTTTAAAAGTAGATGAAGTGCTATAAAGAGAGTAAAATTTTGCTGCAAATGAGATCATTAAAGAATTAAACTGGTACTATTATTTATTTAGATTGTAAAAGCATTTATAGGTGCCCATCCAATGCTCTGGTATCTATTGCACAAGTTAAAAGTATTATAATAAAACAACACTTCAGTATAAAGATCAAGAGAGCAACAATTGGGAAAGGCATTTAAACACTTAGGACTGGTACACACACTAGAGACTTTTAGTCGACCCAAGTCAGCTCTTTGTGCCAAAACGGTGGAGTACACGCTGCAATCGCCCCCGACCCAATTCCCCTGATTTTGCAACAAAATAAAACCAGCTTGATGAGAGGCGTAGAGCTTTTTGCGCCAAACGTTTAGTGAAAAAGCGCCAGTGTACACACTATTTTGGTTCTGTCACAGTAAACAGCTTCCTGAACTGTCCCACAATACCCATCCTGACTGCTTTGGCCATCAGTTCGAACTCTGCTGCCCTGCAGCCATCTGCCCCTCCCCCTTTACAGTCCTGGGAATTTTTGAAATTCCACTTTCTGCTTGGTCTGCATGGAGAGCTCACATCTCATCTTCCCAGCTGACCAGGGCGGCTCTACACACTAAATGCTCTCCTGCTTGGAGCACACTGGAGCGTCTGGATCTGATTGGCATTTGGGGACAGGAGCTGTGCGGTCCCAGCTCCCCTTCAGCTGAAGGAACTTCAATATGTATGGTCAAATTTCTCATTTAATGGTGGAGGAGGGCTATGAACGGGACATGCTGCAGTGCCGTCCGAAGTTGCCAGCTTCCACACGGAGATCGCCACACACTTCTCCACCGAGAGCACAGCTCTCATTCTGGTGTCCTTGCGCCACAGGGCAGGGGTGAGCTCCACACAGAATTTCATGAAGGTGGCTTTGCGCATTCGAAAGTTCTGCAGCCATTGCTCATCATCCCAGACTTGCATAACGATGCGATCCCACCACTCAGTGCTTGTTTCCCATGTCCAAAAACCGCAGGGCACCATGTGCAGATGCTCTGTAAATGCAAACAGTAATCCGACGTTGTTTGCATGGCACATAGCAGATCAGGCGCCTCAGATTCCAGTTCTGATTAGGAGCTTATGATACACTGCATGACCAGCTGTGATGTGTTCACAACACTGACATAAACAGTGGAGAGCAGTGCAGGATCCATCTTTTCAGATAGAGATGGCAGGTGCTTAGGAAACAGGGGCCGTGGAAAAACGCCACAAAACGAAGTCAGGAACCCATGGAATGAGGGGATGAAAATCATGGGACACTGGACTTTACCGGGAATGTTGCCTAAAAGAGTGCTGAATAGGGCCCTATAATACAGCTAAATTCTCAGGGTTTCACTATCCCCAATTATTTAAGACTATAATCCCAGTGAAAAGAGTTTAAGACTTGCCTATTAAAAGATGTATTGCATTTTTGTAAACATGAAAGTGGTACATGATTTCGTAATCATGCCATAAGAAAGACATCAGAAATTCACAAAATAAAGAGATGTGAAAGACGTAATTTTACATATTCTGGGGGAATGCAAATAATTTACAAAGTGAGACTGTTAAACAAGGGTCTGATGCCACAGGCCATATTCTATACTCATTTATACGATGGAGTTACTCCTGCCAAACATCAATGGAACTCAGTTCCGCAAATTGAGGAGGTAATTGGTTTGCATTATTTCTGGCCTCTTCAAAATAACTTTTGAGACAATAAAAGATCTGACAGTACCCTAATAAAAGTGAGACAATTCTGCAGAATTTGGATTTCTGATAACGAGCAAACAGTAAACAACAAATGGAAGTCTGCTCCTATTGCTTATAATGTTCATTTTAGCCATCCCTTTTGTTAATGTATATATTCTCTGCGTTATTTAACCATGTAAATCAAATCAGTTTGTTTTCTTAAGAATTAGGTCTATATTGTCATAAAAAAGTTCCTAAGTCAAAAAAACCAAAACCCTGTTTGTACAAGTCAATACAGAAACATAGTAATTCAAAGTTTCAAAGTATCTTTCAAGGATGGCAGAAGTGAAAAGAAGTAATTCAACAGTCTAAAAATACTTCAGGCCTAATGCAATCCAATATGATATTGAAGTTGAACCAACGAGTGGTACTGAACAACTCTGATCACAAAATTAAATGAAACACACATACTACCTGATCTACATTCGCATAAAATAGAACATTCTCTCATCCTCAGAAAATAGTTTCCCTCTTAAACATTCTGCAGTTTGGGAACAATGCTGTAAAAATATTAAACCAAATCACGTTATACCTGGGCTAATGTTGCAATCTGCGGTTGTGCCTGTACAGTCATCTGTTGGGTTTCTGCCTCTGTAACGGCTGCATCTCCACTCTGCTGGGTCTCTGCACCAGATTCCATGGTCATTTAGTTACCTACAATCACAATGATATGTGTCTTGAGTATGGGCTTGCCACTTTCATGGCTCATGTATCCATGCAATTCCATTATTATTAGTAGAGCTGGTAGCAATGCATATTGTTAATGTAGCACAACATTCATATTATAAGACTCAGTTTTCAGTTGCTTATAATTTTGCTTTTAACCATTCAAGAAGAAATTTTCTGTACCAGGTGTCCATCTCAGACTGAATTTTCTGTAAAGTTTCAGCAAAAATGGTTTAGCATTCTCTGAAGATTCTATATGCAGTATGCATGCTCCATCCCTCACAAATCCTATCTGTGACCACACTGGGCATGGGCCATCCCTACAGAGCAACTGAGCATATCCAAGATATTCCCTACAGTAGCTGTTCCTGTGAATAACATTTTACTGACAATTGTGGGTAAAATTCACCTGCCAAAGAAACAAAAATATTGGAAGTCATAAGGAATGTGGCATGATTTCCAATAATCAACCCATGATATTTTGAAGTATTTTTGGAATTTCCTTTTTAAAGTTAGAAGGTTATATGCTGTTTTGTATACAATGTGAATGTGCCTGGGCTAGATTATGCATCCTTGACAGCTCTTAATACAATCTTATTTTGAAGTGTTAATTGAGTAAGCGTGTCTCAGCAGAACATACAAAATTCTATACAAAGAAGTTGGATAACTCCTAAAAGCAAGCATGTAGGGAGAGTTTACTGAATGTTAAATTCTGCACCAATCTGTGAAACTTACATTTCAATTTTCTTTAAATACTCAAAAGAAAACATTTAGTATGTGATTAAAATTGCCTCAACATTTAGAGAAATCTTCCAACCACACTACCTTTCAATAAGCAACTGATACCGTACAAACCAGTCACTTCTTAATGGTGGTCTAAACATTTCCTTTGAAACGTTATGTTAGAGAAGCTTCCATTTCAACAACTATGATTCAAAATTACTGCAATGTATATTCTTTGGGAATAGGCACTGCGTAAGAGACAAATCACATAGCGCAGCTCTCTTCTAAAGAGATCACTGTCTTTCACATCCATTCTGCTTACCACATTTCAGTCATGGATAAAATAAGAAATCTCAATACCTTAAATTAGAATTACTGCACATCAGACCAATGATAGTAAACAGCATTAACACTAACATTTGTGGGCATAATGATCAACAATAAGATTGAATTCTGGACCAGGTTAACCTCTACTGAATATTTCCAGACTGCTAAAGAAAAAGCTCCGTATATACTGAAAGCAGCAACAGCAGACCAACTTTGTATGAACACATTTGTTTTCTTAAGGAAAAATACCAAAGGAAAGATACAGGAGCCAACTACCGTAGCCATGCTCCATGGGAAAAGAACAAGGCACTGTGAGGAAATCAAAATGGGGGCATTCCAGTACAAAAAAAATTCCCTCAGATCAGCAATTTAGTGTTAGTGCTATTAAATACCACATATATAGTTCCAGTGTCAGTATGGAAACACTGGTTAAGATGGAGTGAAGTTGTAATTAAGTATCGCTAATTTAAGGGAAATATAACTAAGACGACGGTGATTCAAAAATCCAAACACTATGGAAAGGAAGAAAATCAAGGTTAAGGTACTTAAAAACCCTCTCCATTTTCAGAAAAAGCAAGTTAGGTTCCCCAAAGTATTCCAAATTCTGGCCTACGCGGCCACTGATGCCAGCATTTGTATATGCCCCAGAAGCTACCCATGAGTCTGACAAGTATCACAGATACCTAATACTCTACAATTTGGTAACTTGGCTATGAATCTTGTAATATTAATATATCTTAAGCAGTTTATACCTTATACATTTTCAGTAGGACTTCAAGAAATACACAGCCTGTGGCTGTGCAACCACTATCATAAACCATGCAATCAGAATTTAGATTGCAGGGGCATACATAGAATAAAGTTTACACCTATTAATATCCACAGGAAACCTGCCAGTGAGAATCAGAACCCAACGATGGGTCTGAGGGAATAATAGTAGGAAGATAAGAAGAGGTTTGGCTAGGCCTCTGTGTGTCTAACATTTAAAAGGTGTGATACTGAGGTTGCTGATTGGTCAGGGGAGAGCAGCTGGAGATATTCTGGCCGTGTGGTTGGCAGCTAATGCAGATATTAGTATTTCAGTTGTGGCATGTGTAGTATGTGGTTGATCTTGTCTTGGTTGTAACATACAAAGTTCGCTTGCCTAAAAATGTCTCATGAATGGAGTTTGAGCAGACATAGGATAATGGGCTTGAGATAAGGTTGTCGGAGCAATTTAACTCACCATTTTTTATATTCTGTAGTTTGTTGTTTTGTGCTATATTTCAAAGTTATTAAGTTCTGTTTAAACAAAAAACCTTAACTTTAAAGTTTCTTTCTTTGCTGTGCTTAGTTTTGTGAACTCCAATGTTTATTTATCGTTCAAGTTAGTAAGGTTTATTTACAACCTTAACTCTAACCTTAACCATGTCTTTTGCTTGGGAAACTCTTTAAATTATTAAATAGATATTAAGATTTGCTGTGCAACAATCCATGCAGTGGTTATTAATTCTATGATCCAGAGTTGTCCTAAACCTCCCAACCTAAGCTGGTGAGGCTGAGGACTTCAGGAAGTCAGCAAAGATTTTAGTCTGCAAGCACAATGAAATATCTGTATCACACAGAAGTGTCATTCTGGACATTACGATGTCTTCTTCAGACTGTGAACACTTCCTACTCTTCCTTACATCATCAGACCTTTTCCCAGCTTTACAAGTTAACTGAAAATGTATATAATTTACATACGTGCTATTCATGACTTCTGCATTGACTTAATATTTGTGAAATCCTGTGTATGTGGGCAAGTCTTTTTTTGGTACATACAGTAAAAGCAGTTCTGTATTGAAGAAGGGAGAAAAATGCTTGCTGTCTGGCACAGTTTAGCAATGTGTTAATCCAGACTTCTCAAGAGCTGAAATCTGCTAGATTTTTGAAAACCTATTTGCTATAACATCATAAATCTTTTTCATGTTCCATTTAATTTCTCTCCAAAAAGTAACTTCACAAAAACAACCTATACACTATTACTACTTGCGAGTTGTATTACCATAGGAAGCAAATACTTCATAAATGAAACAAACCACAAGGTTGCACTCCATTGATCAAGATGCAAAAATGCATAAGACTTTTGAAACAGTAGTAGCCACTGGTCTATTGTCCCCTTAAATTAAACTCTATTTGTAGTGTTCCTCTAAGTCCTCTTGTCCACAGAGTACACATGCAAAAACAGGGACAGAAAGGACATCTGTAGAAGAATCTGGATGAGTGTACATATAACATCTTTGTCATAACCTTTATCATGGAAGAGATACCCCTCGACACACACATTCACATAAAGTGTGAGAAATCATTTCAGGGTCAAAATTCAACTATACACCAGTGGTTAATGGAATCATGTAAGGCAAATAAGGATGTTGTTGAGAAGCTCAATGATTTCTTTACAATAGTCATCAACAAAGAGGATGTTATTCCTACCCCAGATCCACTGCTTTGTGATAATAAAGATCTGTTCCTCTTCGTCTATTCCTATCTCGCATATTCCCCTAAGCATGTCACCCTCCCACTTGAACATCACATTCCACTCCCTTTCAGCCTCTCCCTGAATCTCCACACTCCCCTACAGCTCTCACTTTCCTGGGCAGCTTCACAAAAATCAATTCCTGCTGGACTTTGTGGATCTGACTTTTCCTCACCATGACGTAGATGCTCCACTGGGCTCAGTGGGTCCCCCTTAGCTAGGCTTGGATGAATCCCAGGGCTTCATTCCTCCCCTCTGCCTTTTGGCTCCATAGGACAAACGGGAGGGAAAAAAGTGGTGGCGCTCTCCCAAACACCATCCATTCATGGCACCGTCCACAATGGATCACACAGATGTATTCCTCTCTCTTTCTCACATGCTGTGGTAGCAGAGCAATGGTTATCGGTTGACATTTAAATGATCACTGTCAGTCGCATGAGTTAACGTTCCGTTCAGATGATCTGGAGCGGCTTTACAGCTCGGAGGGTTGCTGTTTCGGGCTGTCTGCAGACAGGCACTGCTTTATCAGTTTACACTAGCTTCACTTTTTTGAGGGTTTCTCTGCAACCATGACGGTGAGAAGATTTTCTTTTTAAACAAAAGCCAAGATTCTGAAGAACAACACAGCAGCCTCCAAGGAGCTGGGTCACTGACCCAGCATGACTTGGCCCACTCTGAGCCCTGCATTTTGCAACGCATGCTAATCACCACAGCATTCAGACTGATATCACCTACGGGGGGGGTGGGGGGGTGGGCGTGTGTGGGAATTGGGATTTTATTCTTTTTCACTTCTTTATGATGCCTAAAGGAAGCCGAAAATATTTTTTTTGTTTGCTTGTTGTCTACTTTAGAAATTGAAGTCTTGTCTCTCCTGGAATACTGGGATTGGATGTATGATCATGACATCACATACGAAGGAAGTGAAACCTGATTAACTGAAATGGGAAGTGTCTAAAACCCTTAACCGTTATTCAGCTATCACACTTTGGAGAAATTCTCTCATCGTTAAAGATTTAACACCATGCCCCTTCAAAGAAGGGGTAAACAAGCGACCCCTACATATTTCTGGAGTCTTCTGGACCTCCAACAAAAAAAGAAACAACCTTTGATATGTTCCTGATATTTTTAAAGAAACCAGGAAGCAGAAAACCTTTCAGGCCTTCGTCATACAACACAGATAAGAAGAAAAAAAAGAGGATGTAACTCCTTCCTTACCCACATTGTAAGTCACCTTGAAAAAACTGAAAGCTGAGAGATCAGACAGCAAAGTATACAGAATACATTTAATTACTAATTCAAGAAAGACTGTCTTTACACAGATACATAGATCCGGTTTTTGAATCTGTAACAAACCACACAGATTCCATTTTGACCCCATCTATGTCACTTATGTGCAAACACATTATTGGCAGACTTTGGCAATAGATCAGTTCAAGGATGTTCAGGTCGGAAATAATCTAGCATTACAGTATCTTTGTACTGCAGTAACTAAACAGATTTCACATTGCTCCCCTTAATAATTTCATTACTTCATTTTGGTATTAGAACAGCTTTACAAAAGGCAGGATATATTTGTTTCTTTCCTGTTTCTTGTTTGCAGCTTTTGCAGGGAGGCTATGCCTTCACTCTGATTTATTCATAGCCACCGATTCAGTAATAGCTGTTTTTGAAAGAATGCAGACCCACAATCCACAGTTTATTCTAAGAAATCAACTCAATATGCTTTTCTGTATGTTACTTTAAAAAAACAACAGGTCCTTCATGCAAAGCACTGGAAAAGCACTGATTTTATATATAATTCTTCTGAGCAATTTTTTATTTCCCTTTTTTTGTCATCAGTGAGGATATTCATATGAAAGCATTAGACACCAATTTTTTGCTCTTACAGTGTGGTTCTTTGAACAGTGACTGAAAAAGCAGCTTTATGAGTTTCATTTTTATTGTCTTTCCATGATTTCCAGATCGAATGTGCTGACAAACATTTTTCTTTTACTGGTAAGATAACTACCACCTCTGTTAATTCAGCTTAGAGGTCCAAGAGAGAAGCTGGGTCACAAATCATCAGTAAGAAAGGTTTTGCAGGTCAAATTTAGCCCTTAGTTACATATGCAGCCCCACTGTTTTCAGTGAGTTTGCACAAGTGTAACTAACTGACTGGCACTAGGTAAACACAGCATGCTAAATGACAAACTACTGGCAGAAATATTGGGGCTACAATTATTTTCATCAAGTATAATCTCACAAAAATGGATACCAGTGTCTGATCTGATCATAAGTATAAACTGCAACATCAGAGCCGTGGGGCACCCACGTCAGGAAATTCCTGTGTTTTTGGCACAGGACACTAGCAGTAATACAATAAAATTTTCCTTTAACGGGAAGAATGTCTGAATTAACGTTGCCTGCGCATTCTTAACTATTAGAATGTCCTAATTTGAATACTTAACACTACACCCAGAGTTACGCTATCTAGGATTTTTTTAAATTTAAATTGGTTGTTTTGTTTCAAGTGGAAGAGAACATGGTGGTAATCTAATTGCAGAGTTTATTTCCTGCTGCACACTTTCCATGAACAAAGATAAGTGTGCAATTTATGTTCTAACCCTGCAAACACATACATGCATAATTTAACTCAGATGAGTCATCCCATTGCCATATATTTGCAGAATCAGGGCCTTAATTAGTAATGCACAAACCCAAACATTTTTTGATAAACTAAAATTAATCTTTTTTAATCAACCAAAGTCACTGGTTTGACATTTGAAACTTGATATGGGCATTTTTTATGAACTCCTTCCAAAAAATGTAATGTTAGAATATTTTTAAATGGGCATTTTTTCTCCTACTTTTGTTGAACTTATAGCTTTAAAATAAACTCAAACTTTAAAATAAAGCATTTACACATACTCGAAGCATGGAATACTTTAGTTCAAAATGTGAATGTTTTGGCAGGTGAGCATGTGAAATTTAGGCAAGGAATGCAGGGGAGGGGGAGCATAGAAGGAGATGTGATTTTACACTTAGTTCATTTTCTGATTTTTTTTAATTTTAGAAATCAGGTCAGATCTACCTGGAGCTGGGAGCATGCTTCCTAAGACAGGTAAATAGACACACTGGCTCTAGTCAAGGTAGAGTGTTAAAAATAGCAGTGTGGATGTTGTGGCACTGGCAATGGCTTGTGTTACCAGAGTCCAAGCCCACTCAGTCCCGTAGGTCCAAGCTCAGGTGGCTAGCCTGAGCCTCCAACCATGCCGCAACAGCCACACTGCTATTTTTAGCGCACTAGCTTGAGCAAAGCTAGTGCAAGTCTGTCTACACAGGTTTCGAGGTACACTCTCAGCTGCAGCATAGACATACCTTAGAGACCTAGCTGAAATATGACCAATGACTTCAGTGGGTTTTGGATTAGACCCTAAATGAGGAAGGTACTTCTATTCAACTTTTTTTTTTTTTTAAACAGCAAGTTTTGTGACCCTTGAACTTCTTGGTGCCAATTGGCAGAGGGGGAGGATGAAGTTTTACAGGGATCCCTTGGGTCAGATGTGAGCATAATAAATCACTAAAAGGCACATGTGAGGTCTCTACAGAGAGCCAGCAGCCCAGTGGTCATGATGATCACAGCAAAATGTATTAGGGATAATATTTAAGGAGTTGTGTCTCTATTGAAAATTACGTTCTTAAGGCAGATAACTAGGTGACATGTCTCAGGCAGGCTCCTTCCAAGCAGGAGGTGTGTCTCACAATGCATGCCTGTTTGCATACTGAGCCAAACGTTAAGCAAGAGATTGCAATATCTTCAAGACAGGAAAGAGATAAACAGTCGAAGGAGCTCCTGTTTATGAGTAAAGACAATGGATTGTCAGAGTATACCTGGGAGTGCAGAGGTACACTCTGGATCCTTCTCTGAGAAGCAAACTACCAGCGTGGTTGTCTTATGCAGGGCCACAGCCAAGCCTTGCTGTAAAAACTCTGGAAGTACTTTGTGTGAACATTGCTCTGTAAGACATGGAAGTGTCTCGATAAGTAAGTGTAGGTGCTAGAATGTGTGTTATGATTTCATTTTACATGTAACCATTTGTTTCCAATATTTCTACTTGTTATTACATGAATCTCTCTGCTTTGCTAAAAAACGTAGATATGTTTATAGCGAAAGCAAGTATGAGTGCTGTGTGTTAAGTGGAGTGGGTAAGGTGGGATATACTATTTCTTTAGAGGCAATACATCTGTGAATACTCCAAATGTTCAATGGACCAGGGGCTGGACGGCTCCAGGCGTGCATACCACTCATTTATAGAGAGAGCGGGGACTGCACTGGCCTTGAGGGGACTGTTTATGTTGCCTGTGGAGTCAGGGAGCTGACCCGCAGCTGGTACTGATGAGGCTCCCTCGTGCTAATAGAGGAGACAGTGAGGTAACTCACAACTGTGGGTACCATCACAGTATTTAATTCAAATACCCGATTACAAATGTCATTTCTTCTAACTATTTAAGATTCTGTACCCTGATACTTCAACAAAGAGCTGAGAAAGGTCTTATTCCAGTTCTCTGGATCCTCCAAAGAGGCTTCCAGCAGAAAAAAAGGAGAACCAGACTTAACATTTGAGGTGGATGTTTAAAAAAAAAAAAATAAACCCACCAAGGAAACAGATTAGTCTTACCCTCCAAAACATTCTATCAAACAGAAACAGAACCAAAACAGAAAAGGACACAACCTCCACTCCCTTTTAAAAAGTTATTTTACAAATCACTTTAATTCATTTATATGATTTACTGCTTCCAGCTGGATGCACACAGATAGGACACTAAGAGGATAATTAGTTTGTTTGCTTTTATTAGAAATGTTGATATATGTTGCAGGATATGAAATACAGTCAGAATATTACTAGTAAATACCATTCACAAGTATTTGTGGACAAAAAGAATAAAAACAAAAACAAAACAATCCACCTCCTCAAACACCTCTATGCACTGCAAGTCTATAAGCAATAAAGATTCTGAAGGCTAAATTTTGCCCTAGAAAGTATGTAATCAACACCCATAGTCTTCAATCAGCATATCACGCACAGTAAGAACAGAATTAAGTACAAATCTTATGTGCTCTGTTCACTTCTGCCAGTTGTCTTCTGTATTCCAATTAATTGCGTTTCACTGAAGCTTGGTATCTTTCCTTTTTATTTATTTACTTTTAAAAAAAACTTAAAGCACCTTATTTTAACCCCACTGAGTTTTTGTGGTTCTCTTTAATAGTATAGACAAAATTTTCCTTACAAAAATGACATGTCAATAAATCAAAGAGCACACCTTTTTAACTTGGGGCTGATATCGAAGGATTAAAGGACCCTGCCTAAGACAAAATACTGAAGCTACTATAATTCAGAAAGTGGCACTCATGCTCAGTTAGCAGCATGACAGCCCACTAAAATGATCACTATACTAGACTTGGCCAAAATGACTTAAGAAGTTTTTAACTCCATGTAAATTGTAGGAGTCAGGTTATTTTTTGATGGCTGAATCTTGGAGCTGATGGGTCTACTGAATGCTAAGCCACCTACTTCTACAAACAAGTTCTTGACGTGGTGTAGGCCTGGTGATCTAGCAGTCATGCTCAACGCTACCTTGTTCGATAATGGGTTTAATTTCTAGTACTGGTCAATCATTCCTTTTACCTTTGGCCAGAATCATGCTGGGTAGAGAACTGAGGCCTGGAGAATGAAAAGGACACACGAGACTTTACATTTCTTGACCACTTACCTTGAACCCAGTGACTGAAGCAAGTTCTAAATTGAACTCTTGTAACAGTGGTACTTGAGTCCAGTAATAAACTGTGAACAAGTTTCCATTTTGATTGGCAGTTAAAAAACAAAGCTACAGTCTCATCAGTACTACGGCATGTGGCATTTGGTTTATGATCTCAAATGGGGGCCCTTACACTGCTGCTCTCAAATACTGCAACTCACTACTGTATGGGGGTACAACACAGAGTGAGTCTCTTCTCTTCTGCTATTTAGTAGCACGCAGAATGTTTTGGGGAATCTCCTTTAATGGCAGAAGCTGTGGTATGTTAGCATCAAACGGTTCTTTGGCTGGAAGGGCTAGGCAGCTCTGAACAACACTGAGTGAAGAACTGATTCTGAAAGCAGACCCTTTGAGAGAGAAGAAGTGGGAGAGGGAAGCAAACAGGAAAAAATGGTAATGTCGGTAGATGGTTAATAATGGTAGAACAGCAGGGTAATGTCTGTATGAACAATAAGAAAAATGACAGGAATAGGAAATGAAGAAGCCATGAGACCCAGGAAAGAAGCAAAAGCAGATTAAGCTCCACCTGAAGAGGCAAGTATGTGCCCGTTTCTAAATGTCTGGCGTTTACTAAGATTTGGAATTGTTGTGTGACCTTTCCTTTTCCTTTGAACAGACACTGCTTTTTCTCCTAGTATATTCTAATCTCTGACGACCCCATCCAGTTGGATCCAGAGTAACCGCTTCAGGAAAAGGTAAAGTGAATGGATTTAAGGATAATGATCCATGTGCCATGCAGGCTTCATACATCCCAGTTGACTGGGTGAGGCCCAGTGCATATATAACTGCTTGGCTCCACCAGCCACAGAGGCTACGGTAGCTCTGAACCTCTGTGACCTGGTGCTGGTAGTGGATTCCCCCTTTGTGGGGAAGCTTTGCACACATCCAGTCACTTAGGCTGCCTGTTGAGTGTCTGATTTGTCTATAAGGTAATAACTAGTTACCGCCAAGAAGTGGGGAGTGAAGGGTCTATTAGTAAGACTGGGAAATTTGGCTTAAACAACCAGTTAGGGGAGCAAAGACTAGCGCTGGTCTCCTAAGAAAGGTGAAGTAGAATTGTACTCATATTTTTGGGGACACTTTGCAGCTGGCTTAAAACATCTGGCTGTCTTGCACAGACTTTGTTTTCTCTATGCAGTGCAGATTCAACTGATCGTTCAGTCACTGACACACTGGTTAAATGAACAAAGTCAAAGTTACTCTGAAATTTTAATTTCCTTTAAAAGACTGACAAGTAAGTTTTCCTGTTGCAGCTTCCTTTAAACTCCTGCTCTCTGAAAAAATCAGTAGCTCTAAACTTCTCTGCAACCATAAAAACTAAATTAGACCTGCAGTAAACTACCAAACCTGAATGCCACACATCAAGAGACTTTGCTGACTGAACAGAAGATATGGTAATCTTGCAGCTGTAATAGAGAGCAAGAAACTGCCCCAGTACAGGTGTTTCCTTATCCGATTTATACAGTTACACTTAGAGAATCTGTATAACGGATACACGAAGGCTATAAAAGTAGGTATCAGAAAAAACACTATACGTTGTATTAGATGCAGTGCCATTATTTGTAGTCTTTTCAAGCCAAACTCATTTGTTGTGGACTGTGGATTAACTTTACAGTGTGAACATAGACTGCAATCCTTACACTGATCAGGGAGTCCCATTTTAGGACTGGACTGATGGCCCAGCGAAATCACAATCACATTGGAGGTGTCGTCCTGGTCTAATATGTATGCAAGGTTATGTTTTGAAACAAAATCCTAGCGAAACTCCCTAAGGTTCTGGAACTGAATCTATACCGGACAACAAAACAGGTCTTCTCTCCCTTCCTGTAACACTGAGTGGCAACTCTGATAGCTAAAACCTGTTTATGCAGTCATAAAAAAGTAAACGTTCGACTCAGTGTTTGATTTCTATTATCCAGGCCACTCGTTTTCTTTCTGTATGAGGGAGGGAGGGGGCGTGGGTGCAGGGTGGTGTTGGTGGATTTGAACACTAGACCATCTGAGCATGAGCCAAAATACTGGAAGTTCCAAAATGGTAAAACCAACATTTATGGTCAGAATGCTTTGAATGTATCAGTAAGACTGACAACTGAGTCAAGATGTTCCATACTAAAATGTCAAGTTTTAGATGTGATCAACAGAATAACAAATGTCTATATACTATGTAACAGAATGTCAAACGACTCTTGCTCTATGCTCAGATTCTATAAATTGATCAGAAGTGGTAACTTCATTTGGAATGGATCTGACTCTCTTTAGAATCTAGAGCACTAAACTAAGCATTATTGTAAGTCAGGTTGTGCAAAAATATTGCTTCATGTATAAACTGCAGCTTTTACAAGAATGAATTATTAACAAAACAAAAAACTTTTTTCATTCTGTTTGATGTTTGGAAAATACATGATAGTTCAAGTATTCAACCCCACGGATATGGATAAGAGGTTATGTCACATGATCAATATTGACAAGACTTTTGTTTTAAAATCTGTTTAATGAGTTCATAAGGAAAACGCAACAAAAATGGACGTGTTCATTAAACTGATTTTTTTCTACTATTTTATTAATGGATTACTATGTGAAGTGATCATTTGAAACCAAGATGGCTAGAAATAACAGAGGCCACATGTTTGTAGTGAATTAAGAATAATAGTCAATGCCTACGGACTCAACATATAGAATGTTATTATTTTAAAGTTTTACTCATTCCATTATGCACAAAACAAGTCTTTAAAAGGCATGTGCACTCAAGGTCACCACATACATTTTGAGTCACTTACAGAATATTATATTATACACACACACCCCATTCGCTACCCCTACTTTGGCTTTCAGACTCCAGTAATTTTGAAACAAAACTGTCAGTGTCATCTTGCTTTAACTGAGTTGCA
Organism: Mesoclemmys tuberculata; assembly: GCA_007922155.1. NCBI lineage: Eukaryota > Metazoa > Chordata > Testudines > Chelidae > Mesoclemmys > Mesoclemmys tuberculata. Next base: position 5,303,893 of record ML675620.1, on the reverse strand, counting down.
CCATTTAACTGAATATCACTACTCTTGTACACTGTTTCTGAAGCGATACAAGGAGACTTGACTCTATACCAGTTGTCTTAGGCTGGGTCTACAGTGACGGCGGCGAGTTCGCTGCCATCAGATCGATTGCTCTGGATCGACTGAGTGGTGTGTGTAGACCCGCTCAGTCGATCCAGCAAGCGACGCCAGAAAACCACCCTGTTAAGTGGTGTAGCGCTGCGTCGAAGGGAACACTGTTCCCTTCAATGCAGCGCAGTGTGGACGGCCCACAGAGGAGACACTGCAAATTCGACGGGAGGTACGCAAGTGATTTACATCACTTGCGTATCTCCTGTCGACTGCCGCCGAATCCCGAAGCTAAGTGTAGACCGGGCATGTATGTATTAAAACAATGTAACTCGTGAGCCATTTTTGACAACACCCCCAAAAACCCCATAATCTAAATTTGCTAAATTTAAGCCAGAAATACTCTGCCTTAAACAAATCACTCAGTGAATATTTTTTCCATTAATTTTTTAATGTCTGGCCATAGTGGGAAGGCGTTCTCAAAAGGGTCTTGCAATATGCCTTTATGGTTATTCATGCTCTGGATTACTCTGACCTCCACACTCAAACCTAGGGTAATCAGCTAGCAAGTGTGAAAAATCGGGACAAGGGTTGGGGTTAATAGGTGCCTATATAAGAAAAAGCCTCAAATATCGGGACTGTCCCTATAAAATTGGGACATCTGCTCATCCTACTCAAACCTCCCCAAGAACACTAATGCTTCATCTTGGATTTTGAGAATTATATTGCCCTAGATCAGCATAGCTGTCTTGGTAGGTACAGGATGGAGATGTGGTTTTGAGGTATTGATGACTTTGAAAATCAGGACTAAGGCCTTGAACTGGCAATGGAATCAGACTGGGAGCCAGGAGAGGCCATGGAATACATGGGTGAGGTACCTGCTGCAGCTTGTCCTGTCGAGGTAGCGGGAAGCCTCTTCCTGCACAAAACTGGAGACTCTGCTTTGCTTCTACATTCAGTCCCTGGTACAGTGAGTTAGTCATTCAATGTGGACGTAACAAATGCATGGATAATTGTGCCAAGATCCTTAACCATGAGAAAGAGGTGAAGTTTTTTAACAGCTACAGATGAAAGGTGTTTTTTTCCTGTACTGATGCTATTTGATCTCTTAGTCAAACAGGACTTCAGTGGAAAGGGCAGGCAACGTCCAGCTTAGTTAAGTGTATTTCCCTGCTTCGAACCAACATCACTCTGTCTGGGTTGGAGTGAGTTTGAGTCAGCTGGTTCTCATGGATATTTATTTCCTGTAAGTATTGGCACATGCTTGTGATGCTGTTGGTTGCCTCGGTGTAAAATAAAACAGACCACTGGCATCAGTGCCCCAGCTGTCTTACTATTTCCTTAAGTGAACATGTAAATACTGAAGAGCAGGTGAAAGAGGATGGATCCTCAAGGGACCACACAGGGCAGGGCCTTGGGGATGAAAAGCATCACTACTCTCTGCTCCTGTTGGAGGAATGATTTGAGCCAGTGTAGCTCTGTGTGGTCTACTCTAGCTATGTCATGAATGTGAGTGGAAAAGCAGCACCCCATGCTTGGCTGGAGCCAAAGCTACAAGCATATCAAATAGTAAGTGCATTAAGATTGCGTCTGTCTCCATTTCCAGCAGGAGATCATCTTTTAGCGTGCCCTGTTCTGAAGCCTGACGGCAATGTATCCTGGATGCTGACAGAATCACGAGTTAGAGCTTAATTGTCACTATTTTGTCAACGACTTTGCCTAGGACTGGGCATTTGAAGATGGGATGGTAATTGGAAAGGTTTTCTATGTTCAATGCTGGCTTTTTGAGGGTTGTGTAGGCAATTACGTTTTTCTTACACTTGCCTCTCGGAAAAGTGTTGGTTATTTATTAGCAGTGGGCACCATTGTTCTTCCCTGGCTTTCACCACCCAGGAGAAATCTAAACAGCTCTACAATGCACCTTAATTCTAGCTGGCAATATTCTTGCTAATTCAGTTTTAGCCATAATTTTTACTTTAAAAAAAGAGAAAGAAAGAGAGAAGCCAAGTTGCATATCTTTTGAGATAAGGACAGTTCTGAGGCCAGATTTACCATGGTCCTACAGAATATGAAGCATCATCAGTGCCCTCCATAGGGCAGTGCCCTCTGAAAAATATACTGCCTGCCTTGCTCCAGCAACTGGAAGGGATTCCTCAGATTCCCACGAACATACTGCCATTGAACCAGTTTGGGGGCTTCACCTTTCGTATCATTTATATCTGCATTATTGTAGCACCTATAAGGCTTGGCTCAAGGAATCTGACTTTTTGGAGTTCTTCCCGTCACCTGGCTACTTGGGAAAAGGGAGCCCCAGTGCTTTCTCCCTTGCCTCTTGCAGGGATCCCTTCCTTGCCCCCCTTCACACACAACTTTTGTTGAGATATAGCTATGTCCCCCTCACACATATGTCCCCCTAGGCTTCTGAAAGGGGTATTCCTCCCCCAGATCACCCACATACCTTGACCAGTCACATCTTTCACAGCTGCAGTAGGGACAAATTTACATGACTTTAGTCACTGTGGACAGAAGCAGTTAAACTTATCACTCTTTAGATCTTGATTCTGCATTTACTTGGTCTGCATTTGTTGCTTCCATCTACTGGAGTCACTCTGTGTGAATAGGACAAAAGGGAAAAGATTCTTCCTATCCCGTTCCCCTGTAGGAGCTTTTAGAGCAGCACGAGAGAAACAGACAGGGCTGTGATCAGTTTCAGAGTGTGACCAGAATCCTGTTTTCATGGTACTGGTTTTATACTCTCGCTAGAGGAAATTTTCTACACCCCACTGGGGCTGGACTTTTTAAGCTCCACTTCTGTCTCCTCCTACTGCGCTTTGTGGAGAGCACATACAAGTACATTTGAGGGTATTGCCAGAGAAGCAGAGCCAGAGGAAGTTTAGCAGAATAGGGGCTGTTTCAGGCAAATCATGCACTTCTTCTGCTGTTCAATGGGGTTTAGAAGGAAACCTAGACAGGAAGAGAGTTATATTCAACCGCACATCAGGTGTCCTGGTGGGTGTTTGCAGGATGGAATAATGGTCTATTATCTCTTGCTATTCAGACATGAAGCAGAAGGTTTAGAGTGGTGGCTATGTAACAGGAGGAGACATGATCAGTGCCAGAAGGTTCTGGAAAATTCTGTAGTAGCTAGAGAAAGCATTGAGGAAACTACAATGACAGTAAGCTCAAGAAACAGGCAGTGAGGTACAAAAATTAACAAGATGAATGCATGGTCAAGGAAGAAAACAGAGCTGAGAAAGGGTAATATACAAGATAAAGAGTGCCACAGGAAAACAATGAAATAATAAATGAGACAAGGTAAGTGTGCATGTGATTGTGAAATATATGAAACTGCTGCATCACATTTTTATGTTGCATAAATATATAAGTTCCAATTTAGATAAACCACCCAGCACTACAGGCCACAAGAACCAGGATCAGAGTCCACATCAAACACCCTTAGTTATAAATGCATCCATAATTTTAATGTTTAAATAGTGTGGAAGACAGGAAGTTAATTTCAGGGTTCTTGGTTGCCCCATGCTACTGGACAATAGTATTTTTTTCTTAGCCTAGGTCTAGTCACAAAAAGATGTCACTATCTATAAGGAATAGAAAGGGTCTGCCTTGGATTGCTTTGTAGACACTTTCCCCTATTGAAGACCTGCCTAATCCATGGAACTGGGGGACAAAACTCTATCCTCAACCTAATATGTGATCACTCAAATAATGGATTACAAATGTATATGGATAGTCACATGCAACAGTATGAAAGTGAACATAAAGGACATAAATGCTTATGCATCAGGGTATCGGCCAACTGCCTACAGAGCAGAGTAACAAAGGTCCATGATAAGGTTTCTAGCACCTTCCTCTGAAGCAGCTGACGCTGGCCATTGCTGGAGACAGTACTTAAAGCAGACCTACGGGTACACTGGGTCTGACCAATGGACCAGGTAACCCAGTATCCGGGCTTCCAACAGTGGCCACCGTCGGATCCTTCAAAGAGAATGAACAGAACAGGGCAATAATCAAGTGATCCCATCATCCAGTCCCAGCATCTGGCAGTGAGCAGCTTAGGGACACCCAGTGCATAGGGTTACATCCCTGACCATCTTGGCCAATAGCCATGGATGGACTTATCCTCCATGAACTTATCTAATTCTTTTTTGGACACAATTATACTTTTGGCCTTCACAACATCCCCTGGCAATGAATTCCACAGGCTGTGACTGTGTGTTGTGTGAAGAAGTGCTTCCTTTTTAAACCTGCTGCCTATTAATTTCATTGGGTAACCCGAGTCGTGTGTTATGCAAAAGGATAAATACTCCCTTATTCACTTTCTCCACACCTTTCATGATTTCCTCTCTCTCCAGCATATCCCCAGGGTCATCTCTTTTCCAAACTGAACAGCCCTAGTCTTTTTCATGTTCTTACAAGGAAGTTCTTCCATACCCATAATCATTTTTGATGCCCTTTCCTGGACCTTTTCCATTTCTAATATCTTTTTTTGAGATGGGACAACCATGCCCGCAGTATTCAAGGTGTGGGCAGACCACAGATTTATATATTGGCATTATGATATTTACTGTGTTATCATCTATCCCCTTCCTAAAAGTTCTTAACATATTTAGCTTTTTTGACTGTCGGACCACTCGTATGATCCAGGATGGCAATTCCTATGTATTTAGAACTATTTTAGCACTTCTTACCCAATGCTTGCAAAGTGCGTAACAAACAACAACCCTCAAAATGCTCTTGGGAAATAGACAGGTGTGCACATTTACTAAGGGGGAAATGGATGCACGGCCATTAGGATTTGCTTAAGGCCCTGTACGAGTCACTGAGGCAGCCACAGCAGCAAGATAACGTCTAGAGCTGTATTTTAACAGCTAAATATGCTTCCTCTCCTGTCAGGAGACTCCCACAATTTGTTTGTTTTCTTCTCTCAGTAGGATAGTATACACCCAGCATAGCCAGGAAAAGCAGAGGCAATACAAAACAGAGGAAATCCACGTCTGTTTCAGACCACTGATTTTTCTAACACTAGGGAGGAAGCAACATGGGAATGTACACTAGACCTATGAGCTCCTAGAAGAGCTCCCCAGAAGAAAATTTTAGAATTACAAGCTGTAGGTGAGGAATTTCATCTGATCCCATCTTTCTTCTTAAAATACGCTGCACTTCAGCAGTCTAAATGTAAAGGTTGGAAGCATTTACCAAATATTTTAGCAGTTGAACAGGAAAACAACTGGGGGAAGTAGAAAAGAGACGTTTGTACGGACTCTTCTTAACAGTCAGATGTAAGATCACAAAGGTTGATAACTACTGTGAGACACAACCTTAGAGACCACAGACAAAGTGTGACAATTTTTACTTTAAAGGTTCAGCTCCAACGAGAGCAATACAAATAACATTTTAAAACACCAACTGTACCACAGCCAACTTTACAAGATGTGCGAATAAGATCTAAGCTCAAATTGGGACAGGTTGCTGCCTTTTTTTAAAAAAAGTTTGCCATTTTGTTTTCGATGCCCTTTTATATTATGAATCAGCAAAAGACTCCATCCAGCCTGACGGTTGCAAAGAAGGCCTTGAAAATGTGAAGTTAGTGTGTAACTGAAGAAGCGATTTCTACTTTGTGTTTGCAGAGAGTTCTGCACTGGTGCAAGACAGGGCTTGTACTGATATTTTTTAATTCCAGCAGCACAGTGATTTACTGTAGTATCAGCGTGGCACATCTACATTTGACGATTGTAGCAGCATAGCTACGCTGGTGCAAGTTTTGGCAGGCAGACCCTAGGATAATCTAGATTTCACTAGTGTTAGTTATGTCACTGCTGCTTAAAGCATGTAAGGAATGATCAGGTTCTGAAGATCTGCCCATTCATTTTAGGGCTCTCAGTGCTTGGAAGATACCACTACCCTCCTTCCCAACCTGCACTGGGACCTATGAAGCCAAAGAGAAGGTTAGGGTAGCATGTAAGCTTCTCCAAAGGGGAGCCACAGTCCAGCAGGGCAGCCAACGGACTGGCCCCTCATCTCTGCTAGAAGCTGGGTGTCCTTTCTTCACAGGGCAAGATTCCCATACAATAGCAAAAGGGCATTAAGTTTATTGGTAAAATATAGAGACGTTTACAGCAAACCTATTTAAGCTTTAATATTTTGATGAGGGGAATAGTAAAGTTCTTAAATAGATATTTTGCAGATCAGAAAACAGTCATTTAGCCTCTTACTTCCTGCCATCAAATAGAATAGGTTTGGGATGCAAGAGAGGTAAGTGTTGCAGATGTAAAATAATAAGATGCAAATGTTCACTGGCACTTTACTAACACTTTTGTATCAAAAACACATAATACACTCCACTAAGAATGAATTCACAAAACAGAAGCATGTTATATTTAATCACTGTGTCACCAGTGAATTGGCACCCTCAGGATCAGGTCCATTGCTTACTGAAATCAGTGGAAATATCTACCGGTTTCAGGGGTCCTATATCAGTCCTTCAGTTTCCTAAGATTTGCAAGCACTCTTCTATTGTCAAGAATATACTACTCAATGCAGGAATCAAGAATAGTATTTGGCTCCAACTGCAAAGCTGGGGGGAATTGTAAGAGAGGATTTCACACACATGAGAAATAGTTTACCTGCTCACTTAGAGCCCAATATTTTTGTGAATGATAATCTGTCTTTAAAACATCAATTTTGAGACATCCCAGTTTTAGAGTTGTAATTTAAAGACCACCCCAGTCTTGCATTCTGACTGGCACAGATAGACCTGATTACAGGACTGGGGCCTAAAGTGCCTCCCAAAACTACAAACCAGCTAACCATAAGGGGAATGAAGAGACTCTCCCTGGAGCAATTTCAGAACATTTAACCACAGTAATCTATCGCTATATGGTACTGTAACCCTTCTTTCTGCAGGAGAGAAAGGAGACATTCCTACATAAGTTCCAGCTTTGAGAGTTTTATTTCTTACACTGGGTTGATGGCTAATATTCTTCCAGAAGCAGCGGGTTGCTAGCATGAGGTTGTGTTTAAAAAAAAGAAAAATGTGTTTTGGAGGGAAAAGACAAGTCACATGACCTATGTAAACACATGTACAAGAATAAAAAGTTTTAAACCTACTGAAGGTAACCCAACAGTCTTTCAAAAACAGATGAAAACTTAGGTTACTGTACAAGAAGAGACAGATTCCTGAGGCTGAAGCAAGTGGGAAAATAATTAAAATTAAGAATTTCTCACACAGACACTGAAGGGGGGGAGGAGGGGGACAAAAACTAGTCACAATCATCAAACAAGAAGCGTCTGAGACCTAAAAAACTTTTTCAGAATTATGGGCAATGTGGCAGAGACAGAAAAAGATTAAGGGAAGCATGGTGAGGCATATCGCTACAGCACAGGTCCCATCCAGCTATCATTCTGCCCGTGGAAATCCCACTGAAGAGAGGTGCAGACTAACAGTGAGAGTGATTGCTGAACCAAAGCTTCCTTCAGTTATGCTTCTGGTGATGTTCACATCCTAGTATTTTAAAAGCATCAGCAAGACTGAGCATCTACCTACAACTGCCAGAGATCTGGCTCTGTGTCATTTGCCTCTTCGGTATGTCAGCTCAACTTGCATGAAAAGCAACGTGTTTGCGGACTGTGGAAAAGTTTCTTCTTCAGGCTTTCCAGAGCGGATTAGTTGCATTAAAAGAGGTTCCCCTCAAATCACCTTTGGCCCAGAAAAGAAGTTTGTTTGGCTTTTTATTAGAAGAAAAACTAGTTCTGTAACAAGCTAAAACCACTGCACGTGTTTCTATGGCGTTTCATGGCCGTTTCGTGAACCAGCTATTCCCCTGCAGCCCCGGGGCAGCATGAAGCGAAGAGGACCACAAACGAGTGACACTGAGCGGGCCGTCGTCTCCCAGCCGGACGGAATAAAGCAGGAGGAGGAGGAGGTTTTTAAAGTCCAGTTTTAATCTAGGAGATGTGTGCCACACAGCAGGGCCCTGTCGATAGGCAGGGACCCTCACACCCAGGGGGGTTCACAAATCCACTTTCGGGGGAGAGGGGGGTGGCTGCTCCCCACCAGGGCACCTCACCCTGCTAGGGAGCGGGAATGGCGGCGAGCAGCAGCGGGGGTGCGGAGAGGGGCCCGATCCGGGCTGCGTGAGGGAAGGGGTGTGGGGGAGGGGTCGGCGGAGGGGCCCGATCCGGGCTGCGTGCGGGA
>ML675620.1:5213819-5295602 GCA_007922155.1 Mesoclemmys tuberculata | reverse complement strand
GGGGGGGGCGAGGCACCAGCCCGACGAGACGCCGCTTTCCTCCGAGCGGGGCGCTCCGGCGGCGGGAAGGGAGCGGTCCCCGCCGGTCCCCCGCCGGCCGGGAGGGGGCCGCGGCGTGGGGGGGGGGCGGGGGCCGGGGGAGCGCGGCCGCCGCGGCGCCTCCTTCCTTCCCCGCCGCCTCCGGCCGGGCCCGGCTCCGGCCGCCATTTCCCTTTGTTCGGCGCGCTCGGCGCGGCGGCGGCGGCGGCGGGGCCGTTGCAGGGCTCGGCGCGGCTCCATCTTAGCGCGGGCGCCCCTCCCGCGGGCTGTGCAGGCCCGGCCGCCTCCTGCGCCGGCGGCTCCCTGCGCCCCGCCGGCTCCATCCCCCCCTCGGCTGGGCGCCCGCCTCCTCTTACCGGTTACGGGCTGCTCCGTCACCGCTTGCGCTCGCGCCTAGCCTCTCGCCGCAGTTTTATCCTCTCCCCCACGTAACACACCGCGTCAAACTACACCTCCGCCGCGTCACTCGCACACACGGCTCTCCCAGCCCGGCGACAGGCAGGCAGCGGCCGACTGAGGCGAGCCAGCCAGGGAGCAAGCGCCGAGCGCGCCGCGGCCCCGCGCGGAAAAGGCCGAGCGCGCCCGGAGAGAGCCGAAGCCGGGCCGCGGGCGGCGGCGCCCACGGAAACACCCGAAGGGCGGCGGGAAGGGCCGAAGCGCCGGCCCGGCGGCTCGCGGGCGCAGCCGAGGGCATACGGAAAGGAGCGAAGCACGGGGACGGCCGAAGGGCGACGGGAGCTCGCGGACCGCCGAGAGCTCACGGAAAAGGCCGAAGAGGGGCGAGGGGGAGTGACGGAAATGCCCGATTGGGGCTGGCCTGGCTGGGAGCGGTGGGGGGTGGCTGGCCCCCGAGGTGAAGAGCGGGCCGCTGACAATCAAGGGGCCCATCAGTTTTCTTTCCTAAGGGCGCCTTGCTGACCCCGGGGGGCGCCCCTCGGCGAAGAAAACCTTGCCCCAGAAGCGTATCACTGGAAAGGGCCCGCCACCGCGCCTGCAGGCGCCCCCAGCTGCGCCTTGCTGTGCATGGGGCGCTCAGCTCTCCCCCAGGGACTTAAGGGCTCAAGGGTGGGCCCCGGGGTCCCAAGGGGAACCGAGCCCTCGCTCTCTGGGATACCGCCCCGCCCCAACGACCGGCGCGCTAGAACAACTGGATCCGTTCCCACGGGTTGTGTTGGTTCTGGGGGGGCGTGCGTTGGCAGTTCAGACATCATCGGGGGAAAAGCCGTGGAATGCATTTTGCACCGACTTGAGACGGTGAGGGTTGTTCTCCTCTCTTGGGGGAATGCCTTCCACAGGCGAGGCCCAGCTCCTGCACACACAAGCCTTCCATTACTGGTTGAAGTTTAATTGTTCCAGACAGGGGCACTGCAGGCGCTATAGCCACCCCAAAATTTGCCCCCCGATGGCCACCTCTCCCAGCATAAAAGTCAAACTCCGATACTTCTCCACTGCTGCTGCCTGGCATTTTGTACCAATTGGAGTTTTCCAGTTTATATTCTTAGATATAAGAAGATGCAATAACTACCCCAGGGCTTCTCAGATAGGTCTATCACCATAGCCAGGTGTGTGTCCAACAAGATGGGCACAATCTTCTGGTCAGTTTCAGATAGAAGTGGTAGTTTTTTCACAATCATGGCTACTTAGGCATCTAATAGCAGTGAGGTGCCTGAAAGGATCCCAAGGCAGACCAGCTTAATCAGAGGTGGGAGATAATATAGAAAAAGCAAGTTCCTAAAATGCTACCCTCTTCCTACCAGCATCACTTCAGTTTTAGCCAGTTGCTTTTCAGCCAGCTGTTGATTTTGCGTGAGCATTGGGAAAAGTAGGAGATGGCGCTACTTATGTTTGGTGTAAAGTACATGGAGAACTGTGTGTTAGCTGTGTGCTATTGACACTTCAACCCATGCTATTTCACCAGCTCTTCCAATAGCTTTCTATCAGTATTGAATAACATGGGGGAGATGACTGTGACCAGTGGGACTCCACGGTTGAGGACTGTGGAGGAGAAGGAACAATAATCCTCTGAGTTCAATCTGAGAAGAAGGCCCTGAGCCATTTCCATTCATCTCTGTAGCTTCTTGGAAGTATTTTCTGACTATCAAATGCCACAGAGAAGTCCAGTGGGATGCATGACATCCCTTGTCTATGGAGAGCAGGAGATTGTGCCCCGGAGCAACAAATGCTTTCTTTAGAACACGCCCTAGCCTGAAACCCAACTTAGAACCCAAGCAGTATCTCTACAAAATTTCTGCATGAACCAGACTTTGCAATATACTGAATGCAATTCTTATTGGTTAATTTTGAAACATTACAGCAATCTGTACGATTTTGTGTGTGTATATATAAGAAAACGCTTACTCTTTGTATATTTATGTCACCATGCCTCCAGCTGACATTGTACATGAAGGTTTAAGCAATCTGCTTTTGTAACTGTATAGCAAAACCCCACGATGTTGCAATAACTGCAACAGCTTCGCACAAAAGCACTCAGGGCCTATGCTCCCTCATAAGCGGATGGTATATTTGCTCATTTAGTTTTGTAGCTGCCAAGTCTGATGCGAGGTAAGGCCTTGTGTACATGAGAAAGTTGCAATGGTTTCATTTAAGGTGTGATTTCACACCAATTTAGTTAAACAATGCAAAAGACTGCATAGACGCATTTATTTTGGTTTAGCTTTAGGCCATTAGGAATCATTAGGGTAAACTGAAATAAACAACTCAAACCAAAATTAGAGTGTTCACACTGATTTAAAAACCAATTTAAGTTAAATTGGAAAACTTTGGTTGAATGCAGGCCTAAAATGATTTAAGCTGTTATACATCCCCAGTCTCTACTCTTCTAAGACCCTCCTCCTGCTTTTAGCTAAGGTATCTGTTACAGGAGTTTAAAGTTTCAATGTAGAGTAGTTAACGGCTTCTAAGGCTCCCCCCCAGTCTGTATCCAAAATGTCCCTTAGCCTAGGGTAGGAAAAGGCTAGGCGCAAACGGCAGCTGCAACAGGTGGGGTCTGGCCCAATGTCTTGGATGTGTAGCTGTCTTTTGTGTAATGTCTGATCTATCCAAACTAGGATTCAATGTAGTTAAAATCTCCTCCAAAAAGGATTCTTCCTTTTTGGAGACAGCTAGAGCCCTAAAGTATTTATTTTAAAACATCTTTTTGACTGTGGTTAGGATCATAAATTGGTCTTACTGTAACTCCTCTGCCATTTAGATTTTGTGGCAGGTAAGCATGTTAGCATCAGTATCTATAATTTGGCCTATTAGCTGAAATCTAGTATGTAAAGAAAGAAAAATACAAACTGCTCTTTTTTAAACTTTGGCAGAGGCATAATAGAATTGTCTTGTCTTAAGGCCGCTTTCATATCTCTCTTTAAAATATGTTTCCTCTATCCAGATAATGTGTTTTTTTTTAGTTCTGTATTGACTTTGTATCTTTTATCCACATCATTTAGTCCTTTACTATTTACTGAGGTACATTTAATAATGTTTGCCATTATATATTTTTCCAGCAGGTACGTAGGTAAATCAAACGCAAGGAGACATGATTTTAAAATAATGTATTTTGAATCTAACTGAAGCATTTATACTTTGCTGTAATCTTTTCAACAAACAGTTTTCTAAAACCATTGCATTTCAGTAAATGTCTCTGATCATTTTTTTATTGTGGCCTTATGCTCTGCTTCTCTTGAAATATCTTTGGACTGTGTAAAAAAAAACAACCTCTTAACAAAAGAGCTGTTCATAATCATCAGAACTAATATAGCCATTTCAGAGTTTTTGTTGTTGATTCATGCATTAGTTTGCCAGCTCTTCCCTTTCCGCTCCCACTCAATCTTTTCTTTTCTGTTCTAACATTGCTATGTTGCATCAATTTCTTTTACAAGTTTTGGTCCCCAGCTGACCAAGACAGTTAATGTACCCAGTCCTTGCACATTCCCCATAACTGTGGCAGGTTTAAAGAATCACACTAGTAAATGCCTTTCAGAGAATAAAATTCCACCATTGAAAAGCAACTAAATTCCGATATCTGAGTCTCACTGATGGTTTCCAGTGACTTAAAGACTTCCAGAAGATGGTTCTTTATCAGAAATTATCTCCCCTATCCCGAGGTGCTGGGGTTCAAGGAATTAGGTGCCAGGACTCAAGCAATATTTTTACTTTCATAACTGACATGGCAGAGGTGCCAGGGCTCACCCCTGGCACAAATTAAGCAGCCCCTATCCATAAAGTCCTACTTCCCATACCATACGGTTAGACTACTACCTTGAGATAAGACTGTTGTAATGTGTTGTACATGGAACCCATAGATTAGTGCAGACTGTGGCAGCACATTTTTTCGGCTGTGCTTCTTACCATTTTCGATACTGGTGCTCCTCTGTGGCTTGCACAAATGCTGGCCTCCTTCTCGTACGGTTCCCACCAGATCCTCCTCCACCATGCTCTTACTCATGGCGCTCAGGCTAACCCATTCTCCCTTATAAAATCGCTGCCCTTGTAATTGTGAATTGTGGTCCAAGGTCTCTTAATTTCCTTCCCCAACAGTTGAGGCATAGGCCAGCTCTACAGTGCAGAAGATGGACAAAACTGGGACTTTAAGAGGCAAAGCCACCTTTACCGAAAAATGAATGGATGTTTCCCAAATGTCTACATGTTCATTTTCCACTACTGGGGAGAATGCCTCTGTGTGAAATGTGCCTTAATGATGGGCTGATTATTCAGAATGTCAAATATTGTCCAAGGCAGGGTTGCCGTGGGGAATGGATTAGAATGTTCATCGGTCTCCTTCATCCTTACTGTATGGAAAAGGTTGCTTTACTTGATGCCGAATGAAACCCAGCAAGATTAATTAGTTGTCTTCACTATTAAGCCTTAAAGGCAAATTAATTAGCTTTGCAGAATTCAAGTCAGTTTCCCCTGGGCAGCTGGCTCCTTGTGTATAACACTAATTGCTGATTGCCCACTGCCTAAGGTACTTTCAGGCTAGTGGCAGACAATTGATCAAGGCAAGATCGTAAGGGGCTGCAGTCTGTGGCATAAAGAATACTTTGGACTGGTTTGTCCTCTCACATTGGTAGGGAACAACATTATTGCTAAAATACACATATGCACTTGCAGATCTCCAATGGATACACCTGAAATGAAGTCAGTGTTCCTGAAAAAGAAACACAAAGGTACTCTCTACAAATAAAACTCAATCAGACAGTCCCATCAGGGAATGAACCATAAAAATCTCTTACTGTCAGATCCTGGAGGGCAGTGCAGCTGCACTATGGTGACCGAGGAATGTAGGGCCAGGACTTGTGGAGCTCATGTAAAGTGGGTCCATTGAGCACAAGAGTTATGGGGGAGAGGAGAAGGTGAGAGGGCCCTGTGGATTTCCAGCTACACTAATTATTTGCTATTCTCCCAAGCAGAGAGAGAGAAAGAGAGAGCTGCAGTTGTGTGAGCTACTCTTGACACTGCCACGGGGAAGGCCTGGAAAGAAGGAAGGATTCTGCTAGGGCACAGTTAGGGTGCTGGAATTGGGTCCCAGATATAGGATCTGCATCCAAAGCAGAATCTAGCCCAATGACTCAACACCGGCAGGCTAAACCCCCACAGCTCCTACTTCACGCATAAATCATGAACAAATCTGGGCCCCTTAGGGCCCAGCTGTCAGGACCCCAGTGTATGCCGTGATTCTGTGGCCACTGAATCTATGCTTTGCTGCAGAAGTGTGCTCCAGAATCTAAACTCTTCTTCCAGATCTTACGAATCCATCTCTTATGGCTCCACATAAACCCTTTCCAATGTCTTTCCAGTGCTGTCTTCCAGAGTGGAATATCTGTAGCAATAGTTCAGAATTCATCTCATTTGGTTCACTCAGAAATAAGTCAGATGTCAACATCCTTAATTATGTCACTGTCGATCATTTTAGCAAAAACATTCATTGTCTGTGTTTATCCCACAATTCCAAACCACCTTTGACACATTCCAGGTTACCAAAAGGCCTACACCAGGCCCTCACTGCTGGCTTCTACCATGCAGCCTTTGCTGTCAATACAAAAATCTGCAGCCCATTGAAAATTTAGAATCAGCATAAAATAATTTGAATTCAACATCAAAATATATCACATAAGGAATATTCTGTCTGTGTGATTCATTTTCATACTGCATTTAGTTAATGGGGCCAGACTGTTGGCTGATATATATCAGCATAGCTCCATTGAAGTCAAATGGCCCCAGATGTTCAAAGGATTGCCTCCTGCCACTAAGAATGTGTCTACATTACAGAACCGCTGGGTGGGAAACGTAGCAGCTCCTGCCCTCTCCACAAGTTAGCGTCTGAAAATAATTCATGTGGACAGGGGTAACTGAGTTCAGTAGCTGTTATGGCAAAGTACGTTCAGCCTTAGTAGACTGAAGAGTCATGCACAATTCACTGCAATGAGTGTTGGATTCAGTTGGCCATGCCACACTAGTGAGACAATTGATTCTGACACCAGTGAAGGGGAAGCAGTAGTGCTGCCCTGTCTGGTATTCCCATGATAGACAATTTTTGTAGCATAGACAATTCAAGAACGTGACTTTCTGGGGAGAAAACAGAAACCATCCAAAGGCATAGTTCCATAAACCAATGTCTTCGATGAGTTAATCCTCCATTTTGCTCTCCAGTTCTGAGAAGGCAGAGATTTAACTTCGGATGTCTACAGAGAAGCACATTCTGTTGCCTCATTTTCTTCTTGATTCAAGGGGAATTGCTTGCTTGTCACCATGAGAACAAAACCCACAGAATTAACGTCTCCAATCGAGAATAAAATTCACTGGATTGTCCCAGCACTTGATTACTTAAATAGCTCTAAATACACAGGGAACTTGAAACAAAGTAAGCAAAAATAGAAATGGTTTTTCCAGCATCTTCCCACTGAAAGATAATGAACTGCAGCTCAGGTCTGCCTTGACTGCATTTGGACATTTACTGTCACTTCAAGTAATAAATCTTCTTGGCCAAATACAGGCTTTACAAAAAGGCAAACTGCATGCTCGATTAGTCAGAGGAAATTGGTGACTTTGCTCAACCTCTGCAATTTGAAATATGGAACCTGCTGCAGGGGAAACCTGTTAGAGGAAAGTCACTTTTTTTCATAGAGCAAATGGGGGAAATCCTCTCTATTAAGCAAAGTCAGAATAGATGGAGTATGTGCAGGAGCTGGAGAGGGAGGGAATGTGATCACTTTCCAAGGTTCTTAACCTGTGCAAAGCAGAGGAGCTTCTCTTCATATCAACCACTGCAACTCATGGCTTACAGTATCTGTAACCCCCTATGCACAGGGGTTTGTCCAGTAGATCCACAAAGTTGGCAATCAACCAACCATGCACTCAGTTCACCAAGCCAACACATCACACAGGCGCGGGATGTGGCAGAAGGTAGTACGGTGCTGTATCCCAGGATATTGAGGAGGCCATTGCCTGTCCCACCCTATGCAGCAGCATTACTCTGGCTCCATGTCAGGGCCTTACACAGCACTTACGTGAGCAGATGGATTGTCCCTAAATGCAACATTGTGATTTTCACATTGCAATGTATGGAAAAAGTCCAGCAGTTTCATTCTGCTTCACTCTATCAGAGTTCCTTCTAAGCCGTTTCTAGTGTATATCTAAAAATGAATAAACTTTTAGGGAAACTGTGTGGACATGTAAGTACTCCTCTTTAACTTGTGTAAAACACAGATTTCTAATAATTGTGTGGTGAAGAGTTGCACAGACTCTCTTGATCTGGAGTATGTTTGAGTACTTTGTCAAGCAAGGAAAAGTCCTCTTCTGAGTTTTAAAATCAAATAAAACCCCAGTAAAACATTATCCATCCAGGGTTGCCGGGGATTTTCCAGGAATATAAAGGTGTGAAATGGACTCCTGCAGCCAGAGTCCTGACATTTTGCCACTGTACTATGTCTTATGTACAATAAAATAGCTCTTCTGAAAAAGCCTCAATAGACAAAATGCTGAAAGCAAAGTGCTGCCACAATGTTAGTCTATGCCCTGGGCATTTTCCATATTATTATTAAAACCGCTTCCTCTTTGGCTTTTCTTCCTTTTTCAGTGCATCCAAAATGCTTCTGGAAAGACAGTCTTTTTGTGCTACTTTAGTTATATTTTCCCCCTATTTCAGTCTCTCTATTGGCCTTCCCTCTTCTCTCTAAGTTCATGTGTCTCCTCTCTTTCAAAGCATTCCAGAACCTTGCCTCTGATTTTCTGCCATTTTCTCCTCATTCTCTTCCCATTACCTATTCCTATCTCAGCCTTAATTCTGCCCTCCAAGACATATCTATCAAGAGTCAGTCTTCTGGGTTTGAATTAATGAAAGCCAGTAAAAATAAACATATCACATGAAACATAAATGACCCACATTTCCATAAACATCTAATGGGTGACTCAACTTTAGGGTGCTCAACTGGAAATACTTTAGAGGGGCTTGGTTTTCAGAAGTGCAATCCCCTTTATGATGCCTCAAGTGGGCATGCAAAAATTGAGTTGTTCAAATGACTAGTCACTTCTGAGAATTTAGCTATAATAGATACAGTAACGTTAACTATTCTTCAGCAAACCACATGAACGATACTTTTCAAGGGGTGTCGAACACATCTTCCAACTGCTGGTTACGAATATCTTTGTGATGTAACTATTATACGACCAGTACTGTTCTGAATCTAATGGTTGATTGGCATCCTTTCATCTGCGAGACACAGTGGAAACTGCAGCCTATGATGTAGATGGGTTGCAATGTCTCATGATTAAATTGTTCAATCCAAGATTTGCATAATCTTTGGCAGTTATTGTAAATATATTGTGATGGGGTCCCTCAGGGTGCAACCTGGAAACTGTTAATGTTCAGCAGATCAAGACTTTTAAAACAATAGGAAACAAGGAATATCTTGTACCAAACCTATAACTACATGATATTGCTGAACATGGAGTTTCTGGGGCGTTGTTCTCAGACACAGAGTGTCACATATATGTGTTTTGGTTGGGAGCTGCTTGCTTCCTACAAGCTCTTTTCTCTTCAAGCTGTAGGAGCCAGCTCCTGTCATGGACTTTGATGCCTTGATGGAGATGATGACGCCACTTGTTATGATCACTTGCCAAGTTTCCCCATAGATCAGGATCAATTCCAAATTCTTTATCTCGCTTGCTTGTGTCTTTAGACAAGCTTAGGATGCCCATTGTTCTTGTTCTCTCTGATAGCTCCCCATAAGTATGTCGTTAGGTGGGTGTCCATCTTTCAACCTGCTCAGATGGCCCAGCTTGATCTTTGCTTGAGCAGAGCTGTCACACTTGGTACATTTGCCCTTTGACGAACCTCTGCATTGGTAAATAGATCTTGCCTTTTGATGCTGACTATACGGCATAAGCAGCACAAGTGGAAACTGTTTAACCTTTTCTCCTGATGAGCATAAGTCGTCCATGTTTCCCACCATACATGAGAGTGCCGAGGACACAAGCTTGGTACACTAGTATTTTGGTCTTGATGGTAAGCTCTGAGTTGTTCCATGCTCCTTTAGTTAGTCTACTAAAGGTGGTGGCAGCCTTTCCAATGTGAACATTTAGTTCTTCATCCAGTGAGAGGTTGGTAGTCACTGTAGAACCTAAATAGCTGAACTTTTGGACTACGCATAGCTGGCTTGCATTTGAGGTGATTAAAGGATCTTTTGGAAGCCCCTGTCGTAATACAACCATTTTCTTAATGCTGATGGTGAGAACAAATGCCTGACAAGCACTCGAAAGGTGGTCCATGAGTTCCCATAGTAGATCATCATAGGCTATAAGGCAGCATCACCAGTAAATAGAAGTTACTTGATTAGCACCTGTATGACTTTACTCTTTACACCTTAAGTTGTGAGAGACTGAAGAGTTTCACGTCTGAGTTGTGTGGAGACACTCCATCTTTTACATGCTTAAGTACCAAGAAGAAGAGTCCAAAGAGCATACAGGCAAGAAAACATCCTTGCTTCACTCTGCTTTTCATCACTAAGCTGTCCAAAGTAGACACATCAAACTGGACATTTGCTCTCATGTTGTCATAAAATGAACGTATAAGACTTAAGAAGATTGAATGGACATTCTATCTTTTCTAGTATTGCCAATAGACCTGTTCTGCTGACTGTGTCAAATGCTTTGGCTAGGTCCACAAAGGCAATGGACAATGGTCAGTTTTGCTCTCTGCACTTTTCTTGAAGTTGACACAGAAAAAATATCATGTCTATAGTTGATCTTCCGTCCCTGAATCCGCACTGTGATTCGGGGTAGACATGATTCACCAGCTGTTGTAGGCACAGTAAGATGATTTTTGCTAAAGCTTTTCCTGCTACACTGAGCAGCGAGATACCCTTGTGGTTGTTACAGTTGCCCTTTTCACCTTTGTTTTTATACAGAGTAATGAGTTTGCATCACGCATCTCTTGTGGCATCTCACTCTCTTTCCAGCATTTAAGTAGCAGCTGATAGAGATATGGTAGTCGGTTCTCTTTCCCACGTTTAAGAATTTCTTTGGATCAAAGGAAGGACAGAAGTCGATACATTTGGAACCAGCTACACTGCAGGATTTCCCAGTGCAGAGGAGACCTCCCATCTGCCTGCCTTTGGGGCTCCGCTCCTAGACTGGTTATCAGCCGCGGCTGAAAGGCCCAGTCTGTCCTATGTGGATGCCATTGGCAAATACACTAAATGAATTTGTTCATCTGCCTTTTGATGACATTTCCTCCATATGGAGTTCATCCGCCCAAAGCCGTTGGCACTTCCTGAGGGTTCTGGGTTAATTAAGCACCACCCAGCATTCGGAATTAACCAATACAGGTTGTACCATTTATGGTCACAATGGTAGTTGGTTCTCAATTCTAACCTGACCTGATAGTTGAATCTAATACAGTATTGCCAACCCAACCTGTTAAAAAATCAGGCTCCTCCAAAGTCATGTGACTGGCTTAAAAATAAGGAGATTATTTTTTCCAAAAATTTGTCTTCTGCTTTTTGTGCCTTTAGAGTGTACTCACTTCACATTTCAAGCTTTTCTCCACATTTATGAGGGCCAGAAATTTACTTTTCTTTACAATAAAATGGAAGATGAGATTCTCCTACAGCAGCATGGTTTTTATGAAAAACACTGAGTTTCATGAGACTTAGGGTAAAGTCACAAGACTTGATGACACTGTTAATATGGATGTGCACCTAAGACAAATCTTAGCGTATGTGTTTCTAGAACTTTATATAATAGGGTGTAAAGAGTGTTCCACTCACCGCAGGTATGCCTCTTTTTGGTTAGATCTGGGCATTAGCTCTCACCCCTTCTGGCAGTTTTTCATGCTGTGGCCCCTCTTTTTCTCTGTGACTTGTGGGCCACAGTGACGGAGGGCCAAGCACTGTATAGTTCCTCCCCTTCCAGGGTAACAAAGTCCCACTGGACAAGCTATCCGAATGCTGTCTCAGACAGTCTTCTGTTCCAAGTCTTCAGATCCTGTGGCACTTTCCCCGTGGCTGGTAAGGGAACCTGGGTCCACCCACTAGTCCAGGTTTCAGCCTGGGGACATTGTGACTAGCAATCTAGGTCTGTTCAGTTTCAGACCCTGTTGCTATTTCTATGGGCTCCTTCCTACCCCCATCTCTTGATCTCCTTGCTTTTCGATGGGTTTACCACTGGAGCATCTTCTGGCTATTTCACCCTTCTCAGTTTCTTGCCGGACTCCCCAGTTCAGGGCAGTTCTCTAGGGCTTACTGGATCTCCTCCTTGTCCCTGGCCAACTCCCTTTCCCTCTAGGGAGTGATTGTAGACCTCCTCCCCAGAGCCCCTTTCTGCTCTCACTTCCAGGTTTATAGGTCTATCCCAGCTCCTCCCCCAGCTGGTGTTCATCTGCCATCCAGGCGCAGCATAAGGTTAATAGGTCCATTCTGACCCCCATGAATCCACTCGTGGCTCAGATGGGGTGGTGACCCCACCACACTAGGCAAATTCCAAAAGGTATGCTTATAACCAAACACCAAGAGAACATCTCCACCACCAATTATCCTTCCACAAGAGGATGGGTATCAACCAGTCAACGACTGACAGAGCTGCGGCCTGACATCTGTGATACATGGGCCAGACCAGCGGCACATATTCTAATCTGCATATTCATTCTCATAGCTGTGAGAAGGGACCAGTCTTCAGGCCACTTCTTCAGTTTAATGTAAGGCTTTTGGATAATCTTCACTTAATCTTCTCCAAACAGTTTATAAACAGAACTGCCATTACCACTCCAGAGTATTTAGTCCTACCTGCTACCTTTCATACCACGACTTAGAAGCATGCCTGGGACTTCTGGATATGTTAAATGACAGTGGGGGTGAGCCATTAAGATCTTTATGTATGCAGCTAAAATGTCTTATTACTTGTAAAAATGACAAGTTGTTCCATGGAGGAATTTCTGTTAATACTGTCTAAGCTCTCAAAAAAAATCTGGGACAGGCAATGACTGCTGGGCAAAATACACTTAACACTAGCGAAGAGATCAAATTACTGTTTCAAATGGTCTAAAGGCAATAGGATCTCTAGAGAGAGAAATTTACAGAGCTAATCTAAAACTTTGCTATCTGTTAAGCAATGGAAAATTCCTTTGTAAACCAAGAATAAATACAGAGGGAGAGATCTCAGATGATGGAAAGGGGCAATCTGCTGGAGTCAATCGATCTATGCCATTTTACACTGAGGATCTGGCCCACTGTCAGCCCAAATATTGATTTTCAATTCATATTTTGTAAAATTTCATATAACTATAACATGTAGACACAGAATTACATATACGATATCTTATAATGTAGAAAGGGTAGGGCCAGATCCTCAGCTCCATGAAAGCCGTTTTGTCCCTCTCTGGCATGATCAATGTCATCTCTAAATCAATGATCCCTTTATCTCCTGTGCTGTGTGCACTCCTGTTTTCTGAAGAGGCCAAAGACATTCTGCATTAAGGCAGATGATAGCCAAAACATGATCATCCAGCTGGGAAAGACAAGAAGTGCCATCACTAAAGGAAAAGATTTCAGATTTAATTCAAATGCTTGCATGTTGAAAAAATCCTGCCAGAATGGAAAACAAGTTATTCGGAGTAAGGAAATGCATCCTTCATTCCTAATTTATTATATATAGAAAGAGATTCAAGAATATAACAACAAGGAAGATGGTTGAGAGCAGTAGATGCTTGAGAGACCTTAAGTTCCTTGAAACAGAATGTCTCCTTTATGTTTTCACATCATATTTTTGGCCAAGAAGAATCAGAACTCAAACCATTTATCTAAATCCCATTTGAACTTTAGAGATTCAGCTACAATGGAACCATGATCGGAACCAGGCTTGATTTTGATTTTGCAAAACAAAAACCGAGTGGATGATATTTGCAAAACAAAACCATAGCCCTTCTTGAGTTTCCTCATCTCTATATTTTGTATTTGTTTTCAATGGCAAAGCCTTGTGAAGTACAGGTGCGGTATGAGATCCCTGAACTACAAAATACGCTGTTTTCCGATGTGTTATCATCCCTTATGGTTCGACTCCAGTACCACTCCCATCTGCTGTTATTTTCAAAACCATGCAGTCAAAATTAAAATACAGTGCCAAATACTGGAAGCTACTGTTGACTTCAATAAGATTTACAGATTCTCAGCAGCTTTTAGGATTTATTCCAGTTTGTTAAGTGAGAGAAGCCATGAATTACAGCAAAAAGGTAGCTCAATATATTCAAATTTCAATGCCACATATTTTTTACAGGTTGGACAGCACTAAACCATACCAGTAATGCTAAAGAAACAAACCCTTTCAGTTGCACATAGAAAACAATGACACAGAAAGCATAAAAGGAAAAACAACTCTGCAGACCTTAGTCCTAGAAATTGCCGCTACTACTGTGAACAAATGCATCTGTTTGTGGTCGCTAGCATTGCCTCTCTTCTGAGACTGCCAAAAAGGGTGTCAGTTGTGATGGTACTTTTCTTTGTAATGGATCCTTGCTTGCTAGAAACTAGAACGAATAGTTAATTTTGTATAGGGCACTAAGCAGCCATTACACTGTACCAAATTTTGGTCACTACCTACCTTGATCATACACAAAATGATGACCTATAGGTGAAATATCCTGCTAATAAAATCCTAGACCCATAAATTCCCTTAACCTTGCTCTCTGCTTGATGTCATCTCCATTGTAAAATGTTCAGAGTTCCTTAAGCAAAGCAAAGGACAGCTCAGTGTACCCAGCAGAGGCTTAGAAAATGTCAGTCATGTACCCATTTTCTATATACTGCTCACCAGAATGCCCCTGAGTTATCTAAGAAGGTAGAATATCTTGTCCTTTACTAATGAAGGAAGCTCTAATTCCTAGTTACAAA
Source organism: Mesoclemmys tuberculata (assembly GCA_007922155.1). Taxonomy (NCBI): domain Eukaryota; kingdom Metazoa; phylum Chordata; order Testudines; family Chelidae; genus Mesoclemmys; species Mesoclemmys tuberculata. The sequence goes on along the minus strand of ML675620.1, from coordinate 5,281,179 downwards.
CTCTTTTACATCTTGAAAAAGAGATTCCCAACTCAAATCATCTCGGGCATATCAACCCATACCCCAAACATGCAACCCATATCGCACAAGCATTCCAAAGTGAAACAAACAAGGTTAATGAGTTACCATACTTGTGTCCAGCTGAGCTGAGATACTTGAGCAACTTTCTCTCCCACAGGGTTCCTCCACAGCTGCTGAAGCCAACAGGGCTTTCCTTGCTCTTTGTCCCAAGTTTGATCCAGAGTGAGCTGGGGCAGGTCTTCTTCGGTGAGGGACTGACTCAACTTCCTGAGTGTGCCTACCCAGGTCCCTTTGTATAAGATATAGACTCATACCTCACACTTGTATAGCTCCTTCCATCCAGGGGTCCCGAAGCACTTTATAGATATGAATGAATTAGAACACCCTAATGGGGAAGGAAAATATTAGCATCTCCATTTTACAGATGGGAGGAAAGTGAGTCGCAGAGAGGTTCTCATGGTCCACAGAAACACAGGAAATCCATGGCCGAATCAGAAATTGGGTCTCCTAATCCCATTCCTGTCCCTTATCCATAAAACAATCCTTCCTCTTTTACATCGGTTTCTGAAAGATGTCAAGGTTCCCGGTAAGGTCAGTTCATCTTTGATCCTTTCATTCTCTCTTTTTCATCAGTGCTTCCTTTTTAGGATATTCTTAGTATGTCTTTCTTTTATCAGGATGGTTGCTTCTCTCTGGGCAATAAGATACAGCTTTATTTTCATGGCTTTTTTTTTTTAATACTTGCATCCAATATACATGGTAATGGGTGCTACATAAACAAATAAGATAATTAAATAACCAATTAGCGTCATTGGAACTGTTAGGTTCTTTCCATCCATCCCCCTGCACTAATTTTTTTCCCCATCGTTTTTAATTCAAAGATCTAATCAGTGCTAAGCAATAACTCCTAGGTCCTGATCTGAAACCCACTGAAGTCAACAGTTTTTCCATTGACTTCAGTGAGTTTTGGATCAGCCCTCTAGTCCTTTTGGTTGGGACTTTCCCATGGAAATGAAAACTCTTTAGTATTTGTCTGCAACCCAGTAACGTTCTCAGTTGTTGCCATATGATGATGGCTGTTTGTCGTAAAACAAGTTGGAGGTCACAGTTCAATATCTATTAGACAGGTGTTCACATCACAAAAAACACAACGGACATTGACACTAATTGGCGGCATTTGTGGGCAGTAGAAGTAGAGAGGCCAAGGCCTGAACGGGCATGGAGAATGAGCTACGTTCTCATCTCAGTGTCCCTCTGATCTGGTCTGAGGCACAGTGAACTAGCACTACTGCTTGTTATCTTGTTCAGCAGATGACCAGGAATCATCGCTTTTCAGGTTTGTCAGTCCAGACATTGTCCTGAGCATTCAATCCACAAATAACTGTGAGGGGCTGTAGCTTTCTTGATTACCAAGCCTGGTTTCTCTGACTTTATTTTAAGCAAACCAAACAAACAACTTCTGTGCACCCTAAGCAAAAAAGCCCTGAGGCTTAAACAAGCGCAGAAGAGAGATATAGTTATCGCATTTGTTTAACGGCAGACAGCGAGCAACTGTGATGGTTCAACTGAAAGTTTCCTTCAGCACAGCAAGACTTGCACTTGAAACGGTAGCAGTTGCCTGTTATCTGCAATGAAAAAAATGTAAATATTTTAAGCATCTTCACGTCTTGTTTTTCTAAATCAGCCTTAGAGAATTTCCTTGGAGCAGCGCAGTAATTCTACATTTATCCCGTCGCCAAAAAAAAAAAAAAAAAAAAGGCTCCTTGAACAATCAGACCCGTTGGGCTATTCCTTTGCCAATATTAGCCATATAACCAGAAGTATATTTTTCAGGGTTTTTGGTCCCTTTTGGTATTTGCTTGCACTGTTGGAAACAAATTGGGGACTTTGATACATATTTCATAGGTTTTGGCTGACATCAAGCGTAGCATCTGTTCAATATCTGAGATACCTTTGTTTTGTGGATCATATTTGCTGAAGAATTACTTAGCCTGAACCTATCATTCAGCAAGGGACAATCAGCCCTCATTGTTCTACCTGTTTCCTACTAACCAAACTAAGTATGAGTCTTTTTTAGGTGCAGCCCCAGTTCTTCTCACAACTTTGCAGCAGCAGAGCAGCATATAGAGTTAAATAGACTCACTGGAGAACAGAGCAGAAAACAAAAATTCCTCAAGTTTCTCTGAGAATTTATCCTAGGGTCTTAGCTTACTGTGCAGTGAAGTAGGTATGAGTGATGTAGCCAAATGTTTGCATGCTTATATCTCAACTGTATCACTAAATGGATAACTCTGAATCTGGGATAGTGCCGATTATGTACTGTGGCAAACTGCCAGCTTCCCCCTGGTGGGTCTCACGCTTTACCTTCTGTTTGTGGCCAGGGCGTGCCCCACTACCACGTCTCCCTGGCTGTAGAGGAGTTCTATCCCCTGGCCCAGGAGGAAACCGTCTCCTGCAGCTGCTCCAAGCCTTCTGGCAACTTCCTCTACATTTGTTTCCTCCCCCTCCTTTAGGGGGGGCAGGGTTTAAATACCCCTGGCCTGGCTCTTCATTGGGCCCGGGTGCCTTTAATTGCCCTGCTGTACTTTCCCTTCTGCCTGCAGGGTAGAGGGTTTTTAAACCTTTCGGGCCCTCATACCGGCCCGGGTACACCTTTTTAAAGCCATCCTGCTTGACTTTATCACAGTACTCTTTGTATTGTATGACTTTCGAACCAAACCTTGTACCTTCTGGGTAATCCATGCATTATTCCCAGGTGTACAGAAACTCTTCCTTTCAAAAACTCTTCATTTGATCGTTTTATAACATTAGTTTTAATAAAAAAGTTGTAAATCTCTTCAATATCTGAGATACGCTTTATCAGAAATCTGGCCCATGCAAGGGGATGTGTATCCCGGTGCTAGGTTGTTTCCATCTCTAGCTTCTGTGATTTTGATAAACGGAAGCTGGCAGAGAAAAAAGAATGGGTCTGATTGTCCTCCAACTTATACCAGGATACATTGGATTGCCATTGAAGTCAGGTGGCATTAAAGCAGTGTAAAACTGTGCACTGTAAATAACAGGAGAGACAGACCCTAGATTTCAAACGCTGGCCCGTGCAGTTCTAACTGATGAACACTAAATGGCAGGCTGTGCATGTACAAACAACAGAAGGCAGCTAGGAAGCTCTCTAGTGCCAAGGACTGCTCAGCTCTGAAGCTCTGCAGACTTACGAAAAGCCAGCACTTCTCTGTGCAGTACAGCTAAGATCCTAGGATACTTTCTTAAAGGAAAAAAAAAAGAGGATTTTTTGTTTTCTGCCCTATGCCTCAGCGAGTCTATTCAACTCAGCCAGGTAACTCTATATGCGGCTCTGCTGCTGTGAAGTGGTGAGAAGAACTGGGTCTGAACCTAAAAAGATTTAAGAATCCCTGAACATTGAGAAAGTTGATTGAAACTTTGCATCTCAGCTGCATCGCTAGTTACACGTAGTGGCTTATGGTCCGAGCAGGCATATCCATTGATCTGTGTCCTGCGCTCAGGGCTGCATTAGGGCAAGAAGGGACCCAGCTCGGCAACCTTTGGGGACCACAGAACTGACTCTTCCTTCCTTCTCCAAGAAACAATCTCTTCTCTTCCCCAGGCCACGCTCCCCAAGCCAGTCTGCCACCCCTGCCCCACATGGACTCTTGCCTGGCTCCCATTCTACCTCTGACGTACTGTTGCATCTGACCACGAGGCTCAGATCCCAAGGATCCAGAGATTTTGCTTTACTCAGTTCCTGCCCGTTCTGAATGGGACCCATTTTTTTCCTTCACTTTTTTATTTAAGCCCCTCCTGTCTGCTCACAGCTGGTGGCATGCTCACTGTGTGGAAGAAGGCAAGGACGTGTGGGATGGGTTTTAACCAGGCCGCCATTTGATTCATCAAATACATCCAAGGTTCCCATTGGGGAACAGCCCAGCGCAGTCACTGCCATCTCAGGGATCCTCTGCCAGTTCTTAGGGGCTCCCATCACAGGCGGAGCCAAGCGTCACACCAGCAGTGAAGGTGAGAGGGGACCTCTATCTCCAGCCAGCACTGACTTCAAGCACTTTGGGGAGGCGGTCCCCAGGGTAATGCCCCAGCCCCTGGTTCTCATTTGTCCCCAGGGAATTAGACACAATGCCCCCAGTCTCCTAAGAGGGTACCCTCAGGTTGCCCACTGGGCTGTCTTTGGGATCCACAGCCTAAATAATCCTGCATTGGGCACCTGACACAAGGCAGCACCAGCATCAGCTTGGCAGCCACCACTCCACCCTACACGGGCTACCTAGAAGTTTGGCCAACCCAACATTGAGAATGGGATCATCCAAGATCTCACGGGCACCTCTCTCAGAGAAGTGCACTCCCTCCTCTCAATAAAGCTCAGTTGCCCTCTGGGCTGACAACCAAACCACGCCGGGACTCCAACCATGTCAGTGCTTTCCAGCAGGCCATCCTCCAGGCCCTAGCCAACTTTCACAGGTAGACTGCAGTCCGCCAAACGCTGCAGGCTAGTGTCTCTAACCGTACAATCCCCATGCTGGGACACGTGTCTACAAGCAGCCCCATATCCTGCTCCACCTTGCAAATCAGTTGGAGCCCTGAACGCATTCCCAGGTCATTCTCCCCAGGTGGATTACAATGATGCCTGGCATGTCCTCGCAGGGCACCAGCCCCATGCAAAGGAGGCAGGAGCTGGTCCCAGTGCCTGCCCCGTCTGCTGTGCCAAGACAAAATTCGCATCCAGCCCAAGGCCCAGCTGCAAGCCCCTTGCTGAATTACACGCTCTCTTGTGAGACCAGTACACAAGGCTGGGCCTGCAAACCCAGATCCCCCGCTGTAGGCGGCCTTTGAGACATTCGGTATGATAGGCCTGGGAAGGAAGCAGACCTGATTAAAACCTGGGGTGCTTACAGCCCACCCCCTGCATGGGCCTCCTCTCAGGCAGCCGCACGTCAGAAGTATAGGCCTTGGATCATCCGCACCCTATAGCTGGGACCTCTGGCACTCCCAGGCACAACTGGGACGCCGCTGTCGTGGCCCCTATGCAGAACAAGAGGGAGCCGTACTATCCTGGTGGCAAGCCCAAGAAGAGCCGGTACTGAACACTCGCAGCTACTGGAATTTGATTAGGCAGCAAGACGGGACCCTCATTGGCCACTGAGCCAAGTCAAGATAGACTGGAGTGCCCAAGGGTGGGGACTGACTCCAGGTCAAGGCTTCAGACATTCACACTTGCTACTTGGTCGATGAAATCTAATTATAGAAGCTACAGCCATACTGCTTCTTCACAGTCTACCCTGAGGTTTTTAGCTGTATACAGACTAACACGGCTACTCCTCTGGAACTGCCCTGAGATTGGTACTCATGGCCGTGAGCCACTTCAGACAACCCAACACCCCGTTCTCTGGGCCAGCTATTTTGAAGCCATGCATGTTTTTGATTCACATGCTTAGTTTTACTCTAGTCCTTAGTTTCAAAGCTGCTTCTTTTATCTGTGGCTTATGGAATGGCTTTGGGATATCTGGCATCACGCAGTATAGCTCTCCTTCTTTCCTAATTGGCATCTCAGCCAAAGCCCACTGAAGTCAGTGAGAGACTTTCCATCAATTTCAGTGGGGTTTGCATCAGGCTTTTGGAGCACAGGAGGATTCCAAGGAAATGAAAGAAATGTGGAAGCCATATGGTAAGATCAGATCCTGATGAAAAAGAAGGAAGGTGCTGACTTTCAGAAGGGTTTTCAGACTCTTCTCACTTATTTAAAGATTTTTTTTTTAACTAGTAATGATTCAGAGACAAATGCATTGTCAGGGATGATCTCTTGAGGGCAGCAGAAACTAGAATGGCATTTTAATTCAACTTACTGCATTTCTGCTTGTTGGAAAACACAGCACATAGGAGCAGCTGTCGTGAGGACACGATTTCAGAATATAAATTGGGACTGGAATATAGGCTTAATTAAATCATTCCTGAGGTGACTGTATGGAAAGGCAAACTTCCTTCCCTCACATTTATCTCTGTTTCACATAAAAGAACATTTAACAAAACCAGGAATCTCTATATGGGATTTGAATTGCATAGGATAAATTGTCTTAATTGGAAAAACTAGAAAGGCTACAAGGACCTGTCCTAACTGCATGTACACTACAAACACAAATACAGAATAGCATCTCTGAACCACCCCACAGCTGGCTACGGTCCAGTGTTGACGAAATGAAAGTGATCCTTGTTTTATGCTTAGTCTTTAATTTTGGAAATCTCATTGGTGATGGTGAGATATGATCTAGAAAGCAACAGTCATAATGGATACGCACACATTAAAGCCGAGACTTAACGAGGTTAGCAAGAACCCGAGGAGTGTCTTTGTGCAGGCTGTGTGCGTGTGTCACATTGATTATACGTACCAGCCAACGTACCTAGATGAAAGCACACTCACTGACTGAGGGCAGGATGATGAAGACTTCAAGGCGAAAGGGAATGATCTCACAGAGATCACTAACAAGCAAGCAATTCAGTAGTTCCCTGTGGTGTGCATGCTGTATGCAAGTTTGTTGCCAAATGTGTATTTAAAAAAATATAGGAAATATTTTAAAAGTGCAGCAGGGGGATCCGAATATTGTCTCTCTTTTGGATTTCATTATTGTATGGGCTGAATACGGCTGAATGGCCGTGGCAGCCAACTAGGTACACTGAACTACCTGCTATTAACACAGGGAGTTAGGGTACAGCGAACTCCCAATAAAGCTGGTGTTTTGTTATCTGCTCCGTCTGACGCTCAAGGTTTTCTCAGTCATACTGTATATTATGTGACATATCATGACCCGACTTGATACCAAACATACAGCGCGTTGCATCAGATGTAGCAGTGTTTTGCGACTATACACATGGATACAGACTGTCCTGCTGCTACGGCATAGCTTGTTAAACGGGGGAACTGAAATCCTCCCCTATCTCAAGTTGCCCATTAGCTAGACATATTGACCAAATGTATACGCAGATAATGCAAACAATAACAAAGCTATTGATTAAGGAGATGGTAGACAGATAGGTACTTCTTATGACGCTTATAAGCTTTGGATCTCTCCGGCATGCTGCTAACAGGCGTATTGATTGCAGAGTCCAGTAGCTCAAAGCTACATGGGGTTGGTGCACTGGTGTTTAGCTCTGCTGAACCAGCTGCAGGCAACAGGCATGCCTTTAAAAAAATGTAAAGGCCTGGGGAGCTTTTCACAGGCAGAAAAGGGAGTCAGGCAACCAACTGCCAATGACTTTCCATGGCAGGCAGGTGTCTGCCGATAGCTCCTTCATGACAGCGGCTAAAACAATCAAACAGTGTTGACTCCGCACTGTAAAGTCAGTGCATTCACAGCAGCTTCAAAACAATGTGCTGTAAATATACCACGGCTCATATTTCCCTCCCACACGCATCCCCCCCCATCCTCTTTATTGATTAGTTCTTTTCCCTGTGGCCAGGAGCAGGGATAAAGGCAGTAAAGTTAGCAGCTGGCATTAATGCTGAGCTACGAAATGACCAGAACGGGTGCTGATTTGGAAGAGCCATGAGAACAGCATCCATCCTCCTCCTGCTGATGGCTGAGTGCATCACCTTCAGAACACATCTGTTCCCCACATCTGGTTCTTCCAGTTGGCAGTGAAATCTGGCCCGGCTCATTATTATTGCTCCCCGCAGCACATGACCAGCTTGAGGCACTCTGAGTGCATTGTCTACATTTTAGATGTAAGCCAGTAAAATGCCACTTTAACACTTTTAGACTCCTCGGTTAGATTGTTGTGCAGGAGATACAATAAGCACCATTCTATGTGCTGTAGATCAGTATTTCTCAATCTTTCTGGCTTGCTGCCTTCTTAAGCTGTGTCAGGGAGATCTCAAGGACCGGCATGGTCGACGGACCGCTTGTGAGAAACACTGCATTAGACTGCAGTGCAAGAAAAGAACCCTTGATGTTCTGCCAAATCTGTGATTGTTTGTGACCGTTTGACACTCACACCAACGAGGGAGAGTAAAGAAGACAGGAGGAACTTTATTCCATGTCTTAATTTATAGATGTTTCCTGAAACCCCTTGCAGACCTCATCCGATTGAAAAATCAGGTTCATATGTCATCTGTAATGTCTGCTTTCAGGCAAACTGAACCAGAGCGAATGTGATTTCCATAAGAGTGTTGCACTTGGAAGACTGAGATGCACGGGACAGCTTCAGTATAGCTGTTTAAGTGCTTGAGTGTTTGTATCAGAAACGTAGGGATCTTTGCACCCGTCAGCACACACTAGTATTTAATGAGAGTTGCTTATATGCGTAAGAAGGGAAAAGAACCCTCACTAGGGAAAGGCACTGGCAGAGGATACATCACCCCACTCCTAATTTAGAAGAGAGAAAATGAGAGGATGCCTAGAAAAACATTCCTGGGTTTCATTCATTTTGCTGTAATTTTACACGTCTTCACATTAAGTGCTTATATTGTCAGAGAAGCACTCAGTGTAAGTAATGTCACTCACCGAGTACAAATGGAAGCCATGTCAGCCAGCGTTGCAAAGCAGATCTATAACTGGCTTTTTGTCCCTCAATTTGAGATGATCTAACTCAATTTCTAGGATTTATGACTAAGAGGAGGACACTTTCTGTCCTCCCTCTCCCTGTCCCCTCAACCCTATTTCTGCTCCCCTTCTGAATTCTGTGGGATCTGGAAGTAATTAGTCTTCGAAAGAGGAGTGAGTGTATTTCTTGCCTAAACTGATTTGTACACCAATAACTGTAACAGGTTTTCCCTCCCTTGTTGCCAGTCCAAAGTAGCATGCATCAGTCAAGCCAATCATGAATTCTGAGATGATGGTGAAATTGCATTTATATGAAAAATGAAGTCTGCATTTAGGGCTGACCGTGGGATGGTGCAAGCAATTGCCATCGTGAAATGGACTCTGCAAATATTGCTGATCTGTCCGATTGCCAACACAAACCATTAGCTGAAAGCCCTTTTTTGCATAAATAGCTAATTTGCTCTCCTAGCGTCTGATCCCAAACCCACTGAAGTCAGTGGACAGACGCCGATTGACTTCAAAAGGCTTTTGGAGCAGGCCCATAGTGTATTATTTAAAAAACACAACAGTCAGACCAAGCAAGCATCAGGGCTCTACTTTTGCTCAATGGGTTGCTTCATGGAATCAAATATGCTCCATATTAAGATAACCAAGAATATAATGCATGGTGCAAACATATTAGTTTTCATGGACATATATTCTTAGAGTAATTTGAAATACTGCAGGAACTTTATTTCTGAGTAGCAGTGGGAAAGAAGGCACCTCAATTTAATAGGTGAGGATCCTAACACTGGAGGAGCTGAACCTCTGATTCAAAAACAATCATGACAACAGACCAGCGCATCAATGTGCAGAAGTGACTTGTTTTTACATCACTTACTTTTTCATGCACATCCCGATTATTGCATCTTTCCATTCTCCTGTCATGTCTGCTAGGATACTCAAGGAGACAAAGTAATTGGCCTCCTAGCATCTGTGGTCATCAAAGCACCCAAGGCTCTTTTCATCTGGGCAGGGATGTTAGTAGAACTAACGGCTGAATAATTTATTAAGATGCATAGTATTACTGGGTTAAGAATTATTTTCATAATTTGTTCACTTTGTAGAGCTGAATGGTTCATGTGCAAATACCCAAGGATAGATATGAAATTTATATATATGTGGGGGCACGCGCACACGCACGCATGTGCACACACACGCACACACGCTTTTTGCATTATATTTACCCAACTCTAGATGTTGGCCTGTTTCTTGAACGAGTTCCAATTTGGGAAACATACTCTGCCTACCTACAGTCTCTCAGTTTCAGTCAGACTCAGTATTCTTCACTTCCTGTCCTAAACTGTTGTACAGTGTTACTGAATGCTGTTAAAGTGCATTCTCCTGCCCCCGGCCACAGAGATTGCGGTGATTTTTGTACGTAAAGAGCTTTATGAACCTTCAGGATGAAAGATGCTGCAAAAAATATCAGAGCATGATTAATTCATTATTATTACTACTACCAATATTGATCATTCACATTATTCCATATGGGTTCATGCTGTTGACTCTTTGCTGTACAATCCCCAGGTAAGCTCCTTGTTAACTGTATTATCCAAGATTTATGGGAGGGAAAAATGCATGGCAGCAGCTTTAAGGAAACTTTATCCCCCCTCATCAGTAAAAAGTTTTAAATCAAATCACTCAACTCACTCGGTTGTCCCAGCATTAGGATTTGCAGCGGCCCAGCCGGGCTGTTGTTGGTATATATCAGAAGCTTTTTGGCCTTGCCATTCTCACTCTGCAGCCTCATAAATTGAACACTGTGGGTTTTTCCTCTTCTTTTGCAGGTCCGTTTCCATCCCTCTTACCTACTCCGGCAGCAATAAAGGGAAGCAGGCGATAACTATTTTCCTCATTAACCACTCTAGCAATTGCCCCCTGAGAGGTGGGCCTGATGGAGCCCTCACACAAGTGTAACCCCATTGGCTTCACAGGAATTTACTTCTAATTTACATGGTGTAATACAGTGCAGCATCAGACCTCTCCAGGATAGTTAGTAGCTGACCACCTGTCCTTAAAAAAAAAAAAAAAAAATCTTTAACATCAAGTTGCGTGTTCATGTTATCTGGAGCCTGACTCATGAATATATGTATTAACTACTAACAGTCTTAAGCAAACATTTATATTCCGGAGCAATGGCCATCGTTAAAGACTCTAGGGAAGGATGGTTAGAAACCCAAGTCACTGTCAGCTCAGACCTGGAAACGAGGTAGCTCTTGCAACAATTTTTTCCTCTCCTCAGTGTAACAGTTTCCAAATAAACAGGCGAAACAATCTGAGGTGGTTAAAGCAATGGAGAAGATTAGTTAAATATAATCACTTTTGCTTCTTTTTTTATTTTATGCACAAAGTGATTTTTCCTCAGTGGGATGTGATATCTACTTCAGATGAAGCCTGATTGTTTTTTTAAACGTAGATCAGCTTTTTAATCTTTTTTTATGTAAATTTGATAGACTGTACAAGTGATTATTCTGCTTCGTGCTAGTTCCTTCCCCCCACCCTCTTGGAATTGTCTCTACTTTGTCTTTAATTGCCTTTATTGTCCAAATCTGAATAAATCTGGGATCACACCTCGGTTTTGAAATTTACTAAAAAGATTTACGTGCTGAGCATCAACATTTCCCAGCCTAATCAGTGCTGGGGATGTTTGGTGCATCCAAGAGGCCCTGATTCAGCAAAGCACTAGAGCGCACACTTTGTTTAGGCACGTGCTAAGTCATTTCACTCTTTGCTGGATAAGGATGCAGTTAAACACATGCTTAAAAGGGTTTGCTGAAGCAAGGCCAGAATATACTCCACATCTCAAATGATTGGTTCCCCACAGGCTGATCGTGTAGTCATTACACAGACATTCTTCAGTGGGAAGTTTGCTGGAGGAAGGACTGCGTAATAACCTACGCTGGGCCTGATCTGAACTGTCCGGCACTCTGGGTCGTTGTTTACAACTGTGCCCAGTGATTGTAACAGGCTACCTTTCTGAGCAGTCTGCCTTTCACACCCACTTTGCACAGGTGTATGTGACTACCAGGGGTGGAAGGAAGTCAAGAATCAGGCCCAATGGGAGTTTTGCTGTAAGAAAGGCCTCAGAATCAGGCCCTACATATTGATTTATTCCTATGCTTTTCCTTGAAGTCTGAATTACCCTTCCCTTTGCATATCTAATATAACTATTCTAAGGACACTTTCTAATCAGTGCTGGAATTGTGGTAAAGAAGTGCCCTCGTAGTGCAAGGAGCAGCCCTGATCCCTTTCATGATAGGAGGTCACATTAAATGAAAGCCTCAGCATTTCCCACCATTCTGGCAGCTGACTTTCAACTGTGCTTTGAATTCAGAGACTTGTAATATCTATCTATGGAAAAGGAATGAATAATAGATTATTATTTTCTTTGTTCTGTGCCTTAACAGTTCTCCTTCCACTGAGGCTGTTTCCACTGTTGTCAATGGCAAAACACCTATTGACTTCAGTGACAGCAAGGATCAGACCCTAAATAGGATTATCTCCCACAATGAAGCTTAATATTCTGCATACAATGGGGCAGATTGTGCTGCTATTTAGAACAGTGCTTGAGTGTAACTCAAGGAAGAATTTTACCTCCTCCCCCACTCATACTATACAGGACTCTCAAAAAGGTGAGAACATAAAAATCTGATGAGAGGGAAACATTTCTCTGATTCACCCACCCACAGCCCCGGTTCCCAAAGTTGTTCCAGACCTTCACCAGTGCTATCAGTTCTTGGACAAACTGTCCACATCAAGCCTGTCTACTCTGGAAAGGAAGACACACCAAGGCTAACCAGATCACTGCTCAATGCAAAGGTCTCCAGGTTTGTCTGCTGTCCTTGCAAAGACACAACACCTTAATCAAATTGCTTTTGTATCATTAGCCCCATTTGGCAGATGGGGAAACTGAGGTGCAAAGAGAGGAAGTGACTTGCTCAAGGTCACCCAAAACGCCAGTGGCAGGAAGAGCCAGGAACAGAATCCAGATCTCCTAAGTTCCAGTCCAGTGCAGTATCTATTACGCTACATGTAATCTGTAATAAATCAACACCCCAGCGTGGTAGTAAGAGGTACTAATTGCCAGAAGTGTTACCCTTCAGATGAGATGTAAAATCAAGGCCCTGACCACTTGTGTTGTTTAAGAGCCCATGTCACTTTTCATAAGAGTAGAGGGGGTTAACCCTGGCACCTTGGATGCAATCCAACTTGGGCAATTGCATTCAGCCTAGCTAATTGCTCTTCCCATGCAGTTTCACTTGCATATGGTATTCTTTTCACTAAACTAGTGCATAGTGTTGCTGTGTGCTGTTAAACAGAAGCCACATTTCACCCTACTGGGGGCTACATTTCAGTAGTGAAGGAAATGACCCCTGTATAATTTGTATATCAGTTCGTAAAGCACTTTGAAATTAACTGGGCTATACAAATGTGAGCAATTATTACTGTTCTTTGGCTGGGGAGGGTTATTTTGCCTTTATTGCCATAGCCAGTATTGCTCTGTGGATGAATGCCATAGGGTTCCTACCATAATGTGATTTAAACTCTGGCCAGGTTCCGCTCTTATACAGCAGTAATTGCCAATGTGCTATTGCTGTGTTTTTTAACAGGTTTCCACTCGCACTTTCCAAGGAACAGTGGGGGTGAGTTTCATGAAGCAATATGAATTCTTTGCAATGCAGGTTTGTATCCAGATCCAAACCGTTCAAAGTCCTCACAGGCTGCTAAAACTCAGGATTGGCTTTGCCAACCAAGAAATCCAAGATATCGTACCATGAATACAGGGTTAAATAAGTCAGCCAGTTCCAATGGGCGTTTGGTTTCAATTATGTACATGTTACTCATACTTCTGTAGGAAGCTGACCCCCTTCAAACGTTCTGCTGGAGGAGAAGTTGTGCATTGGAAAGAGACTACTTTGGAGACACAAAATAATACACATGGGAATTTCTTCCAAGAATTGGGTTGCCACCCATCCTGTGGTCAGGATACCAACTGGCCACAATACCAGCAGATCTGCCAGGATTTTGTGCCAACTCCATGTCTGATGAGATGCTGTCTAAAAACGGTAGCTTTTCTGCAATGAAGTCTGATACGTGGTTCTTCCCCATGTTCTGCACACAGAGCTAAGGCTGACAAAAGGAAAACCAGTCCAGTTTTAAATCTGGCAAAACAGCATAAACGCTCTTCAAAAAGTCTGTGTTTCCACTTGCCGTTAATCTTCCAAAGGGATCTTCCTTGAGTACACAAAGCCTTCAGCGTCAGAGCTTGCAAGAAGAAATGTGGTAATGTGTCATCAGAGGACTCCTCTTCCAATGCTGGTGCTGGTCAATAGCACAAGGAGCCATAAAACATACTGCCTCTCCATTTCAGGTCAAAGCCAAGAAAAAGAAGGGAAGACACAATTTGGCATCCTAATATATTTTTTGGGACGCCAAGACAATTTAGATGTGTTAAAATATGTCCTTCAGTTCCTAAGCATCTGGGAGGTGTTCTTGCCAAAGGCTGCCCCACAGAGAATTGCTTCTATAAATACAGGAACATTTTCATTATTACACGTGTGTTGATGCAGCCTGTCGGGGACATGACAGCACGAGGAAGAGTCTGAGAAACGATTTCATATAGACCTTTTTGAAAATAGTCCCTGGAGCAACTTGGACTAGAACAGCTCCCTTGGGAGCTCTCTGAAATGAATGTTCATATATCACCGGGATCTTTAAAAAAAAAAGCTTTTAAACTACTGTAGACTGTCTCCTTCGCTCTCCTGCAATGATGGAGTGACAGTGTGAATGGAGATGAATTCCTGCCTTTGAAATGTTACCATTCTGTCCACATACAAAAGTCATGAAATCAATAACTAGGTAAATTAGAATGGGTCAGGAAATAGAGATCATGGGATTTATTTCAAAAGAAATAATGCAGTTCAGGAAGCACACAGATGGCCAAAACATTAGTCTCTGCCGTAATACAGCTAATGTAATAGGAAAAAGATGCGAACGCTCTCCGCTGCTCCCCCAGAAAACATCTATGTGACTGAATATTGGATTTCTAGTTAGAGATCTGAAAATAACAAATAAAAAGCACCATTTCTTACAATGACCAATACCGAGTTTACAAGGGAGTGGGAGGAGGAGACATAAATATATACAGAAAGACTTTACAATGACAGGGAAACAAAACATTTTGTAGCAAAATCTACCATAAAGATTTAGAGCCCAGCTCTCAGGGTCTTTGTGGTAGGTTTGTGCCACTCTGGAGGTGTAAAGCAGTCAGATTGCCAGTGGATTCAGCTCTCTACTAGGGGAATTCTAGAGTTGCTTTTGCACTGCCTCCCTCCTGGCCCCTGGCACAGGGGCTGTTCCTGGGCGACAGGGAGCATGGCTGGGGTGTCCTCATGCTGCAATGACGTATGGAGGCTGGAATGTGCCCTTGGGGCAGCGCAGTGCACTGATATCAAGGACCAACTGGGCCCTGGTTGGACTCTCGGATCAAGGAAGGGCTAGGTAGCTTAATGCCCCTTTTTACCTGCAATTGCAGCTGCACTGAGCATATCATGGCCACAGGTAAGGAGCTAGCCCACGGAAAAGATTGGTGGGAGGGAATTACGGATTTGAATTGGGGAATTAAATGCAGCTACTGGAACAGGGTGACCTGCATTCAGATGACGTGAGGTCGTTGACATTTCTAATCCCCGTGGACCAAAGGCTCACCTCTCCTGCACAGGAGCCAACAGTGCAAACAACTATTAGGCAAATGAGGCCAGTGCATGTAGGTGGAGGTCTCAGAGCCAGTGCAATGAGTTCCACCTCCACTTCTCAGCTTCTGGAAGCCCCAGGAGTGACTCCAGGTGGCTGGTCTCCCCAGGCCTGGAGGGAGAAGAAAAGGGGACAGGTGAGGACAAGAATGGCGGCTGTAACAGAGAACCATCCACGAGCCTCTCCAGGTTGCTGCAGATTCCTGCCAACAAACGCAGCTGAAATGACGGTTGCCTGAATACAATACTCCTTCACTTTACACTGGCCTCTCTGTGGCTATCACACATTATGGCGCCCTGGCTATAAAGAGTCTGGACCCATCCCCAGAGGCAAGAAGCTCAACGTGCATTGTAACACGCTCAGGGAACTACCCTGCTGTGATGTGATCCTGACACAGCAAGCCATAAGCTATTCAGTGCGCGATCTGGGGGGCTGAGGAGAAGGGAGGGCCAGATCCTCAGGTGGTGTCCATGGGCGCAGGTCCATGGGAGCCATACCCATTTATACCAGCGAATAAGCTGGTCCTGATGGTGCAAACATGCCTCCAGCCCTCAAAGTGAGGGTGTGCTCCCTCCAGCTGTGCTTCCTTCCCTCCCTCGCCATGTATTCCACAGCCCCCCCAACCTCTTTTGCTCAGTTAGTATCAGTGCAAGCAGGAGAAGGTAGGTCAGGCCGGGATGGTGTGGTTAGTAGACTGGCCCATGCTGGGGTGGTCTGGAGCTGTAATGAAAAAGGCTCCTAACCCCTCCTTCCTCTTCCACACAACCTCTCACGAGCAGGACAATCCATTTGTGCCAGCACTATGTACTTACTACCCCTACTTCATCCACAGATTATTAGTTTACTTTGAGCTGAGTGGCAATGCTTACAATTCAATGAACTCAGCAGACCAAGAGCTAATAGGCATATTCTGCTTGTTGATATTTGCTAGATCTTAATAAGTTTTTCTTGTCTGGACCACACTGAGGCCATTTGGAGCAATCAATATTCTCAATGTTTGTTCACACCAGAGATGCAATGCTTTTCGTTAATCTTGCTATTTTAGTAAATCTCATGATGTCCTATAAACTAATTGCTTCCAATAGGAGGGCAAGGATATTCCTGTGATTAAAGGCAGTAGCCTCAGAATCAGAAAATTTGGGGTCGGGTCCCACCTCTGCCACAGGCGACTTGTGTGACATTGGGCAAGTCACCTAATCTCTCTGTGCCTCAGTTTTCCTCTATAAAGTGGGGTAAATAGACCTTCTCATGTCTGTTTTAAATGTAAGCTTTTTAGGGCAGGAATGATCATTAACTATGTAGTGCTGGTAAAAAAAAAAGTCAGCAAAATTTGGATTTTCAGCTAAATGAAAATAGTCACTGAAAGCATCTATACTGCTTGAAAATTTTTGATATTTTGACAAGACGCTAACAACTGAATAGTTTCCATTTTTTTGGCCAAAATTCAGATGCTTTTAGTTTTTAAAGAACAGGTCAACACTTTCCACAAGATAAAAAAAAACAACCCCCAAAACAACCCAGCAACTTCTAACCAGCTCAAACTATGTGTTTGTGCAGCACCTAGCACAGTGCTGATCTCATTTGGGACCTGGAAGTGCTATGTAATATAAATAATAATAAGTCATAAAAACAGCATCGTCAGTGTGAAGGGTAACACAATTGGAACTCTTTATCATCTTAGCATATGCTAAATACTGTAGTCAAGATTTTCAAAAGTCATTAGTGATTTGGTGTTCCTAAATGCAAACACCTTTAAGGGGCCAGATATTCAGAGCATGGGGACAGTCTCCTTTTGAAATTCTGGCCCCTTTAAAATCTGTCAAGTTGGGTTCTCAACAACTGAGCCACTCAAAATCACTGGCCTCTTGTAAGTCTAGGCCCGCATTAATAAATATTGCCAGTGCAAATTGTGTAAAACGTTAGAATCCAATCCTGATAGGAAGAGTAAGAATATTTCCATTTTTGTTTTTAATTGTGTGTGTTCCTTTTTCCCCCCCAGACATTGAATTCCAAAATTATAGGGGAAAATATAAATAAAAGTCTAGATCACGATAAGGAAAGAGAAAAAGGGTTACAGTGAAAGAGGAATTAAGGGAAAAACAACAAGTTGATCACCATGCAGGAAGAGATGCAAAGAGATAAGGGAAAGAAAAAGCAGGACCAAATATTTGCTCCAGTATATTAGACTTCAGTGCGGATGTAAGTATAAAACGCTCCACAAGTCCTGTAATTGAGGAAATCCATCAAATGTCCTGACAGCTGCTCCAGCATTTCCAGAAGCGATAAAACTTGAATTTATTTCACTTCGGGAAAAGGGACAGTATCACCTTCTGGCGGCTTTAATGAAATGCCATAAAATTTGAGGAAAAACTGTGCTGTAAAGTAATAAAAATGGTAGCCATTGTTTGTGGAAACACTGTAGGAGGGGGCACTCCATTCCAAGCCTGACAATGGGAACTTGACCCCTGAAAGCATGGCACCAAGGAAGGCAAGTTTGTTCGAGACAGAATATCAAATCAAGTGTCCCCCCTCCCAGTATTTTTTGGGCCTTGATACTGGGCTATGCAGGTGATGAATCTGGGAACAACAGGCAAATGATATAGCACAACTGTATTTTGGTACAGTATTTTTCTTACAAACTGCATCTCAGGCTGGGTCTACAGTGACGGCAGCAAATTCGCCACCGTCAGATCGATTGCTCTGGATTGACTGAGCGGTCTGTGTAGACCTGCTCAGTCAATCCAGCAAGCGACGCAGGAAAACCATCCCAGTAAGTGGCGTACCGCTGCGTCGAAGGGAACGCTGTACCCTTCGACGCAGCGCAGTGTGGACGTGTGGATTTACATCACTTGTGTATCTCCCGTCGACTGCCGCCGAATCCCGAAGGTAAGTGTAGACGGGGCCTCAGCATGAATATGGTTACAAAGTTAAACAACAAAGAATTGCATGGGGCAAGAGAAGTGATGAGGCATAGACAACTTGGAGGAAAAACATGCTTGCAAATGAGATCTGAAGCGATGGAGAGCAGAGGAGGTGGAGAGATACAGGCCTTCCCTGTAGATGAGATGCAACCATCTGTGACAAGTAGGTGGTATAGCAGCATCAGTGAAAATCCCAAGTGTAGTGGGGCAAAGCCGCTATTTGCAGCAATTGAGCTAAATCCTGCTTGAAATCGGGGTAAGTTCAGCTAATGCAAATCATAGCATTCCTCATCTGCCCTGGGAGGCTGCACTGGTGCAGCTACATTGATCGCTGGCCACTGATGGTGGAATCAGGGCTAACCCCTACAAAGGCCAAAGGTTGTTCTGGAGGGCAGAAAATTCAGAAAGGAAGGCTCTTGCACCTAATGTGGCAAGACTACACGAAGGGACAGAGGAGAAGCTGGAGTTAGATGAGGGAAGCGGAGGGAGACAGATCAGGTTCATGAGAAAATGGACCATAAAGGCAGACTGATGATACTATTCAGAGATAATTAGCTCTCTCCCCACCCCTCACCCAAGTTTTCCAATATAAAAAGCTTAAAAAAACCCATCAGGAACATTGCGAAAACCAGACATCCTTCACCACAGTAGAGTTTCAGGGAATGCTTAGAAGCGAGTTTAATGAAATAATATCAATCTTTTACAGCAGAGATAGAGAGTATGACTAAGGGGATGTCTCCACTGCAGTCATCAGTTGTGAGTGCAGCTCCTGGAGACATGCTTGCTTTAATCTAGCTCAGATACCAGAGCTGTGAAGCTGTAGGAGCCCATGCTGGATCCGTGGAGACCCAGGCGACTAGCTGGTGCTGCCACGGCTTCATTGCTCTCTCACCCGAGCCAGCTAGGCTAAAGCGAGTCTGGGTCTGGCTACACAAGCTGTACTCACACCCCGTGACTGCTGTGTAGATCTACCCTAAGATACAGGATGCAAATCAGTTTTCCCTAAATCTTATCCATTCAAAAGTACTGGAACACAATCTGGGTGGGGTCCAAATGAGGAGATACATACACACACATCTCCATATTAACAGAGAATTCCTGAAACTGCAGCCACTGAAAGATATTCAGCAATGATTTGAGATGCACAGAGTTCTGGTCATTTACGGATGTGATCAATTAGCCATTAAAGTTACGTACTACCGGCAGACTTTAAAATGCAGAGGAGTTGTTGCACTCCTTTGGCTTTTAGACAGATGTGAATACATTGCTACGGCCATCACATGTAGGCAAATTGTACAACGGAAAGGGGCGTTCGTGTCAAAGACATTGCCTCAGTGTCTAGGCCACGCAGCTTGGCTGGTAGCTGGGGAAATCCATTGGCAACAGAGCAAAGGCTACGACGTGGCAAGGGAGCTGTTTCATAGCCGCTGCTCCAGCAGTTTCTGTGACTCTAGCACCCCCCTCTATAGTGGCAAGGTAAGGGCTAGAAGATGTTTGTCGCTCCTGACTCACCAGCCTTCCCCTTCTTCTCTTCCTGCCCACACCTCAATCCCCATCCCACCTTGCACAACAGCATCCACGGCCAGAGACACGGCACTCTTCACAACATGGTGCCTGTGATGTACCTGTTCTGTGCAGGGACAATGCCATCCTCCAGGGCTCTCAATCTGCTGCCTTTCACTAAACCCATTTAGCAAATAGCTTGCTCAACCAATGAATTATTTCACTTCAGATCGATTACTCGTTGCAGGAGTCACAAAGATCCTGATACTGGAATTTCCAGAGGTGCTGGCGTCTCTCACCTGGAGAATGCCGAGAAAAAGTTTCTGCTGATACAAGAGGATCTGGACTGAAAGGCACCATGTGCGGGATTCACAAAGCTACTTGGGCACCTACCTCTCATTGAAATCACCAGAATGCACAAGGGGATTATGTGGGGCAAGGGGCACTCTTGCACCCCTTGCAGTGGCCAGTCATAGGAGAAATGACACTCATCTCAATGCGTAGGCTACGCGAGGTTAGAGCCAACAGCATGCTTCCCCTGCATTCTTGTCTGCTGCAGGAAGCACTGGACTTTGGCACAGTGCCTCCTAGAGGTGCTGTTAGTGTAGTGCACCTGCACTCTCCCTACCGTTCAAGGCTGGACTTAACAGACCAAACTAGTCCTTGCGTGGATACCATCTGGTCCTGGTGACTTATTACAGTTTAATTTATCCATTTGTTCCAAAACCTCCTCTACTGACCGCTCAGACTGGGACGGCTCCTCACATTTGTCACCTAAAAAGAACAGATCAAGTGTGAGAATCTCCTTCACCTCTTCTGCCGTGAAGACCAAGGTAAAGCATTCATTTAGCTTCTCCACAATGACCTTGTCTTCCTTGAGGGCTCCTTTAGCAACTCGATTGTCCAGTGGCCCCACTGATTGTTTGGCAGGCTTCCTTCTTCTGAGGTACTTAAAAAAAGTTGGCTTCCAGTTTTTAAAAGATGACTTTGTGTCTCTACCTGCCTCTTTTTCTCTGTTTGGCATTTTTTTGGTCCTCTTGCTGTTTTTTTTTTTTTAATCTGCAGTATACGAGTCTGAGCCTCTACTATGGTGTTTTTAAAAAGTTTCCATGCAGCGGGCAGGCATTTCACTCTTGTGACTGTTCCTTTTTAATTTCGGTTTACCTACCCTCATTTTTTTTTGTAATCCCCCTTTTTGAAGTTAAATGTGACTTTGGTGGGTTTCTTAGATATTTTCCTCCCTACAAAGATGTTCAATTCAATTACATTATAGTTGCTATTACTAAATGATTCAACTCTATTAACTTTTTGGACCAAATCCTGTGCACCACTTCAGACTAAATCAAGAATTGCCTCTCCCTTTGTGGGTTCCAGGACTGGCTGCTCCAAGAAAGAGTCACTTATGGTGTCTAGAAACTTTATTCCTATATCCCGCCCTGAGGTGACATGTTCCCAGTCAATATGGGGCTAGTTGAAATCCTCCATTATTATTGGGGTTTCTGTTTTTGTAGCCTCTCTAATCTCCCTGAGCATTTCAGAATCACCGTCATCTTCCTGATCAGGGGATCAGTGGCACGTTCCTGCTTATTAATCAAGCTTGGAATTTCTATCCATTGAGATTCAATGCTACTGTTTGAGTCATTTAAGGTTTTTACTATATTTGACTCTACACTTTCTTTCATATATAGTGCCACTCCCCCACCTGTGCCACCCACTCTGTCATTCCAGTACATTTTGTACCCTGGTATCCTCATGCCACCAAGGGATTTGTCTATCTGAACCATGTTCTCTGCTGCACCGGTCGGCTTTCCCCCAGCACTTAGCTTAAAAACTCCTCTGCGACCTTTTTAATTTGACACACCAACAATCTGGTTCCATTTCCGATTGGGTGGAGCCCATCCTTCCTGTATACACTTCTCCTTTCCCAGTTTCTAATAAACCTAAATCCCTCCCTCCCTCCCTGCACTGTCATCTCTTCCACACATTGAGACCCTGCAGTTCTGCCTGTCTAAGTGGCCCTGCACATGGAACTGGAAGCATTTCAGAGAATGCTACCATGGAGGTCCTGGACTTTAGTCTCTTACCTAGCAGCCTAAATTTGGGCTCCAAGTCCTCTCTCCTACATATACCATGACCACTGGTTCATCCCCAGCAATGCACATAAGTCTGTCTAGATGTCTTGAGAGGCCCTCAACCTTCGCACCTGGCAGGCAATTCATCATGAGGTTCTCCTGGTCATCACAAATCCAACTATCTATATTTTTACTAATAGATTCCCCCATTACTATTACCTGTAGCTTCCTAATAACAAAGTCCCCTTCCTCTCTCTCATTTCTCTAGCTGTGGCTTATTCTTTCACAGTTATATTTTCACACATACATAAAATTTCCCCTCTCCTGCCCAGCTGAGCATGACTAATAAGATATTATTGCTTCTGGTCTAATTGTTTTTTTCTCTCTCGGATTGCTGTCACTTCATGAAAGCTATGAGTCTCCATCATGTCTCACCTGCACACTTTAACCTGGGATTTTGACTGACTGTTAGCATCTAAGGATCCTAAGCAACAAGGCACTGTTTCTAGTTTCTAGTCCCCACTGGTCCAATTTTAAGTCTAATTTGGTCATGGGATCTGTATTTGAACCAACCCAAGACTACTCTTACAGTACATGGGCTTTCTGAAAGAGGGTCTCCTTCTTTCTCTTGTGTATTTTATTATACATGTTGTAGATATGAGATTAGGATTTTAGGGGCAGAGGAGTAGAGAGGAATAAATTGAAAAGAAATTGAAAAATCGTTTCTGAATATGCTTGTTGAGCATCTGCTAAAATTTTAGCAGACTTGAATGAAGCCCTGCAGTAGGGCAAGGGAATATAGTACCTTGTCCCTGCTTGGTTTGCCATGAACCAGGGATGCTGTTCTCTCAGGGTAAACTCCTGGGACAGTTTACATGGGAGAGGATTTTCTCTCTCTCTCTCACACACACATGTTCACATCTCTAAAAAAGCAGTCTTAGCATCAGAAACAATAGTAAACATCAGCTAGGGAACAAAACCAAACCCTCCCAAACCAAAAATCTACACACAAACCAACGCAAATGGCAGCTCCCATGATTTTAGGAATGTCTGCGTTTTTCACTGCATTCTGCAGTATTTTGCAACCACTAAGGGTCAATGGAAAAATATAGTTTCTCTCTTTTTTCATTGCAAAGACTCAGCCGTAAGCAGTGAGCTGGCCTGCTGCTGTCGTAGCCTAGCTCTGAACTCTGGCTATACTAGGAGAATAACAAGAGCAGGTGCAGTTGAACTGGTCCTGAGCTCATTAAGCGTAGCCAAGGGCAAATTATGGCCGGCAGGTTTTACCCATGGTTTCTGGAATGGCGATGAACATGGTTTGTCTTTGGCTGCACTTTCAAGGCAAATGAGCTCTGCTTAGGGTGGCTAGATGTCCCGATTTCATAGGGACAGTCCCGGTACTTGGGGATTTTTCTTACATAGGTGCCGATTCCCCACTCCCCTGCCCGATTTTTCACACTTGCTATCTGGCCACCCTAGTTCTATTGCAACCATTGTTGACACCTATTTTCACAGCTGATTAATTTTGTTTGCACAGACAAGGGCTGTGGCGGAAACTGTCTCCAGCTGAGTGACAGCAGTAGCAAAGTGGGTATTCACCCTTCTCCCCCCACCATTCATCACAATAAGATGGGAATGCCAAAGCCTGCCTGGAATCAGAAGGGGCACGTCTTTAAACATATAATCATTGGAACCAATGTTTTCTCCTTTGGGAATTACTGCTGCAGAGACGCACTCTTGGGGAAGTGCATAGCCGTCATGCCGAGAGAACCCCCCTTGAACGGCATGGAGACCGTCCGCCAGGATACCAACGTGAACTGCCTTTGTCAGTCAGGAAGTCAACGCTGCACAGCTCCCTCCAGCTGTCAGAGCTGCCAGCCGGCACCCCAAGTGTCCACTGTGCGGGCTGCCTGTATTTAGGACAGAACACACCCGTGTTCACACCCTACGCTGCTGTAATAATATTTGTACAAGGTGCGCCTTGGGAGGTATCCTTTACAAACTGACAACTTGCTGATGAGGAATGGCATGGCAAAATGCACACAGCAACGTTAGATAAACTGAAAGCATGTTCCCCAGATCAGTCTGGGGGGAGGATGGCTAAACCGGTTCCTAAGAGACAAACGGCAAGCAGACGCTCAGCCAGGTGCCAACCTGTTAAGTGGCCATCCTTTGGCAAAGAAGCAGGCAGAGACAAAAATCAACCTCTCAGGGCAGGTCTACACTTAAAATGCTGCAGGACACAGACATAGCTGGGAGTGACTTACATACTAGAGGATGTTTGTGAGGAGTCCAGGTTGGAGGCTACAACAGCAACGCATTGTAAAGAGCACCCCAGGTTACAGGGCAGGGGTGTCTCAACTGCTAATTATCTGGATTATACCCTGTTATTTCACAGTGTCCCAACTAGATCCTCCACTGACGCCTCCTATCAGTGGGTGGAGGTTGAACAAAGTGCTAACTGGAGAAGTTGGATCAGCTGCCGAAAACCAGTCCGTGTTCAGGAGGGGGAGTCTGTAGCAGCATTAGTGCTGTCAGATGTTATTTTTAGGAAGAGCACCATGACAAAGGTTCAACTCCAGCATTCAGTTTAGGCTTGGAAGGCTCCCTCTGCAGCAAAAAGCACTAGAAACTTACCGTTTCTTAAATGAAATTGAGCTTTGGGGGAAATTCTTGACCATAGATAAAGGTTTAAGGGCTGTATTGCCCTCCCCATCCCCACATATCTTGGCATTATTCATCTGTAATACACAATACATGGGAAGAGAAAGGGGCAGAGACAGTGAGAGAGGGAATTTAACTTTCCCGAACATGAAAAAAGTGATTAAAAAATATCCAGTCTACAAACCTTTTTTATTTGGTTACTCTTGGCTTCTGATACTTTTCCATAGAACATCGGACTTTTTTTTTTTTGAGTGACATTTTAAGTGTCTATTAACATAATGATATATTAATATAGAATGTCTGTCGGATTGTATGTGTAATTTACATGAATACCAGAAAATTCAATGTGATTAGTGGTACCACAACAAACACAGCATGACTGATATAATGACTGTAGTACACTTCCCGTCATTGTAATTATCTCCTAAAACTTTTAACGGGAAAGCTGATTGCTATTCACTCATTCGCTACTAGAAAATGGAATAATGAACAGATGCCAGGAGTCAAATATTGACTGCAGAAAACCTGGAGGACATATACGTTGCACACAGTTATGAAAATTAGAAAGAGCTTGAACAAGAAATGAGATCCTCTCAGAGGCTCGGATTTAGTGCAAGACCGTACAGGGAAACAGAAAGCGCATGCTGAGATGAGTTTTTTAATGTTATTATAGCAGAACCTAGAGACTCTAATTGAGACCAGGATGCCATTGTGCAAGGCACATAATGAGAGACAGTTCTTCCCCTAAAGAATTTACGATCTAAATAAGACAGAGGAGAAACTGAGGCACAGAGAGGTGAAATGACTCACCCAAGGTCATGCAGAAAGACAGTGGCTGAAGCAGGAATCAGACCCAGTTAAATCCCAGTGCAATACACTATCCACTTGACCACCCTGTTCCTCTGATGTTATGATCCTGAACTGGAAAGCAAAGTTATTCTCAATCCCACATTTCTCTCAGGCTGGAGCTTAGGCTTTGAGACCCACCTCCACTCGCCAGGTTTCAGAGCAAATTTTAGCATCTTAGCACAAGCCCTGCATTCTGGAGTCTGTGGACCTGGGCTCTGAGACCTGCTGCCATGGGGCATTTTTTGCATGTAAACGCTCCCTCCGTGCCTCAAGATTAAAGGACTAAACTGAGATTTTCAAATCCAATTAGGGGATTTTGCCACACAACTCCCATTAATTATAATGGGAGTTGTGTGACTAAAGGGGATTTTCAAAGGCACAAAGGGCATTTGGTGCCCAATTCTTATTGAAAGTCAATGAGAGTTGGGCACCTAATTCCCATTTGTGCCTTTGAAGCTCTCATGTTAAATCCCCTAGTTGGCTTGGAAAATCTTGGCCCAAAGAGTTTCATCTTGATGCACTGTTCTCTAGGGGCCTAGCAGAGAAAGCAGAGCATGGGGATGATGTGCTCTCAGTAATCCGTGATGCTGAGGAGGCATGCTGCTGCTGTCTGCATCTGTTTGCCATGTCTTCAGGGCTGATGCATTCAAGCCTAACTAAGTCGCATTGCAATAATCCAGGTGGAAGGTAATGAAGGATGTATGATTGAGAACAGATCAGCAGCAGCAACGATAGGGCAAAGTATCGTAGTCAGCTGCAAGTGCCAGAACACATTTCTTGTGGACGCAGTTGTGTCCAATGGCAGTGAGAAGTCAAGAAATACTCCTATCTTGGTGACCCGCTTCACAATTTGCAGACATGCGTCTTTGGTTGGTGCTTTGCGACAGAAGGCATTTTAATTTGTTTCCTCCTGCCTAATCTCCATCTTGCTAGAGCTTAACTTCAGCCAGCTTTTCCCTGTCCTTGTGCTGATCTTAGCCCTGTAAAGCCGAGGAGAGAGAGAACTGTGTGTCATCTGCAAATAGCTGGCGTCGGAGCCTGTGAAGTCTCCCCATTTTTTTGGTAGCAGCATATAAACATAAAATCAGAGAGAATCAAACCCCCAGTTGCCCTAGCGGCTGAGGTATAACTGCCCAAACCTCACAGCCAACACAGTAGTTATACTGGATGCTGTGGGAAAGTCCAAATGGAAAGTGAGAGATGCATCCATGGTCTGTTTTCCATAGCCCTGCCATGACCTGGGTGTGCAGGAAGTGGAGAGCCTACATACAGAAGAAAACAAACACTGTATGAAGATTCCACTTGGGTTCAAAATCTTGGGTCCAACCAATAACTTGGGGCTCCTTGTGCTCCCACTGAAGTCAGCAGGCATTTGGCCATTGACTTCAGTAGGGGAATAACTGTGGCCCCAGTTCAACAAAGCACTTAAGCACATGCTTAACTCTAGGCATCTGCTGGAGTCCTTCTTGGCATCCAAGTTAAGCATCTGTGTGACGGAGGGGAGGGTGGTAACCCCTTCAGCTGCCTCTGTCGCCCCTAGCCCAGTGGGCTGGGCTGAGGCAGTGCAGGTCAACGGAGCCAAGCACTAAAAAGGGAGCAGACAACAGCTGAGCGCACTGATTTAGCTAAGCGAGAGCCCTGACTAGTGAGGTGAAGGGGGAACAGCTGGCTGCCTTGCCAGGGAGGGTACATAGGCCAGCTCAGGAAATCAGGAAAAGGGGGAGGTGCGGCCAACCAGGGCAGGGAGGACGACAAGTCAGTCTGCCTACTGGCAGGACGGGTAAGCAACCCAGAGCCTCTGAGACCCTAAAGTACCTGGGGCAGGAACTGGGGAACTGATTGTGTGCACTATAAATAAATGAACAGGGGTGACTGCAATGCAGACGGCTGTGAGTCCTTTGTACAAGGGGGGATCCCCAAGGGCCAGGAGGGCCCGGCCACGCAGCACGCTACAACCTGCTTAAGTGCATCGCTGACTTGGGGCTTTGGTCAAGTTTATCATTATGCGTGTGCACATGGAAGTGGAGATGTGAAGCAGAGTGGGAAGTGCCAGATGGCAGTTGCGGGAGCTGGAGCAAATCTAGTCCTGGAGGAGAGTTGCCAAAACCCAAACATTTAGAGGGGAGGAGAAAATTGTTTAAAAAACCGAAAACAGTAACGTTTAACTAAGACAAAAGGTCATCTGCTGCACTCTGCCTTCCCCCACGTGAGAGCTGCTCAACATTCAGAGTGTTCTTTTATTTATTTTGCTAATTGAAACTAAATTTGCAATACAATTTTAACTTATTTGAAGACTCCCCAATTCTGTAATTTCAACCCAGTTAGTTGGCAAAATAGCACACCTTTTCAATACATTTTGCTTTTGGCTTGCCATTATCCCTTCATATAATTGTTGAAATGTTTTCCTTCCGTTGCTTAATTTTGTGCAAATACTGCAGGCATTTTAGAAAACTGTGTTTCTACCCTTGTCTGGCAAATATTACACAACTAGGTAATACGTTTGAACAAGAAGAGCAGGCGAAGACCCAAAGTGTGTATTGCCT
The DNA here is from genome assembly GCA_007922155.1 of Mesoclemmys tuberculata. Taxonomy (NCBI): domain Eukaryota; kingdom Metazoa; phylum Chordata; order Testudines; family Chelidae; genus Mesoclemmys; species Mesoclemmys tuberculata. The sequence continues at coordinate 5,253,253 of ML675620.1, read as the reverse complement.
GTAGTAATAAAAATGCCTTTTCTAATTTCTTGTGTCCTGTAATGAAGTTGGGCTATAAAAGACAGACAGAGATGCAGGCACAAGGCAACCTGGACATTCTACAATTGCAAAATTAAAAAAAATGCGCCATTTGCATTCCTTTTCAAAGAAAAAGATACAGCTATGAGGAAGCATCCGTCAGCACTCCCAGATTTGGCTACAACAAAGCTCATTCAAGCAGCCTCTTTGTCAGAGATTGATGGAAGTGACTGTTTGGCTGAATCTACCAGATCAGGCCGTATCTTCCAATTCTGCAGTTTTGTTAATTAAGATAACAGTTTCTCCCTGGAGGAGCTACAGGCCAACATTTTCAAGCTTACCAAATTTGGGCACCACCATTAGTGGCCTAATTTTCAAAGGTGCCACATGCCCACAGTTCACACAGACATCAGTGGGAGCTACGTCTGCTCAGTCCCTCTGAAAATCAGGCAGTGCCTAAATCTGGATTTAGGCTCCTAACTTTAGGCAGCCAACTTTGAAAATGTTACAACCCATGTTTCATTGAGATGGAAAGATCACTGTTAGTTGGAGCCGAAGATTCCCACAAAGAATGAAATCCTGGCGGAACTTGTTCCAAGACAGGAAAAGAAACCTCAAGTTTTAATTCTCAAAATAAGATTTTGGACACCAGCAAGCCCCAAAGGAAAGATTCAAGAAGAGTTGCCAAAGACTTAACGGACATGATTTCCATTCCCAGCTTGGCCACAGACTTCCTGTGTGACCTTGAGCAAGTCACTTCATCTACTTTGTGCCTTAGTGTCCTCTTTTTCTCCCACCCCACAGAGTTGTCTGAGAGGATAAAGCCCATCAGTGATAGGAAGGTGCTTAGATACCCAAGTGATATGGGCAACGTAAGTGCTTAGATATAGATAAAATTACTACTGGATTATTTCACCTGGTTGTTTAACCCAAATTTCAAGAAAATAGAAATAGAAAGATACCAACATCATGAACATAACATAAATACATCAGAGTCACCCACCACTGAATTACAGTGTACATCCATGTTACATCGGGCTCAATCCTTTTGATATTACAGTCCATGACAACAGCTGAGAAAGATACAAGACTAAGGACCCCAGATCCCTTTCTGCAATACTCCTTCCTAGGCAGTCATTTCCCATTTTGTATGCGTGCAACCAATTGTTCCTTTCTAAGTGGAGCACTTTGCATTTGCCATTATTGAATTTCATCTTATTTACTTTAGACCATTTCTCCAGTTTGGCCAGATCACTTTGAATTTTAATCCTATCCTCCAAAGCACTTACAACCCCTCCCAGTTTAGTATCATTCACAAACCTTATAAGTGTACTTTCTATGCCATTATCTAAATCATGGATGAAGATACTTGAACTGATCCCTGCGGGACCCCATTCGATATGCCCTTCCAATTTGACTGTGAACCACGGACGATTACTCTCTGGGAATGGTTTTCCAACCAATTATGCATCTACCTTATAGTAGCTTCATCTAGGGTTGCATTTCCCCCATTTCTTTATGAGAAGGCCATGCAAGACAGCATCAAAAGTCTTACTAATGTCAAGATTTACCGCATCTACCACTCCCCCTCCTCGCCCCCATCCACAAGGCTTCTTACCTTGTCAAAGAAAGCTATCAGGTTGGTTTGTTACTTATCACCTTATTATGTTCTAGGTGTTTGCAAACTGATTGCTTAATTATTTACTCCATTATCTTTCCAGATACTGAAGTTAAGCTGACTGGTCTATAATTCCCCAGCTTGTCCTTACTCCCGTTATAGATGGGCACTAATCTGCCCTTTTCTAGTCCTCTGGAATCTCTCCCTTCTTTCATGACTTTTCAAAGATAATCACTAATGGCCCAGATATCTCCTCAGTCAGCTCCTTGAGTATTCTAGGATGCATTTCATCAGGCCCTGGTGACTTGAAGACATCTAGCTTGTCTAAGTAATTTTTAACTTGTTCTTTCCCTATTTTAGGGCATGTGTAACTAGTGGTGAGTATGTATTGCAAGTCCCCCTCTGTGCTAATACAGAGAGGCTACAGAGGTTAGCTGAAGCAGCAGCAGCTCATGTTTTTTAGTTCTGGAGGCCCCCGGTTTGACCCCAGGTGAGTCAGCCAAGGGGGCAGCCCTCACAACTGCAGTTTTGCAAGCTCTCTGTGCATGGAACTCCTATTCATATCCATGGGATTTCCAAGCAAGAAGCAGGCCATAAATATCTATGTTTGAACAAAAAAAAACTTGATCTAATTAAACCTGTGTCTAAGTACTTTCCAGAAACCTAGGGAGTCAAGGGAAAAACCAAACAAAATTCCTTTTAGGTTAGATCATAATAATGAATAATTCTGCCAGCCAAACAAAAACTAGGGGTTAAGAGAGGATAAAAGCGATCTATCTCCATTGTTTTGAGTAGTTAAACTCTTTATCTAAAAATCCGCTTCTGTTCAACTGCCTCTGTGTGTGATCACCAGCAGTAAACGTGGCAGCAGCTATTGCATATTGCCTGCAGCCTGTTCTGTATTTCTTCTAGCACCTTGTGCTCTCAAAACACCTCTTATGATTAATTAACCTTTTGTGGAGTAACTGGGACATCTGCGTAGATGAGAAGATGTACTTTGGTCAGACCTCAGTTTCCAGTAGCTCAGCTAGAAGACAATTAATTATAAGATTCATGTCAGAACAAGAGCCTGCTGGAAGGAATTCAAATCCAGCAAAGCATCAAATTACTAATGTGCACGAGATGCTTTTGTTTCTACTGCAGTGCAGGAAAAATGTTTTCTACAAAGAAAATGAAAAGAATGGTCAGAGAATCATTTCAGAAGATCTTTGGAATAGATGTCTTTTCATTCAGTACTTTAGCCCATGGTCTTATCTTTTTACAGCTATCAGCATGGTTTATCCAATTCAGAAAAATCCAGCATCATTGATACCTACACGCTACTTTCAAGATCAAGTTTGCTAATGCCCAGTGAGGTGGAAACAAACATGTCTGCCATACTTTTGGTAATTGTGGTTTTCAATGTATTAACAGGATTTGGAGCAGTCCCATTGTTACTCTTCCTTGAACAAGTAGCACAAAACTACTTATGGCTCCAACATAAGAAAACCTTAGTTCCACAAGTCATCATTTCTGATGTGAATAATATGAAGCTATTGAAGCAAGACTCTTTTACAACATAAGGCCATGATTCTGCAAACCTGCACAGGCTTAGCTTTCAGCATGTGTGTAGCGTCTTTGAAGTAAATGGAACTATTCACGTGCTTAAAATTAAGCAGATGTGTAACTGTTTGCAGGATCAAGGCCTAATTTGCTATTTCTGAATGAGTGACAGACAACTCCTAGACTATTAGTTTAGGAGTTTTCCTTTTCTCAAAGCTGGCATAGCTTTGAAGACAATAGAGCGACAATGATGTACCCAGCTGAGAATCTAGCCCATTGTTTTAAAATGTTTACTGTATTTTATAGTTTTGCAACTGCCCCCCTTTGTCCTAGCAATAACAATACTTTGTACTTCCACAGCCATTTTCATCTGAGGAGCTAAAGTGCTCAACAAACATTAATTAATTCCCATAACAAATCTATGACTAATGTAAATATAACTGTTAACGACAAGAGAAGAATCCTGGTTCCTGGCTAACTGAGAACAGTCATGTGATGAGTCATCAAACGTCTACTGTTTACCTCCTCAAAAGTCAATAATAATGGTAAACATATTGCAAGCACCATGGAGGGCCCACTGGTTGATTGCGGTGAATTCTGTGGAAATTACTGTTCCCCTCTCAGAGGTAAGTAATGGGCATTTCCGGACTTCTATGTGCCTGGCTCCCTTTTAGAAAGGTAGTTTAGAAGGAAAAGCTCTTATATTTTTTAAATTCAAGGTCATATGGTAATGGGGAGAAATTTCTAGCCACTTCTAATGCCTGACCAAACATAGGTAACAATATATGCAGACCTAGGGCGGGAATTTCAAGGCACTCAGTGCCCTCTGATGTTAAATAGGCCAGAGTTAGGCCAATGCTGAATGCTTTCAAAAATCCCAGTCTAAGTTTTTGGGTCTCATCCAAAGCCCAAGGAAGTCCATGGAAGTCTTTCCATTGGCATTAGTGAATCATCGTCCAGAACCTGTTTGACGGGTTGATCAAGATTCATGATAATCTTCTAATTTGTTCTGCTAGTTGAATCATCTGTTTCTCCAGACCAGAGACAAGCTGCAGCTGGGTACTTACAGGGATGCGTTGTGAACGTCAAGCCATTGTCCCAGCCACAAACCATAACACATATTGTTGAGGATTGCAAAATGACTCAACTTCCTGGAGGTCTTCATGCCTTGAACAGCGTTGCTAAGGATGATGTGGCTTGGGTTGACCGGATTGAATAAGCCAAATAAATAAATAATCGGCTTTAGTGTGTTTCAGTTCAAAGCCTTTAGTGAACTACAAAACTCATCTGACGAAAGCTTATGCCTGCAGAAATTAAATTTGTGAGTCTTTATAGTGCTACAGGATTTTCGTTGTTTTTGCTGTATACAGATTATCACAACTACCCCTCTGGAACAAAACTCATTGGATCTCCAGGAAATTTGTCACCTATCAGGTCAATATAGCTTAATATTTCTCCCCTAAGCTCAGTATCTGTTTATTATCCCCATTTAAAAGAAAGGTAAACAGAGGCAATGAAACTTGCCCATGTCACACAGCCAATGACTGGCAAAGAATCCAGGCCCAGTTTATTTGGAGGACTGACTTCAGCAACATTTTTTACATGATGCCATTTATGAAACAAATGACACTTGACAAGTCAAATCTATGCTGTAACACTGATTTGAAATGGGATACATGAATCTTGTTGAACCTCCTCTGCTGACCTACATCCCTGTAATATCCTGAATATTAATTTCAAATCAGGAAGTCAAATCAGCAAAAAGATGTGTTCTTAGAATGGCAGCAAAGAAAGGGGACTAGGAGAAGTAAGGAGGGGTCCAGAAACAAAAGGTTTAAGCTCAAAAACTATTAAACTGCATGTATTTCCAGAAACAATGGTTAATGTGATGCAGCGGTGGCCCAGTTTGAGGTATTGTCTTGCATTGTCAGTGATCCAGCAAGTTAGGCAGTTCATCTTAATAACAAACAAGGTGTAATTTTGGATTAGGCCAATTTGTGGTCCCTTGCAGACTAAATCTGAAATTACCAGGGAAGGTGTGGGCAAATTTTTCCTAAAGTGCTTAAACAAAGGTAATATTTTATTTAAGAGAGAGATGATGGACGGTACTAGCCTGCTACATGCCTTTCCAGATGAGACAACAGTATCTTTCACTAACTTGAAAACAATTGGGACAAAGGAGCAGTTCCCAAGTTTCTGCCTCTAACACAGGCAGTTGCTGTCAGAAATTGCATAGGCTTAGTATAACAACAAAGGCAAACCGATTCTCTAATTCCTGTGCAATTATAGTCTGACATGTAACGGGGTGTGTGTGGGGGGGGAAGAGTTAGATTGTACAATTCCAAAGGGATCCCTCCCACACAGATTCATTTAGCTGTCTTTCTTAAGTGGAATGACTCTGACAACTAGAGTGAAACACTCCAACTCTGCCGGCCACAATCCTGCTGATCTCAGGATTTTCCAGTGGATGTGGAAAAAGTATCTGAAACCCAAACAGCGAGACCAAAACACATTCTTCTGAATAATGGAAATGTTTCGCGTCAGCCACTTTCCCAAAGATTCAAGGCAGCAGTTTTTCAATCTTACGACTTCGGGAGGGCTCCTTGAGAATTTCCTTTGCCACAGTATTCCATGGAATAATCGAACAGCATGAGGCAGTACGTGTAATATCCACATAACTAATCTATAGCATGAATCAGGAAGCCAACCCCTATGCCTTTTTCTCTCCTAGGGGCTCAGCCCTCCTGGCTGCTGGTGCCGGTCACCCCAGAGGAGGTGCTCATGTGTGCTCAGTTGTTACAGACATGAGGAAACCCTCATTATGGCATGCCACATTGTCAGCATAAACCGGCTGGAACAGAAATTTCACTTACTGACTTCTGAATGCTACATAACGCCATGGTCCCGACTACTTCCTCTTCAGGCTCTAATAGTCGCTTTTAATGGATGAGCAGCCACAGCCCCACTGTTTTGGCCACACTCCAGGTAGGGTAATATTCTGTTTTGTAAAAGGACCCAGTCAGTGCAACACACAGGACTGGACGCTGAGAACTTGCTGCTTTGTTTAACTGCAGCCCAATGGAGTGTGTGTGTGTGGGAGGGGAATTTCCCCTGCTTAACTAGGAAGTAAGTGGGGGGGGCATGGAGCAGGGCTCCATCCCATAATACTCTGGGTACCTTAGCTAACCCTGTCATGACCAATTCACTGCATTTTGCCTACCTAAGATCTGAACTATTGCCCAGTGTGGCTGCGCCGTACTAAGTGAAACGTCTGCTTCTCCCCAGAAGAGGTTGCATTTTAGTGACGGTTTCAAACTGCTGTTGAGATTTGTTACTCACACCTTGGTTAACGCCACCAACACTCTTAATTATATCGGGGCCTCAAAAGATTCACAGAAATATCCAGACTCTTGGGTCCTTCTCTGAAGCTATGAAGATGCCTCAGGAGGTCCTGCTTTCATTGGGCTCCTCCTACCTGCAGGTGCCTTCACGGGGTGGAGGCCCAGTGGCCAGATCTAACCACACTGGCATCTTCAGGGAAGGCTGGCAAACCCTTTCCTCCCACTCCCCATTGTTTTCAGGGACACCTCCCCCCAGGAAATGGGACCGTCATGAAAATCCCCACTCTGTGTCCACACATTTTCTCTCTCTCTGCGGAAAACCGAGGCCTCCCATATTCCACACTTCTTTCCATCCCAACGCCCAGGAGTCTCACTGGGTCCTCCCCTTTCTCCGCCCCACTTATGCTCTCCTCTGTCCCCACCCCTTGTCCCTATGTCCCTCCAGGCACAACAGGCCTGCGACCCAGGCCCCTAGCTCTGGGGTCACCTCATAATGTCCATAACGTCCTGTCAGACTAAATCCTGATGAGGCAGAGAGCAGGTTAAGGGGGTCAAGAATGCATAATAAATGCCAGTCTCACATGACGCCACGATTTATCACGTGGGCGTTCTCGCCACATCTATGCTCTATATACATATCTGCATGTTAGACAAACACTTAGGTAGACTTCCGGGTGACAAGTTCTGATCCAAAGCCCATTGAAGTTAACAGAAAGACTTCCCTGGAGTTCACTGGGCTTTGAATCAGCCCCTCTCTGTTCATCAGTTGCCTTAATACACAGCTGTAATTTACATCTTGCTGCACCAGCAAGGGCGGTTGTGTCCCAGTGGGCATTCACTCCAGGTGGTGTTTACACTGCTGCCATTCCCCAGGGCTGCCACCAGGGGAGGGCAGCTCTCTGTGTCATGCAGGGCTGCAGAGGAGATCGACTGGGGGGCTGTGCTCGGGGTGCGATGAACACAGCCCTTCCCAGCATGCACCGTCTACTGCCACAGAAGCTCTGGCTAAATGAAGCCACTCATTGTGACATTAATATTACAATAAATCCAGTACAGTGGGCTACCCCTTACTGACTGCAGGGGATTTCAGAGAGAGTATTTATTACCCAAATGTAACCCTTCAATCTGTTCAATCTTTTGGTTATTACTTCTTTTTTTTTCCTCGTGTAAAAATTGCTTTTAAGAAAGCAAATGGTGGGTAATCAGACCACTGCCAACGAGGAGGAAATAATCCCACTTTGTTCACGTCACAGTGACGGAGCAGTTAGTGGGAGGTGATTAAACAGACAACCCAACTGGATTTATTCCCAAGAAAAGCTGCAGCTCCCATTCGTTATCCGAATGATTCGAGAAGCGGAGGAGCATTTCCACCTCATAAATTTAAACAGAAGAGTAAAACTGACTGAGTGAACTGGTGCGGCAGATTTGGGAACCCACAGTTAAATCCTGCAACTGACTTTAAACCCCAGGCTGTATCCCTGGGGCCAGTGGACTCCCAAGCTGTAAACCCACACACAATTTCACCTCTCCTCATGTCCCACGTTCTATGATTTTAGTGGAAGCAGGTTTTCTGTCAGTGATCGTCCCTAAATTTCAATACAGGGCCTGATTCTTAGTTGCACTCAGACCCTTTTCAGCCACTGGGGCAAACCTGACGGCATTGTAACTACGTTCTGAGGGCTCTCTGTGTGCCTGGGTTTCCCCACCCAGTGTACGGCTGGCTGGAGGGTCCTCCATCAGCCCTGCTCCAGTGCCGGGATAGATTGGGGAAAGTGGCACAGGTGTTCACTGCACTCTGGTTGATTACTTCCCCAGGCCCTTGGGGGCTGTGGGAAACAAAGCTCAAGTTCTAGAAACTGTGAGATTGTTCTAAACTACACCCCCAACACAGCACGGTCAACGAGACTGTGACTCAAATCGCACTGTACTGCGGCGTCATGGTCTCCTCTCCAGAGTTAAGACTGAAATATGCTGCTGCTCTGTGCAGGAATTTCCGGAAAACCAGACTGGCACTAAGATTTATACAGCATCTGACGAGATCTGTCAGCAGAATAGATGAGAAAATTGATGGCATGTCAGTGCCTTGAGAAAACACAAATGTGTACCTGAGGGTCAATTACATAGTCTGCCAGTTCCAACATACATCTATCTAAGCCGGCGTTGGAGCCTTGCACTCATCCACATCGACATCTACAAGTGCAGTGATCAGGGACACGGCCTTTCGAAGATGGAAATGAAAGCACACGTATGAAACAGGCCTAGTGGAAAGCCTGAGGTTGATGCTACTGAAGGAAAACTGGAGTGATTTTTTGCTTTAGTCGTGCCTGTGATGATGACAGAAATAGTCACTTAACCGTAACATGCAAGTTAAACAGAAATTACAAAGCAGTATCAAAAAATGCCTGATAATGGCTCCAAGTCTCCGCTATGTGAACCGGGCAGCTGTGTGCGTCAGAGGAATTGTGTCTTTTTACTGATTATTTCAACCAAAAGTAGAATCTGACTATGTGAGCTGAAACTGGACCAGCAGAGCTACAACCAGGGACACAGGAGATTCTCACATCTCCTTAAAGGTAAAAAATCCTGCCAAAATACAAATATCACACGAATGCACACGCTTGCTGTCCCTAAGTCTGGAATAAGCTCCACATTGGCTGATCTTTGCTCTTGTACAAAGCCCAATTGACTTCAATGATACCTTTTAACTCTGCTTTGCTGGCTCCAGGAAGCTCAGAGCCTTCTAAGACCCAGACCTTTATAGACAAAATAAAAGCAAAAGAGATCGGGAGAGGGCACAGGCCTGGGTGCCAGAGAGAGGCAAAGGACTGAAGGATTTTGCTTCTGGTTAATTATTTGTATTACTGTAGCATCTAGGAGCCCCAGTCATGGACCAGAACTTAACTGTGCCAGGCGCTGCACAAATTTGGCTCTTTGTTTTCTTAGTTTGCTGGTTTTGTGACGTTCTTCTCTTGTTTATTATAGTTGACACTGGTTTATAACTAGGTTTAAGGTTTATAGGTTTCATTGACTTCAGAATTTGGGTCAGAGCTTGTCAAAGGGCAGCCCCACCTGGAGTCCTCCCTCAGAGGCCGTAGCACAACTGGCAAACCTGCCTCAGTTTCACCTCTCAGATGATCCAGTAACTTCCCTTCAGGCTTTATCTCAATACTATGCCTCCTTGGGGGAGGTTTATTAGAACATAGTCCAAACAGTCCACAACAAAAGTTGCAAACACATAGTCCATTTCTCATGCCAGTGCAAGCAGTCATTAAAACTCGAGACCTCTCATCCCTCACGCCCCATCTATCACACATTGGCACCTTCCACCATGCCCACATTCCCTGACAGTCCTCTCCAGTCTTGTACCAGAGCAGTCACCCCAGCCTTTCCAAACAACGTGCAGCCCCGCCCTCCCCAGCAGGGAACCCCCATAGCTTCTCTGCTGCCTCATCCGCCACAGCCCCAGGGCCCTTCATTGTTCCTGTGGGTCCAGTTCTCCAGCCCAGGAGATGTCAGTGGGTAAACTCCTCTGCTGCTCTCCTACCTTCAGCCCTCTCTGGCCCTTGGCTTGAGCTTAGAGCCAGTGGGCAGCTCCCCTCTGTTGCTCCTTGTGTCTTCAGCCCTGGCTTTCTGGCTTGGGGATGCCAGCCAGCAAACCTCTCTTGCTGCTCTCTTGCCTTCGGTCTCCTCCCAGGAACCACCTTCTGCTTCCTTCCAGGACGCCTCCGCTTCTCTGATCTCCAGCCGCTCTCACCTGCCCCCAGAGGAACCCATCTGTTCTGACTCACTGAACCCTCCCCCCACCCTTTATAGCTTCTTTTATAGCAGGCCCCACCCTCTTAATTGGCCAAATGGAAGCACCTGCTCTGTCACAGGGATGCTGGATCTACTTCATTCTACTGTGGCCTGCCCCCCGTGACACAGCTATACTTGGTAGAGCTCCAAGGTGTAATGTGACCTCTACTGGTTGTCCTCCTTCCTAGGCAATCACACGAGTGACCGTCCCACAGTATCCCAAGCACTTGTCAATGCAAGCTAATGGTTCGTAGGAAATTATTTTACTGATCAGACCAGTGACTGCCTAAAATGTTCCCTCTGGCAGTACAATCCCTTTCACAGTTGCTGTGCATGCAACTTTCCGTCACTCTTGCGGTGTCCACAGCCTGGGAGTATAATCTGGAGCCCCCGTTCTGCAGAATGGCAATGCTCTCTGCATGGTCTCATGCATGCACGGTGCAGATGCTTTTGCAAGTGAACAGTGTGGTATGGCATCCCAGACTACAGGGCCCTGTGCCTCTTTCTCCAGCTCCACCTTTGTCCATTTAACTTAACCTGAGCAGTCCGCAGGTGCCACGGTTGAGGTTCCGTGCCATTTCCATTATGTAGAATAAAATACAGCTGCATTAAATTGGTATGACCCCCTCCTTCATGGGATTCCCTGAGACTGGATGAATACAATTCTGAATTCTTTTAAGAGGCAGTTTTTGCCAGTCTCTGGAATGATATTTAAGACTAGGTTTCCCTGTATCTAACCTACATATGGAACTGCAAACGGCTGCCAGGTTTGTTCACGTGCAAAAGCAAATTTCTCATATTTTGCCCTAGAGACAAGGCATTGGTTGTATATTATGTCTGGTGGACTTTCTTTCTTCTATGCATTAGCTTCCTTAGTAGCAAGGGTAAGGGTAAATCATTGATTTTCTTACACACTTAGATTTGTTAGTTGCCTGTAATGTTCGTCCAGCGTTCAAACGTAAAGTGTCATATAAAAGCCTTAGCAAAGTGGAGCGCTACGTTTGTCTGTTGTGATGGAGCCAAAATTCACAACAGCAGGGAAGGGCGTTGCAGACTGATTCAGCAAGGTACTTAAGCACAGGCCCAACTTTCGGACCGTGGCTACCAATGTCTTCAGTACTTTACTGAATGAGGGCCACACAATATCATGCCTCGGGACATTAATGAAGCTTGTCTTGATTACCTGGAAAATCGGACTGTGACGATTTCATCTGCCAAGCCTTTTAGACGAGCCGGATCCAAAATCTATTGAAATCAATGGGAGCTTTTCTATGGAATTCCATTGGCTTTGGACCAGGCACTATGGGCTCTCTGGCTTCCCTTGGGATTTTTGTTAACCCTTTCCCTTTCCAGCACCGCTAGCCCACTTTTGTTTTCTTAGGTCCTTCATTCCCTCATTCTCTTCTCTGACCACGTCACTGAGTACCAATAAACTTCTGGCCAAGAAAATGAGCTAACCATTCCGTTCTGATGCTAACAGCTATGACAGACAAAAAAAGGTGAACTAAGTGCAGTTTAAATGCGGTGTTTTCCAGAGGAACTGGAAAAACTTCTGGAAACCTAGAATCATAGGGGAAAACAAATTAAGTCATATTGTCTATCTCCCTGCCAATGCAGGGTTCTTCACTACCATGTAATCTCAAATGAGATCATCATACAGCTTTAGATGACCTAAGCTAAGGGACTTTCAGGGCTTCATTCCAAAATAAAATAATTTTTATAGCCACTTCCTATTTTGCTACTCTTTATGGCGTTTAAGAAAGGACTATATCACTCTAAACTTTCCCTGTTTCTCATTCCAATGAAATGTAATTTGTTGAATATTTCAGAGTTACTCCAGATGCAGATAGCAGTCTGTGACCCTTAGGCCCACATTTACAAATGGTATTTAGGCCCCTAACTTGCTCTGATTTCAGTGGGAAGTAGGCACTTAAATATCTTGGAGGATATGGGCCTTAGCTACTAAATTTTTTGGAATGAAAAACACAACAGTTGACCAGAGCTGATCTAAAAATTTTCATTGGAAATTGTTGATTCATCAAAAGCAAAATGTTTAGTGACGCATGTCTATTTTGATGACCTTTTAAATGGAAAAGCTTTGACATGATTCAAATTTGAAATGGAGTGTTTCATTTCGACTTTCTTGTTTTGTTTCAGCTGTTATATTGCAATGTTTTGACATCAATCAAAATGAAATATTTTGACTCTATGTAAACATTTTGTTTGATAAGGTCCATTTGGATGTTTCTGAATCAAAATATTTCAGAATTTTCATTCATCAAAATATTTCCAGATTTCGACTTTTTGTCCTGATTCAGGAGAAAAATATATTTTGAAATGTCAGAATTTGACATGAGCTGGAAATTCTATCTTCTGACCAGCTCTACCGTTGACAGCACAAGTTATCCTCTTATATTAGTGCTAAATAAAAGAGTGACAAGTGCAAAAGAGAAGGAAATACAGCAGAGTTGAGTTAGAAGAGGTTCTGAGTTACAGTAATAATACCTAGCTCTTCTATAGCATCTTCCATCAGTAGCTCTCAAAGCACTTTACAGATGGGGAAACTGAGGCACAGAGTGGTGACGTGACTTCCCCAAAGTTAGCCAGCAGGCCAGTGGCAGACACAGTCTTCTGAGTTCCAGTCCAGTGCTCTAGGCTACATGGCCTCTTTTGCAAGTAGGTATACATTAAGTTCTTTGGTGCTTTCGATATTTAGTGTGCACATCCTTTAGCTAAAAATGGCCAAATTTACAGAGGAAGCTCTACTGAGCTGCTCAAACTTCACTTAGCTTTTCCACCTTCAAACGTTTGCATGCATACAAGGCCCTGTTCTAGGCCAGCTTGTGAAAGGCTGTCTCACGCTGACTAGTATCTTCCTCCACAAGCAACCACACTGATTTCAGTGGGACTACACATGAGGTAATATAGATTCAATGTAAGGGCACTGCAATCTAGACTTATGGTCACAAAGATACGTGTGCGCATCAAGTCAACTAGGTGCTGGACGTGTGCCGATGCAGTTTTAGAGTCCAGCTGCGAAGCTGGTGCCCACATCTCACTCTCAGGAATTTTCGGTTTTATTTTTGCCGTTTCAGCACAGTCGATTTTCCATAATTCCTTGGAGAATGAATTTAAGCCAGCAACATCCTTTAAAAGGAGCTGATCAGCGTCTCTTATTGTCTTGTCCCACACTGTTGTTGTCCTGTATTTACTGTATTGTCCTGAGAGTACGGTGCAGTTGAAAAGTCAAAAGGCAAGTGCCAGTCAGGACTATGGGGGGCGTTCTCCACGGCTATATTGGTAGTGAGTGTTAACGAATCAGCCACAGGAAGGGGCTGTGGTCTATGCATGGCATAGCATTTGGAATCATTCCACTACAATGCAGCCTAATGAAGATTTCCTTGTGCCTCACTAGAGACGCAGGCTGGATTTGTTTGCTCTGTTGCATCTCTTTTATGTATGGGCACATTGTCTGCAGAAGCTTTGAACTATAAAAGACAGGAAGAACATTGTCTAATTTATTCTCTTTTAATGAACAAACTTAAGGGGGGGGAAAAGAGAACAAAGGCCAGTTTTGTGGCCCTGTGATAGAGATATGCCTTGCCATGGATGAGAGCTGGGTGTGATTCTTCCCGAGGCCATCAGGGGCTGGGAATGATATTGGTGCTCTACGTAGCATCAGGTCAAGCCAATTAAAGGTTCAGAAGCTATGGGATCTAAAAGGCCTAAGTTAGCAGGAGAGTGGGTGCAGGACAGGAAGCCCAAGTGGAGACGAGGGAAACCTCAAATCTCTTCCTTTGTTGTCTAATGGTGACACTGCACTGCCATGAAGGCCACCTGGCTCTGATGTGTCAGTCCCTCAGCCACGAAGGGTTCAGAAGGCTCTGAAGATTCAAGAGCAAGCATTGCAGATTGACTGAATGACCTGAAAGAGCCTTGGAGGACATTCCGCTCAGTCCTCAGCTGAAAGGTTAGCAGCTATGATACAGATGTGTAGAGAGAAAGGTGTTCCCATGGAAAAGGGAAAATGAGAGCTGCAATAATAATGTATTGCCATGTTGAGTTAATGGGGAAAAGGTGTTTCCATAAAGTGCTACAATATGGGGAGGAGGGGGCTGAAATGGAGAGTCCAGATAATTAAAAGAAATAAGATTGCGCTTGCCTTTTCTTTTACAGTTCCCCCCGATAGATTCAGAATGATCAGTCCCCGCAACAAAAGCTGCAGCTGTTTTTTTACTCCCAGTCATGAATGAAGAAGGCAAAAGGGCAGAGGCAGAAGGCTGTATTATTGGAAGTGAGCTACCATGCCGGTGATGGGAGTGAAGATACCTCACAATGTTTTCCTTCTTTTTTTTTTTTAAAGCATTTCAGAGAAAGGGATTCTTGTGACCTTTAATCCTGTTGTGGTCTATAGAATTAGAGCCAGCAGGCACACAGAGTGGAAGTTCAACAAGCATTTCGGTTTGTTTCATTTGAGTCACACAACTCATGAGCTGGGATTTACAGAATGTCACATTCTGAGCCTGTCAGCTATGACCATACCTCTTCGAAGTATTTATTCAATATATTCTAGTAAGCAGCTTTTCCAAAGATGTTCCATTCAGGAAATGAAACTGAGAAGGCATGAATCCTGTCAGCGATGAGACTTTACTGTCGTGGCAGATTAAGGGTGGTTACTGTAGGTTCTTTGATTTGATGGGAGCACCAAAACACTGTTTTAAAGCAGCAGTCTGCCCTCACAGGTAGATTTGATTTTCGGCAGCACTTCCACTTCTGGAGAAAGTGGTGCTGCAATCCTGGATGTGTTGTGCAATCTGAGGTATGTTTACCTTCAATTGGTCCCCTTTCACTGAAAATTTCATGTCACGAGGTATGATAGAGCCTGCAACTGTCTGAGGTTTTGGTTCCTGTCAGTGTCCAGTTTGAATATTAGGCTTTTTCCTCCCAGTGGACCAAAGAAATAAGGAGCTATTCAGTGTCCAATAGAAAGTTGTTAAATATTCTGGCTAACACAATTGAACAGTGCAGCTTTTTAAGGGACTATCCCAGGGAATTTAGGGAAATTATTTAAATATCTATTTCCTCTTTGATTGTTCTGCCTGTCAGGAGGCATGTGACAGGACTCCACTCACAACGCTGGCGCCTTCTGCTGGTCATTTTGGGGATTAGCTCCACTGATCAGTACACCTCTCGAAGGTGCCTCGCCCACTGTCACTTCTGGTCCTGGACCCATGGACCCACGTTACTTCAAGGACAGTGGCATCCTCTTCACAACACAGCCCTCCAGCCTTGCCATCATCTGTGCTTCCCCCTTCCAGGGGCCTGCAGTCCGCAAAACGCTCAGAGATCCTTGGGCTGGTCAAACACCTTGTGTAGTGTATTTACAATGTGGGTTCCCACCACCTTCATACTATATGCCATCTGTTCCAACAGTCCTAGGGAGCCCCCAGCTCCCGCAACAAGCAGGGAAGTGCAATCTCTCTCCTCCCCCTGTTGCCTTCCCCTCACTTCCTTCCAGTGCCCATTTGTAGCCTCTGCCTAATGGCTTAATTAGCCTTCCAGCTCTTCTCCAACTACAAATTAGGCACAGCTCTGGGTAACGAGCTCCAGTCCACATTGGTTGATTGGCGCTGCCGTGACGTGCTGGCCTGGCTGTCTTGCCCATCACTCTGACACAGGACCAGGCAGGCACTGGAGAGGCAGCTGTGAAGTTCAGAAAGGACTGCCTGTGTCTATTAGAGGAGATTTCTGAACCAACCAAATCTTCAGGAGAACTATGGCTTAAGGCTGTTTCCAAGGGCTTACCACCTACCACTGGGGACAGAGTTTCAAAGGCATTCAACACCCAGCAGCTCCCATTGGGCCATTTATGTCCAGATTTTCAAAAGAACTTTGCACCCAACATGCTCACAACCCAACATGCCGGGATCTTTAAAAAAATCTGGTGATTTATGTTGGTGCCTACCTGGGAGATGAAAATCTACCTCTAAATCTAAGCATATTTTCTTTAAAAAAATAAAATTCTCTGCAGTTTGAGAAGTGGAGGCTCATTTCAGGAGATAGTTTCTGATCATCTGGGTTAGCGAGTGGATTGTCAGAACCCCTGGAGAACTAGTGATCAACTGAAGTTGCTTTGTTCGAGTATAAGATTCGTTTCTGAGAGAAGACATGGTTAAGTGAGAAATTTGGTACACAACAGAGCTCTCCACCTTTTTTGTATCACAGAAAAAGATGACTTCACTCTGTGGTAAGCAGTCCTTCCACAGAAAGAAAAAAAGGCCTCATTGTCACACCCAGTCTTATTACATCATGGCATTCTGTGCTGTTACTCACAATAAGCTGGGCTGTATTTTATTAATTGCATACAAAAAAGAAAAGCCTCCTAGCCATATTATTAACCTTGCAGCACGTGCCCTTATTGTATAGCTTCTTTCTTCCTCTTTGGAAACCACAGGACTCTGGCCTCCAGCATTCCATCCCATGTTAGCTCATCATCACATTGTAAGGGTTTTTACCACAGCCTGTCTCTGGGAGATCCATTATATACACCTCCCTCAGATCGTCTAGTAACTGGGACAATCTAAGCTGACCTCCTACACGACGCAGGCCATAGACAGCGATTCCTGCATCAAGTTGAATAACTTCTGTTGAAGCACAGCAGATCTGTGAAGGAGACACGCAGTCTTGATTTAGTCATTTAAAAGCGTAGTGCAAAAGCTCAGAGTCAAAGATCTCCAGTGATCTTGGAAGAGTCCAATTCTAGCTTTATGTGTGAGACACAGCATGTAAATCTAGAGTTTGAGTTTTAACACCCATTGAAGTGAGGGGCTTCTAACACTGCTGAGGATCCCATTACAGTGTAGACAGATGCTATGTAAAGTTTTCTCATTCTTTCAGAATATTTCTGAATTACTCAACCAGCTGGCTGTTCCAAGGGTTTGTCTGTATTAAGCACCTCTCAGAATCAGACCCCAGGTCACCACTAAGTAGGACTGGGTGAAAGTTTTCCATCAAAAACAAAAGTTTTCACAAAAAATGTCTGCTTTCCCTAGACAATTTAAATTTTTTATTATTAAAAAAAAAAAAGCACAAAAACGAAAATATCTTGATTTGGGATTGCTGCTGCAGTGCAGAATAGAAGTTGTCATTTGGATGCCTCATGTCCGTATTGTCCTCCATGGCGCAGGCTTTCTGGCCAAACTACGTCTCTCACAATGCACCAGGGCCAGGGACTTCCATGAAGGACCACCTCTCCACCCCAGCAGAGGAGACTGTAGTCAAACCAAGGTGCCTGAACCAAAGAGGAGAAGGGGAGCATGAAGTGGCTGAATCACAATTCCCAGGAGACGCTGCGGCAGCATTTCTGAATCAAAATATTTAGTGTCGGCCAAAATTTATTTTGTATATACATTTCTGCTAAGGAAAAAAAATCAAAATTTTCTGCAACCCTCCCTCCCCCCAAGTGGTCCTACTACTAAAGCAGGAAGCATCCATTGTACTGGGACGTACAAACTTCTGTGGTGTGAACAAACGGCCACGGGGGATCAGGCTGAGGCCGTCTGTGACCTGGCCCCGTCTTGGAACCTAGCTCTACGGAAGGGAAAGAGGGGTACACTCGCACACTGCCCTGCTTAGGACTAACTCACTGTTCACCCAGCACTGTCTCTTTCGCTTGTCACAGTTGCTCAATTATTGACACTTCACTGACGGCTCGGTTTTGCGGAGAAACTGCTCCCTCAAAGGTCACATCAAGGAGAATCTGTCTGAGGCTTTCCTCATTTCATGGATGTCTTGTGGAGATTTTAAAAGGCACAAAACTACATGTTTCTTCTGCTTCTAGAGGCACATCTGTCATCATCTTGCTGTATCATCATATTTTCTTATCATCCTTTGCTTATTTGTTAATTAAGCAAAAATGACACAACAGGGTGCTTGTTACTGACTAATATTACAACCTTAAGTGCACAATTAGACATGGTGTGGAAAGCTATCGGGATCAATGCACTCTGTCGTGGATTTCTTGTATAAAAATACAGACCTTAGAATATCTGAGAGAGACTGAAATAAGGGGCTCTTTTAACTGGCTATGATCTGAACATAAGAATGGTCATACTGGGTCAGACCAATGGTCAATCTAGCCCGGTAACCAGTCTTCCAATGATGGACAATGCCAGACACTTCAGAAGGAATAAATGGAAAAGGCCATCATCGAGTGATCCATCCCCACTTGTCCACCCCCAGCTTCATTTAATCCCAGTGGATTAATAAAGATTCAAAGTCTGACTAGAGAAATGATCCAGCATCATTTCTTGTGCTTATTTTTCTGCACAGGAAATTCTTTCCTAGAACACACCTGAATCAGAAAGGATCTCTCCGCACACGCAGAGCAGGGGGTGACATACAGGCTTTCACCTCTAACTTGTTGGTTCACATCCAGCCTCAGTCACTGGGAAGGTGACCAACTATCGTTACAACTGGCGAGCAGCCATCTCAGTTCAGCTCCCAATATAGAGGTGTCCATATCACACCATGACTGGCATCCTCAGCAGAGAAGGTTGAACGGCTCTGGAGATGCAGCTGTTGCATCATCCGAAAAGCAGTCGTTTGCCCCCCCTGCGCAGCTTAGACACATTGGCAGGGCTGTGTGGAGGAGCCTGCACTCTTATCACGCATGCTGCTGCTATCCTGTGATAAAGCAGGATACCGTTTTCCTGAGTTGACAGCCTGACACTTTTCGCAAGCCCTAAATTAACTTTGAAAAACCCACCCCCACACAAAAGGCTCCCTTGGCAATGAGGATTTATGCTGCACCCAGCAAATTTCAATTGGCAACATCACCTGTCTACCCGGCCTCACTCTCACTCCTTTTATTTCCCTCCTCTGAAGGGGCATAGCCTCCATTCTGCTTTGAATCCCTCGTGCTTCGTCTTTCCTTTAAAGGGGGACCGGACTATGTTGCTCTGTCTGGTTTATGCTGGAGACAGAAGTGGAGAACGAACATAAGAGGTTAATAGGATTTGCTGATTAATTTAGTGCATTCATAAAAGGACATTCAGAGCTATCAAAGCTTTTAGTCGGGCACCAGTTCCTATTCAACATACCCAACTTTATGGTGTTTGACCACATATTCTTGTCCCCTTTTTCCAATGTATTGTAATGTACAACAGCATAACACCTTATGCAAAATCAGATAGTATCTATCCATGCTCTCTTGTTCTCAGCTATTGCTGGTTTGTACCTGGGATATCCTTAGAGAACTTTCAAAGACAAACTGGTGTGGCCTTGAGCAAATCATTAAGACCTTGATCCAGTAAAGCAATTAAGCATGTGCTTAACTTGAAGCATTTAAATAGTCACAATAGGACTAAAGTAGGCCCTGATACAGCAAACTACTTAAGCCTGTGCTTGATTTAAGCGTGAGCTTAAGTGCTTTGCTGGACTAGGGTTTCAATCTCTTTGTGCCTGAGCTCCCCATCTGTAAAGATGGGAATATTAATAGATCCTTATCTCACCCTGTGCTAGCCTTATCTATGAGCTTACACATTCTTTGGAGCTATAATAAAGTGCAGGAAAATGCATGGCACAATGGGAACCTGACCACATTGGGAGTCTATAGGTGCTATTGTGAAACAAAGCAAACAGCAATCTATTTCCATTTGGGATTTACATATTTTGATATTTACTTCGTTTTCCCAGATCAATCAGTATTTATGTCATGACTGAGAAAAAAAATAAATGTCTATCTTCGTTACCCAGATACCTGTAGTCTCTTCATAGGTGAAATCTTAGCTCCATTTCAATCAATGGCAAATCTCCCGCTGACTTCAATGGCATCAAGATTTCACGCCCTTCCCCCCATCTCTCCAGCAGAAGATACCGCATTACTGAAATCACTGTGGAGTTGCAAATATTGAGCTTTTAATGGTACCCACTGTAGCTATATCTGTATTTAGCATATTTAGCCCTACGTCTAAGCTAAAGAAAATTTATGCTCATTAGAGCTTTTTTCTAATTAGCTGCTGGAAACAGATTTTTTTGTGGTAAATGTCTGAGCATAAAGTTATTTGTGTACCTAATTTCTTTTTTTATGTTACATTTATTTTTAAGTGTATTTCACCAAGGCTTAACATTTGTAATTCTTGCAGGGGCATTATAAAAAGCGATGCACATTTATTACAGCCCTTTAAATTGCTGCATTTTCCCCCCATATGTTTTAAGATTGTTATTGAGCTTGTTTTGTGCTCTTCCCATCGTTAAAATGTATTTTTTTATTGTACATAAATGGTAAATAATGGATATCTGCCATCTGGTGCCCATCCTCTCTCCATCCCTATGCCCCCACTGCAGCCTTTTCTTTCTTTTTAAGTTCTCCCCAGCCATCCCTTTCTCTTTCTTACTCTTCCCTTTTTCTTACTTTCCCCGTCACCCTCCTCTTCTTACTTTCTCTTTGTGAACCTGATTCTGATCTCACCTTCCCCAGCATAACCCCTTTGAATCCAGCAGAGTTGCTCCTGATTGATTCTGGTGTAAAAGAGATCAGAATCAGGCATTGTCTCTCCAAACTTCTCCAAACTCTTCCTCCTTCAGGCAAAGTCTCTCTGGGCCCAGTTCTGATCTCATTTACATCCATGTAAATTGGGAGTAAATGGAGTTACACTATAACACTATAAATAAGAGATGGATCAGACTCTCTTCCTTTTTCCTCTTTATCTCCCAAAGTCCCAACATACTAGAGTTTTAATCAGGGGATTCCTTGGAGAGAACCCATTTACCTCTGTGGCTCAGAGAAGGCTGGACGTGATTGTCATCATGTCACATTCATTATCAGCTTTGGCCCGAAGGGGTCATTCAAGAGAAATGCAAGGTCAACAAATACTTGCTTGGTTTGGGGAGAGAGGGACAATCCTAGGACTCAAACTCTAGAGCATAAAGTAAAGGAACTCCCACGGATGAATAATGGTATCGAAGCACACTTGAAGCCTCCATCAGTGTTGCAGTGATCTGTTCCAGGAAACAGGAAAGTGACCAGATTGCATGAAAACCACAGTGGTCATAATTTGTTAGTGATTCCCTTTTTTTTTTTTTTTTGGGGGGGGGGAGACTTGTTCTAAAAGTAGCAGGTGTGATGAGACAGATGTTATTCAGCGATTTTCAGGCATTAAATCAGAACCCAACAGAGCCCCAAGATCATTTCTAACTCACAGAGTAGCTCAGCCATCCCATTTCCCACCAAGCATGCACCATAGCCCAAGTGGCCTTGCAGCGTAAAATTGGACAAAGTAAGATGCCCCATCTGTCTCTTTCAGTCCTTCTCCACTCTCCGTCCAAGTTTGAGGTGGTTGTGCCAGACTTGAACCTAAGATAGCTTGTGGCTAGCCTCTGAATAGCCCTCCACAATGAACAGTAGGTTAATGGCTATTATAAAATGCACTATTTCAGAGCACCCCCTCACAACAAGATCTGGTGTTGCAGCACTTCTGCCTCAGTTCCCCACAAGAATCTTCAGACCACTCCTGCCATACAGGTGACCTAGCCCTCCAGCCAGGCCACATTAGAGATTTCTACCCCTTCCAGGATGTTTAATCCACAGCAAAACAAAGCTTTTGCCCCAGTCTCAAGCGGGGCCCAGCCCCTTCTTCTCAAGGAGTCTGTCTTCTCTCCTCCACTTCAAGCAAGTAACTTTTAGGTTACAAACACTGCAGGGGGACATTTCTTATTAAAAACTTTTTTTAAGTCACAGGCATATTTCTGTTGGCCTCGTCATTCCTATTATTGTGTTGTTTTGCAAAATCTTGTTTACAGAAGACCCAAATTTTGGGCCAAGATTTTACCTATGCTCCTTTAAATGGAACGAATGGTTGGCAGCGTTTAAACCTGCATTCTGGGACAATGGACCATAATTCAACGTACCAGATAGCCGCTGCTCTGCCTGGCCTGCGTTACTCAATGAGAATTACCCACCTTCTCTTGCTTCCACATGAGCCTTTCAAGCCAAGGTTCCGATCACTGGTTGCTGATGGAACAGTGTACGAGGTGCGAGTGAACTGTGTCTATAATTTACATCCCTGCCGTCCTTTAGCATTCACTGGCATGTCCCTCTCGCATTCAAGGGAAAAGTTCATCTAGAAGATGCCCTGGTACTATTAACATTATGTGAAATGAATTACTGGCTGGAGCATCAGCCTTATTGGTTCCCCCATACGGCAGCACCTGCCACATGGAATACAGAGGTCAAAGGTCACCCAGCATTCCACAGGGATGGGCCTCAGCAGTGAGCACTCTAATTGGCTGGTATTGATCTGCAAATTGAGCCCACGTTGTGATTAATTCCGGTCCAAAATCTCCAAAGCGATAGGTCAAGGTTTCGAAGCTGTATCAGCTATAGCCAAGGCTTTTAAATGAAGCAGAGGTCCTTTAAGAGGCCAGTGAAGGATTGCTGTTGGTTAATACCCTCCCAGGCTGCTAATATTAACCCCTGGAACCAACCGCACTCTGCTCCATAGCTATTGCTAATAGCAGCTTAATAGCACTCTAATGTCGAGTGAACAGAAGTTATCAGATATATTCTACGATTGATGGGGGATTTATCACCACTCTGGCTTCCACTTGCTGCTCACTGGATTTTTTTCCAATTTATCATAGCTATTGACCAGAGTATATGGTTTCATAATTAATTTGGGGGGAGGGAGGGAGGTTAAACTATTTTTCCTGCTTCTGATTTCCTCCACACTTCACTCCCACCAGTTCATTCTGCACGGTTGTATTTTAAGTGACAAGCACGAAGGATCTCACGAACAGCCAATCAAACTGAATTTTCATGTATCTACAGTGCCAGAAAAGAATGTCTTGTAAGTAGCGCTACTGGGTAACATAACAGTCCAAACAATTCTGGGATCTCCTGGGATCACTGGCCCAGATCCTCAAAGAGATAACTTTTATCTTGCGCTTCTTCTGTGTAAAGCGGCACAATGCGTCTTACCACTTTAAGTGCCTTGTGGTGATATAGTATATTCATTATTAGGATTATTATTTTGTAATATAGCAGTGGATAGAGGCTCCAAGCAAGGTCAGAGCCCCACTATGCTAAGCGCTGTACAAACACATAGTGCGAGACAGTGTTTGCCTTGGATATGGGACTGGCACTGAGAAAAAGCCAAATACTGGAATATTTAATCATGGCAAACGTCAAATGCTACTTTCTGGAAACTCCAAAAAACCCCAAACTGTACTGACAACTAATTGCAATTATCCTGTACCTGTCAAGGGACATAAACACACAATTAATCACTGATTTGTTAGATCGCTTTACCTGGGAATTAGAAGACCTATACATGTCATTCATATTATATATCACATCAAAAGCTGTATATTAAAAGACTATTATTACGGTTGCAAAGTCAAGCACTCAAAAGTTAGAAAATGCCACAATTAAGGTTGCCTGTGTAATCTGATTCAGCCCCATTATGGTACAGTCTTCAATTATATATCACATGCTATTTTTCTACAGGGCCCCTTCCTGCACAAGGCGGGTGGTGCTCACACAATGAACAGTTAGTCAATATTTTGTTTTCTCCTTGTTCAATGTGTGTCCCTCCCAGGCATTATTTAATACACGAGTCAAACCCTACACTGAAGACAGAATTATTACATTCCTCATGGATTTTCTATGGTGCTCATCACTAGAGAATTTGAGTGCTTCTCAATACCTTGATGAAGCAAGGGCATGGTGTTATCCCCAGTTTACAGATGGAGAACAGAGGCACAGTGAGATGAAGGTCAAAGTATCCACTAGTTCTGAGTATCCACTTTGAACACCTAGAACCTGATTTTCAAAGTATATATTCATAGCCCAGCTCTCATTGATTTCAGTTGCAACTGTGAGTGCTCAGCATCTCTACCAATCAGTCTTCAGGGTCTTAAGCCAGGCACCCAGAAAATGGGGAACACATGATTGGCGATCACCACTGAAAAGTTTGATTTAAGTGAGTTGCTCGGCACCACACAGGAATGCTGTGGCAGAGTCAGGAATAGAATCCAATTCCACAGGGCAGCTTTTAACAGCCTTACTCATCAGGTCACCCTCTCTCTTTCTGCGATCTCCTGCTTCTGCAACAATTCTGGCATTTCCTAGCGTCTGAGTGCTTGACTTTGCCACCTAATAGTGTTTTTTTTGTATGTGTATTTTCCTAGATGTCAAAAAAGCCGAACTGAAAAAACAAAAATTCTTTCATGTAGCATCATATTGACACTTACGTGGATCTGCAGCAGGGTTAGAACCTTTCGGGCCATCACACAGGCCTCTGCCACTTGAGCTAACTAAGTAACTGATGGCAGTAGTAGCTTATCATCCTCTATGTGGACGAGCACTAGAGTGGGATGGGATCTGCTTTGCCAGTGGATTGCACAGATATTGGCAGACAGCAAAGAAATAGTGAAACTCAGGGATTGTGGGTTCCATTCCCGGCTCTGTAGTGGGCACAGACTCTTTTCCCATAAGCGTGACCCTTTCCGCCATCCCCTCCAACCCATCTCTGTCCCTGTCCTGTCTCTCTCTATCCATAGCTTCTTGTCCTATTCTGTCTTCACTCCTAAAGCTGCTCTTCTTAGGCCTAGTCTTCTTCCCAGCAAATCCTAGTCTCATGCCTCTAAGCTTCCCACTACAAATCCCAGTCTCCTTTGCTGACTAGTGTTCCCCAACCCCACCCACCCTCTGTCTCCTTGCCCCCACTCTTCTGGCCCAGCCAGACCCACTCCCCCACTTTTGTCTCCTCATCCAATCTGTCTCTTGTTCTTGGAAACAGCTGAAGTGTTGTGGCTGAAACTTTTCTAAATAATTCAGCCTACGGCAAACACCCAGAATGAAAAATTTCAGCCGGAACAGATAAAATTTGGCAAAATTATAAGCAACTGAAAACAGGGTCCCATAACGGGAAGTGTCAGGCAACGTATATAATCGGTGGTGCTAACAGCCCTGGTCGTAATAATAATAGTAACTTATGCTGTGCAGAAATTTCATTCTTCATGCCAAGCTAATTGTAACTAAAAATCTTATAAGCTTTAATTAGCCCCAATGGCACAACTCACGCCAATAAAGTTAGGTTATGTGCAGAAATGTTTGCAGGAGATCATAGATTGTAAGCGCTTTAGGGCAAGGGCTGTCTTTTAGCTACATATAATGCCTAGCACAACGGGACCCTGTCTGGCGAGCCCAGGTGCTACCTCAATATAAGAAAGAAAGGTGTGTTCAAGGTTAACAGCTAATATACAGATAACTCTTCCATGGTATAACGCAGGAATGAAATACCGGCGATAGCTTGTGCTGCTGGAAGTGCTCAGCTGCTTTGCTGTTGTGGGTCATTTAAGTATTTACTGTAGCTGGATAGATTAGATTAGTTTCCTGTAGTAACACATATACTTTGTTGTATGCCAGTGTCTGTAAAGAATCATATAAATATGTTTGATTCTAGTACATCTGGATGGTGCCAGTTTAAAATCTTTTGTTCATTTGCTGTCCCTCCCCCCCCCAATTTATTCAGCCTCCTTATCTGATGAACTTCCACTGGTTACCATGCCACCATTCTAAACGCAGCTTTTTTCTAGGACACTTTGTGTGCCGTGTATGTGTCTGTATAAAGAGGACATGTTTGGGGGGGTGAATCCTCTAAACCTCAAAGCAAATGCAAGGGCTAATTTGGATTTGGGTTCTGTTTTATCTGACCTACCGAAGTTCAAAGGACGTAGGATAAGAGGGTCCCTTTTTGGCCCTATCTATCAATGTGTAAATATAAACATAAACCAGACAAAATCATTGATGGCTCAGGGTAGCCGAGTTTCTTTCTTATAAACGATATTGCTGGGAAGGTTAAAGATGAGCAATGTCTGCTCAGAACTAGATGACTCACAAGAGGCTTCCTGGCAATTCTTTAGGAAAGGATCACTAACAAAAGAGCTCAATGAAAACTTTTTAAGAGTTCATTAAACAAATAAAACCCCAAAAGTTAATGAATTCGCCCATGGGCGTCCCTGTAAGTTAAGTGGAAACACAGCAACCTGCTATAGCCTGCACATGGCATTTTAGTGGGAATCCACTACTCCAACCCAACTTCAGGTTTTGACTAGCTCACTTTCCTTGTGGTTGCAGGAATGATTGGTCTATTTCACAGGTGTGTTGTCCTTAGGCATGTGAACTTGCCTCCCATACACACTGGTATAGTTTTGGTTAATTTCAGT
Source organism: Mesoclemmys tuberculata (assembly GCA_007922155.1). Classification (NCBI taxonomy): domain Eukaryota; kingdom Metazoa; phylum Chordata; order Testudines; family Chelidae; genus Mesoclemmys; species Mesoclemmys tuberculata. The sequence goes on along the minus strand of ML675620.1, from coordinate 5,226,709 downwards.
AGTAATGGGATCATGAAACCACTCAATCTTCACATCTTGGCAAAGGCATTTCTCTCAGAAAGTTTAATCCTGCCTGGTTCCTTCGTCCCTATTATGTGTTTTACTGATGGTGCAAAAATGGAATCCCCCAATGTCTTTATATAGAAGGGGGGCGTGTATCTTTATTACGGCCTAAGCGTTAATGAATGATTCCAGGACTATGGAAAATGCACTGATATGAAATGACTGGACAGACAGATACTTAACTACCAGAACTGCTAGCTAGTTTTCCCCTGTGCCCATTCCTATGGAAACATGGTCGATCTGATCTGCATCAGCCTGGTCTCGCTAGTTGCTGATGATCTGCTACGCTATGTAAATATGAACAATGTAAAAGAGCACATTTGCGAGAGCACCCAACCAAACCCAGCACGTGAAACTTGGGAGGGCTTCTCTACAACACCCTTTACCTGCTTCTTGTTTTCTGTTTTCAGCAATCAAGCGATACCAGAAAATCAAGCGATACCAGAAAAGTGACTGATTGGAGGGAGGAGGGGGTAGGAGGAATGCCCGGAACCCTCCCTCACAAGGATGTTTTCTGACTGATGTAACAGATGTGAGGTGACCACTGCTATCTCTGTAACAAGCAAACAAGGAAACATGAACTGTCTCCCTTTCAGCTATAGGAGGTCTCCAGTTACACTTTAATAGCTTGCAGTGAGTCAGTAACATAGCTGTGCTCAAATCAATGCAGATGGTTTTCAAATGGGGGAGGGGGACAAGATAGGTAGGAGAGGCAGTGGGTGGGAGAGACTGCAATTAACCTTAACTCTCCCAGGCTCTCAAAGTATAAAGTCACTGTCGGATCTTCTCTTCCATTCTGCGAGTTGGCAGTATTTTGCTGTGCATATGGATGGTCAGAAATCTTCAGAGATGACAAATATGCTGAAGGTTTAAAGGCACTCTTCCCTTCCTGAAGGGCTGATGCTTATGGATCTTTAAGAATGAACCAAGGTCCTCTCTACATTGCCCATATTTCACAGAAATATTTCTGATTTCTTTACAGCGACAAGGGAGCAACACCTCAGAATCATGCTGGAAAATATGCTACACTGCCTTACCCATCTGAAATCTGGAGAAGTGTATGAAGTCTTTATTGGGTCTTCAAAATCTCTTTCTTATAGTCTTGTCTCATCAGGAAACCACACCTGATCAATAACGAACACATAGAAGGATAATCTCATGAAAACCATTTCCTAATCCTTAAAGTAAAATTCATTAGCTACTCCACTCGCTATGCCACTCATCCCAATTTTGCAAGGTCCCCAACGTACAGTAATATGCCAGTGGCGTCTTTACGCTGTGAGCCCTGCAGAGAATTGGAGACAAGAGTCTTTGAGAGCATTAGTCACTGGCATTTCCCTCTGGGATCCTGCTTCACTTCCAGCTTTGATTGCATCAGTTGTGGTGTGTAAAGAGACAGAGAGATGGATGAGAATTTTTCTGGTCACATTCACAGAATCCAGGTAATCTAGAGCAAAATCCCATGGAGTGATGCAACTGTCAAATCTAGTTAAAAAAAACACCAGAGAAAAACGCAGAAAAGGAGAGGCCTCGTTTCAGTGGACTCTCCTCTCTCCAGCTCAGAAACCAGGTGCATTCCATTGTGAAACATGAAAAAGCTGCACCACAGTAGGATTCGGATTGTCCCCACTAGCCAGTGACGCAGTGGTAAAACAGTTGTCTTCTTAATGGGAGGCTGTTTGCTTATTTCTGGTTCAGATAAAAACATAATGATCCAAATGAATGTAGTGTCTTGAGAAGAGGGCCAAGTGGCAGCACTGGAGATGGCGGTTTTCGATTCATCCGCCGAATTGACCCAAACACATTGAGCGGCGCTGCGAGTTTCTCCAAACGGCCGCACGTTCTGGGTCTGGCTACACTGCAGTCGGAGGTGTGACACGTGTAGACCTAGCCAGGCTAGCCTGGATCTAGCTAGCTCTAACAACAATCACGTCTACATACCTTGGGTTCTGGACAGGCTTGTACAGCCCATGCTACTGGGCTTCCTTGTTATTGTTATTCCAGGTAGCTAGATCAAAGCTAGCTCAGACTGTCCTTGTGTGCTGCAGTTACAGCTCCGATTTCAGCATGTCATACCCTTGTGGGGCTCAGGCTCACCTTGGATGGGGCGTCCGTAGAGGTCAGGACATCATTTCAGCTCCCGACCTATTCAATCTTCACTCTCTCTGTTGAGGTTGCCAACAAAACTGCCCATTAAGGCCTATCTTCACGACCACTATAACCATCTCAGGCAGTCTGGCTGCAGCACTGCTCTCTCCTGACCCAGTTACAAATGGATGGGATTTTCAAAATCACTCAGTTTTAGCCTAACTGTTCTCCCATTGCTGGAGAGTCAGCAGAGACAGATCCATTGACTTCGCCGAGCCAGGCCACCATGGAGCCCTTATCAGAGTCCTACCAAACATGGTTAAAAATTGTGTGGTTAGTTTAAGGCTTTAGCTCAGTAAGAGAGACATGTAAACAGCACATATTTTAACTGTGCTGTAACTGGGTCATGGAGCAACAGTAGCGGGAAGACCTCTGTGCTCCCCTGACTTGGCTGTGGTGGTGACTTCTTCATGGGAAACTGGGCTTGGATCCGGAGGTGCATTTCAAGGGTTGATATTGATTTTCAAGAGGCAAATGACCAAATAATCTCACATGTGGGCACAGCAGAATTTATACGCTCCTTTCATGTACACAGGATGAGGAATAGCTTCAAAGATCCATGCATGCCCCCAGGCTGTCTGAAAGTTAAGGTAGATCTGTGTACGGTCGTAGATTGGGAGATTTTGGCTGTGTAACTAGCAGTGGGATTTTGCAAAAGGGCTTCTACTCTTCAGCTACATAGCGGCTTCTTCCCCCCAGGTAACTGCAAGGCAGTGCCAGTTTAGCACTTTTTTGTAGCTACTTCAAGGTGTATAACAATGAGATCCTGGCAGCTCATTATGTGGATACAGATAAAAGAAGCTTAAAAATATTTTTGACCATATACTGGCCAGGGATAGAATAGACATTGCAAGGATTAGCAGATGTAGGTTGGGCCTAGTTTAGTACAAAGTATATACGGCTGGTCAAAAAACTGTTCTTTCCCAGCCAAAATTCAAATACCAAAAAATGTTGCTCAACCCCCAGAATATTTTATTTGGAAACACTGCTGCAGTGTCTCGTGGGAGCTGTCGTTCTAGTGCCTTAATCTCCCATTCTCCTCTACAGACCAGGCTCACTGGTCAGAACACATCTCCAATGAAGCAGCATGGTCTTCCCATTTGGAGAAGGGAGGCAGTGCATCATGGCATTCACTGGCCATGGAGCATCATGGGAGATGAAGTCTGGCTGGAGAGCCTGGAAAATGCCAAACATTCTGTCAATTTTTTTTTTAAATAAAAAATGTTCATTTTCTTCAAAATTTGTCATGGGAAGGTAGTTTGCTGATCAGCTCTACTGACAACTAATAAGCAGACCGACCCCAAAGGTTTGCCTGACCCATCCATTGGCTTTATCAGCTAAGGTAACAAGCACTGTTACTACTTTATCCCCAACCATCTCAGGCCTTTCGTCAATAGTTACCGAGACGTCCACACTGTGAATCAAATCAATAATGGGATCAATATTAGCCATGAAAGCCTCTGGTAGATGGTTGTCATGCATTTGACTAGATTTTAGCTTAGTGTTTATGGAGTGTTTTAATTACTGGCACATCTTTATGGAAAAGTCTGCTAAAAAACCTGTTCTACATTAAATCCAGATTGCAACAAAGTTCTGAGAAAACCAACGTGCTACATCTTTCTGAAATTCATTGCATTTATCTGTCTTGTCTTACGTAGGCCATGATTCTTAATACCAAGTACAGTGTTTATTAGTCGAAATCAATAGGATAAAATAAAATCTCAGTGACTTCAATGAACTATCTCACTGTAGTAAGCTCTATACCCAGTATGACTAGTTTGCAGGATCAAGCCATTAGATTGCAAACCTTTCAGTGCAGGGAGTGCGAGCCAATGCAAAAAGCGGTTGCTAGTTAAGGCGCTGAACTGGGAGTTGGCAGACCTGGATTCAGCTCCTGGTTTTACCACAGATGTCCTATAGGACTGGCATGTCACTTCATCTTTCGGTGCCTCGGTTCCACATCTGTGAAATGGGAATCCACGGTACTTCCTGTAAAGGTGTGCCATCACCCACTATGCTGCCCAGGGGCCAGGCAGGGTTTCTGGTTCTCCACTCCCACACCAGGGTAGTGGGGGCTGGGTCTCTGAATAATCCAGGTCAGTCCCAGTAGGCCTCCCCTCTTAGGTGGAGGCCCCTGGTGCTGCGCAGTCTGCTGGGGGCAAGGTAGGGGAGGCCAGGCTCACCCTCTCCACCGAACTCCACTCCAGGGCCCAATTGCGGGCGGCTACATGCAGCCCCTTGCAGTGTCAAGCTGCTGCCCTCCCTGGACCACTTCCTATCCTAACCCCCTGCCAACTGCACCAAGGCAAAGCCCTTCTCTCAGGTCTCTGACCTTCACACTCAGTCGCTTTTCTCCTTCCTAGGTTCTCCCCTCGTCCGCGGAGTGAGGGCTCTGGCAAGGTGCCCCTGGGGCAATACTTTGACTCTTGGAGCTTAGGGCTGTCGTCTGCTCCCTTCCATTGCCTGCCACCTTCTGAGCTGCTCTTCTTCCCTTGTGCAAGCCCTGTAGGCAGAGCCACCCAGCCCCAGACTTCGCTCTTTATCCCCTTCCTGTCCAGGGTGGGGTTTGCAAACCCCATCCCATGTCCCTTCTGTCTCATCTAGTTAGACTGCAAGCCCATAGTAGTCGTGGCTGCCTCTTAATATGTGACTGTGAAGAGCCTAATCCAATGGGGCCTTCGTCTCAACTTTGGCCTCCAGATGCTATTGTAATACGAACAATACATCACCACCATTGTATGGTACAGTGTCCGAGAAATGATTTCTAATACTAATTGAAAACGCTGGGCTCTTGGAAGATTTGGCATGGGGCAGTGTCTTTTTTGTTTGTTGTTACTGGCTCTTTTATAACAAAAGGCTTGGATAAAGTAAGTACAGCCATTCAAGTTCCAGTCTTCTCACAAATAATGGGCATCATTACATGGCACACTTTGTAGATCAAGAGTCTCTCATCATTTCTCTCTTCTACAGGAAAATCGTTGTTGTATTCAGTGGCGTGTTCTTCCGCTGATTTAGATCTCTGTAGCTTTTTGACTTGATGACATTCATGAGTCCAGGGATATTTCTCTATAGAAAAAAAAATACTAAGGCCTTGCGTCAACAATGCATGATTAATAGCAAGCCGTGTTGTCTGCAGACACCAGCAGTGAAGGTTAAGAATTCTCTTTCACTCTAAAAAGTCTCTGGAACAAACACCGGCAGCTTTCTGTAAGCTTTTTCCTAAAAACTAACAGTGTGCTTGGATTAAAATAATGCTGTATCAATGGATGCTCTTACAGAGCAGATGAAATAGCACCGAGATCTAAGCCAAGTTAAAATCAAAAGAAGAAAAAAAATGAGAAAGAACATTTTAAAAAGCTATTCATCTAGAGAGGAAGGCTTAAAAATTAAAATGGATAATACGAACAGCAAATGCTGCCCCCTTTCAGTGTTTCCCTAGAGTGGCACTGGCTAGTCGATCAGATGGCATAGCTTTTTAACACACATCCACTAGGATTTTCTAGGCATGAATTTCAATGTAGTATATTGCTATTAATTTCATACCGGTGGGGAATGGTTAAAACAAGGAACCACACATCTGAATGTGTCATCGCGCTTCCCTGTTGTGGTATGGTATTGTGAAGACAGATAGGTTTATTGACAATGCCATTATTTCAACATTTATTTTGGCCTTTGGATCAAATCCTCTGGTCTCCCATTGAACACACAATCTCACTAATGGTAAAAATGATTATGCTCATTTCTCAGCTAGTATAGGATGCAATGGAATTGGGAAGAAATCCACGATGAGACAATTGTTGTGGTTCCCCTTACAGATTACGCTACTGCTAACCACGGAAGCGTGACAATGGCTCTACATTAGCTACATGGTAGCTCACAGACTATACAATAGTAGATTAGGTGATGTGGGATCTATGTGACAGCTAGGAATTATTAAGTGAATATTCATCATCTTACTGGACCCTCCCTTCCTGACTGACCTCATTTTGATGCCTTCCTTTTCCCCTCCTCAACCAAGCTGCATAAAAAGAACACAACAAATTATCCAGCTAAATATATTTTTGCCACTGTGCATCCCTCTGCCCCAGGAAAGCATACACTGCAAGATCTTCTAGATATGCCCTTAGCATGAAATAATCCTTTCAGAGAAAGCAAGGTCTTGTGGGCCAAACCCAGGAGGTCTGGGTTTAATTCTTGGCTCTGCCCCAGACTTCCTCTGTGACCTTTGACAGGTCACTTAATGTCTGAGCTCCTCATCAGTATATTGGGACCAGTAAGGTTTCATCCCTCGTCTGTTTAGATGGTAAGCTCTTGTGATAGGGAGCATCTCTCACTGCATCTCTGTACAGTGCCTAGCACCATGGGGCCCAGATCTCAGTTGAAGTCTCCAAGCACTACTGTAATACCAACAACATGTAGTGTGGAGAACGGCCACACCAGGAGACGCCAGCTGGTGCATAGAAGCTAGCAGGGAAGGAGACACAAGCTCATGTGTTCATCTCTCTGCGCAATGCAGTTTAAGGGCCTACTTTGAGGAGAGCTGGTGCTGTGGGGAGCGTCTATTAAGATTTCTTTTGCCAGCTGACCACTAAGTGTCCTTGGGTGTTGCTGGTGCGTATGTATAGAGCCAGCGTGCTTGCTGCCTCCTGGAAGGGGCTGGCTTCATACCGAGGGGAGTGAGCAGCACACGGGAGGGAAGAAGGAAAGGAAAGTTGAACAACAATATTTCTTAGTGACAAACTCTCACTTCCCCTGGGGTCCAACTGTTTCACCAGCCTGCTCCCACCATCCAGGCGCCTGGAAGCTATTCCCCAGCTGTCAGCTCTGTACCTGCCTGGCGCTGCTGATGTTCTCTGGCTCAACGCTTTTCCCTTGGGCCCTTGCCTGGCTTGTCAGCGGGCTGCGTCAGCATCACACCACAGTCTCTCCCGTTAGCCCGGTGATCAATGCCTGACAGACCCAGCCCTCTCTCCCCTCTGGCTGGGGCCAATGAAAATCAGGGGATGCTTTCTGTAACAAGCGAAAATGAAATAAATGAGCAAGTCTGCCCCCGGGAACCTGCGGGAAGCATCTTTGTGATCTTTCACATCATCCCCCTTTTAACTTTTCCCCTTTCACTCTCCCTGTCTCCACAGTGCACAGAATGCAAAATGAAGGGCTCAGACGTCGCAACCCACATTGGCAAAGGACAGCAGCTTTCGCTGAGAGGAGCAAAACTGCTGCTTTCAAAGGGAGCAAAAAAAAAAAAACCACAACAGTTGTGAAACGTTCCTATCTGCTGAGAAGCATAGATTCCCCACTGCCAGGCTTTCAAAGTAAGAGGGATCAGCCAGTCCCCAGTAAACAGCTCTGGGCAAGGCAAAACCAGGGACCAGGGGAATCTGAGCATGAAGGGAGAAGCGCAGTTCCACGGCAATCAGACGAAAACAGAGACGAAGGGTGTTTGGAGATCAATATCCAGGGGATGAAAGACTGTTAAAAGACAGACAATAGAGTCTTTAAAGGGCTTTTAGTTAAGGGAGTGAATGGGGGTCGTTCTTCTAAGACCCGAATTATGCAGCAGAGGATGCTAGTCCAGGCTTTGAAATCTTTCCTCACATGCCAGCAGAGGCAGGTCTTGCGTGTGCATGTGGGAAAGGAAGCAGGAAGACTCAGCTTGAACTCAAGAGTACATGTGTCTCACAGGGTGCCATACACAAAGAGCAACCCAGGTGCCAATCTGACAATCCCTCTGGCATCAGGGTGAGCTTCTCCCCTGGTCCAGCTGAGGGACCGGATGAAGGGGTCCTGTTCCGTCTTCCCCTCCAGCAGAGAGAGGTGGTGCAGGACCCAGCTCCTCCCTACGTCACAGGGCCTGCGAGTCCCCCAGATCATGCTGCCAGCCCTGGGGCACAGTGTAGCGGACTGAAGTGGGCCCCATTCTAGAAAGATGTGCCATGAAGTGGCTAGAAGTGAGGGAGAAGTGGGAGGGCTAAACCCAGGGGAACAGTGAGAAATGACTAATTTCTCAGCTTTAACAAGCCAGAGGAAAGATTCTTCAGCTACTTGTCCTCCTATTAGCTGCACGGGCAAGGTTTTTAATGCTGCCTTTGTTTTCATCCACGAAGCCTCTCCTGTCCTCCCTTCCCCCCCCACTTGATCTCTCTATAAAGTTGACATTGATGGGGGGGAGGAGCGCTGAATGCTATTCTGAAGCAATAATGTTAACTCCATATTTATCTGCTTATTTCTGCTACATCACTGTCTCGTTGGATCAATTATCTCCTGGCTGGGAAAGAGCTGAATCAGAGCTATATCTGGCTCATTGCTCTACCTGCAGTACGATAGCCTCTCCTAGGAATGTTGATACACTTAAACCCTGCAATCGCTCTCTCTCTCGTATACACACCGTATAAATAAATAAAACTGCAACAGCAACTTCATTATTAAGGCTGTAATAAGCCTTCCAGTCTAAGTCTGATTTTGATGGTTCCCTCCGCTGCCTTTGACGTTTCTCAAAGCAAATCCAATCCCCATTCTCACTTGTGGTCTTTTGTGTAGTCAATGTTTTAATCCTCAGTTTTGAGATGAATTAGCTAAAAAACATTAGAGATTGGAGAGGTAGGAAAATGACAGATTAATCATGTTTGAAGAGCCTTCTAATGTATGGTGGTGGTGGTTGTTTTGATATCTCCAAAATAGTTTGGTCCAGTAACTCCACATGTTTCATTCACCTGAAATTGAAATACACAAGGGCCATTGCATATCTGGGGGGAAGGTTTCATGGTTAATTTAAGAATTAATTGCTAGGGATTTTGAACCTTCAGAAATCATGTGGCGACCTTCTATGGCCTGTGTTATGCAGGAGGTCAGACGAGATGATCACAACAGTCACTTCTGGTCTCAGAATCGACATCTCTACAAAACCTCTATCAGAACTGTGGCCCAGCCAGGGTAGGGGGATAAGATGGCTTTAAGTTGCCTTTGCACTCTCTACAGTACAATCAGTACACAGACAAACCACAAAGTCAAGGTAGCCGAAGTGGAACAAAGTCATAACCGCCAGATTCATTGTTTCTATACCAAGCTCAATGATCACTGAAACCCCTATTCTCCCTCCAGACACGGAGCTTAGGCTCCAACATCCCCGTGCAATCACATCTCCAGCGTCACCTATCTATTAGTTAAATAATGGCCACTGACCCCAGGCACCTCATTCACCAAAATACACCAGACACTTAATGACTATCCTTATCGAACACACAGAATAAAGGGGAGACGACAAAAATTGGAAAGCAATTTTGCTCACTATTGCAAAACTGATTCTATGTCAAGTCAGGTGCTGCATTTCCTTCCTCTCCAGCTTTTGGATGACATTCTTCTGGCGGGGTTTGTAGGCAGAGTACATACAGCTTGTTTGTGGAATTCCCTTACCTCTGAATTGTCAGACATTCGAAAAAAAATCTATTTAAAAAGCCACTTTTAAAAAATAAGGCTGATTTTTTTTATCCAGTGACCTCAAGGCACTTTAGTAAGCATCCTTAGGACAGCTGATTGAAATTTTCTAAATTTCGATTTTTCACTTACATTTTTCATCCAAATTTAGAATTTCAACCAAAAATGGGATTCATTTTTTGCAAAAATTCTCATAGCAAATTAATGCTGTCCTTTGACCAGCTATGAAGTTGGTCAAAAATGTTCAGAATTTCACATTTTCAAAAAAATATTGAGTTTCAGTGAAAAACAGAAATACATTTTTGTGAACATTTTTCAACCAGTTCTAATCATTACATCCCCCCTTTTATAGAAATCAATCAATCAGACTTTACAAATTTTAACACCATATTTAATGATGATTACATAACTGAAACATTAAAAACTCTCCCATAATGGCATTCTTCAGCAACAGCAGATGCGCACCAGCAGAATATAAACTAAAAAGCATAGCTCCAGGGTCTATTTATCTATACAACGACAGAACAATGCAAAGGGTAGCCGTACTCTGAAATACTCATCAACCACAATAATAGCTGGCCTGACCCAACAAGTCCACACAGCATCATTTTTGATGGCACAACTATGTTGGCCCGTCTCTTCCTCTAGGGTCATGCTGCATAAAACTGTATTTGTATCAGCGCATTGCAGAAAAAGAATAGATGGGAGGTGGGGGAGAGTACGAGGGAGAATGAGACATCAACAGCATACTTATTTTACAGTCAAGTTTGTGCGAGCTCAGGCTAAAAGTCAAATCCAGCAGTGTCTGCTTGACCTTGTCCCTTTTCCAAGCCTATTATTCAACCAGACCCTGTCGTCCCTCCAACCTATTGATCCTTAGCTATACACCATGACAGGAGCTTCCCCTGAATTCATGAACATCACAGAGAGAGAGCTGACAGCTGGCATTTAAGACGAGCTGATTTAGCTGCGTGGTTTATTTGTTTTGCATTCACTGCAAGGATCCTCTCCTTCCTTTGCATGTGTCACCAAGTTCCCAGGGGAACATCTGAAGCAATTTACAAAACTCTCCTTTCCCTGTTGCTGAGATCCTCTCAACACCGATGTTTCTTTTATTTAGAAGAAATCAACCTTTTAGGATCCAGGAACCATCTACTCTAAGTCATCTTTAATGTCGCTTCAAGAGCTGTATATGCTTACATTTATATTTAGCACTGAGTGAAACCCCAAGAGAAGTTGGGTCTAGGCACTTATTGTTGAGGACCTGCACTGGGATTTAAATAGGTCTGCTGTAGAAGAAAGCTCTTTATATATATACACATATATAAAAAATGGAAACTAACTTTGGATAACCTTGGGACAAAGACCGACAGGAACCATTCAATGATTCCTCTTCTCAGCCTTCAAAAACAATGATACAATAGTATGAATAGCTCATAGTTAATGGATACACCGGTAACATTTGAAATCAAGACTTCCATATTTGCCTTTCATTTAGATTCAGGACATCAGTTTAGATCGTTCAGTGGAACCTAAAATATGGAAACCTTGATTTATTTAACTGAAGTGGAGAATGCAATTTTTGTTATCCATCTTTTATAAAAATGCAGTTACTCGGGATTAATGAGTGCGTAACAGATCCATTAGCATCTATATACAATATAGATACCTCTATTGTTTTACATGAATGTATGCAATATAATTATTGTTAGTATCACCTATTGTGTTATGAAAATACATGTGCTTTCAAAATTGGTATTTGATTAATATGCAACGGGTCCAATGGAGTCACACAGCAAAATCCGTCCCTGCAACTGAAAATCAAAATTAAATGCATGTACCGGAATTCTTTTTAAGATGTGCTAATGCCGAGCAGGTCAGTTTAGAATAACATCTTTATTCCATATTAGAACTGCAACCGCACCATTCATGTATAGCAGGAACAACAATTTGTGCTAGATCTCCATGTCTTGGCTTCCACAAATGTACTTTTGTATTTTCCCTGTGCTCTGCTGCTGAGCGTTTAAGCTTGGTGGATTTTAAAGTGACTCTCGCCTTTTGAGAGGGAGTTGTAAGAGAAAACAACAGGCTGAGTGAAAAAAAGCAGGCTGTGCTGACTAGCCATTTTGATTTGGGGAGAAAGAAGAAGTTACCAAAGTGACGAAAGCAAAGTCTCTGTTTTCTCAGCAGAATGCAAGCAGTCCATTTCAAAGCATTCTTAAAATGGGCTCAGGTAGCTAGCTCCCTTCCACAGTCTAACATTATCGGTGTTATTAACCTACACGTGAACGGACGGAGGGATTTCCCCCAGAACGGATTAGTGGGCGGGAAGAAAAACAAAATCCGGCAGAAATCTCATTAGTCATTTTTATCAAGATTAGATTTTTACATCTGAAATTTCCAGTGGCAATTTGCATGGATAATCTCAGTTTAGTTTGCGGCTGTGTGGTTTTTCCTCAAAAAGTGGATTTTTGCAGTGACAGAAGACTAGAACAATTATTGTGGCGGATGAATGTGACATCTAAATAATATAAAAAAGAGTCCATCTAAAAACAAGCAGCTTAGAGCTTTGGGGATTTTTTTCCTCCCTTTTTCACTATGCATTATTCATATTAGACAAGGCAACCAAATGTGTAATCTTCCTGTGCAATTACCAGGAAAACACATTCAAAGACATATGCTAGTGCCTCTCAGTGAAAGGAGACGTGCAAGCAGCGATTATTTACTAGATATTGTCATAAAGTCGGCAAGTTTGACTCACAGGTTGCATCTTAATTTACTCTCCATAGTAACCCTGTGTGTGCATCTAATACAAGCCACTCCGGTGTGTGGTCACTGGAGTTTTTTGTGCACGTTCAGTGCTTTGGTTTCTCATGCACTGTTTAAGAAATGTGTTTTGCATCGATTAGATTTTTCTATAGAAGAGCTGGCAAATGAATGACAGGCCATTTTTAAATTATTTACAGCCCTGGCATTTTACTGAAAGCAAATCATCAACTAAATCTAGTTTGTTATCCTGACAGCCATTGGGCTCATTTCTCCTGAGCACGGCAACTGCGATAAAGATCATCTCCTCAATTTATTGCTTTCTTGATTCGATAAATACATTTTCTGCAACAAACCCCTCACAGAGGGCATTTATCTAAATCAGTCCCCAGCATTCCTTTTTGCAACAACATGCACTATTTCCCTTTCTTTCTACAGATGTTGCTTGTTTTTAATCTGCTATATTCTATAGGATGCAG
>ML675620.1:5183365-5213809 GCA_007922155.1 Mesoclemmys tuberculata | reverse complement strand
TGACGTATGGCTAGCCCTGAAGGGGTTAAGCGTGCAGCCATTCCTGTTATTCCTGGTGGCATTATTTTTGATCATGCCTTGAGGTCAGTCAGTTTGCAGCTCAAGGTTCAGGGTTGGATGGAAGTAATTTTCGAATGTGATTGAGATAAAGAGTCAAGGCTCTTTTTAAATGGATGCATTGGACACTGACGGGTACCATCATTTCCAGAACAAAGAACCGTCCTGTGGACACAGCTTCCAGCAAGTAGATGTATTCAGACAAGGGCCTGCTCTGCAGCAATGAGGGATTCTAATTGATGAGCAGCGTTCCCCCCTTTAAAACGTGTCCTACTTCCTGCCCGAGACAGCAGACAGGTCCTACACTGAATGAAAGCAGAGAAGAGTGATCACAAAGTCATGTCAGTCAGCTGCACTACAGACTGCATTTAACTAATGCTAAGAACATTACAGACACCACTGGCAAGAAGAATGCAGCATTGAAGCCTACATTATACCCCCAACTCACATGCAGTTATTTAAAAGGGGAAAATAAAAAGGGCGCATACTCGACAAAAAGAGAGTGTCAGCCTACATTTAATTTTTGGTCCCAGTCTTAGCATGCAATCCTGCCCCCAGTACAGCATCTCAGTAACCGAGACGGGGGACTTCTGCAGGAGCTGTGTGCGCAAAGAAGGAATCCTGGGATGGTGTGAGTAGAACAATGCTATGGCTGCTACATAGCTTCCATCCCAGAGCTCCTGTGCCTCCGCTTGGTGAGGAGGAATGGTTAATGGAGGTGCGTAGTCGATGATCCATCGGCTATGCCATTACTCTAGTCTACTCCTAAAATTGCCCTCCACGCTGGGGCACAGTGGGCCCCTAAAGACACATCTTTTTGTACTGGTGTCTTAGGGACTTAGCCAATGTCCACTGAAGTCAATGGGGCTGGCAAGCACATCTGAAAATCAGGCCACTTCTGTTTAGAAGCCTAAATACAGCCACAGGAGCCTGACGCAGGGTCTGAAAAGGTTGGCAGCCATCCGCCCACAAAAAAATATTCTGGTCTTCTTGCACGTGTACACTCACTGTATGACTTGTGCGCACATGCATACTGTTAAAAAGCAGAAACAATTTTTGGGTGAAAGGTCATTTGTTGCTAGGCTGGATCTCATTTGCCAAATCGGAAACCACAGAACATACACGATTCATCTACTGCCCGTAGGTACTTATATGGCTCTATTGCTACAGTATCTGAGCAACTCACAATCTTTACTGCAGTTATCCTCAAAGTAGAGTAATGATATTATCCCCATTTTTACAGATGAGGAAGTGAGGCACAGAGCAACTAAGTGACTTGCCCAAGGTCACACAGGATGTCTGTGGCAGAGCAGATTCATGACCATGGTTTTCCTGAGTAGCAGGCTAGCACGCTAACAATGGAACACCTTTGCTTTCACTAAGTGCAGAAGCAGGAAACAGAGAGGTACAAGGTCCTCAATTTCCATGCAGTTACAGGAAACTGGGGTCCACTGCTTGAAGGCCTGGCCAGGACAAGCATACTCAGTGCATCTCTCCTCAGTCACTTCCAACAGAATTTAAAAGTGCTCCCCCACTGGCTAAAACCTCAGCTTTTGAGCTGCTTGCCTTCTCTTTGGGTGAATTTTGCTAGTGTGCACACATGTTAACTGGCAAAGGGAAGTACAAGTTACACCTCCCTGGGCCAGCTTGAGTGACTCTGACCCAACCGACCGTTCAGACACAGAATACATCAAGTGATCAGGAAGGAAATTTATCGCAGTGGTGCAAGGCTTTTGGGTTTTTTTTAAAGTTAATAAAGATGACAAAACTTCTTTGAATGGTGGATTGATGCTGACAGGCTTCAAAAAGAAGTGTGGAAAAGCTGTCCATGTGCCTGAAGCGAAAAGGAGCAGGAAAAGAGTCCTTGTCAGGCCTTTCGGGGCCATGTGTGGATGGTTGTTAGACAGCTACTCGCACTGCGGAAGAACTTTGTCGGAAAGCCACTGGGGATTTAAACCAGATTAAAAAAGTTCTCCTGTGCATCAGCAAGGGACCTACGGCAAGCGCCTTGCCTGACTGGTGTGTGTGCTTGAGGGTCAGAAGCGATATGCTTCCTGTCTGTCACCTGTCTCTATGTTTGGTCTTATTTTATCCATTGCCATTTTTACTTTTTACTGCTATTGATGTTTGTACCAATGGTGTTTCCCTAAGAATGTCACCATCATATCTACCAGGAAAAGAGTCTTTTAACAATTCTGACTTGGCAGGGATACACATAGCATGTTGTTTCAACTAATGTCCAGGCCCGGCTGTTCAGCAAAGCACAGAGCAGAGATGCATGCCAAGATGAGCCCATTTTTTTCACCCAGCAAGACTGTTTTAATTTCAGTGATCATATAGCAAAAAACCTTCTTCTGGATCCCTCGCAAATTATTTTGTAGGTGGGGCTGTTTGGGTTCTGCTAAGAAACACAGGAGCAGAACGGATTCAAAATCAGATGTCTAGTCACCACAGTTTAAGGCTTACTGTGGTGGTCAGTGGTAGACCTGTTTAGAAAGCTTTTAAAATCAGTTGCCCAGATTATTTTCATTGAAATTTCAGCTAAACAAGAGTAAAAATATTTAACAGTTTTGGGTGTAAAAATGTCACCCGGTTTCTCAAATATCTATACAGTTGCAGAAATTTTAAAAAATTTAAAAATTTGGATGAAATTTTTAATTAAAAACAAAAGATGAATTTTTTTTCATGAGAATTTTCATGAAATTTATGTCCCATTGTTTGACCTGCTCAATACTCTCTGTTTTCAGGCATCATTTAGCGTTTGTCTAGATTTATGAAATAACACCAGTGTAACCGCACCGAGTGGTTTTCAGTGCAGCCCCTAATGTAGACTTCTGAAGCTGGGCAAAAAGGGTTGATCTTTAATGGGAATCTGGCACAGTCTTATGTGATTTGTTGAATAGAATCCGAGATATTTGGTATGAACAATGATGACAAAGGAAATACAGAAACCACCCTACTGCAGTTGCAATAGAATAAATGTTCTGGAGTTTGCTCAGTGCAGGATGACATGTAAATATGATCTCTTTCCACACATCACCGGACACTCTTGATCCAGAGGTTAGCTGAAAAACCTTAAGGGTTTGGAATTTAGGAGGACCATTAACTGAAACTGAGCAACCATAGCAGCTGATTTGCAATGTAGCTCACACGGAAAACTGAGTGCACAGTGGAAATCCAAGGTTTAGTGATAACAAGTTAAAAAATAAGAAATTAAAAGCATTAGAAATAATATGTGCTGAATGTGGCTTGGTATAGATTTGAAGAGGCTTAGTTATTCCAGAATTCTGTGATATACAGTGTTGAAAAACAGATGACTGTTCAATTGTTAAACATGCTTTGGAAACTATTGTGTTGATTCAGAGAAAAATGGAAGTCTCCAGAGCAACAGAGAGCTTAACATTTCTAAAAATAAGTTTTTGCTCAGGAAAGAGCCATCCTAGAGCATCATAAAATAACCTATGAGCTACTAACAACAGGTAAGAGTTTGGTAAAAGCAGGGGAAATCAGCATTGTGAAAAATTGTGGATCATGTAGTTCAGATGTGCCTTCATAAATCGTGCTGGCTGTTGCAGAACCCCAGCTTACTTTAGAGAAATAAATAAAAATGAAGCTTCAGTCTATTCTATCCCATTACCAAAATTAGCCTCTTAAAAATCTGCTGTGGCTATAAAGCTCTTCAAGGAAGGGACCTTGCCTTCTTTTACGTTGGTATGAACCATGTTATAGGCAGCACTAAAAGTAAAATAATGTATTTTTGATGTATATAATTTCTTGAATCTCAAAGCACTTTACAGCTCCTGTACCTAAAAAGCCACAGAAATGGAGCCATTTCTGGGGTGGGGAGACAACCAGCAGGCAGTTGGTACGGTGGGAGAGGGAAAATTTTGGCTAGGAATTTTAAAGCAGAGTCCTACCAGTACAAGAAGTGTCCTGAGAGTTCTGACATCCATCCAGAGAATAGGATTTTCATTTTTAAGGCACCTCTGAAAGACCTTTTGGAAGTAAAATGCACGGACCTCCAATTTGCAGAGCAATGAACTACTGAGACCTGCTTGCTGTGGTTTGAAGTCATGTGTGCTGAATCTAGTATTATCCTCCAAGTTTATCTTGTGCAACTTGCCAAGCATGGGTTTCTCCCACCTGTTCCCCAAATAACCTCTCTGATGTAGCGAGAATGGTGGTTTCCCCACTGGGAAACAATTGTAGCTACTGATCAGTGGAAGCTCCTCAGGGTAACTGTAAGCAGGATATGTGGTTTCTATCTTGTTTTGCTTCACAGGCAGCGTCACCTTTACTCAGTGCTCCAAACTGGGCTTTCATTCTACCTTCCCCTGGCAGCTTCGCCCACTCACCTTCACCACAACTGAAACTGATCACGTGCTCACCTGACTCTAATGAATGATTCCTACTCATTGTAATGGAGGAAGAAGGAAAAACCGCAAGGTCCCCACTAACATCCTTTTTGGGGAGCGTTCCCCCAGATCCTGGATCTGCTGATCAGTATAACCCTGGTCATGTGATCCATAATTAACCTATAAGGCCTTGATTAAGCAAAGCATTTAAGCACATGATTAATTTAAAAGTCCATGTGACATAAGCACATACTTTATGTTAAGCATGTGCTTAAGTGCACCATTAATCAGCCACCTACTCTTTTTTGTATCCCTATGTACAGTGATGTTCAAATAAAGGCAATTTTGTTGGTATTATTTATTGCTAATTAACTGCTAACTGTGTCTTGGATGTGGTATGAGAACAAAGGAAAATATAGGTCATGTCCCATGGAGCTGACAACCAAAATGCAGGCAGACAAAACTAATCTTAGCGGGAGACCCAGAGGAAGGATCTGACTAATGCATCTTCTTTGTATCCTGTTTCTGTGATGGTAAAAGGCAATGTTTGCTGATGTGGGCTGGCAATGGTGGGCTTTTCAGAAGAGATACGTTTTGAGGATGGATTTGCAAGGACAGAGGGGGGCACCGGGCTCATTGCGGTTGAGGAAGTTTTAGGCATAAGGGAAACATGGAAAGAAGGAGGAAGACTTCACCTCTTCCATAGCACACAGCCAAAACTGGAGCAGCAAGTATGCCGCAGGGATCTGGGACTTAATCTAAAGCCCATTGAAGCCAAGACACCCATTAGCTTCAATGAGTTTTGCATCAGGACCTTATCTTTTGTATACAGTAGGTATTCTAATGTGATAGTTTTCTACTGCACATTTTAAAAATACATGATCTTTTAGGCCCTGACCTTCCTCATGGAGAAGCAGGAAGCAACTCAGCTGATAGGAAAGACCAAGTGGAGTCTGGGAATCCTTTTGCTCAGATACTGAAGCCATGAGAGAAAAAAGACTTGAGGTGCGAAATTAATCTCACGATGCTGAGAGCTCCATCACTCCATGCTTAGCAGAGTGAAGCCGCTTAGATTGCACTTGTAAAACGGAGCTGCTGAGATCAGATAGCGCCCTGTGCATCTATCACTTTGTTGTCATTTCATTTGCAGCCTGTAGCATGATGTCAGATAGTCCGACTGACTTGCGGGATGACCACAAAGACAGGACATGTGCGTACAAGAGCAGGTGGGGGGTGAGGGCTGACGTGGCTCTGCCATGAATCTGTTCACTGTGCAAGTGATGAACTGAAGGACACAAAAATCCAGTCGTCTGAAGACACTGTTACTCAGGGCATGTCACAAAGGGAGCATTCGCTCTCCTGTCTATTGACTCCAGGCCAGGCCTTGCATGGCAAACATTTTTAACACTAACACCTTCCCACTTCTGTAGCATCCTTTGTCTCAGGAGCTCAAAGCGCTTTACACACAGCAATTCGCTAAAGCCTCACAGCCCCCTTGCAAAGTAACTCTTCTTATTTTAAGTATTGGGAATGTGAGTTTCAGTGACTTGCCAAGGTCACGCTGTGAATGACAGACGTGGGAATAAAATCCAAGTATCCTGACTTTCAGTGCCCTGCTCTAACTGCTAGACAATGCTCCTTCCATTCTGTGTTCCCTCCCTGTTCATTACAGACTAGGTCAAACCTTCAGACTCTCTACTAAGTACAGAGCAATGCCAGATGTGCCGCCACATGAGCAGCCCCATGAAGGAACTGGGGCTTAGCGAGTCACAGCTGTCCCCTTACTTTCCTCTCGTTCCTGGGGCGGGAGGTAAGTTGCTGCAGCTCTTTGAGACTTGCTGCTCCGTGCGCCTGGGCAGCTACTTTAGCCAATAAAAAGGGAGTGGAGCCAAGGCTCCACCCACTTGTTTTACATGGGAGGTATTTAGAGAGCATGGACTGCAACCTCCAAGTTGTAGGGAAGCCAAACAAGTGGGTGGGAGGGGCCTGCCGTGTTTGGCCAGGTAAGATAAGGGCACACCCTATTCCTAAGCAATCAGTTTTAATAAAGACCAACCAAATCCTCATCACATGCCCAGGAGCGTGGGCCAAGGTACACGCAAATACTGAATCACTTTAAGTCTCACCAATCCACTTTGACTCCAGCACTGCTAGGCTCTATGGATCTGGAGGGAGAGCATTAACACATAAGCTTCTTGAGCTGGGATAACCGGGCATGATATTCTAGGGGTTGGAGAGCGGAGCAAGAGGGTGGTTTGTCTAAATGATGGGATCATAGGATCACAACAGCTAGAGAAGGGAAAGACTTATTAGATAATTGACTCGATCCCTACCAAGGCAGGATTTAGTCTCCTGGCAGAGGATGTTACAGATATTAAACCTACTGCGCTTATCTCAACAAAAAGTCCACTGGAGTGGGTTGTTTTAACCACTATGTAAAAAATGTATGGCTAATGATAAGCTGATCCAAACATTGCATTCAGAGCTATTGGGAAGGGATTTTCCCCCATGACATTTTTTGATGAAAACAAAAATATACTGTTGAATTTTTCATCTAACTCTGGGGTGGCGGGATGTCATTGAATTGCTTAAAAAACATACGGACCTTTTCCACAAATATTTCCATTTAACAGAAAAAGAAATTCTGTCAGAAAAAACATTTCCACATAAAATTTCCATCCAGCACTAATGGTATTCTTATCGTCTTGCGGTCAAGGCAAGGGTCTGACTATTATTGGAGCAGGGCAAATACGCCAAAAAAAGGCCCTGTTCAAATATGTGTGAATTATCTTTGACAATGCTTGTGACCCCTTTATATTTGTTTTCTGGGAGCATTTGTACAAATGTTGCTGGGTTTTGTTTTTGTCTTTCAAATGACTGTGCACAGAAAACAGACACCCTGTGAATACTCTATTATGCCAACCCTTGTGCTGGAAATGTCTGTCCATTTCCCTTTTCCTGTTTATAAATGATTTCACCAACCAATCAGAGAGCAGAAACAAAACCATGGTACTCAGGTGGCCAGTAACAAACCATGAATGGCAAGCAACTGACAGCCAGCTGACGTGAATCGTTCGTGCACAGCCCCAGGCAGCAATGCGGTATGGATAATATATTCAAAAGGACCTAGTGATTTTGGAAGCCTGTTTCTAAGTGCCCAACCTGAGACACTTTGAGAAGGTCTGATTTTCAGAGTGAGAAATGATCAGCACTTTCTGAAAGTCAGACTTGGTTAAGGTGCCTCAATTCGACCATACAAAAATGGAGGTATCCAAAATCACGAGTCAGTTTTCAAAGATTTGGCCTATGTCCTCCTAATGGTTAGCCAAAACAATTTCTGAACAGAAAAAAAAAGAGAGACAAAATCAAAGTCTGTGAATAATTTGTAAATAGAAGAAGAAAGACCAAACTACTGTAATTTATACACACAACAGGGAAGTCTCACATTTCTTCAGTGTGGCAGCTGGTGGGGCTCTCCCACCAGCAAGGAGAGGAAAACTCGGACTAAGGGGCAGAGTTAAGGTTAAGCTCCAAGCTGTTTTAAACGCCAATCTTGTAAACATACGTGCATAACTTTACCAAGGTCAGTAATCCTACTGAAATCAATGGAACTACTTACATGAGTAAAGAAATCCATCCTGACACCTAGACCCAGACTTTCTGACTTTTTAATTAATATTTGTAAACAACTTTTCTACTAATTACAACGTTCCAACATTATTGCATATATTACTACTATTATCTGGACATGGTTTAGAGCCAGGAATCGCAACCCAGCGTTAAGCACACTTGCATTCCAGTTGCCATGATGTGAATACACTTCTGCCTCCAGCACTGGATAGGCTTGGCGAACGTCTCATTTTGGTACAAATTTAAAGAAAAAACAAATCACATGAAAGGACAAGGTGGAGAGCAATGAAACTGGCTCCCGCATTGTTCATTTCTAAATGAGATAGCAAAGCTTCTGTTACAGTCCCCTAGGGGCTCCGTCTGGCATGAATCAGCAACCAGCCAGATTTACTGCCAATTGATTAAATTAACATTTGTTATAAACCAGAGATGTAGGGGAGGGGGGAAAAACCCCCTCTTCATGGCTTTTGCATTATTTATGTCCTGAAACTCTACATGCTGCACTCCATACATACTCGATAGATACAAGCTTCACGATACCCTTCCCTTAAAGAGACAGCATGCATCCTAGTGTCGCTGGGAGAATTTTAGAAATGAAAGATGTTATAGTGCATGCGAGTCTGTCTTATACCCTTAAGGACTAAACTGCTCCATAGGGCATTTTGCTTCCATTATTTTTATTATGAGCTCTGTTCTCCCACTAATTGAGCGACAGATAGAAATGAAGTACCGCTGTATTTTTAATGTTCTCTACTAAGTCTTTATTTAATTGTGAAACAGAGTGACTGATAGGTCTCTGTATACAGAAGGCTGGTTTTGCTTTATTTTGCTCCTATGGCATTAAGCCAAGCATGGAATAACTGAAGCTGAATTCCCACTGATTTGATTTTTTTCCCAGGCACTGATAATTAATCTGGATGAGTCTGCTGGCTGCTCTTAAATTTCAGTAAATTGGGTCTGAATGTTTAGCACGTGAAAATGTAAAACATTGAATACAGCAATTTGTCTCTGTGGGGGTCGTTTGGAGGAATGTGGATGAGAAGGATTTGTGCACGTCTGAGTGAGAGGGAGAAAGATATGTCAATGCCGAAAAATGTGCTTGATGGGTAAAACGTGAGTCGTGTGGCTATTCTGGGAAGGAATATATGCAAATCTGCATGAGAGAAGGACATATAAAGTGCTGAGAGAGATGCATAAGGGAAGAGATTCTTTTGTTCAAATCTGCCTTGCTGAATTTAACAGCAAGGCAGGCTCAAAACAAGATAATAGGTCTGACCACAATGTCCAGCTATTAGACAGCTGGCTATCAACCCAAGTGAGAAGTAAGGAAACTCTTCCTATTCTCTATAAACTAATATCCTGTTTCAAAAATAACTTCAGGATGTGTTTCCTTCTTGTCAGCTGATGTGCTGTATATTGACTACGTTGTGAGCGAGGGGTTTTAGTGAGTGAAAGGCTAGAGGCACACTGCCCTTTCTCCAAGAGATAAGGGACAAAGAAAAAGGAAATCAAAGACAAAATGGCTGACAATGAGTGAGAGAGAACGTATATGTGGGTCCCATTGTCCTACTTTGTTCAAACAGTGGGAGAAAACGTCTCCATAATGCACAGCCATTTGCATAAAGACCAAAGGGCTGTTCTTTGTTGCTGAGCCACTCCACTCATTTCCACAGACACAAACTCAGTAAACTTGGACCCTGAACAGGTTCCCACTGGACTCCACACACATGCCCAATGCTCTACACCTCACGCGTGACTGGCTCAGAGATGGAGTATGCTGGCCCCAATTTCAGCCCACAGCATGTAGCCTTCATGATAGAGTAAAAAGAGGACATCTTCTGTGTGTCTCTGGATGGCCACAATTCACCTACTGCTGCCAGGGCAATGGCATCCGGCTTTGGGAACGGTACTGTTGAGTCCTATTATAACCTTCCCTCCTGGCATGTCTATTTGGTGCTATGCAATCATTTTGTCCCCCCACCTTGTGATCTTACCACAGTTTCAGAGGTGTGTGTTCAGGATTGGCTTCTGTAGGGGTACCAGGGCACAACTGTACCCACACTCACCCCGCAGTGGCAGCTCTTGTCCTGCAGGGCAGGACCGGTGCCCCACTCGAGGCATTGTGACCTGGTACACAGGGTAGCAGTGCCACTCAGGTTTGGCCAACCTACCCCTCCATCATAATGGAGGCCAGGAGGTGGCAGAGTGCATTCACTGAATCAGGAGGCTACACCTGCCACTGTACGTGTTGTACCCCGAGTCTAGGAGCTCATTGACTGAAGGCACCAAGACGCGATACTGAGCCAGATGAACGAGGATTGTCGTTGGTCATGTCTAGACTGTGTGAGTATTTGCCTGGCACAAACTAAACTTCCACTTTCCTCTCCCAGTAGGCATTAGGCTCATTGCAGAACCTGATGTGCACCTCCTGAGGTCATTACAGTGCAGACACTTACTTTACAGTGTATGGTCAAGCCGCCTATGGCAAATTCTGATCTATGTGGCATATGTTCCTTTCCACATGCCTCCTCCGTACACACACTGGAGCATGTCATAGAAGGTTTTGTCCCCACTTCACCCCGATCATCTTATGGCTGTTGCCCGATTTTTGAGCCTCGTACTGGGGTTCTTTATAGTGCCGTCCAAACACCTGTGCAACAGGGCACTTCTGTTTCATGGGCTTTGTATTAGGCTTCAAAAGTCAATGTGAGTTTTTCCACTGACTTCAATAGGCTTTGGAGAAGGTCTTTGGTATACAATGCACTTCTTTTAAACAAGGGAGTTGTTGACAGTTCTCTCTGCCAAGCCACATGGCAGAGATAGGACAATCAGGACTCTGCATTTATATACGTATGTGGGTGTCTTAAGAAAGAGAGAAAATAAAATTCAGACCTCATTACAACTGGCCATCAAATGGTCATAGCCACACGTGAAGCAAGATAGGAGGAGTTGGAAGGGAAAGAGTATTTTACAGCCAGTAGAATAAGTCATAAATCTTACTAAAATTAGGGTTTATTTCATTTGAGCTCTTGAGGTAAACATACCACTAGCAAGAGGAGGAAGGAACTTCCTGTGAAATATTGGGAGATGATAAATGGGTTATGTAGGCTACATGTGGGCACAAGAGAATGCAAACAGTTCATGTCAAGCAGCAGCAAATCTCTCTACTGAGGGCAGAACTGAGCCAGAAAATTTCTCCCCTCTCTCTGGCACTTCCTTTTATAGTGGGAGGTCAATCCCTATTTTATGTAGATAAGAAGGCTGATTTGTGATAGGGAGAGTGGCCATGCGGATAAGGCATTGGCAAAGAACTCAGGAGCCCTGGATACAATTCTTATGTCAACCACATACTCGCTGAATGATTGTGGTGAGTTACTTAAGCTACCATGTCCCTCAGTTTTCCCATGTGTTCAATGGGGATGGATAGTGCTTCCCTGCCTCACAGAGGTGGTGAGAGGCTAAGACCCATTAGTAAGCATGAGGTATTCAGATCCTCTGATGAGAAGGGGTGTACCTATACCATGGTGGCATGGCAGGGATTTTTCTGCCACTGTAGTTAATCCATCTCTCCGAGAGGTGGTAGCTAGGTCAATGGAAGGATTCTTGTTGACCTAACTGCATCTACATGGCCGGAGGTTGACCTAACTACAACGCTCAGGGCATGGAATTCTCACACCATGTGCAACATAGCTAGGTCGATCTAAGTTTTAAGTGTAGCCTGGGTCTTGGTGTCGGTTATTGCAGGATGGACCCCTGGGAAGTGAGCTGAGACCACTAACCCATTTCCTACAGGCCACTGAGCAGCCATTACTCAAGAACCACTTTCAATCACTGTCCTGCTTTGGATTCAGTCTGACAACCTGGGGATAAAAACGTCCCAAACCAACCACTGCTCCCCCTCCAGGCGTGTAAGAATCCTCTGGGGTCATTCTTCCTGCCTGAATTTTCACTGAAAAGAAGCCCACAGCATTCTTCATGTTAAAGAAATGAGAGGAGCAGGTCAGCCATATTTATACACATGGCAGGACTCCCAAATTGGGGTTAGGTACTTGTTGGAAATCTGAAGCACTGGTCACCTAGTCCTGACTGGAGCATATGTGGATTTAGTTTTACTTTCCTTCCGAACCAGTTGCCCGACCTTATGAAAGTGTCCGGTGCTTAAAGAGAGGTTTGGCAAAGTGCTGTTTCATGAAGTTGTCAGCTGGCAGAGAGAGAGAGAGAGAGAGAGAGAGAATCACTCTCCTTTTGTCTAACTGAATCACAGATACAGATATGGGCAGTAGATTATTTCACTGCCAACAAAGGTGATACCTCAAGAGCAAGGATTGGATTTTTGAGAGGCAAGAGGATTAAATTTCTCTTTGAATTAAAGAATGTAAAGATCATACAGAAGGTTTCAAAGGGTGGAAGGTGCATTTGTGTTAATACAGGAGATGGGGGATGATTGTGGGTAGGTGTTAAGGGTCAAGAAGTATATGAACTAGTCCAGTGTCTCTGTTCCTGACCTGTAGCCATCACACGTACATATACAGGCACCAGTACAGATGTTAAGCGCAGATTTAAATTGCAAAATTATGATCTGAATGAGAAGCCAGATTTTAAACCTCTTCCCATTGCCTCAAATGTTCAGAGGGATCCAGGTTTGGCATTACAGTGTGTTTCATCATAGGCATCAGTGCTGATTCATATCCCATAAATGAGATAGCATGGGATGTAAATCCACAGAAAATCTGCTTCACGTGCCCTAATCATGAAATCTGAAGCTGGATTTGAACCCATAAATCCATGAGAGTTCAGACTCTGGGCTTTCGTTTAGAGATCTAATCTAACCAATCTTGCTGCTACACAGATACAGAGGGCCAAAGCAAAAACCTTGTATGTAGAATGTTTCCTCTTTAATTATATATTCACCTTCCCAACACACACATTTTTTGTCCTTGATTCCAAATTCCTTTCCTCTTATAGGCAGTAATAACAACCCTATAGGAGGAGAATTTTTCCAACACCAATCGTCCTGACTTCCAAAAAGATGCAGGACTACGTATCTGATGACAGTGACCTATCGCCATGAGGGGATTCGAATATTAACACAGAGCTGCCATTTATCCCAGTCTCCCAGTTTTCACAGTTGCATCCCACAGTTCGGCAAGATAATTAAAGATCCACAAACTCATTTTAAGTATCATAGTACTTGTCAGTAAGCGATAAGGCACCCACAAATGTACTTTTGCAGTGTCATCTTATGACCACACAGACAACGTGATGTCATCTGAAGCAGCGTCATGGTGCTCTAACACAATTAGAGTCTGATCTTGCAAGATACCAGGCATCTTCAACTGAGCAAGTGCTAAATGTCCTAACCACCAAGGGATGCAATGGAAATTGCGAGTTCTTGCACCATGCTGGAAGGGGAGTATTGTATGGCAATAATCTTCACTCAACCTTCATAAAGTTTTTGTGTATCGTCTCCCTCATCATGGCTAATATTTTCATAACCCCAGAAAGTCCAGCACTTTTAAAATCACAGCATCTCGCTTTTATCCAGTGCACCCAGAACAACTAGCTGATGCACTGGACCAGCTGGCCTTTCCAAATTCCTGAACAACACTGTATCTTTAAATTCTAGGTTCTCATAGTTACACCAAAAAATCTCCACAATGATAATCTGAGACATTACATTCCAAGGTGGCTGCAACTGCCAATTAAGTTTCCAGTCACTCTCTATTTTAGTATCAAGATTCTCCATTTATGCTGTTTTAAAGGTGACCTGCACAGGAAAATAAGATTGGGCCCATGCCCAGTTTTGTGCTTCTTCAGGATGCATAAAAAAAGCCCTGAATGGAATTATGAAAAAAATACAGTTTTCCCCCCCTACTTGTATGTGACATTAGAAATCCAGCTCCGGGCTAGGCTCAAGACTCTGTGTGGAAGGAGAACAGGTCAAAAGATGGCACCACAACAATCAAGAATAGGAAAGTTAACCAATGAAGTGGGGAAGGGATTTTTAAGCAGGCTGTCTGAAACACTGTGTCTTTGTGTGTTTTGTTACTAACACCTATTTAATTTCAAGGACTAAATTACACTTTTGATAAAGGAAGCCTTTGTTAAATATAAATATTATTTCAGGACTACTTTATGCCTCATAAAACAAACAAAAAAAGAGCATATGCCCAATTTAAACCAGTCCTTTACAGGTTACTTTTAACTACAGATCACTCTCGCCTCCTTTGTTCCAAAAACTGGAAAGAAATATTTGCTCTTCTGGAAACCTTGGGCATCAGGTGAATGTTCTCCTATGTTAGCACATTTCTTTCCCTGCAGAGTTTATTCTTTCTTCTCTTGCTTAGGACAGTATTTACAACTGTCCTCCCATCAGGAACATTTGGATCTAATATACCATTGTCAAATTTATCTCCACATCTGCAGTGCCCTGGGTATCATGTTCCTGTAATTTCTATACCACCTGGCCAACTCTCACTTGCATTTCTTTAATTTCAAGAGCCATCATTAAATGCATGATCTGTTCTGATCACAGGTTTCCTCCTATACAGATCATGTGAAAATGGTTAGTAGATTTAATCGCTGCTAAAAATTCATTCCACATGGTGCAAGTGCTGCTCTCTGTAGAACTTAAGTTTGCTGTACCATGCCACTACCTTTTAAAGTCCTTGTTGTTTGGGCCAAGGCTGTTGCTGATCCCTAAGCACTTTTCTCTGTATCTGATATGAAAAGAGTTTTGAAACAGGAAAACGGAAACCAGAGTAAGAGTTTTAACCTGACATGCACTGAGTTACACTCCTTCATTTCACAACAGTTTCTACAAATCCCCATACTTCCTTTGCTGGAAAGTTACCCCAACTTGTTGTGATTCTGTTTCCAACCCCTGGGAGACAGGACAATATGGTCACTATATATTAACCTCCTGCACAGCATTTGTTTCACATTTTTCAAGGGAAGTTCCCAATGCTGAATTTACAGGACACCCTTCAGAGCACTTATTACAGTTATTAGCCTTACTGAAATCTAAACCCGTTAAGATTTCATTCACTACACCTGCCTCCAAGCCTCTTGGTCAAATCACAGAAGTTCAACTCTTAAACCCAGTTCTGCCCACCTTTGTGCAGGGGTAAAGTCCCCAGTAACTATTTCCAATTCAGCTTCTCAACTTTAGAACTTTTCCCTCAGCACATTACATTACATTACTTACATTTGAGCTGACATCCACAATTCTTATGGATTCCATATGTCCAATTTCACCTGGATCAGGCAGAGTCCCTTCCATGTTGTTTGCTAGATGTAAACAAAACTCCATGGGACTTCTCCAGGAAAGTGCCAAGATGTGGTGTGCTGAGACCTCTGCTCAACATTCAACAACTTTCTCCCTTTACTATTATCCTCCTCCACTCCTCACACTCAGTTGTTTGATTCCTCCACCTATTGCACCATGACCTAATCTAGGTGGTGAGCTGTTTAGGGCAGGGTCTGTCTTTTGATCACAGGACTGCACAGCACCTAACACAGTGGAGTTCTGATCTCTGACAGGCACCAATGGGTGCTACTGCAATGCAAATGAACAACCATACATGTCCTGATTTTGAGATGCACTAAGCTTCTTTAAAAATAGCTAAGGAAGCCAGCCTGTTTTCAGTGGCATGTAATGCTTCATGGTTTACTCTCTCCCCACACAAGAATTTCACCCCTAAAATTTGCAGAAGTATGTGCAAAGTGCAAAACAACACATACTTACAGGAAATTATAAAATGAGTTCCCTAGGCAATGAAGCCATTCCCTAGTAAATGGTGATTCTGACCTTTGCATGCTATTTTTGTAAATAATAAAGGGCAAAGCAACATGAATTGGACGGGATGTGAGTGATAAAGCGTTATATAGCCATGGAGCTGGCTGAATCCCTTAACAATTCAGTGCCACATTTCTTAGCACTGGGGTTTTCAGAAGCTCTCAATTTGGGGTAAAGTGTCATTGTAGGGGGCTACCACCTGAATGACAATGAAACATGTTCTTTTAGGGTATGGCTTCATTGCAGAGTTAACGCAGGTGATTAACACCTGGGTCCGAAGGCCTGGCTGTGAGCAGTCACATTGCAAAGCCTACCTGTGTTACTGCATGCTCACCGGTGCTGCATTCCCCTGTGTGTTGCTAAAACATCTGGGGGCACATCCCATGGTTCTTAGTGCTGCAATAAGCTGAGCTCTACTAGGATTCTTTCCCAGAGAACTGGGGGAGAACTTGTCTATCCTTCTGGGCACAGGGGAAGGAATTGTGGGAAGGCACTGGAGAACTATTAGCATTTGACTGGTTTAGCAGGGGTTCACACTGCAAAGCAGGTGGGGAAGGTTGCCAGCCTGCATGTAAGCAGTCCCTGGGCTTCAGCTAAATAACATGATCTGGTTCAGGGCAATATCTGAGTAAGTGCCCAACCTAACTCTGCAGTGAAGAAACAGAGCAGAAGTAGGGTCATATTTGGCAATGCATGTTCCTTGCTCTAAGTCTGGTGTCTGTGATCTCATGCCGTTTAAGGTGAATGTGGTGTCTGGCCATGAGTCAGCATAACAAACAAGATTGCGCTAGTGTTAAACAGAGTCTATCAGGTCTCTTATCAGTCAGATTAGTTAGCGGGTGCATAGAAATGCAACTCCAGGCCTCACGCTGGAAAAACAGAAACACTCAGAATTTCACATTTTAGTTTGCAGAATCCCTTGGCAAAATACCTCCTCCAATCAGCAGTGCATTCTTGAATTTACCTTGGGAAAACCAAACCAATACATGGAGAGGAAAGGGGTTTCATATCTTTGTTTAGTGCCTGTTGGGGAAGGCAAACAAAACAGTCCTTCTGGGCTTGAAGGAATTCAATACAGAAAACAAAAAAGCCCACCCTATCTGCAAACTCTCCCAGTCCTCATTTGCACCAGGGTTCTTTTGTGCACACACATTCCTGAGGGCAGCAATCATAGCCTGAAAACACAGTAAGGGTCAGTGCAGCGCCACACCCTGCGATTATGTACCAGGGAGCATGCAGACTGTGGGATTCATGCACACTCCCACCTACGATTCACCTCACCCAAAATCATCCTGCAGTGCTCTGCTGAACAAACCAGGGTCAAGAAGGAGGGCTGAGGGGGAAGTCTGAGGAGAGAGAAGACAGCTGGGTTTTGCAATGGGGGAAATGGGCCAGTGTGGGAGATGGCCAAAGATTTGCTGGCAGCACTCTCAAATCCATTTGCCGTTCTCCTCTTCCTCAGCATGTGACCCTTTGGAAAGCTGGCTTGGGGATCTTTGTGCTGCCTCTCCTTATATGGATGTCTACCAGGCTTTACCCCGGGGCAGTGTACACGTGCAGTGCAGCGCAGTACATGGCTATTAAGCAGCACTATTTTCCTTCATTATCACTAATGGAAAAGGCCCAGAGCTAAACCTCCATGGACTGAGCCAACAGTTCACCCCCAGGTGTCTAGCCATATCCTTAATATCCTTTGCCTGGCTTCCCAGTGCACTGGCAGGTGGCACCCGATTGCTGGCCAGTCCCAGACGCTGCTCTACAAGAAGCTGGAGAGAGCATCATAACTGTTTCCCACTGGAATTCCTTTGGCTCCCACAAAGGGACATTATGTGGGATGGATGAGGTGGGTGGAAATAATAAAACAAAGGGAAGTGTGCAGGGCTGAACACTTCTTCACTCTTCCAAGGAACCAGGCAGATCTGCAGAAGAAGGTAGCATAGTCTTATGGTCAAGGCATAGTACTGGGGAGATTGGGGTTTTATCTTTGACTCTGCCATAGACTTCCTGTGCGACCATAGGTACATGGTATAGGCTGGGTCTTTCAAAGGTCCCTGGATGGAGTTAGGTACTGAGATCCCACTGGCTTCCAATGGCGGCTGAACACTGAACTGCCAGATGCACCTTTGCAAATCTCGCTCTTAACCATTCTGGGCCTCAGCTTCCACATGTTAGGTGCAGAGAGGGGAGGCCTAATGATCTCACAAAGGTGTGTTGGGAGGCTAAATTAGTTAATTCGTGACATGTGTCTGACCTGCCTCCTCAGCCTTGAAAACTGAGGCAAACTGAGTCGTACAGCACCAGGATATTGTGAGAACACCCAGCTGCTAATCTTAGGGTTCTGAATGGCGGTGGCCATTTGGACACCAGGGTTGACGAGCACGGCAGTCTTTTGCTGTCTCCATGCACACAAGTCCTGCCTACTGAGACTTCCCAGGCTGCTAATCAAGGCTACAAACCAGCTTCAGAAACTGGAAAATTACCCAGGGATGTTGCTAATTCTTGCAAGGAAAGCCCCAAGGCCCAGAGTTTTTCTGTTATTAAGGTTAAGGACATGGGCACTTTCCATTTGGTACTCCTGATTTCCTATACATTTGAATTCTTGCCTGTTTATTCATGGTGCCGTTTTCTGTCAGCACAAACGTGCTGTAATCTGCTTGGCTCACCCTTCATCTCAGGCAAGAGGAAAATAACCACCTAGCTCAACCCTTTCACCAGGGGACGCTTTTCTCTGCTGCTTTCACGCAGTGAATAAGCTGATCAATTTCCACCTGTCTGCATTATTATAATGACACTGTCTACAGTCAGCTTTCTCAGCACAACATCACCTGTTGTCGCAGCTAGTGAGGATTGTGAGATGTACATGGAGGTGGTGGGCTGTAAAATTAGAGAGGCCCCAACCTGGATCTTTCATCTAACACTATTGATTTTTGAGCCACCAAGCCAGGGAGTGCAGGTAAAGCATTGCAAGTAAGGACCATGCAAAGTAAGCTATTTCCCTTACCATCCTATGATTTGTATAGAACAGTCTGTTGTGTGCCTGCTAAGGCAGGTAGGTTTTTGTGGACTGACTCAATGAACTGAGCAGAAGCCCTCACTGCGGCCTCTGCTGTTTAAATGATGTTCACGGAAACTGTTAAACCAACCCTTGAGAGGCCTAAGGATGCCACTTCCTGGAAGCAACCTGCTCCTGTCGCTGCTTGCACTGAACAGGTTTGGGACAAACCCTTTGCGTGTCCTCGGGGTAAACATTACACCTGCATTGGCACTCTCTGAGTCAGCACTGTACAGCTCCTCCCCTTGGTAGGGGGCCCAGGGCTGCTGAGTGTACCCATCTAGCTTAGACACTTTTATGGCCCCTATTTCCACAGTATCTGAGCACTCACAAGCTGTGACATGCCCAGGAAGAGTCACACCTAAGTCCTAGCCAGGCAAGAACCCTAACCAATGGACCATCCTTCCCCTCCATCAGCCAGAGGAGATGTGAAGTGGATACACTGAACATTTGGGGCACTTATTCTCACAAGAGTTGAGGTGCTGGCCCTTGTGGCCGAAAGGCATAGATGGCCCATTTCCGGTGTCCACGCTGGGGCTCCTTGAAGGAACCCAATTTTCAGAGGGCTTGCTCCCTTTAGAGTGACTCAAGATGGGCACTCAAAAATCGCTAGTCACTTCTGAAAATCTTGGCCATACACACACCTTATTCTCACTCCCGTCCTGTACAAGAGAGTAGATTGCCCAAGGAGCCCTGTAGATTTCAGAGACGGCAATGGAGCGATGAGAATTTGCATTAGTTGACAAACTGCCCCACACGTGTCTCTTGCTCAATCAAGCTAGGAGTGCTTCAGCCCTCTCCCCCAAGAAAGGCTGGCTGCCTACCCTTTGTTTTATTAAGGGGTGGTGCCGACAAGCTTTGAAAGACAGCCTTGCCAGTTCCCTGACAGGGGCTGGGTGGGTGAGACAGATCCCTGAGATTAAAAACAAACAACAACTACCCCCCACTGGTTGAACAGCCATCTTTTATAAATCACGTGTCTCTGCTCTCACAGCCAGCGTTTGCTACCAGCCATAGTCAATGGACGGCCGTATCTGTGAGGACCAAGTGACCAATGTTTATCGATTGTATGTTACATTCATGATATGGGACAAACCACATCAAGCCAGATCTTCAGCTTGTCAATTGGTGTTGCTCCACTGAAGACAAACACACAAACCTTGATGTCTGACGCAGCAGGGCCGATCCACGCTAGCTGAAGATCTAGACCCTTGTTTCTGAAAAGTGGCTGCTACTTCCGGAGCAATTTCCCCTCAGATAACTTTTCCTGTTGCTCTAGATGTCTTTACTTTGCCACGTTTTCGTATCGTTCGAATTTGGGGCTGTGTGTTGCAGTCCCTGCCCCAGTTTGTTTTGTGCTGGCCCTGCCTTTCATTTTGTTTTTACTGGTCTTCTGCCCACTCTCCCTCTCCTCCCTCCACACCCAAGGGAGACAAGACTCTATATTTTTGGTGTGTGCTTTGTTTTGCCTGCTTTTGAATTTGGCTGTTCCTACTACCGCTGCCTCCCTAGACTTTGTTGTGGCTTCCATAGGGCTTTACACTGATTGTCTCTCTTGTGCTGCAGTTTCTCTCTCTTGTTGCTGCACCTTTCCCTGCACCTGCTGCACCTTTCCCTGGATCTAGTCATTTGAGCTGGAGGCCCTCTGTGTCTGAACCTGCTTCCCCTGGGGCTGGCGTGGTGTCTCCCAAAGATTCCCAGTCCTGCTGCTAGCTGCTCTTTGGTTCAGGGCTTTCTTGATCGTCAGTAGTTTCACTTGTTCGTGAGTGAGAGCCTGCTGTTCTCCTTAGGGGCGTCTGTCTGCCCTGCTGGGCTTCCTGGCCGTTCCCAGAGGCCCGGGAGTGCAGTTGGGACTGTTTCCCCTTTTTCTGTTTATTATGCTGGCCATCGCTCTGGCACTGGGTAGGTCTCATAGCTTTCTTCAGGTAGCTGGCTCAGGTTCAAGTCATGTCCAAGACAGGCTAAGGCTCCCTGGGACAGATCAATCCATGTATCTGAGTGTATCCCACAGACGGTGAACACAAGTTTGAAGATTAGGGATGTTAAAAAAACCAATCAGGGCTCTGGGGCAGATCATCTGGTGATGTAACCTGACATCACTCCGCGGGACCTATGACAGCTCGGCACCTCTGAGGATCTGCCCCTCTGTGTTTAGGGTTAGCCCTCACCTCCAGCTGCTATTCCCTGAATCCATTTATCAGAATGAGGGCTGGAAGAAAAGTGATTTAAAAAAAACCTATTCCATACACGACAGACTATAGTCTTACCTGCATGTTTGCGAATCTTGTAGTACCGCAGCCAATGAGAGACCACTGGCTCAAATGCTCCGTTCTGGTGATTAGTCAATAGCTAGCTTGCTTATCAATAACACGAACTCCTGCGATGCCCACCGCTACTGTGGTGTTGACTAGTCAATTCCCTGCCCTCCAAACGCGCACCCGTTGTATGTGTAAGCAAGGGAATGGGCCTGTTATTGTGGGGAACTTTCCTGGCTCACGCACGACCCTGGTGCAGTTGGTAGCGAAAGGATCTGAGTCCTCACTCTCACTCCCTTTGCCCACAGGCCTGCCTGACCTCGAGGGATCCCCTCTCACCCTCCCCATAACCCCAGAAAGGCTGGACCCAGGATCCCTGGGGGCTCGACCCCCAAATCTTGTCATGGTCCCTTAGGGCAGGGGATAGAGTGTCCCCACTGCGGGGTACTAACTCTGCACTGGGTGCGTCCCTGGCCCACCCATCCCTGCATACAGTGCAAAGCGATACAATGTATTAAACAAACAGCAACCAAAAATCAAATGCAAAAAGAAGAAAAGAGGAGACTGGCTGAAGGCAAACACCCAACGCCGCCCCTGGCCCGGGGGCACCACACCCAACGCCTCTGGGGTGTTAGGGACACTCACAGTCTGTCTCTAACATCGCAGGCCCCTGGCCCAGCCTTGGCTGTGCCATGGTGACACCGTGGGTTGGACACGGGCTCTAGGGGTGGCCACACGCCCTCCCCCTGCCCCCGGTGCTAGAAGCAGGGCCCTTCTCCCAGCGTCGCACTGTCGAGGTCACGACTCCCCTCCCAGTCCGGCCCGCGTGGCCTCTGGACTGGGGGTGTCTCCCTGCCCCGGGCCCTACCCAGGGCGAGGCCCCCCTCACATCGCTCCCACCGGCCGCTCACTCACCAACCCGGCTCCAGACAGCTCCGGCCCCAGCCCTGGCCCTGGCTCTGCTGCGGCGTGGCTTGGCTCGGCTCGGCTCAGCGCGGCTCCCTGGGACTCTCCTCAGGCCCCTCTGGTTCTGCCACAGTGCCTCGGCTCGGCTAAGCGCGGCTCCCTGGCCTGGTTCTCTGGCTGCTCTGTCCTTAGCTCTGCCCAGCACAGGCAATTCCAGCTCACACATGGCCGGGGGGAGGAGTGGCTGCTGCCCTCCTGGCTCCCTCACTAGCCTGTCTGCCCTTTCAATCAGGCTGACCTGGAGCGTTGGCCTCCCCCCACAGGCCTTGGGGGCTGCGTCCATCTCCGGGTCCTGCTTCCTGAGGAGATGCCAATCAAAAAGACCCCCATGGAGTTTCAGTGAGGGGCTGGCAGTGCCCTAACATTTGCAAGTGTTACCGTTTGTAAATCAGCGCAGGCCCTGACTGAACTAAGGTGCCGGGACTGGTGCTGATGAAGCAACTGATGAGACACGTCGCCTCCTTTGAGTCAGAAATGCGGTTTCAGCTTTGTAGTTTTAAGTTCTGTATAAAATGGTCAACAGTTACATTCCGGATCTATAATACAAGGAGCCAGATCCTCAGATGATGCGTGCAATTCATGCCACTAAGAATCTGGCCCACTAATTAAATTTTTAATCCAGACCTTTCCCCTAAAGCTGCCATTCCGTTATTCCACTGGATTGATTTAAAAATTAATTACACAACCAACTGCATCTATCCATACCCAAAATCAGAATGGCAATGGGACAGTGGCAGGGCTCTGGCAATCTTTTGTGGCTTGTTTTCTCCTTGCTTATTTTGAATGTTTCCCCTGGCTGCCACCTGCTGTAGTCTTAACTTCTCTTTCCCATATCTTCGTCACTTCTTTTTGTCTGATAGTTTAGCATATTCTTCTCTTGCAAAGAGAAGGTTGATGGGTGACTTGATCACAGTCTATAAGTACCTGCATGGGGAACAAATATTTGATAATCAACCCTTCAATCTAGCAGACGAAAGGTATAACAAAGAGCTAATGGCTGGAAGGTAAAGGTAGGCAAATTCAGACTGACATAAAGTGTGCATTTTTAACGTTTAGAGTAATTAACCATTGGAACAATTTACCTATGGTAGTTATTGGATTCTGCACCACTAGCCATTTTTAAATCATGACTGGATGTTGTTTTAAAAGACACATTAGTGCAAACAGGAATTACAGCAGGGGAATTTTATAGCCTGTGTTGCGCAAGTGGTCAGACTGGATGATCACAGTGTTCCCTTCTGGCATTAGAATCCGTGAATCTTATGGCACTTGGTTATGGGATCAGTGTCACCGGCTTTATTAGTGATCTAATTCTCTCTCTAAACTGGACGTTGAGGCTCAGTGGAGAGCCGCATGGAGCGTTTTGATCACTCAGAACAAACAGCTCATTGTTGACCCTGCTGAGGAGACACCAGGTTTTGATGGAAAGACCAGTACAAATTAAATTACATCAGGGCATCACATGGGAGATGTGGGCAGACCCTCTTTAAATGGAAAAAGAGGCAAACACCTGTATGCAACTGTGGTCAGCAGTCTCAAACGACGGAGCACATCTCAGCTGAGTGCCCCTCTTCGTTCTTTCGCTGGCGGCCTGAAGGACATTCACCCTCTCACGGCTGCAGCAATGTGCTGGCTATCGAATCTAGATATAAATTTGTAATCATTGCTACCTGCCCACGCTCTACAAAGGAAGTATAAATAACTGATAAACAGCCACAATCCTGCTTCTGATGATTTCCTAAATTTTGTCGTCACCTCATTTCTTTTCATTCATCCTTCTCAATCTTACTGCCACTATCTAAATCCACCAAAGTTGTTTCTTAGGACTTCTCACTTTAACCAAGACTTCTCCTCACCCTGAAGGATTTTATTAGTGCCTCTGTCAAAGCTGCTGCTGAAAACCATGCAACTCAGTCTCACGAATAATTTAGCACTTGGTTTCTGCTTGGCTTCCTGCTGTTCTTTTGATTTCACCAATCCCTCTCCCAGTTCACTCATTTTCCTCACAATGTAGAATTGGGAGCAAGAACCAGTGTAATCTGATTTCTTCTCTTGGACACAGTGTATATGAAGCACTGCTGATTCAGTGTAGACTTCAGACAGAGATATGATGCCTCCTGGAAGGAATATAAGTTACCAACTTTCAGATCATTAGAGAGATTCTTAACCCTACCAGATGTCTCATTTCACCACCGTCATGGTTCCTGATGCCACTTTTGCCCCCATCCCCCCACTGAGCTCTGCTGTCCCCGTTCATAATTCATTCTCTATATTTAATGCCTTTCTAACGTCCTTCTGATGTGCCTGGTGGCAAAACAATGAACAGATGTGAACCTTCTTCTGTTACTGAGGACCATTCCTATTGCTAGTGCTGGTCAGAAAAAAAAAAAAGAGGCAGGGGAAGGGGAAGAGTTTTCATGAACATTTTTGAAAATGTTGAAGTCATTCTCATTCTGCCAGCTTCAGAAAGGAGCAATCTTTTTTTTGTTTCTTCAAACTTAACAGAAAAAATGTCACTGGAAACACTGTCTTTGAAAATGTTCATTTTCATTTCTTCAGCCTTTCACAGTTTAACTATTTTTTGTCCCTGTAGGCTGGTGGCACGGTCTAGCCAGCCGTGTCGTGACCCATCCTTGGGCCCAGGCTCCGAGGCAAGCCACAGCGCCCTTGTTGAGGGGAATAAACTTCTGTGTTATTAGTCTTTAATCCCGGCCCCTAGACGGGGCAGGCTTCCCAAGCAGTCTGTAGCCCCCTGGCCCTCAGACAGGGCAGGGCACACAATGGGGTCTGTAGCTCCCGGCTCACAAGCGGGGCTTGAAAGCAGTCTGGTGCCCCTGGCCCTCAAACATGGCGGGGCAGGTGAAGCAGTCTATAACCCCCGGCCTTACAGTCTGGCGGGGCGGACAAGCTCCTCCGATCAGGACTGCAGAGGACAGCAAGCGCTCCCTGGGTGGTTAGGGAAGCGGGGAGGGGGATGCAGGCCCAGCCGACTCCACTGCGTCCCAGCCCAGGGCCCTACCAGTGGCCACTGTGTCAGCGGGGCTCCAGCTGCAACACGCTGACCCGGGTTCTGCCCCTAACTCAGCCACTGGCTGTGGCTGCCCCTGGGCCACTTCCTCCCACCCAATCCCAGGGTACATGCAACCACGTCGGGCCCTTTGGGTCACGGGGGGACGTGGTGAGTGGGCGTCCGGCGAATCCCTCTCTGTTGATCAGCGGCAGGTCCGGGAACTCCTGCGGGTCATCTGCCAAAGGTAGCTCCTCCAGCCCCAGGGGTTCCTCTGCTCTCTCCCACCCAGTGGGCTGGGGCGGCTGCGCCCAGGTATTGGGGTGCGGCCGGCCCAGCCCATCACTCGGGCCCAGTGACCCACTCCAGTCTCTCGGGTTGGGTGGCCCTCTCCAGTCCCTTGGGCCGGGCAGGTCAGGCAGGTCCCATAGGCTCCAGTCGGCAGGGTAGCTGTGCCAAACAGTCCCAGGCTCTGGGTCAGACCTAGGCCGCTGCCTCTGGCAGCAGCTGCTCCCAGACTGAGCTGCTGGGCCCGCCTTTTATACTTCCTCCCCTGGCCCTGGCTCCACCCCTCTACTTCTGGGCGGCTGGGCCTGCAGGGCCGGTTCTGTCCAGCGGGGGCAGAGCGACCCTTCCTCAGGCCCAGGCTCCAAGGCAGGCCACAGCACCTTGTTACAGTCCCTTTTTCCATTTTGCCAATGAAAAATAAGGAGAGGCATAGGGGAAGAGGAAAAAGAGAGAGGAGAGGAGAGAAAACAAAATTATTAAAAGGCGCTTCCCCCTGTTTCCCCCCCCCCCAACTTCCAGTTTTGAAAAAGTGGAACTTTTTGAAAAAAAATACCCTTTTTTCAAAATTGGAAACGTGCATAAGGTATTTTTAGACCCAAAAACGTGACTTTTTAAAATCTTTTTCCCACTGCTAGATGGACTGAAAAAGATGCAGAGGGGTGAGTTCAAGCCGGTGAGGCTGTTGACACTCCATCGATTCGATTCTTCCTCCACCAGGTGCAACATCGGGCCCATCTGGCCTCATTCTCAGCTGATATAAATTGCCACCAGTGGAGCGACAACCCTCTATACCAGTTGAGGAGCTGACCTATTGATTTCAAAGGGAGTTGTTTGTTTTCTGTGGGTGATATTCTGGCCCACTGACTTTTCTGGAGCTACGTTTCCACCGTGTGTGTGGCAGGGAGGGGGAGGGAACCCTTGGAGTCACTGTCAAATGCATGACTAGCAGAAAGTATCAAACTATCCCTTGCTTGATCCTATTATCACCAGCCATCATTTCTAGTGTCTTCCTGCAGACTTGATATATGCTATAATATGTTTGTGATGCTACACTGTCAGATAATGCTGTTGCCATAAATGGGCACTACATCTCTTAGTGGATTTAAGCTAAATTAATGTTAAGAAAATAAACACCACAGGACAGAAATGGAACCACACCACTGTGTCGAAGCCTGCAGCTGTACTTTGTGTTGGTGCCTTCTGAGGTCATTAAAGGACCCCAAATGCCGTTTACGAGAATAGATAGGAATGTTACTCTAATTGTCCACCCAACCAAATTACAATTCAGGTAACCGTGATCTATGTGAAATGACTTCAATGGGGCCATGATTTCACCCAGTTTACTAAAAATTCCTATCCTAAACTGCTGTATAGTGTGCTGTTAAACAGAGATGGCTTAATTTTAGTAAAAGCTGAAGCAATTCCAGTATGAATATACATACTGATGGATGTGAAAGGCACTATATAAATAAAAACATCTCATGGTGGAAACGGAAAGAGAAATAAGTAAGTTTTACTATAGTAAATTATTAGCGGATTACCACATTGTTCATGATTCCAGGAGGGACCTTTCTCTTGTATTACACATTCAGGCTGTCAGTGCTTATTATAGAAAGCTAGCTATTCAAAGGTGATCAAAAATCTCCCTCATGCCTCCTTTGGGAGGATGCAGTCAGACTGCAAGAGCTTATGCCGTTTATTTTCTCTCATTGTCGATCAGCATAGTGATGTCTGACATACAGTAATAAAAAGTCAGATGCTGCACAAAGGGTTTTGTTAACCTCCATTGACTCAGTAGTTTCTCATAATTCCTCCCCCCCGCCCATTTCTGTATTTTCCCAGCTGTCGGTCCCATTTGCATAACTGCAAAACACACACTCAGTCCCAGAGCAGATGCAATTACAGTGCACGTTTACCTGCTTTCTCTGTTAGCTTTATCATGAATTCACTGTCAGACCACAATTTTATTTGGAAAGATTCACTGACAATGTAGCCTAGCAATATTTGTATGGCTGCCATTTGCCTTTCTGCTCCAAGGAATAACCTTATCGCCATGTTTTGGTTTGTTTTTTTAAACACGGATCTACTACAAATTCTCTGTGGTGACAAGCAGGGCACAGAATAGCCTAAGGGAACTCAGGGAAGTGGTAATCGGATATGGAACTTCTACCACTAGAATCCTGGTCCCACGGAAGTTTAATGAGGCTTTTGCCACTGACTTCAGTGGCACCAGCATGTCACGCTAGGTCACCAGTTTGACTAAGGGGTAAATAGATAGTGACGGAAAGATATTTGTCATGGTCAAGTGATCTGTTTTGAATGCTAAACCACCACTCTCTCTCAATCCAAATGTCAGAATTAGGATTTGATCCACCCCCACCCCCTTCCTGCCCCAAAAGCCTGAGTTTTGAGAATTGTTTCCTGTGGCCAGCTGTCATTTTACTTGGCCTATTTGACAACAATGAAGCCCCTGGAGAAAATTTCAGTGCTGGCTGTCAGAGAACCTGTAGATAAACATGTACAATAAATATAGCCATTGAACAATAGTGCAAGGGCCAGATCCTCAGATGTATTTAGGTACCTAACCCACACTGACATCAATGTAAGTTAGGTTCCTAAATACGTTTGAGGACCTGGGGCTAGATCCTAATGAAGCAACATGATGGAACCTGCACTAAAGAATGTCACTGAGGATGCAAATCAACTTGAAGTCAGAAACATTTTACGTAATTTTTTTAACCTCACTGAAGAAATCTTTTATGTTCTCTCCCTTCCTCCCATTCTACACTCCCATCATCAAAATAAATTGTACAAATCAATCGAATCCTGCTTAGCCGGTGTAAAAAGACACAGTTCCACTGCTATAAGCCAGCTGAAGATTTGACCCAGTATTTTCAATTTTCTCAGCTGAGTTTTAACCAGAAGCTATTTAAAAACAAAAAACAACAAAAAAAAAAAACCCAAATCAAAATGACTTCTTGGTGGCCTATCTGAGATGATTAGTCCAGCTTTAGTGGTAGGTATCCATCTCCCCAAGCCCCCAGCTTAATCAGCATTATGTATGAACCTCAGAAGGCAAATAGAGGACTGCATTAACTTACAGATGAGCCTACCCTCCCACCCCTGTGGGAGATGCTGCCAGAAAGGGGGCTGAAGATCACTGCTAGGAAGTTAGGGAGTGTTAGGAAGGGCTGAGCATCACGGGGGTTCTTCCACTCTCCTGACCCCTTGTCCATCTTCCT
Organism: Mesoclemmys tuberculata; assembly: GCA_007922155.1. NCBI lineage: Eukaryota > Metazoa > Chordata > Testudines > Chelidae > Mesoclemmys > Mesoclemmys tuberculata. The sequence goes on along the minus strand of ML675620.1, from coordinate 5,185,159 downwards.
GCTTCCACAGTGGAAGCCTAACCCACTGTCCAGGTCACCTTTCAGTCCCATCCCCTTCCGGGATTAACAGAAGAGTCCAAAACAGGAAAACTCAAAGTCTAGTGGCCTCTCAGCCAGGTCCTCGGTCTCCACCTGAGATTCATCATTCCTGGCCTCTTTCAGCCCTGAGGTCTGTCTTTCCCCTCTTGCTGGGGGAGAGGAAGGGGAGCCAGGTCTGCCCTCTCCAGGGACCTTCTGTCAGGCTGCTAAGGATGGCTCCTTACAATCCCTCACTGCTTCTGGGGCTGTTCTTATCTTTCCCTGCTTGTCATTGTCTTCCCCAGGTCTCCAGACTCTGCTGGTCCAGCCCTGGATTTGTGGCTTGTCACTGCTTCTTCCTCATAACCGCTGGTTATTGAGCAGCTTCCTCAAAGCGTCTTCCAGCCTCTCTAGCAGCTGCTGGGCTGTTCCATAAATAGTCTCCCTGGTTTCCCTCCTTAAGACAGGAAACTTCCCCCCCCGGGGCTGGGTTATATCTTAGGTCAGCTGTAGAGCCTTAGCCAGCTTCTCCTTCAGCTGGCCCCTTCCCCTATTAGCAGGCAGACCTTCTCTTGGTGGTATCAATCCTGCTATGAGGAAGACAGTGGCATATATACTGGTCCCCTGTCCAGAGCTCCCCCCAGTTAGCTGGCGAGCCTTGCCCCACCCACTCGATAAGGCTCCTGGTCTCAGGGCCATAAGAAACAGTCATCAGATTCCCTCCCAAACACTACTTTATTCCCAGGACTGCCTCCTCTCTACCAATAACTCCTTGCATACATCAAAGGGCCACTACCTGCCACAGGTTCTCTTCCTTCCTCAGTGCTGACACAGAGGGCCATGGATCTGCACCAGCAGCCAGGAAGGCGCCTCTCTGTGTAAAAATCTGAGTAACACAGAGACCCCGTAACTTCATCCTGATTCTACCCCTACCTTTCCAAAAACACCAGCAGAGACGTGATGGCCAAAGTGGTTAGCACATTGGTTGCATGTCTTTCATGAAAGCTGGCCCATCTAGCAACATGCTTAGGCATTGAGGTGACCAGATGTCCTGATTTTATAGGGAAAGTCCCCATATTTGGGGGTTTCTCTTATATAGGTGCCTACTACCTCCCACTGCCTGTCCTGATTTTTCACACTTGCTATTAGGCATTGACTCAATACTGATCCCGAAGGAAGAGCGCCAGTTACTGGAGTACAAACATCACAGGATACGAGTTCCCTGAGAGTAGAGGTTGGGAAAAGACCTTGAGAATGAGATTTGGTGCTGGTGTAGATCAGAAGAAGTCTATTGACTATGTGGCAAAGACAGACTTCAAAGGAGTTAGCCCTGTCTATTGTCACCTCACCACAGTATCTGAACATCTCACAATCTTTAATGTATTTATCCTCATGAGGTAGGTAAGAGCGATTGATCCCGCATTTTACAGATTGGGGACAGAGCCACAGAGAGTCTAAATGGCTTGTCCAGGGTCACACAGGAAGATTTGAACCACATCTCTTAATTGCCCTAAGCTCTGGACTGTCCTTCCACTCTGATTGATTTGCACCTGCCGAGCACCTGGTCCTCCATGTGACATTAAATCCTGGTGGGTTATTCAAAAGCAGAAGCAGCTTTTTGCTGGGAACCTTTTCTAAGACTGGAAATTCCCTCTGTGTTTCTGACTTTCCTATTCAATTCAGTGGAAATCTTGGCCCAAATTCAGCTCTTGTGTAAGTAGGCAGAACTCCCACTGAAAGCAATGGCTCATATTCAATAGTAAATGGAGAAGCTAG
>ML675620.1:4997724-5168383 GCA_007922155.1 Mesoclemmys tuberculata | reverse complement strand
CTGCGACTGTGGGGTCTATTTCCGTTCCCTTATCAATTCACGTCTCCAGGCGGAGTTCCTCTGGGCGGCGTCCGCTGGCTCCCTGGACACCTTCGAGGAGCAGTGGGCGCTGTCCGGGGTTCTCTGCTCGGTGTCCCCTTCTGGTTTCCTACGTTTGACCCTGTGACCCCCACACCCTTTCCTGTTTTTTCATTTGTTGTCCCCTGTAATCAGTTGGACCCGGGTCCAGTGGCTCTGCCCCTAGGCTGGGGGGGGAGCCTTTAGCGGTGGGTGGGCTTGTGCCCACCCACCTACCCCGGATTCAAATAGGAGAACTTTCCTACTGCCCTCTGTCCTTGCTATACCACAACTGCCACTGGGAGCAACCCTCCCAGCCTGGGGAGACACAATCATGTTAGCTCTGCTTGAGCTAGCCTGCTGAAAATGGCAGTGTGGACTCTACAGCACAGTAAGAGGTAGTTAAATGTGCACAAGCAGAAGTCTATGGAGAAAATTCGGCCAGTGCTTGAATGAGGTGAGATAGATGGGAAGCCAATAATAGATCAGAACAAGCTGACTTTCCGCTGTACTCATCAGATACATGGTCATGCCATGTGTGTATGCATGTGTTCGTCTAAGAAAGAGAGACAGCGAGATTAGTGGCCCGTTCAGGAAGTTTCAGACCCTGCTGTGTTATTTCAGTTCTCTCTTCAGCTCTGCAAGGAATTTTATTTTTCCTCAGGAGGTGTCAACACTTACCTTTCAAAAGCAAAGGGGGCGGGGGAGAGAAGAAGCAGCTTGTGAAAACAAGTGTCGTGCAGCCCAATTTCACACCCTTGCAGCAGATGAGGAGGTACGAGAGAGGAGAGCTGCTAATGAACACACCAGCTGTGTATCGAAAATTGGCCACGACTAGCCCTCTGGGCTCTCGTTTTGCCATTTGGATCCTCAACCCGGGCTCCCTGGGAGCATCAAGTGATATACCTCAGAAACAACAAGCAGCAGCAAGGCGAATAAATCTGAGATCAGACCGGTGTCGTGGTCACACCCTGACAAGGAACCAGCCAGCCCCAGGATGACATTCTGAACAGCCAGCCTGGCAAAACCCAGGTGAAATCCTGACTCCATTGAAGTCAATGGGAACGTTGCCATGGACTTTAAAGGGTCCAGGATTTCACCCACAGGGTTTACTAATGATAAACAGCAGTGGAAGAAACAAACAACCCCCCCGGAACTAGCAAGACAAGTGCTCAACATCACTGCTCAACCACCTGCTTTTACTCGATCCCTGCCACTAACCTATGTATCGTCACGTCTGTTTGGATGGTAATTTCTTTGGGGCAGGGAACAGGTTGTCTCACTACCACATAAAATCCTTGGCGTCTCTCTGTATTTAACAATAATAAACCTCCCTAACAGCAGATCTGGAGACCTAGTGAGCCCTTTTAGTAATTATATGATCCACTATAACACTTCCCATCCATAGATCTCAAAATGCTTTGCACAAAGAGACAAGGTCTTATTAACCCTATTTTACTAACAGGGAACTGAGTCACCGAGCGGGAAAGGGACTAGCATGCAGGTCTGCTGACTATTAGCCATGGCCCCTGCCCATTGGACCATGCTGCTTTTCCCTAGTCTCTTTATTTTCATTCCAGTAAGAAATGCCTTGGGACACACTGGATGTAGAGCAGCGCGATGCACGTAGTGTGGGAGAAGCTTCCAAAAGCCGTCCTTTCCTCTTGCCTCTCTGCACCAGCGGCCAGTCACAACCTTACTATTGGCACCCAAGGAGCATCAAGACCATTTGAGGCTGGCAGTGCCATACTGGCAGGGCTGGACAAGGCTGGGCACTGCTCTGATTTGCCCAAGACAGAGAAGTTGGCTCTGAAGAGAAGGGACATACCCTGCCTCCTCTGAAAGTTCCTCCTGGAGCAAAGTGTCTGTGCTCCACCCCCAACGTTGCCAACGTATTACAAACCACTTTGCAGCCTTTATTAGCAACAAGCCAGTAACAGAGGTTGGTTGCAGTTTACATCTTTCAGTCATCCAGCCATATAGGGATAAATCAACCACCTCGCTCATTGTTAAAGGAACCTTTATTCTGTAGGCAGGCAGGCTAGTATATGAGCCCTGTCAAGAAAATCAGCAGCTGGACATGTGTCATATGAGAAGATTTATGATTCCTTCAGCAGGGAATGAGTGGTTAATTACCCTGTGCCACTGCTGTTAACCTCTGCAAATATGTCTAATTATCACAGATTAATGAACAGATCTTAGGCACATCTAAAGAGGCTTTGCTGAGGGTTTTTCATATCCACATTTCATTATCTTCATAAGCACCGCTGTTCCCCATGCATGCTGTTAAATGCATTTTATTATGATTTTAGCTGTGCCCTGTGAAATACCAACACCAGGGCCTATGCAGTAATGGGAAAACTCCCATTATCGTCACCCGGTGTTAAATCAGGCCCTTGTAAAAGGCATCAGTTTCTCAGAATCCTCTAGGACACCTGACAAATCAAACCGTGCAATCAGATCTATTAGCATAGATTGCCCAATGATTTCAACAGGGATTCACATGAATACAGGGATCTGTGCTAGCAGCTCTAACTGCAGGATCAGGGCGCCAGATGCTTTTTACTCTTCACTTTATTGATAATTTACCTGAATATAAGAATTCAGCAAAATATTTGCTGAAACGTGGGGAGGGTGGGGGGCTGAGTTTGCAAAATTGCCCCAGAATTGGAAAAATGTGATGTCATTTTTAATAGTTTTTTTTTCACTCTCTGGATATTTGTGAAGCTTTAAAAGCCACTTTTAGTTGAAAATTCATACCTGTAAAATGAAGGGAAAAAGATGGCAGAGGAGGCTTTTTCAGGTCTGATGACCTGATTTGCATATTCAAATATTGCTCACATACAAATCTGAATTTTTGTATGTGTGAAAACAGCTGAAAATTTCACATTAAAAAAAAACTTGCAACAGCAAAACTGTGGAAACAGGTTTAAACTTCAATCCTGCAAACACACGTGAATGGGCAGTCTAGAGAATTCAGCAGGACTATTCACATCAGTGTGGCCAGCTCTTGGAATTTTATCATCAGTCTCACTCTATTTGATGCTTTTCTTAGATCCTTGGCTCCTGGAGGCCAGTGATTATATGAGAATCTCAGCTTTCATTTTTTTAATAGTACATTTCTAGTTCTCATGGTTGCAGGCTGCAGAGGAAAGCTGGAGTGCATGTTACAGGCTACAAAACCAGATAACAAAGAAAAAGAACCTCACTCATTGTTTTTTAAAAAAATCTCATGATTTTTAAGCCAATCATGGTATTTTTTAAGTCTGATTCATGATTCTGAACATTTGGTGTTGGTGACATTGCATGTGTACAATGACACATGCATACGTTTGCAGGATCAAGGTCTCAGAATGAGGACCTTTTGCAAATGTGGACCAGAAATGGCAGACATACAAGAAAGATATTAGGTGCCATTCTCCAAGCTAAAGGCATTAATAAATTATAGGACTTTGAGATCATGTCAGGAAAGCTTGCTCTTCCAGTATTAAATAATGAAACATTTTAAGCTACTCTGGCTTATTTTCAACACTTCTGAAGCTTTGGTGTGGTTGCTAATATTGTCCTTGTTACCTTCCTTTTCAACGCTCTTCGATTCGGATAGATTATCTTCATATGCAAAGTATATTCTCATGCTTAACATTTGGCTTAATTTGTATCTCTCTCTCTCTCTCTCTTTCAATATTGTTCCTGTCTAGAAAAGTTGAGTTGCTTTCGCAGGTGACAGGGATCACAAAAATCTACAGATTTGCTCGCAAATAAGGGATATTCAGATACAAATCTGTGGTTCCCTTGAAACCAAGCTCTAAACATCTCTTTGCAGCAGTGTTTTTGGTGGCCTCAGCTGTGTCTGGCTTAAGCACCTCCTATTGTTTCCCTCATGGTGTTTTTGCTGCTTAACAGCACAAAACCTCTGTGTAGTTGCTTTCACGGAGCACATGTTAAGATTCTAGACAGTATGGAGGAGATCAACAGATGCAGAGGAGGCAGAATGGGCAAATTAATGGTAAAATAATTGGAGCCACAATTTCAGACTTGATTAGTATGTTGTTCAAATCATAGCTCTATCTCAAAAAAAAAAAGCAACAGTGATTTAATAATAATGAAACTTGTAAATAATGTAACACTCATTTAAACTGTTTCTCATACAAGATCTCTTGAGAGCTAGTGAAAGGGGCGTCTTAATTTTTGGGACAGGATGGCACATGTGCTGTAAGATGCAATGTATTATTAATCACCTCCCCAATGAATTTGCCTGTTTGTCAGCTATCGCTAAGTGTTCTGAATCACTCCTCTGTGATACCTCCAAAAGTGGCACAGTCCAAAAATGACATTTACAATCAGATACTGTTTCAATAAATGGTAGGAGTCACTTCTTAGATAGGGTCCCTTCAGATCAGGATTAAGTACAGGGTTCATGTCAGGGTCGAGCAGCTTTGCTGTACCGATTCTGTGGATAAATAGGGCATTTTATTTTGGGGGGCTGTCAATGTGGCAAGCTTTTAGAAGCCTGGTGCACAGTGATCCTATACACAATTTCCCTCCCCTCTGACCTATGCAGAGTTAACGAAACACCTTCCTCTTTTATTTATGATTCTCAATAAGCCAAGAACAGTTTACTTGCTTAAAGGAAAACGTATTTAACTGATGCAGAACATTCTCTTCCATTCCAAAATCATAGTGTCACACCAAAATTGCCTTACTCTATTTACTTAAGCCAATTATTTGTTGACATCAAAGCTGTTCGGCTTTGTGAATTGGAAATCTCATACCTAGCATGCAAAATTATCATATGTGCAAATATCTGTGGGGTTATTTTTAAAGGCCAACACCTGGATTACCTGTTTGAATCAATACCTTACAGCTGCTATGAGAATGACTGTTGCTATGGGTTACTGCAAGGCACATGGCAACAATAGCCTTAAACATCACTTCCTCTACTGAGTTAGTGTGTCTCTGGAGAGATGACCTTTCCTTCTTCCTGTTTGTGTATTGTGTGTTAAAGAGAACGTATGGTGAGAGGAGAGAGAAAAATGCAACAGTACACTTAAATGCACTAGCAGGCTTCCTATGGTATCCTTGCATCAGTTCGGTCCTCGTGTTCACCTGAAATGTCACAACCACCTGAACGGAGCACTCCACATCGGGCTCCGCGAATCAGCGCCACAACACTACACCCTGGCTATGCAAAGAGGGCATAGCCCTGGGAAATGTCGAATGTGATTTTTGTTTTCCTTGCTCCGTTTGTCTGGGCTATTTATCTAACCATTCCTAGTCCCCCCATCATCATGATATCAGATGGAATTCACAGGAAAAAAATACAACCAAAAAACCTGGCCGGCAACTGTCATCAAAGACAATGAAAACCAGAATATAGGAGTCTCATTTAGACCCTTTGTTCTCCTTATTTTTTACTGCTGCAACATCCCATTGCCAGCATTTACATCCTCCAAGGTCCTTTGGGTTTTCTTCTGCCTGCCTCCTTGGCTTTATTTATTGTTACATTCAATAATTCAGAGAAATCCCATTTTAAATGCAAAGGGCAGAATTTGCCCCCAGGTTTAAAAACAAACCCCATCCCATCTGGTAAACTAATGGACAAGGAAGTAGACATGAAGCACAGATACTGAAGATACACAATTGCATATTAAAATAATCTCTGCAGACATAAATATTCTTATTACTTTTTCCTCTGGAAATAAAAGCTTGTTTCTAATGTTACTGTATTGATTTCATTGGTTAAGGGTATATCCTGAAAATCCTTTCATTGGAGCAATCCTTAATCACACACTCAAACCTGATGTCAGTGGAACTACGTAGATGAGCAAAATCTACCCATGTGAGCAAGAAACCGCAGGGTTGGGCCTTTAAGCTTTGAAAATACTTCCTATGTCTATTTGGAGTTCTTTTAGACCCCAATTCAGGAAAGCACTTACCATATGCTTAATTTTAAGCAGGTGCTTAAGTCCCATTCGGCTTAGGTGCTTTCCTGAATTGTAGCCTTATGTATATGAGTGGTGGTAATAGGTTTTGTAGGGGGGTGGTTATTATTGTGGAGGGGGATTGAACCCCTGATTGAAAGGGTTTAGGCCTTTTGCATTAAATACCTTCTTTGCTACCTCAATAATCCTTGTCTTGGATAATTTGGTTGTTGTTTTTGTATTCAGTTCAGTTAGTGTTCACTAATTGGAAGTACAGCGTGTTTTTACATATAGGCTGTATTTTTTTGATCCTTTCGTACTAAAAAATATGTAGTCATAGATAGAAACCATACACATAGATAGAAGGCCATACACATGGTGCCAAAATCAACAGAATTGCACCAGGAACTAATTTGGCTCGTGGTTTCTATTGATTGTATGCAGTAAATGTATTGTGTTCCAATGCGATGCCAGTTGCATCAGCGATACAGATATATTTTTAAAGGAGCTTTGTATAGCCCCTTGTTATTTTTCTTTTCTCCTATCCCTATTCGCATTACACAATCTCACACTTGACCAATTCTCGCTCGCCATCACCTGCCATGTAATTGTTATGGTTTGTTTATAGATAATTGAGAAAGAAATGTAAACTCACTGAGATGATTAAGATATACACAGCTGGTGTCAACAGAAACTGAGAAAAATGAGAGAGTATGGAGTATGTAGGAAAGAATAGCCTTGTGCTGTTTCATAATGACTCCTCTATGACCCTTATCCTCCAAATTATGCCAAAGGCAAGTGAGCTGCATTTCAAATCCATGGATCTGTGCCTTGTGGGAATTTTCATGCATTGTCATTTTCATCTCATTGCTGCCAGTGATAAAATAAATGTGTATTTTAATACCGTAGCTACAAATAAGAGTCTGTTTTGAAACGATGTGGCGCTGCCTTAAAAATGTCAACGGCTGAACAGCAGAGTGCTAAGTCATATGTTATTGCTTCTATTATTTACCTTTTATTAAAAATACATCTTGCAAATAAATACTTCAACTTAATGCCCCCCCCCGCCTCCCTCCCCCAAAAACCCAAAAAACCAAACAATCTAACCCTACCACCCCCATCCTGTACTTCTGGAAAATCTTTAAAGATCTGTCTAGAGAACTGAAGTTATAAGGATTTTTGCATCATGTAAATGTAATTTAAATTTGCTTTTTAAGTACAACAATAAAAAGTGAGGCCCTTTGTAAATATTTAATATCAGTGTTTATTAAATCCACTACATGATGTACATTTTTAGCTTTCTGGATTATTTCATTGTGGAAAAACACCAGCGGAATGATTTAAAGCCCCCTGAAGTCAAGAGGGGATGGGGGAGAATCTTTCCACTGACATCAATGAGCTTTGGATCAGGTCATCTATTTTGTCTGTGTAGCATATAGAATATTCCTTCATACAACTGAATGGTTGTGCCCTTCAAGGTCAGCAATACAACAGCCATGGCTATGGACTGAGCACACACAGACATCAATAAATGAAAAGTCATGCCCTGACGTGGATTACCCACCACTCCCAATGACATCTAAGGGAGCGGAAGGCCAGGTGCTCAGCTACTCCCAGGGTACACAAATAGTTTTTTTATAAATAGTTTGGGAGCCTGATCTTGCAGCCTATCTTTGATCAAGATTTCCATTAACTTCTCTGGAAGCATTAGGTTAAAGTAAGGGTTTGAGCTCAAATTCCACACACATTTTAAGTGACTCTTGTCAATAGATACCATACTAGACTGATATAAAGGCCTCATCCTGAACACTGAAATTAATGGCAATTTTTTTGCTGATTTCCATGAAAGCAGGAGGAAGGGTGGGATACAAGGCATAGAAACCATTTGAATCACAAATCTCAGTCTCTATGGGCTTGATCCTGCAAGGTGTTTCCCTCCTGCTATGCAGCGCTAAGATCATTCTTGCAACCAAAAAGCAGGTTGTAAGACTGTTCTGCACCTTGTAGGAGCATGCCCTGTCTGGCTGCTGACAGCAAACAGTGGAAAAAGGGACCTTGTAGGAACCATTCATAACAGGAACGTGTGTGCATGTCTATATGCATCGGTCCTGAACATTCTGAACATTCAATGGGAATGTTGCTTGTGTTTGGACGGCCTTGTACACCTATCATTGGAGTTGGCTGAAGAGCAAAACATTTTATTTCCAACCGAAAATGGCTTTCCAAAAAAAAAAGGAAAATTTTCATGTTGTCCACAATTTTCTGGTTTGTTGATGAAAAACGGAAAAGATTTCCAGGTTCTGTACAAAATTTGAGTTAAAATTTTAATTTTTCGGTTTCAGTTTTTTGTCATCTTTGTTTTACTGAGGATGGTTTCAAAAAATGGCAAAACTCCCTTTTGATTTTTCATCTTAAATTTTATTTTTTTGCAGGACATTTAGGAAAAAAAATTGAATTTTTAAAACATTTCCTATGAAAACTCATTGCTATTTTTCAACCAGCTTTACCTATAATCTCCCAATTTGAGTAGTTCTCTTCCCTTTTACTTATCTTTTCTACTGCTGCTTTGTTACTTCAGTCCTTTACAAGGAGTCTAAGGAATCAAATGCTTTTAATGTTTTAGGAGGTAAGCATACTGTGTACAGTTTGCAGTACAATCTGGAATTTCATTGATATTATGACTGAATCACCTGAGATGCTCTTAAACAACAAACTCCCATGCTTTCAGCTGTTTACATTTATTTGTACCTATACGCCAATAAAATCTTTACTACTACATCTTTTATAGATATTCAAAAGGAAATTGTCACCGAAACACACCAAAATGCCAAACACTGCAGCACAAATGCTGGTCCTATTAAATCCTAAATACCAGCCATTTGTAAAATAAACCGGTGCAAATCAAATTGTTTTATGGTTAGAAAAGCATTTAATACACGGCAAACAGTTTAAAGTTAACATTTTGCATTCAGCGTGATTAATGACACCATATTGTATTTCAATTACTACAAAATACTTCTCAGTAATAAACTATGGCAATAATATTCACATTAAGTCAATAAAAAGCATCTTCAGAGTGTGATGTATAAGAGCCATTAATATGGCATAATTTGATGGCATCATACAATGAATTATCAACGTTGTTACAAGAACTGGGGCGCTCTGGCTTTTGAGCAGTATTTACATGAACAACTTACAAGCATCATAAGTTATTGAGGTGATTCCTGTGAGCCTCAGTAGGTATCAGATTCTTTCAGTATCTTCCTGTGCAACATGGATGACAATATCTACACTATAGGTCACACAAGACCCTTTACTCCCATCTTTCTTTTTGCCCAGTAATTTTTTACCTAAGTTTTATTGGACTCACAGATGTGGCCTCAGTGATAGATATAGCTGCACAATACGCAGCTGTCCCAGAGGTAACATTTAATCTCATCTTCCTCTAACATTTTTTTCAGTGTCAGCCCAGAATAACCTAGTTGTAAAGCCAGGAGTGATCAAAAAAAAATCCTTAGTCCTATCAAATAAACATAAAGGGTTCCAAGGAAAGGTTCTATAGCTGCTGGTCTGAAAACCTATAGGATTTTATCATAGGAGCAGAAGCTCGGAAAGGGGACAGGAGGAGAGCGGGGGCAGAAGAGGGAATAGGAACAAGGAAAAAGGGAGAAGGGTAGGAGTCCGGAACAGGACAGGACAGGAGCAGGGCTGCAGATCAATGGGCAGGAGCCAGCTCCAGAGAAAGGAGCCAGGAAAGATGGGGGCCAGGCAGGAGCAGATGAAGGGAAGAGGGGCAGGATCAGGGAGTGGGAAATAGAAGCAAAAGAGGAGAGAGAGAGGCTGAGGTGAATGGGACAGAAGGATCTGTAATACTCTTCTCTAGCACTTGGATTTAAACCCAGTATTCCCAAGTCACAACAACCCTTTGCTGTGTAGTAAATAGTAGCAAAACCCACGGGCAAAGTGCCATGTCTCCATGCGCCTCTACATAGGTCTATGTAGAAAACAACAGACTTCTACTGCTACCAGGCACTCTGCTAGCTCAAGTGGTAGAGTCTGTGGATCCAAAGATTCCAGCGCTGCGGCCGATCAATGGCGGGGGTGGGTGTCAATCTGGTTCTACAGGATGCATTTTCCCCCCAAATATTAAAGGTTAAAAGTTGCCAAGTCAAGCACTCAAAAACTAGGAAATGGGGGAGGAAACCAGCATGCGCACATGTAATTAAAGACTATCATAGCGCACTTGCATGGGGGGGGCAAATTAAGATTGCAGAGGCACCATAAGGGGAAAACACTGCCAGCCTTATGTGGCTAGCCGACTTTCTTCTGGGTGAGGAAATGGCCACCTGAGGAGAAGAGGCAAGCAGTGTGGATGTTGTGCATAAACTACAGGCTCAAAAGGCAGTAAGAAGAGCAGGACGTAAAGGGGAGTCATAGCTAACATGGAAGCCACTTAAAGATACTCTGTAATGAAGCAAAAACTGGGGTCTGTGTCCTATTTTAATTCTTTATGACTGACAGGAATTTTCAGGAAAGTTTTTCATGATTATTGTCTTAAGTTAGAAATTTTGGTCTTGTCGCGCCTCTCTTTCCTGAAAGACTCTATAGTTCACCAAAGAGCTAGTTTCATGACATTGTACGAGAGAAGCTTGATCAATTGAGAAAGTGATTTTTGTTCTGATCGTTAAAAATTTTTTTGTTTGGATTTGTTCGCACCAATTTAACTCAAATGCCTGAGAGAAGACCTGCTGAGAAAATGGAATTTCCATTCTGTAAGAAATTCCATCATTTTAAAATGTATTTTCGTTCCAAATTGGGCTGAAGAATCAAAATTTAGTTTGAAACACAAATGTTCTGTCAAATTGTTCCTTTTGATAGTGGCAGAATGTTTCATTTCAATAAGGCGGAAAATTTTGCAATAGAGACAAATAGAGACGATATAATAGAGACAAATATAATATTAAAATTATATTTTAATATGTAAAACAAAAATGTGATAGTCAAAACAAAACATTTTTACCTTATTGAAATGAAACATTTTGACATTACAGAGACAAAACAAGAAAGCAAAATGATTCATTTTGACCATTTTCCCCTTGAAAACTTTATGAAATCAATACATTCCCATAAAATGTTTCAATTTCAGTGTAAATTTCTTTTGGTGGGAAGATGCATTGGGGAGAAAAGATGCCTTTGTTGAAGTAAAAGCACCTCTATCCCTTCTCCCGCCTGAGACCTCCAAGTTCTCTGAAAAAACCAATGAAGACCAGACTTGACATTGCTGATATTTCTAAGGTAAAAAAATAAGTAGCGCCTCCAACAACTTATACGCAAATCCTTCCATGCCATCCTCTCACATCACAAAGCAGCAAAATAAAACAACGGCACACACCCATTTTTTAAAATTATTTTTTCTAGTAGATCAGCTTTACTGTATCCACTGTTGGACTGCAAAAGAGGAGCTTGACAGCCTCTCAGTAAGCCATTATCGGTAGATCACCGACACAACAAACCATAAAGGGTTCTTCTGAGCCATTAAAGTCTATCAGGTCAATGCGCATTTAGGGAGTCCTTCCTCCTCCAAACAGTAGCAGGAAAAAGGATAATACTCCTTTGGAGTTCCTGTAGTCTAACCAGGGGTAGGTTGTGAAAATTATTCCATGAGGGGAGATGAAGTACTTTTTTGGTTTGGGTCCATTGGCTAGATCTGTAGGGACAGAGAATAACCTCCTTCCACAGGGGAACTCTCCCTGGTGTCAGTGGGAGATTTGCTGTAAAGATCAAGTGTAGAACGTGGCCCTTCGGTAGCAGTTACATCGTTAGGCCCAGTTCCAACTCCCAGTAAAGTCAATGGGAGTCTTATGTGGGAGCATGAATGGCCCCTTGGTGAACATAAGGCATCAGTGACTAACAAAAATGTTGCCGGGGGCCCATATGGGCCTGCGGTTTCTGTCCTTTGATTCTCTTCCTTCCCTCTTTCTTTCTACTCCCCACCCCCCAAACATTTGGTTTCTAGTCAGTCCTCTCTCTCTGTGCATCTCCCCATCCTTTCTCCTCTCTGCTGTTCTCTTCTTTGGTCTCCCTTTCGTCCCTCTTTCTTGTCTGTCTATTCTTTCCAAAGGCAGAGCTGACTTCGTGTCGCTGTAGGGCTCAAACGCTTTCTCCTGCTCTGACCTTCATTCCCACACTCTGCCCCAGCTTATCCCCCTTTCTTTTCCTTGGTTCCCGGTCTCACGCAGGGGGCAGGGCAAACCCCTAAGGACGAGGGGCAGACAAAGCAGCACTCCGGGGTTTGGAGACGTGAACTCCTTTAATCTGATTGGGACGGCCACTCGTTGCTCCTGAAAGCCACATTGCTGCCTCCCAACTCCTGGGATAAGCACATTAGCTGGGTGTGATCAGTAGATGGAGCATGCCCACGCTGGTGATTACCTTGATACCTGACACCAGCAACTGGTGGAGCTGCACCAGGCAGCCCTACTGTAGACAGGCAAAGCCCCCTCCCCGGTGCAAAGAGCAGCTTCACATGCCCACACGAGAGATCTGCACAGTGCAGACACACTGGTTTCTGCTGGAATCGGAGCAAAGCCCAAGTGTACACAAGGCCTTTGACTATGGCCAGGACTGCTATTGAAAGTGCCCTAGCACCAATACCCCATGGAGATGAAAGGGGCAACTCACGTCTCTCTTAGAGCTATTGCTTCATTCGGGCACTGTGCCACGTAGGGAAGATTTTCTTCCCAGTCCTGAGGCCTGAACACATCAATACATGCACATAAATGCTAATGTAACATTCCACAAATTAGTCATCTTCCAGGAAGGCCAGATTAACACAACAAAGCAGATCAGATTATTTGACTCCCCTGGTCTAATTCGTCAGCGCGAGCTGCTAAAAATCCACTATACTAGCAGCTCCTTCAAAGTGGTGATCATCTGACTGCCGAGATGGGGCATTTTAACCTTAAAAGTGAGAGGCAATGTGGCCTAGTGGCTAGAGCACTGGATTGGGACTCAGGCGTCTATTCTTGAGTTCTGCATTGGCCTGCTGGGTGACTTTGGCCAACTCACTTCCCTCCTCTGTGCCTCAGTTTCCCCATCTGTAATACGGAGACAATGATACTGCCCTTCATATAGCGCTTTGAGATCTATGGAAAATCTGTTATATAAGAGCTACATATTATTATTACAGGCAAATAATGTGCTGTCCTTACTACACGTGTGGTAACTATATGGACTGAAACTCGGTATGGAAAGTAGTCTGTATGTTTGATAGTAGCCAATTTTAGAAACCTGGGCATCACAACCATTCCCTATTATTAAAACAAATATGCAGAAGAATCAGACTGGGCTAGAAACCTGAATTGCCTCCTGGCAAATCAAGATAACTCATATTATACCCCTATAGAAAGCACTTTATGTTCTGAGACGTAAAAACAAAGACTTTCTGTACATCGGGGAGTCTTTCCTGATCCACTGTTTAAGTACTCCTGAACTCAGACACTCCCCAGCGAATGTATGACTGACATCTATGTTAATCACTTACAGACAAATGGAGCCAAACCTACATATATGGACAATCCTATAGTATAGTTTGTAATTTTTCAGGCTTGGGCAAGATGTTAAAAAATTCTCAAACGCTCAATATGGCTTTTTTAAGTTAGTTTGTTGTACTCAAGTCGAGGTAAAAGCGTACAATATAACCTAATCTGGCTCCCTGTTTTATCTGTCTTAGGTACTTCCAGGGTTTCATTCACTAAGCGCCAATACACTGGAATAATGTCAATGTAATTGTATTAGCTCTCTCCTCTGTTCTGAATGCTACATAATGGCTTCTTCAAGAAGGTTGTGTGTTTGCATTTTCTTTCTGTGGGCTGCTTCATTTTACATTCCTAGAAATTTTTAGTCAGCTAAAAATTGTGGAAGGGGAAAAGAAACCCTGGAATTATTCTTTTCCATGTAATAAATGACAACGGAAGTGGGTGAAAAATGAAATTTTGTTAATGACGGGTTTAAAGAGGGTGATATTAACATTTGTGTGACTCATTATAACTTAATCAACACAGACTAGAGCCCAGAGAAATAATTCCTTGATGCTTAGGAAACTGTTAGATGCACCGTTGATGAGGATTGCAGCAAGACTCTGGGTTTGATTATTGGAAATACCATGTTATATTCATGGATCTCCTTTGCGACACAGGGTACATGTCCTTGACTCACTGTTGACAGAGGAAGGGTCACTGCAGCAAAATCATCTTGCCTGGTTCCAACGATGAATGACAACACTGGCTTGCAACTGGTGAGTTGAAGGAAAATGGTTCCAAGAACGAGCGTCATTGGAGCCATACCACTGGGGCTATGAAAACACTGCCCTTGCAAACAGCTTTTCCAAAACAAAACACAAAGCCGGCACAAAATATAAAAGGCACAAAACCTGCCTGACATACACCCTATCCAATGCCAGTAATTTAAAAAAAAAAAAGACAGCAAAACCAAGCCCTACAATTAATTCCTATAATAACTTATACTAATAACAGTAGTTCCCAGATATTAATAATTCCTAGCACTTTTCAAAAGAGAGCTGCATTATTAGCTAGATTTTACAGATGGGGAAACTGAGGCACAGTGAGGTGACTTCATAGAAATGAAATGTAGGGCTGGAAGGGAACTCAAGAGGTCATCTAGTCCAGCCCCCTGCACAGAGGCAGGGCCAAGTAAATGTAGACTATGCCGGAGATCACTCAGCAGGCCAGTGGCAGAGCTGGGAATAAAACCAAGATCTCCTGGGTCCCAGTCCAGTGCGCTATCCACTAGACAACACTGCCTCTCAATTTGACTATGATTGGCTTATGGCCAGATCTTAGACTCATAGCAACTTAGGGCTAGAAGGGATCACAAGGGTCCTCTAATCTAATCCCCTGCCAAGCTGCAGACTTTGTTCTGCCTAAGCCATCCAAGGCAGATGGCTATCCAGCCTCCTTGTTATCTCTAACGTTTCTTGCCAGGTGTAACTCATTCTTTGCCATGGCTTTCCTGATTTTGTCCCTACGCACTCGTGCCCTTCCCACAGACACTTCCTTGGTGACAAGCCCCCCTTCTGTCTCCTGTATGTATCCCTTTTGGGGTTTGGATCGCTAAGGAGCTCCTTGGGCCTCCTATGGCTCTTCTTATCTTTCCTCTGCATCGGAATAGCTTGATGTTGAACTTCCTAATATTACATCTTTTAAGAACTGCCAGCTCCCTTTGACTCCTTTTCTTCCTAATTAGTCTTTCCATGGGATCTTGCCTACTATTTCTCTGAATCAGCTGAAATCCACCTCTCTGAAGCCTGTCATTGTTTTCTGTTCTCATGTCCTCCTTTCAATAGGATCTTGAATTCTATCGAACCATGATCACTTCCTCCCAAGGTCCCAACCACCTGCACGTTCGCAACTCATTCAACCCTGCTGGTCAAAACCAGCTCCAAAATGGATGACCCGCGAGTTGTTTCCTCAACTTTCTGAATCTTGCGCCTATCCTATTTAAGTCAATGGCTTATCATGAGAGGTGGATCTTAATGCAGCTGTTTTTCTCAAGAGAACGAACCTGGCTCCCTATCAGATTCTGAATCTCAACGTTCCATTTCTGGGGGCATTCGATAGCTCATCTTGTCTTACAGAGCTGAAGTGGTGAGGGGAGGGTGGTTAGGGTCACAGCCTGACACAACTCCCACTGAAATCAATGAGTCTCTTCCCATTGACTTGTACGGGAGCTAAATCAGACTCAATGGCGTTGCATTGAGTGGAAAGCAAAGTGAGTTAATATATTTCTCCTCCCAGCCAGAAAGGTTTGTTTTACAGGTTGCTTTTACCTCTAGCCCTCCTGAGTGTGATGTCATGATGTGTTGCCACGGAGAGTGAAGTGATGTCAGAGATAAAACCAACCACATGGTCACCTATTTCCAAGAAACTAGGAGAATATGTGACGTGACACATTCCTCTGTTCTCTCCTGGACTCTGTATTGTTTAGTTTGAGCTCTGATTTCAAAAATCAATATGAATCCACCACACACACCGAGATCTCTGTTTTGCTTTATAGAGCTCCAGTGGGAATGATTACACACCACCACTTCTATCCTCATCTTCTGTAAACCCTCCCTCAAGTCAGGGAGTTGCAGAACAAGAATATGGCTCCCACATATCACTTGCATTACATCTTTTTGTTTCTTCTCATCTGAAAGAACCACCATCAGGCTAAGGTATTTACCTCCTATTAAAGAGCAGGAGGGAAGCCGGTGACCTTCATTTTATAAAACGATTCCCCCTCTTGTAAAATAATCTCAGAACATTCCCTGTGGCTTTAATAGTAATAACCAATTACTCAGTGATGGCAGCAATTGCTACTGGAAGAAAGGGCAGGGATGACAAACGGCAAGCTGCCCTTCTGAGCATCACCCCAGAGGAAATGATAGCTTAGCAGAGACACTAGATGTCAGGAGCCTACCTCCTTCAAAGAGCGCAGCGGAGCCCGGGGCTCACGGCGGAGGGGGAGCAAAACAGGTGTAGTCCAATGGCTGGGGCACTGCTTAGGACTTGGTCGAGCTGGGCGTTATTCCGGGCTCTAGCAGTGACTTTGGGAAAGGCTCCGTTTCTTCTCACAGCCTTTGTCCATTTAGACTGCAAAGCCCTGAGTCCCAAAGGTATGTAGGCAGCAAACCTCAAGAATTAGACGTATGCTCTTTGTGGCTAGGCCTGTTGCTTATTCTGTGTCCTGACAGTACACAGCACCACGAGGCCCCAATCTTAGCAGACGTGTCTAGGTACTCCTGTAGTTCCACTAATGAGAATGGACTCGTCAGCCTCCTCAGCCCCGTCCCCCTCCATTTTAAGGCTTAAACAGGTGTCAAATGCTCCCCTGAGAGCGGTTTATGCTCAAGGCAGCGTTCCTGCTCTCAGACGCAGGGGTGTGCAAGATAAGGCACTGAACAGATGTGTCTGCAAAGGAGAGTGCCGGAGATTGCTCTAAAGAGAACGGAGGAGCCCTGCTGCTGCTCTGTAGCTTGAACAGGAGATGACCTCCCTCCCCTGCCACAAACCTGCCTGCCATTGAAGAACACCGTGGGCAGTTGAGCTGTGAATTGGGCTCTATAAGTAACGGGCAGAGGATAGGTGAAGACAGGGCCATCAAAGGCTAGTAGCCAAGATGGTCAGGGACCCAACCCAATGTTCCAGGTTTCCCTAAGCCTTTCACCGCCAGATGCTGGGACTGAATGACAGGAGACAGATCACTTGGTAACTGCCCTGTTCTGTATATTCCCTCTGGAGCCTCTGCACTGGCTGCTGTCAGAAGACAGGATACTCGGCTAGATGGACCCACTGGTCTGACCCTGTCTGGCTGTTCCTATGATCTTACTCTAGATACAGGACAAAATCAGAGCAAAATAAACCTTGTGAACAAATCATGGGGAGCTCCAGACAGACAGACACCTCCCCCCATTCTCCTTTTAATGCGGGACAACTGGAAATGTCCTTCCATTCCACCTGTAGTAATTAGCCACCTCAGCGTGGCCTGCTAGGTGCAAAGGACAAAATGCAGTTTGTTCCTTACATTTGGAATAGCGCGTCCTACACGCTGACATCCCAATGGGGGGCTGGCACTTACTGCGTTACCTCGCCGCACAGAGTGTTCCAGGCCTCAGCTGACGTCGCTGCAGCCAATGGTGTGACAGTGATTTACACCAGCTGAGGATGCGGCCTGTGGCACGAATAAAGAGATGTGGATTTCCCCTTTCCTCACTACACATCTCCTCGATACTGGGCCCCAGCAGTCACCCTTGCCGAGCGTGCATTTTTGGCCAGGTTGTGTATTATACTTCTTATACATCTCCTACAGACTTCCTAGTCGGAAGCCTGAAGAAAGACTCAATGAGTTAGAGGCACGCCTATTAAACCTGTGTGCACCGAGTGTGACCGGCTCTGACAGACAAGCTGGGTGCTTTCCTTTGTCGTACTCAAAAATTTCCTCATTAATTCACACATCCAGGCTGCACCATCAGAGCCATGTCTTCAGCAGCTTGTTATAAGGGACAGCTGAGGAGAAAACCCCCCCGAGGATGTGGAAACAGCTCAGTAATAGACTATGGCAGATCCCGACTGCAAGGCAGGTTTTAGATTGAACACTGCATATCCTTCATCCGGGAGATGTTTAGAAACAACCAACAGCATTGTTATAACCTCTGCTTCCTTGAGAACTCCAGCCTTGCAGCACATTGTCATGCCATGGCGAGAGCAGCACACAGCAAACATCTTTCGGTGTATATCCTATCTTGGAGCAATGCCACCACTTCACATAAGGAGGGGGCTGGCTAAACCCACGACTGGGAAATGTGTGATCCACCAGAGGCACTGTCGTTTTCTATGCCAGTCCCATGACACCGTCCCCTGAGACCTGCCGATATTCTTGGATTTTACTGCTACCTTCCCATCAGCTGTCTGTGAGTCAACTGACATGGTTATTAAATCATAGGCACGCACCATGTAAACAATTCCACCTCATCTTTGATAACTACCTCAACGGGATCTCCTGATGCATGATTTCCCACCACCTTTGCAACACGGGAACGAGGGGCAAGGAATGCTGACAGGGGACTTGATCCGGGTCCCAATGAATTCAACAGCGACAGGCGGAGATTGCAGGATCAGCCTGGCAGTGAGGAAACTACTATTTATGAACCTATTGCAGTACTGCCATATCAGAAGCCATACGTTACTTAGACTATAAGCTTTTTCAGGCAAGGACCCTCTTTTTATTATGCGCCCAGCACAATGGGCCCCAATTGCTAACTGGGGCTTCCCGTGACAAGAGAAGGCTCTGGGGCATGGATGGTTGAACCAAGCAGCTGAAACACCAGCCAATCTGAACCATTTCCTAAAACTCAAATACAATTTTTTTTGCAGGTTATTTGTATTGTTCCCATAGCAGGAGCACTAATGAAGTGCTTCAAGTCCCATTGTGCTTCGCACTGGACACCTACCATATATAACAAAGACAGCTGCGGCCTCTCCCAAGGAGAGTCAAGAACGTTCAGGTATCTTGGACAAACAGTTCTCAGCTTTGTACTTCCTGGTGTTGCGTTGGGTTGGAGGTGGTCGTATGGCAAGAAAAGCTGTTCTTGCCATATTTCTGGCCTGGCCAGAATCAGGATGTACGTGACATCACTGGAGAACGCCTGCTCTTAGCTGATTTACAGACGAATCTACAGACCCAAGGAGTTTGGGGACAGGAGGATAAGGGTCAGAAAAGTGAGTGAACCTTTTGGTGGGGAAAAATGGGTTTGTGATTGAAAGCTCAGGACGGGGGAACGTCAAGCAATTCACAGAAGCACTCTCGTGCTTCAGTTTCCCCAGTTGCAAAACAGGATAATGCCACATCCTGACCTATTGACAGGTTTAATCCCTCGTGAATCAATGATGTAAAGTGCTCTGAGATGACTGGATGGTGGATGCTGTATAAGTGCAAAGTATTACATTATTATTCTAACCCCCTTTTTTTGAATCTCCGCTGCCTGAATTCATTCCTAATACCAAAGCCACTGAACGCCTGGGCCAAAGCCCACTGAAGCCAATGAAAAGATGCTCACTGAATTCCAAGGGCACTGGAACGGACCCATATTAAACAGTTTATAATTTAACAAAATGGACCAAGTTCACAGCCAACTTACACCTCCACTGAGACAAGGTGGGGGAGGGAACATCTTTCATTGGACCAACTTCTGTTGGTGGAAGAGACAAGCTTTTGAGCCCCACAGAGCTCTTCTTCAGGTCTGGGAAAGGTACTCCGCGGGTATGTCTACACTGAAATTAGACAGCTGTGGCCAGGTGACGCAGGCTTACGGGGCTCAGGTGAAGAGGCATTTTAATTGTGGTACAGACATCCAGGCTTGGATGCCACCTGACCTCTGGGATCCTCCCACCTCGCAGGGTCCCAGATGCCAGTCTCCAGCCCGAACCTGAATGTCCACGCTGCAATTAAACAGCCTCTTTGCTGGAGCCTGCAAACTAGAGTCAGTTGGCACGGGCCAGCTGCAGGTTTTTAACTGCCATGTGGACAGGAACAGATGGTTTAGCATAAGCAGTTAATGCATATTCTAAGAGGCCATTCAAGGTGAAGCGGCCCATTAACATGCCTGCAGTCATAAGTCAATAAAATAAAAACAAATAAAGCTGGAAATCTTGTCTCTTTCCCCGACAGAAATTGGTCCAGCAAAAGATAGGACCTCACCCGCTTTGTCTCTCCAACACCCTGGGACTAATGTGGCTACAACAGTACCGCAACCTCCACAGAGGTCAGTGGGCTTAAAAATCAGCACCAAGTCTGGCCCAAATCAGCCAAATTCCGACTAAGAATTGGTTAAAATTCTGGCCCTGTCCTGCTCTCATTAAACTCACCACGTCTTTTGCTACTGACTTCCATGGGATCAGGGTCAGGTCCAACCCTTCCTTCCAAGAGGCCACTTGGTTCACATATTTTACGTAGGAGGCAATGTCACTGCCAGTAGTTTAAAAACCCAGGAGCAAACTAACTAGGAAACCAGTGTCAGCCTGGCTAAAAGTTTTAAGAGGGGGAGAAATTCCCTTTCCCATCTGCCCCACCAGAGAGGGTCTCAGACGCTTGTGAGAGTCTCCATAGTCATGTCTATATTACATACAACAACAGGCCAGCTGGTGTCAATCCACTAAAGTCAAAGCGGTTGCACCTCTACCTACATGGGCTGAGGGCATGGCCCAACATGCTTTAGCTGTATCTGTTATTTAACATACACTAGCATAGACCTAAGATGCTTGCACGGTCGGCATGGACAAGTCAAGCATCCGTTATTGTTACCAAAACAGCACAAAGCCACAGAACAGCCCACTACAGAACAGATGCAAAATGAAGACTACTGAATCCAACTGAAATGGGAAGGGGGAATCTTCGGGTGCAGGAATGCCATTCACCAAGCAGGAATTTGGCCATGATGCTCGGGTAGCGAAAGCAGCACTCCAAAGGTGGCTGAATTTCCGCTCCCACCTAGACTAATAAGAAATTAGAACCCCTAATTTTCCAGAGGTGCAGCACCTCTGCCAGAGCGAAGGACGGAGAGCGGTTTGCCGCCACCACCACATCATCTAACAGGCTTAGGCAATGCAGTGCGAAGGGCTCCTGAGTCTCTTCTACTTTATGACACGTTCTGAGGGCCCTGATACGAACGCAGCCACAGAGCCGCAGGCTGATTTTAATATGAATAACGAGAACAGCTACAATTAGAGGAAATAGAAAGCAATTATAAAGAATAGAAACACTTCAGGGCATATAATCCAACCATTAATAGATGGCAAAGTTATTGTGTAAGAGCTCAGTCCCGTGAGGAGCTGAGCACTCTTCCCTCCCATTAAAGACCGCGTGAAACAAAGAAACTCAGCACCTTACAGGATCAAGCCCATACGGTATTGTTGTTTTTAACCTTACACTGAACCATCTGTGCTTGGCCTCTGCTAGAGACACAAGGCCCAGGGCTAGAGGGACCCCAGCTCCAGGACACACCTCCTATGGGCACACTAAATTATAGTGATCAGCTTGCAAAGCCTGTTGGGATCTTTGGATGAACCGAGCTAAGATTACGGGCAAAGTGTGTTCAGTCTGAACTCTGAAGGGTTGCTCATGTGCTGCGTTGCAATTAGAACCTTAATGTTATTTTGCCATTTCATTTTCCATGGTTCGATGATTTGAAAGGGATGGAAAACCAATTATACCCATTTTAGGAATTAGGAGAAACCTGGGAAACTAACTCCTATGTCCCAGAACGGATGTGACTTGCAAACCGCTCTGGTTTCTATACATCAGGTGGCAGCCTGGAGGGGCCACAGGCAGATCACAAGGAGTGGGAAAGCATTTCCACCAGCACAGGAACAGAGTCAGTATGTTGATCCCAGTAAGGCCCAGTTCAGAGGAAATGCTGCAGGTGGAGCTTGGGCAGAAGAGGTGGAAGGGGGGACAGCTCCTGATTGCTCCAGTTTATCCTGAAGGTCACCCCAAGTTTTAAAGCGGCCAAACATCCCAGGGCACAAAGGTGACTTAAAGCCACCTTTTGACCTCCTTCCCTTGGGCAGCGCCCTCGGGACAGGACCTGCTGGAGCGAGAGAACAGAATCTCAGCCTCGGTTTTTTCACAAGTCTCCAGTTGGGATCTGATCTCTCAGCAAAGTAGAACCGGAGAGGGGGGGGGGGGTCAAAGCACCAAGATTTCAACCTCACTGTCTCTCTCCCCTTTCCTATCCCTGCCTTTGTTCAGAGCAGCTGAGCAGACTCTCTTCTCCCTGGGAGAGCAAAGGCAAAACAGCTGCGTATGCACTGGGTCAGAACATGTACATTCGATTAGGGAAATCAGGGGCTGGCAAAGATAAACTTATGCAAAGTGCAACCTGTTTGTTTTCCATCGAAAGGCTGTGCCCCTGGGTGCACACTAATCCTTTTAAAGAGGTAATATCACTCAGACAATTTAGCAAACACTGAAGTCAGGGTACAAAACCCTCAAGAAAAGAACCCCAGAGAATATGAGGCAATGATGAAATGAAAGTCTCTGTATCCACAGAACAATTCCACAAATGAAACTGATTTAAAAAAAAAAAAAAGAAGAAGAAGGGGCAACGAGAGTCACATGGAGGACGCGTGCACGCACACACATGGAGAAATATATGCAAAGCAACCAAACTCCTGGAACCGAAGCATCCCCTTTGTAGGAAAAAGCTATGCAGAGGAAAAAGCTACTTTCAAAGAGGAAAAGGCCATCTCTCATCCCATCAAATCCATGCTCATTTGCTAGGGGAAACACCCACAACCCGATTGAGTGAGGCTGGATGCGCCACACAAGGAAGAGGCAACATTTACCTAGACACTGCAAAAACACCTTGCAGTGGAGCAGACTGCCAGTAACCATAGCAACCAGCGCAGGCACGGAAGGGATCTTTCCTGCTAGAGCCCAGTGGCAGTGGATGGTATGGGGTGAAACTGGTAGAGAGGCCGTGTAAAGGAGGAAAGTGAGTGGCCAATAGGAATGCAGTCCCAAAAGCTCTTGGGAAATAACAATTCAGTCATAACCCTCAAAGTGTCCTGCCCTTAGTTAAAAATGTCTGACATTTTTCCATTAAAGCAAACAAAGCGACCCACCCCGCGGAACAGATAACGAAAGAATAGTTAGGCAAAAGCTAGATTAAACCCAGGAGCCTTGGGCTCTACCAGGGGAAGTGAGGACCCTGCATTCCAGGCGACTGCTAGCACACGTATCTCGCCGGACTTCCGCTCTGCGGGCGACTCACGGAGGAGCAAACCTCTAGTAGTAACTGGAACCCAGAGCAGAGGGGTTTTAGGGTTGTCACCTGCACTTTGAACTGCAGTCAAACAGAATGGGTAGCCAGCGAAGAACAAAGAGCACAGGTCTGGGATGTGCTCACAGCAACCGGCTGATGCTGGTCGAGGTTCCTCAAGGGCCACCCCCAAAATAAAGCACCTTCCGGCCCCTAGTCTGAAAGTGGCAAAGTCATGCCGCAAAAGGTCACAATCTGCAAGCAGGCTGTGTGGGAGATGAAGACAGTCTGCCACCATGGCTGTTCATCTGTGAAGGCAATCCTAGAAAAGGATGGCAGTTCTACCGTGTGATTCCCTACAAAGTTGTGCCTGGAGAATAATGATAACTGCACCCCTGGGAATATCCCAGATACGACCTATTCCAGATGAATTCATGTGTGCGCGCCCCATGAGGAGCCCAATCCAGCAGTCTATACTATTATTTATTAATAACAGTAACACTTAGAGGCCTCTGAGCAAGCTCGGGACTCGCTGGTGCTAGCCTTGGTACAAACACACACCATAAGAGACCGTCTCTGCTCCAAAGAGGTTACAATCTACATAGACAAGACAAAGGACAGGAGGGAAACAGAGACTTGCCCAAGGTCACACAGCAGGACAGGGCTAGGAACAGCATCCAGGTCTCCCGATTCCATATGACTGTTCCTTCCACTGGACCCCATTACTTCCTAATTTTCTTTTGATTAGGCAACATTGCCTTTGATGTTCATTTGAGATGCCCCCCCAGTAAGGACGGCAAGATTAGCCCTTCCCGGTTATAAACAAGTGAGATGACAAACACACACAATCAGAGTCATACCCCAGCCTGCAAGCTCTGTTTTTCCAGAGGAGCTATTCAATGGAAGCCCCACATTCCCGGCGGACATCAGAGAGTGCAGGGGCACATTCTGAAGCAGAATGAAGGCCTAATTAGATTCGTCTCTCATACAATCTCGCCTTCTACCAGTCGGAATGGGGACAGCATGAGTGCACAATTGTGTTTAAATAGCTACTTTGGAGAAATACCTTAAATTAAAAAGCAGAAGGTTAAAAATATGGGCCAACTAGGATTTTCCAGCCCTAGAAAACAAGATTTCTCCCTGTGCCCACTCCACCTTCTACCATCTGCCCCAAAGACAAGGTGCAGAAGGGAAGAGCGTGGATTCTATTCCAGCTCTCAGGATGGTTAATTCCTTCTTGGTCTGGTCTAGCTTGGCTGTGCAGTTCTTCAGATCAGCACACATTTTAAGAAAAGGCATTAGGAAATTTGACTCACTGAACTGCTATGGTGCAAGGGGTGGGAGTGGGGGAGGAAATATATAATCTACCAATAAAGTCCTTCTGAAAAGGAGGTGAGAGACTGAAGGGGGAAGCCATCAAAAGTTGGAGGAAATTAGAGATTTCAAGGGCTTGAAGAGAAATGCTTGGTTCTGGGAAAGGAAATTGTCTTTTATGGCTGTTTACTGTTTATTAAGATTTTGGTAAAACCTGCGGCTGTTCAGATCAGCTTTAGAGATGGGGAACACACGCACTCTGGAATCAGATAGCACTTAATCAAAACAGCAATGCCTTCCCAGGATCTAATCCCCCCACGGTGCCTTGGGCAGTCACTTATACCTGTGCAAAGAGGCTGTAAACTGCTGCCAGATCAAAATCCTCCACTCACACTGACTGATGACAGCATTTTACACTCGCTTTACACAAAAGTAAATGACTGCACCAGCGGAAAACAAAGCTCACAGTTATATGCAGAGTGCTTTTTATCTTAATGGCCCCTCCAATGGTCCCCATCCTGCCAAGAAAGTACAGACCCATGGGAAGACTCACTGACTTCAGGGAATAAGTGCTTGTGGTCCCTTTGCTGTATCGGGGCCTATACACACACAGCATCACTGAATTGCAGCCACCTGCTGGGATGGCGAATAGCAATGGGGCAGACTAGTGATGCAGACAGCTGCCCTACAAATATGGAGGAAGGGGAAATTTTGGCCAAGACACCTGGGCAAACTCTTACTTATGTGGAAAGTGTCAGATGGGATCATTTCTGGCCATGTACAGCAGACAAGAGCTCTGGTTTTAAAATCCCATCGTGAACACCTGCACAGTGTAAATGCACAGAATTCAGTTTCTTTGGAATGATGCACAGCTAAGCGAGGCTGACCAGGATTCAAAAAAGCGTCATCCCAACGTAATGATTAGATCCCTAAGAAATCCTGAACTGAAACCTAAGCTGGTAACAAAACCAATAGATTCATCTAGGAGTTTATAGTGTACTCCTCAACATCCAGGCTCTGCATCCTCACAAACCAAACCACACAGTATCCTGGCCAATCCAGAGTAACACAATACAGGTGTAAACACAAATAACTGGAACTTCATCACATCATACTGAAACGTACCCCATTGCCGCTCCGGAACTCAGCAAGGTCAGGCTCAAATGTGCACAAAAGATCATCCGAAACAAAACACCGGGGAACCTGAACAGAGCTATAGAAATAATCATTATTATTTGGGTTATAATAGCATGTGAAGGCCCAGCCACGCTCAGGGCACTGTTGAGGAGGCAGCATGGCTTACGACCGGATCCGCACAAGTCTTTAGGCACGCAACTCCCACTGAAATCGAGGGGAGATAGGCACCTAAATACCTCTAAGAATCGGTGAAAAGGGCACCGTGCAGCAATTCAGAGAACCTGGATTCAGTATCCAATGGTGCCACTGGTTTTCTGGGTGATCTTGAGCTAGGCACAGCCCCTCACCGTGCCTCAGTTTCCCCATCTGTAAAACGGGGATCATGATTCTGACCTCCTTGTAAAAGGCCTAAAGCTCTACCATGAAAAGCACTCTGTAAGAGCGGGGGATGTTTATTATGGTACCATATATATAATAAGAGGCAGTCCATTTTTGTTATAGTGGCAGAGGTTGGCGTGGGGCCGCTAGTTGCTGCCTGAGGTGCTGGAATGGGAGATAAAGAGTTCAGGAACCCGTCAAATACATTTACCTCCATCCTTACCCAAAAAAGTAGAGGCATGAAGGAAAGGCATCTCGCCCCCTTCCCCAGACTAAAAGCCACGGCTGCTTCTGGGTGCCACAGATGCAAACCCTTGGCTGTTGCACGCCCAGGTGTCCCTTCCTTCTGGTTTCCTCTTACCACTTCAGCAACACGGTTTTCCCCAACAGCGAAGTCTGTGGGATATTGAAAATGTAGAGGCAGCGTAAAACACAACGACTTTCCCGTCAAAATCCATTACACAAACCACACCCATTGCCAAAACGGTCATCTGATTCGTCAAGGACCTTGTTGTGACTCCATCTACACAACTGGACAGGAGCACAAGGGGTCATGGGATGCACCCTAGGCTACTAAGCAGCCTCCCTAGATGTTGGGTCTCCATAAGGGTATGGAAGCACTGTGGTTCAGATGCCCACAAGAGTTAGGCACCTAAACACCTTTGAGGATTTGGACCTGTGGGCCCACTAATTGCACTTGGTTTGGTGGAGGCAGGGAGGCCTAGTGCATAGCGCACTGGGATAAGACTCAGGAGACCTCATATCTTTCCTGGCTCTGCTACTAGACAGCTGGGTGACCTTAGGCAAGTCACACCCCCTTTTTGTGCCTCAGTTTCCCCCATCTTGATACTGTCTCCTTTGTAAAGCACTTTGTGATCTACTGATGAAAAGTAGCAGGTGTTAGGTGTCATTCAGTGTGATGGACAGTGTAGCTGGGTCATAGCAGGAGGAGTTACAATCTGCTAGTGCAGATTATCACCCCTGGAGCTAGCGTGGAGCGGCAAAGAAACCGTGGCTCTCTGATGACCCCTCCTTCCTTCACTGCTCCTGAATCAGCATAGTTGCACAGTGCATTTCACACAGGGGCAATTGTGTCGGCTAAATGGAATAGCACTAGCTCCTTTCCAACACTGTCAAATGATAACCCCCATCCAGCTTTAAGAGAAAGGCAGAGATTGCTTTCTGAGCCAACGTCTAGGCAGAACATCCACCATGCTGCATACAATAAAAATTACACACCTTCCTGGAAACCGTGGAGTGATACCCTTTCAATCATTTCCAGGCAGATGGCCAGCATCTTAGCACAGATCTTCACATCAAGGCTTAAGGCCAAATTCTACCTTCAGCTACAAGCACACAGCTCCTTCCGCAGCTAACGGGAGCTGTACACCGAGGGCAGAACCTGGCCTTTATTAACTATACAGCCTGACAAAAGACTGCGGGTTAGATTCTCAGCTGGCGTCCAGCAGCGCAGTGCCCTGCTTGAGAGCAGCCTTTTCCAGGCCGACGGCGGTATAGTCATTTCTGAATGTAAAGCATTCGCCAGAGAAGTTTGAAAGAAATAAAATCAAAACAAATAATGATGCCAAAGGAGAAGCCATTGACGATGGGTAGGGTAAGAAAGTGAAGCTGATCATTAGCGTGTGTCAGGAGACTCCTATAAGGTTGCCTATCAGCAGTGATAACCTGGAGCTTAGAGTAATCTATCCCCAGGTCATAAGGGCCAAACTGTGCTCTCACTTACACCAGTACTAAATCTGGAGTAACTCCATTACAGGTTTGCACTGGGGTAAGTGAACAGAAATTGCCCCATTCTGAAATTAATGGTATTGCTCCAGATTGGCATGGATGTATGAGAGAGCAGAAACTGGTCTAAATGGAGGCCTGCACTACAGAAAGGATTTTCTCTTCCTTTGAGAAATGGCAAGTGCTGAAAACACCACCCCAGGTTAGTCATTGTGAAAGGGGAAGTCCCTAGCTCTGGGGGTCCAACTGCTTGTTCTTAAAATTGCAGATGCACACCATTATTAAAAGGCCACACCGCATTCAAGGCTAGAGGTGCAGTGGGAAGTGCTTTTTTAGCCATGGAAACTCTTAAGTCAAAAGACAGAGATAGAGACTTAAATAGCCTGAACTGTGCAAATTCAATAGTCTTTGTCTTCTATGCCCTTCCACAGGCCAAGTACAGCTTCATTACAAGTTTCTTGCTCTGAAATAGTTTTCCAAAGAAGGACAAATGCTCACCAAAAGCTTTTTCTAAAACAGATTTTTCTTGGTACAGTAGCTGTGTAACAATTGCCTTGTCTTGTTTCTTGCTACATTTGACCCTCTTGGTTCTGGGTTTTCTTTTCTTGTCCTTTCATATGGCTCTTTACCTGACGTGTCAACGCACGTGCTCAGAAAATCTTTCACGATTCTGGGAGACTGAGGAACCCTGGAAACTAATGACTTCTATCCTCAGAACATCTTCAGTGCAGAGAGCGCCAGTGTAAAGCTTTTCTTTGCCTCTCCCTGCCACTGCTTTCATCTTCCTTCTGGGGGCATATTTTACGTGTGTGTGTGATTTATACACTATGCATGTGTATGAGAGTTATTTACTTTTCGTGACCATTGTATCCATAGCCTTCTGGCTAAGCCTGCCATTAAAAATGCCAAACGTGGTGGTTCTTTTCAGAGGGACACCTGAAAGCTAGTGACTGGCGAGAGAAAGGCAATGCTCTCCACATAGGCCTGTGAACGGTCATCAAACAATACCACCACCACCACTGAACTGTGCGGGCTGCATTCACATAGAGGTGGAAGGTTGAGCATCCCTTTATCAGCCCCATGAACGATTCAACTATTTTTTAAAGCAAACCTACAGCCTAGACGCATTGTGTACTTTGGACATTTGTTTTTAGGCATCGTCCTACCCCTGCCGCCGTCTCGCCTGATTATTATTTACAGAACCCAAAGTCACATCACCTCCCAAAACAAATTTCAGCTACAGAATTATTGAATTTCATGTGAAGTCAGTGTTAGAAAGCAGCATCTCCCACATTTTGGCTCCAATTGTCTCCTTCTTAAAAAAAAGAAAAAACAAAACAAAACCTCTGAAGAGGACAAAGCGCATCCAAAATTCATTAGTGCCAAACAGCTTACTTTCTACCTGAATGTTACTGGGAGTTACGCTTCAGGGGCCAGATACAACAGCTCAGTTCCAGTAAAGTCAGTAGAGCTATTCCAATTTACATCAGCTGACAATCTGGCCCAGGAACTCAGATTGGGTTGCAGAAGTAGATGTGGCTAAATGTGTTCATCTTACTCATGTAAGGACAGAAAAGTGGTGATGCAACTGCTACAAAACCAGATGGCCTGAGAGCCCGTGGCAGCATCTGTGGCAAAACTGGTTTATGTTGATAACCATTCCAACTCCCACTGTCCACGGTCCCTCACAAAACAGCACTGGAGGAAGTGCTGCACACTCACTGACTGCTGGACAGGGCCCTGGCTGGGCATTTGATGGAACCCATGGGCCCTTTGAGGGAGAGAGAAAAAAAAGAGAACATACTTCTTCTATTACTGGAAAAAACCATCAACTTTAAATTAGCACACTCACACTTCTGCAATCATTCCAAAAGGGGAAATGCAGCTCTACCCATCTCCAAGAGCAATTTGGAGAAGCTGCCAGCTTCACTAACTATTTAAGGTCAAACAGCTCATTAGCCATCCCAAACTAGTACGGGGGAGGGGGGGGGCAGCTGACAGCTAAGCCTGGTTAAATGCTCTGATGAATCCTTCTTGACTTAAGGAATACATGTACATTTAAGGAGGTGTTCCAGCATTATTAACATCTCACTTCCCGGAGGCTGCAGAAATTCTTGTCTGGGCTAGACACACACAGACACGGTGCATGTTTCCAAAACTCCCTGCCAGCTCCTCGCTGCACAGTCCAACCGATTTCACAGCCCTACTGTAACGCCACTTCGCCTCCCCCCCCCTCGCTTCCTTCCAATGTGCACATCAGCCCTGATGCGCTCGCTCAAACCGCTGTGGCCGGGGAATCCGATTTGTCGACGAGCCCAAGGGGGAGAAGCAAAGCGGAGGGGGCCGGCGCGGCGGGGCGGCCGCAGCGGAGTCAGCCAGCTGTTGAGCAGAGCTCGGGGGGGGGGGGCTAAGGAGTCTGCAGAAGAGAGTTAACCAGAGCCTTGATCTAACCGGCTGCTTTTCTTCCCCGATTCGATTTCACTTCACTTCACTTCCACCCTCTGCCCCCCCTTCTCCCACCAAACCGGATTCTTTCTGGCCAGTGGCGCAGGGCAGCGACCCGCGGCTCCTCCTGGGGAGGACCAAGGCTACAGACCAGACCCCACGACCCGCCCCCCGCTTGCTGCGGGAGAGGAGCGGTGCCCCCCCGCCACGGGGCGCCCCGCAGCCCGCGGTTGCGTTTTGCTGCTTAAACCGGTGGCCCGCGGCTTCAGCCCGTCGCCCGCGGCCGTGCGGGGCTGCCGTGAAGACGCGCCGCAGAGGGCCCGGCCACCCCCCTCTCCGGGCCGCCCGCGGGGCTCCCTGCAAGCTCCGCGCCCGGCTCCGCTCCCCGCCCCGCGCGCGCAGCCGGCCTGCGAGCGGCGCCTTATATAGCGCTCTAAAAATAGCTCGCCGGCCGCGCCTTGTAGGGCAGCGGGGCGATCAAAGCGCAGCCAATCCGCGGGGCCCGTCCGTGCCGGGCTCCGCCCCCGGCCCCTGCCCCGCGGCCCTCATTGGGCGGCAGTGACTTCATGGGCTCCCCCCCCTCTTCGCCTTACATGGTCACGCGCGGTCTTAATGGACAGCTTCCTTGGAGCGCTGACGGCTGCGCGCAGGAAGGCCGGGAGGGGAGGGGGGCGCGGGGACGGGGGTCTGAGCTTGCAGGGTTGGGGGGGGAGGGAGCGATGGGGGGGGAAGCAAAAAGCGATCGCGAGAGAAAAAAAATGCAACCTCCCAAAATTAAAGAGCCAAGATTGCCCAGAGCAGCGAGCAGCAATGCAGGAATAGATGGCAGTGGCGTGTCAGCGAGTTTGCATTGCCCCTGCTCGCTCCAAGAACTGAAGTGATTAGAGCCCTGGAAAGGAATTGCATTTACTACAAGTGGAGCCCCCCCCCCCTCCTTTTGCTGGCTGCTGTTTGCACGGTACATATTGGGTGCATCTAGCCATTCTCACTGGTTTTTTTTCCTCCCCTCGCTTTCCTGCATTGATTTTTTTTTTAACAGTGTGACCAAAACAAAAAAGGGACATTGGATCTATTGTTGTTGTTTTTATGATCAAAAACAAACCCCCACAACAAACAAACACAAAACAAAAGGGTTTTGCTCAGCATCAGCATGGATGTGTTGGCTAGCTATAGTATATTCCAGGAACTACAGCTTGTCCACGACACCGGCTACTTCTCAGCTTTGCCATCCTTGGAGGAAAACTGGCAGCAGGTGAACCATTTAAATTACTCCTGTAAATCTTTTAAGTGCAGACAGTCGATGCATTGGGGCTGCATTTCTGATTTCATTTTATTTTTTCTTTACTACTTAATGTGGAGGGGTTTTTTGTGCGCCGGGCTAACACCATGATATTTTTTTTTTTTTTGCAATTAGAAACCGAGCAGTCCATTCAAAGCTGTCTGCATTCAATCATATAAACACACCAGGCAGCAGCTGAGATCCGGTGGAATTCTTTGGGTTTTGTTTTTACTCATTGTTTGGGAAGCTTAGTGATATATATATAAAATATATATTTTGTTCTTTTAAACAAGGGAGATCACTTTCAGTGAGTGCTGACAACTGTCAGCCATAGATCATTCTTCTTTTCAGATAATTAGTGTGTGTCAGTAAAAATCCTGTCTTAATTTACAGATTTTATTGGGAGTAGCAGTTGGGAACAGAATCAGTAGCAAAACACAGTAGGCAAAATTTGGAATAAGAAAGATGATTTATTGTTAATTGTTCTGGGCAGATGTAACTTCTTTTTGTATCTTAAACTGGCTTAAGACAATGCCACTTCAGGTTGGTTTCAACCACCAGGGGGGCATTGAGACACCATAGGGTTAATATGCAGAAGGAACTGGAGTACTTCTAAAAGTGGAAATCTGGTATTATGGACGTATTAAAAATTATTGGTGACATGACTAAATAATATCCTGGGGGAGAGTAATTTCTAGAGAAATGGGGGAGTTGTGTAAAAGTCATGGCCAGCCCAAATGCAAAACTGAGCATAAATAACTATCAGCTGGGATACTGAAGAAAAAACATAGGACTCCTCATTGTGGCAAGATAGCAGCTAAACCAATGCTGCTTGATGGGGATTACAGGTTAGCAGGTCCCATCAGATTGCCAACATTCTGGAGACTTGTGTCTTATAGACAAGTCTATAAGAATAGTCAGGTGTGGGTAGAATGGCATGTGGTGCAAATGTAACTTGCATACCCCATCACAGTAGCAGGTTAAGGCTAAGGAGAGCTGGATTTCATTTTGCAGTGATCCAGTGCAATATTTGCCAGCACAAAGCGAGTGGGCATAAGTGGGCTTTAGGGTTTTTTGGTTTTGTTTCTGGGTGGATGATAGGACCCGAGGACAATCATCTTACTGTGATATTGTTACCTACTTGGGTTGTGGTGGGATACTTGGAGACTTACATAGTAAAATTATTTTGGCTTCAGCTTTCTTTTATGGAAGGATTAATGACAGCCACAGGGCAAACATTTTCAGATTTCACTTGTCCCTGGACAGTCCAACTTTGCTTAATTCTCCAACACTTTCTGTTATTCATATTCAGTCTGCACCTCCGTGACAGTCATATCTGGTTTCATTTATACTTTTAACATGTTAATTAAACTGAAACAGTTAATACGATTTCATTTTGGAATCCCCATTTAATTCTGCATTGCCCTTGCTGTTGAATCAGTTGCATATTAATAACAGTCTAGACGGTTCAATGTGAGATAATCTGTTGACACAGCCAGCATGCCTACGGCAGATAGTATATGTGCTACTTTGTCTACTGCTCGCTGTCTTCACACCAAGAAGGGAAGCAATTCACTTTCTGCAGTTCAATGTATCAAAGCAACCCTACCCTAACATCCACATTTTAAAGGAACACTAAAACTTTACAAATATAGCCCATTTTTAGAAAAGGAGCTAAAAGCAGTTTTATGTGCTGCATCTTCCCCTCAGTCCCCTGGCCAATTCTTGTTGTTTTACAGTACGTTCTATTTTTATAATGTTTTTCCTCCCCCGTTGCTGTGTGAAGTCTCATTGCAAACAACTGGGGGAAGCTGGCTGACTCAGGGAACAGGGAAACTGACTGACTTGTGCACAAGTAAACCCACTGAAAAAGAGAAGTTTTTTTTCCCCTCCTAATCTCTTTCAGTTGTTGTAATCTTAGTGGTGTTATAACAGGGGTGTGTGTGTTCCATTTGTGTCCCTTTAAAAGTGAGCATCCGGAGACCAGGCTTTTGGGAGACAGCTAGCTAGGAAAGCCTGTCTTTGCCTCTGCCCTTCTCAGGCAGTAATGCATTCCATGGAGCCGGCCCCCCCCACTGTAAAGTAGCAGCCTTAATTTCCAGTGAAAGCATTTGAACTGATCATTTGAACGCCTCTTCAAAAGAGAACCCAATGCCATATAAATACTACAGCAATGATCCAGAATACTACCTCTTCCACCAGCAATGCAGCCGCGCTTACTCGCCTGTCTTTGAAAAGGGTGACTGGGCGCTTGTGAGGGTGACAAGGAAGCTTCTTTATTGCCTTGTCAGCAGAAGCTGTTTCTCATTTAACATACTTATAAGCACTTGTGGGGGCGAGTTTAGGGAGGGCCGGGTTAAAGCCTGCTGTGAGTGAGCGCTCCTTCTCTACCATTAAGACACATCTGTGCTGTTGAAAGTTTTACCCTAAAGCTATGTGAAAGTGTCGATACAACTTTCTTCCTTTTTGTCCCTAGTTTGGCCTACTGTTTTGTGGCTGCTTGGTGAAGTGAATAGTAGGGACAGTTGCAACTGCTAGCGTTTCCGATTACGAAATGTGCAGCACTAATTGCAGTGACAGCGCAGAGCAGTTGCTAAACACTTGCATGCACTCCACTGATCTCTCCCCCCCACCTCTTTCCCCTCCCTCCCACAGAAGTGAGAGGAAGTTTAGTATTTGTGCTTCTCTTAATTAGTGTTGGAAGTGCAAACAGGACAGTCATTAGCCAGCCCAACTTGTAAGTGCAAAGTGAACAGATTTTTTGGAAGGAGAAGATTAAAAATGTATCCATATGTGTGGATTTCAAAGAGGGTGTGAGTGTGGGGGGGGGGAAACAGAGCTTAAATTGTGAAGATGGGAAGGCTTGTGTGTTTGAAATTTGGGGTGGACTCTGAAGGGAGTGTATGTGTAGGTTATTTTAATGTACACTTTTTTTTTGGGGGGGGGAGTAATTTTTTGTTGACAAGAATTAGGCACCAATGCTGCAACTCCTTAAGGCCTGATTTTTGTCAGGCAAAACTCCCGAGATCAATGGAAATTTTGCCTGCGTGAGGAATGCAGGATCTAGCCCACAAATCACCAAGATATTGCTATCTCAACAGATATAGGCATGATTCTCCCCCACTCCCTTCCCCCTCTCCACCAAGTGTTGCTCAACCAAAACACCAATGGAAATCAGTAGATGTGGGAGGTGCTCAGGATGTTTAAAGATCAGGCCTGTGGCATATTTCAGCTGCCTGGCATCTCAGACAGATTCTCTAAGTGGCCCTTTAGCGTGTCGCTGTGGCTCTAATTTGAACCATCTTCATTGGTATCCATTTTTATGAGCTGATGGAAGGGGACGTCTGAGCTGGCATAAATCCTCTCTGTCCTATACTGTAAAGAACACCGGTTTCACATGCACTGTGATTGTGAGGAATTCATCACATGTGACACTCTTGAAATATTAAACGAGACCTTGAGAAGATGTGAAAAGCGGATGTCAAACTACAGAAGGTCAAGAGGTGCCTTGATCCACAGCAAGTTACCCCAGGGTGGAGGGAAGGGGGTTGGATGCATCTGTCGGATCCTGTGAAAACAGAGGACTAGGTGAGCGCAGATGTGCCCCTTCACTGGGGGGGAGGCATCCCCCACCACATGACAACCACCACTTCCTTCCTTGGACCTTAGGGACGACTCCTCCAGGCACAGCATCCAGCAGTGGGGAAAGGGCCAGGTTCAGGGGACGGCCTGGGGCTGCATTCCTTTTTCTACATGGCCTTTCCTCTTCTTAAAGGAGGGTCCCAAGGGACAGCCTGTGGCATGGAAGACTTTGGCACTAAGATGGATCACTGCTGTCAGAGCAGGGGAGCCTGGAGGATGGGCCAAGGCGCAGGGTCTCCATGTCTCATGCTTCCAGGAGACCTCTGAAATTAGCAGAGTTCGGGTGTCAAGCCGTTCCCATTCTCCCAGGTCTTGTCATAGGCGGGCTCATGGTTCCTATGGGCCAGGAGGACTGGAAACAGGGTCTCTTCTTTTGATAAAAAGACGTGATTCCAAACAAAGGGCCTGATTATTACACTCTGAATTCCTTCTCTCTGCGATGATTCATTAGTTCTTAGATGAACTAAGCTTTGGTTCCTCTTACATTAGAATGGGGGGGAAAAAGGATGAGACAGAGGACTGGGAATCAAGAGATCGGGGGAGGTTGGCTCTGCTATAAACATGCTTCCTCTGCCTCCCCCGTCCTTGAACAAATCTTTGTGCCTGCATTTTCCTCTGTTAAATGAGTGATGACAATAATATTTAATAATACCCACTGGGGGACTATGAGGCTAAATATTTTCATGCCAGTCAAGTGCTTTGAGATCCTTGTGCTGCGTAAGTGCAGCATGTTATCATCATGTGACTAAAATCTCACAGAACTCTGTTAGTTGTTAATTCTGATCTATATTTGGCAGCTGGGGTCAGCTGTAGGCCTGCAGGAAAAATTTCCACTGCTACTGGAAAGGAATGAATTACATTGCAGAACATTCCTTCTTCCCCCGTCCTCGTTCTACTTTAATGGCATACTTGGCCACGACATAAACTAAGCCATCTCTTCTAATATTGCTATTTCATCTTGGTTCCAGTCATAGTGAAACACATTTCTAAGTGCTTATAGTACATCAGGCCTCCTGAGGATAACTTGCAGAAATGGTTGACTTCCAAGAACAGCCACATGTGTGATGCAATGTATTTGGACTGTGAGCCACGTTCCGCACCTGTATATAGGCTCGCTGCCTGCTAAATGAACTGAAAGCAGGCTCCTGTCACAAAAACAAAACTAAAACAAAACCCCCAGCAAACTGGGGCTGCTGTTCATAACATTTTTCTGGGTCCCTTACTCACAGAAAACCTTGTTTTATATTAGCACTTAGCATTGCTAGATAAATGTGTAGACACAAAGGAGACCTGCAAACCCCATTATATGTGTAAAGTAGCTGATTTAAGGTGCGACTTGTGTGTGATCTTCATAGTGGGTAAATGTATTTCTTTAAATAGTGTAGATACAATACTAAATTAGAAAATATCCTCCATTATTTAGTATAGGTAAAAAGATACAATTATCAAATGATTTTTTTTTATAGTGGAAGCTCATGGTCATTAAAGCAATCAAACATTTGTGCCTTTTAAAAAAAATTAATATGGAGTCTATATATGTGTTACCTACTGTAACGTGAGATTGTGTGTGTAATATACTCACACATCAGTGTACACATATGCACATGCCCCTCTCTCGGTCACTCTCAATACATACAAGCACACATACTCTATAGCGATATCATTTTGAAATGGCAAGAGATTTTTAGTTCTATGCAGTTATAGCTTCACATTTCAGCTTTTAACGGTGGAGGAGAATTGTCTTTAATATTTTTCTGTATATTGTTGAATCCTTTGAGGCCTTGCTACATGGTTCTTTGTTGAAGGGAACCTTATTTTCTATTAGCACATCTTTCATAGGGGCATAGGGAGAAAGCAGCTTCCATTTAAATCTGTAACTTTATAAAGCTAGTTTTAATTCAGTCTTTGTTAGGGAGCAGAAGGCAACTTGTACATTTTCCAACGGTAGGACAGCACTGGGTTCAGTCAATTAAGTGACAGAGCAGAAGATGTTGATTTTGTTTCGGATCAAGCCTTTCTCCTTGGATACTTGACCTGCACCCACAAAGGGTGAGAGTCAAGGCCCAAGGGAGTCAATAGGCATTTTTCCACTGACTGCACTGGGCACTGGATCAGGACCATAAAATTAAACCAAGTAGGAGATAATGGTGTTTTGTAGGAATGGCGATGCACTCTCTCGCTTTTCCCTCCTCCATACTTTCAGGTACCTTATGACTATCATCCTCTGCTACAATGTCTTCTGTTAACCTGCACTACTTCCGTCCTTTATAATAGGCATGGGCACGCTCAGCCCAGGAACTAAGAGTGTCGTGTCTGTGATTTCCACCCCCTGCCTTCAAACTTCAAGTGACCCTGGAAAGTGTCTGTTTCCCAAGCCTCCGGTCACCATAAACTTGCATTTGCTAATGGTAACTGCCGCCATCATGGTTAGAATGAGTGTGTATCTGGAGCCAGGACAAAGGAATTCAATTGGCCCAGTAACAAATCTCTGCTGAGGAAAGAACTCCTCTTCCACCTGACCTCCCCAGATTTTGACTTAGTTGGAGAATGTATGTGTTTATCCCATGTGTTTTGTAAAAGGTGCACTATGACCTTGACCCTTCAGTCTTGAAGCTAACTGGACTTTTGCCATAGACTTAAATTTTCATTTATTATTTGTAC
The DNA here is from genome assembly GCA_007922155.1 of Mesoclemmys tuberculata. NCBI lineage: Eukaryota > Metazoa > Chordata > Testudines > Chelidae > Mesoclemmys > Mesoclemmys tuberculata. Next base: position 5,130,486 of record ML675620.1, on the reverse strand, counting down.
GCGGATAGTGCTTACAGGCCCCCATTGAGGTAAGGGCTCGATTGGAAATACCAGTAAAGTGCCTAGGACAATGAAATGTTCAAAAATCAGGAGGTTTTATTGAAAAAAAAAAAGTGTTTGGTGTTCTTTGACTTCATTTTTAAGCCATTGTGACTGTAGAGAAAACATGGAAAACATGAGCCCCAAAGGCTAGAAAGCTTTTGTTTTAAATGCAAGCCGAGTTTCTCAGAGAATTATATGATTCCATGAGCTGCAGCTTTATGTAAAACACCCCATATTCTGAGACCCCGAGTCGCCAGAGGTGGCAGCACTGTTCTACGTGCACAGGGTAAGAGATGGGTCATAAGCTCTTTGGGCCATGACTACCACCTACAGAAGAGGATGTAGATGGCTGGCCATTATATGCCCAACACGAGCTTGTAAGGATGGATGGTCCAATGGTTAGAGTGTGCGCCTGGACTGTGTGAGGCCTGCGTTCAGTTTCTATACATGGGCTGTGTGTGTGACCTTGGGCAAATCACTTACTCTCTGTGCCTCAGTTCCCCATCTGTACAATGGGGATAATAGCACTGCCCTACCTCCCCGGGGGTGTTGTGAAGATAAATACATTAAAGACTGGGAGGTGTTCAAAGACTGCAGTGATGCAGACAAAATGCGGACTCAAGATAGCTAGCTCCTTCAGAGAATTATTCCTGGTGTTTATTTTCACACATTTGCTGGACTGCAGTCTGCTGAAACTGTGGGACAGCTCCCCGTATCTAATAGCTCTCAACAGTCCTCAGACTTGCCTCTGCTTAAAAAAAGTGGTCGTACATGTAAACTCAGTCGCCCACCTCCAGTACTCCACCTTCCAGAATTTATGGCATTAGTCCCTGACATCTTAGTGCAAACAAGCAGGTAGAACGAATGTGAGCTAAATTTTGCTGAGAGGGAGAGGTGTAATGGGAAGCGGTAAGTAGGGAACTTATGTCAGGCCCAGGAAGAAAAAAAAACCCCAATCTTTTAATTTTTCAGAGTGCTGTAGCATTTAAAGTTTTTGATTTGGACAGAAGCTCACCTTTCCTCTTCTCTGTAAACGTGAGGTACCCCCTCTAATTTAGAACCTTCCGACACCTCAACGCTCTTGTATGCAATTGTCTGTGCACTGCATATATTAGAGAGACCCATAAGTGCACATATGACATTCTCTAAAACATGGAAAAAGATAAAGGATCTAATTTTCAAAAGCGCTTAATTTATTGAGGCTCCTAAATCTCATTGAGGGTCAATGGTACTTAAGCACCTAATTGCCAAAGTCACTTTTAAAAATAGGGCTTAGTGGATTTTTCAAGTATTTACCAAAGTCATAGATTCCAAGGCCAGAAGGGACCCTTATGATCATCTAACCTGCTGTCCTGTATAACACAGGCCACAGAACTTCCCCCAAATAATTCCTGTTTGAACTAGAGCTTATCGCCTAGAAAAACATCTACTCCTGATATAGAATTTCCATGCCTTGAAGAGTTTAAAGTTCGAATCCTGCATCTGAATAGCCAGGGCTCTGGGCGGGTATGGATCCAATTGCAGAACTGGGGCCTAAAAAGTCATATAAATAGGGTATACAGGGTAACAGTTCCAACACAAAAAGGAATTGAAGAGCAGTGATAGAGCATCAGAAGGCATTGTGGACAAAGTGGGTTTTCAGGCGGGATGTGAAAGAAAAGGACATTGGCACACAGAAGATTGTTCCAAGATGTTCCAGTAAGTATCCGGATTATAAATTCTTCCCTGATGTACAAGTATCTCAAGGTCAGCTCAAAAGTGCAAAGCCATCGAGTCTGTTTGGCCGTTAATTTAGACTTTGCAAATAACTATAGCTCTTACGAAGCCTACTATCAATAGAAATATTTCCACGGGAAGCAGCATTTAAAACAAAGAGCCTAACCCAGCCGCTGTTTTTTTGCAGCACCAGTGCTGCAGTGTTCCAGCAGTGTTAACAGAAAGTGAAAGTGACTAGTAACAAAAGTGAAAGTGCCTTTGTTCGTTTTGATTGCCCTGCTGGGAAAAATGCACTGAGCATTACAAGTAAATTAGATTTCAAAAACGTTTTTGCTTCTAATAAGCTAATGCACTGTTGTTAGTCCTTCGGTTTTAATAACGTGACATTGAAATGGACTTTGTCTCTTTCCAAGTGCAAACAATCGCCTGGAGCCTTGCTCTTTTGGGCTCCCAGTTCCTTCTAGCGTCTATAGTTCACGGACCGGTTCTGACCCCCCCAGGCTAGAGAGTGAGAAAACAACTCCCTGTCAGATTTTCTTCTGCTGGTGGAAATGGAGAGGGAGGCTTTTAATTGTCTCGCTCGACTCTCTTCAGTTTTGGTACCCGCTATTGACAATAGGTAGTTTCTTCTGGTCCCTAATTTAGAAGTCTGCTGTCCCTAAATGGTGGGAGGTTGCTTAGCTTTCCTTAATGCTGGTTCTCTTTCAAATGTATAGGGGGAGATGAAAAGATCCCGATTTTTGTTCTTCTCCTGCAATTAATTACACATTGGTTTAATCAACGCACTGTCTAAAGCATAGATGGCTCTTCAATGCTTATTTCAGCCAATTAACTGGTTGAAAGGTTTTCTTAATCCAGCATTTTTCCTTCCATCAGGTTGGAAAATGTACACTGCTCTGAAAAACCATTCCACTCAACTGCAGCTCCTAAGAGATGCCCTGTGAGTAAGGAAGTGTGGAAAAGGGTGGTTGGGGGAAAAAGACAGAGCCAGTGCTTCACATGGAAAACATCAAACCTGAAACTTTTTTGTCTCTGACATGTCACCAGTAGACAGGCTGCAAAAACTCTTTAATGGAGTTGCTGTGTAGTGCCTGTTAGGAGAAACCTTTTGCATTGTTGCATGGATTGGATGGGCAGAAAGCAGGAGTGTTAATGGATTTTATTCTCTTTTTGTGAATTTGAAAATAAATAATTGGGGATGCAAAGTGCAATGGTCTGAGTGAAAGAGGTGGCTTCAGGAGCTATAAAACTGAGCAAAACTGTCCCTGTCTAGGACCTAGAAGAGATTAATACCAGTTTAGCTAACTCTCTAACCCTCTACTCCTACCAGAAACATACCCCTCACTCTAATACTGTATTCAGCTGTTCAAAAAACCATATGTCAGGACCCCAGAAGATCACAAGAATAAAACTGGGAGGGTCTTCTGATTTTCGAGCCCTTTGTGTGTGTCTGGATCATGTTTGCAGGCTTTTCTGCACAACCATGAAACCTAGACATGGATTCATTTTAGCAGCATGAAAGCAGAGATTCTCACATACCCGCCTACTGCTAGGAGTTGGCGCTTTAATATCCAATAGTGTGAGATTGGCAATAAAATTGCAAGCGTTGGCAATACTGCAGGCCTGATCAGAATGAGAGGAACGAGGCAGCAACGCAGCTTAGAGGTGGTGGTCTGTGTCTCAGTGGGAGAGGTAGAGGGGTTAGCGTGACAATGATGTATGTGCCTACTGAAATAGCTTCTAAAAGCCCTTTTAATGGCTTCGGTGGCTGGGAACTTTGGAATAAGTGGATGTTATAGTACTGTACAAACTAAATCGAAAGAGGGATCTGCCTATTTTCCTGTGAAAAATAGAGAAACAGGAAAATCCTATAGACTAGGAAGTGATAAGATTTCTATAGGCTCTCTGTAAACCATCCTGCCAAATGTAAGGGTCATTCCTTCTTTAGAACTTTTTTTTTTTAAAGGTGCTAATTCGGTAGGCTTTTAGAGTAACATCTATAGAACCCTACAGGTTTCACCTCGGTGTGGTACTATGGGGTCTTTCCATACAGAATCAGTCTCTTAGGCGCTGTTCCTGCACCGTTCACGTTAATAAGCACTTTGCCGTTGACCTCAATGAACGTAGGATTAAATCAAACCCTTGGTCCCACCTTAGTAAGACACTTAAGCATGTACTTGAAGTTAAGCAAATGTTTAAGTCTCACTGACTTAAATGGGGAGTTAAGCATGTGCTTAAGGGCTTTCCTGACTAGAGATGTTTCCCTGAATTGAAGCCCTAGTAATTATGGTACTTGGAGGTTAAAGGATTCTGTCCACATAGCATAGCTTCTTCACTAGCCTCTAATTGCCTTCAGTTCAGTTTGGGCTATTCTACAGCAATGCTCTTGAGTCCTCTCTTGGCTGGGATAACTTATTCTCTGTGTTCAGTCAGCCCTGATGGTGGTTTCAAAGAGTGATTCCTAAATTGATCTTTCTTGAATGATGGCACATAAGTTTTAGGGTACTCTGATTAAAGAGTCTTTGTTAGATGTGCCTGCTTGCAGCAGGTTTTGCTATTTTCTTTTGATTTTTATATATGAAATAAGCCACCACTGTTTTGAGCAAGAGCAAAGAATCAAAATGTCAAGTTAAATCCCGATGTGATGGATTCACCCCTTCCAAATATATAGTCTTTGGGTACTGAAGGAAAGGCAATGGGTGCATGTTGCTCTACATAAAGTGGTATTTGAACTATTCTTTTCTAGTTCTGGCAAATGAACTGTGTTACAAATGCTTTTTTCTTTTTAAAGAAAAGAATTTTGGGGGAGGATGATGGGAAGATGGCCTGAGATCTTCACCTTGAAACACCTAAATGGTCCATGATTTTCAGAAAGTGCGGAGCCACCCACTTCCTGAAAGCTAGGTCCATCTTTAACTTGTCTCCAGTGGGGCACCCACAGAAATCACTACTGACTTTGGAAAACCACACTCAGAACATTTAGGAGCTCACTGATCGTGGAAAGCCCCTTGCAGCATTAGACACAGAAACCACTGGTAACTTCATTGCAAAATGTTGCTGCCTGAGTTTCTCATCCAGTGACCTCAACCTTGACTTGCAGGAATCCTCAACTCAAATTCTATCGACCTTTTCAGCTCCTCTGTATTTTCCCCTAATCCATCTCGAGTGTAAATCTTGCTAGTTATACAGGTGGGACCATTAAACTGAATCCATATTGGTCTTTAACTTTGGCTTTCGAATACAGTGGCCCAAAGTGCAGGCTGAATGCCACGAAGCTAAATTATCCACTGTTACTTAACCTCCCTATTGTAATCTTTTCTATTGCAAATTTTTCTATGGTGTGGTTTAATAGGAGAGTGCATCTTGTAGTAAAACTCCATTTTTGCTATTCTTAAAAGGTACATGCTTAGTATTGCGACCATATCCTTCTCTAATGTCCACTGTGACCATTCGGACATTTCATTTTAGTGGCTTGAACTCTGCTTTCAAGAGTGAACAGCAGTAGCATGTGGTCATTTGAAGATGCTCAGCTTTGGGATGCTCTCTCATTGACTCTCCATCTTCACCTGGTGATCTCCCCACCAATCACACACTTTTGTTTGTTCAGGTTTTTGCCTCTAGGTAATTGTTTCCATTTATTCCACATTTTAGGCCAGAAGAGATTTTAATAGAGGGTGGCACATTTTCATCTCTTTTTGGCTTCGGTATATTTGAGGAGAACGTAGTCTCATGCAGTCAAGAGACCTTGGTCAGTCATGCATCGTTCCTCCCTCACTCCCCATGTAAATGAGAATAGTAACACCTGCCCGGCCTAGGGGTTTTGTCCATATGATTCAGTCACTTCCTCATTTAAGGGCTTGTCTACTTGGAGCAACAATGTACATTAGAGAGGTGACTTCTAACATGCACCAGTGTGCCAGGAGCGAGGCGGCGTGTGCAGGCCACGCTCCTTGCTGCCCCATATAGACAAGCTCTAATGGACTTCTCTGGCTCTACATCAGTTTCCATGGAGCTAGGCTGATTTACTTTAATTGAGGATCGGGCCCAATGGCGGTAAAGTCATGTGAGACCACTGTGTAGAAGGTGCTTTCATTCTACATACTATACAAGACACTGAGTAAATAAAAGCAGGGCACAAATAATATGTCTGTTTTAATGACAGTTGATAAGGAATATAGCAATTGCTGGTCTTCCATAATAATTATTTCCAGTGATATTTTGGAAGGAAATAAATCATAAGAAAATAACTTAATATTGCCCATTGATCTCTAAGTCACACCTGACTGTTTTGGCTTGTGTCCAGTGAGTATGGCCTTAAGAATTGTATAATTATAATCCACACCTTTTTAGGTAATAAATAGTGGAAAGAAAAACATACAAGAAAAGAATTTTCTTTCCAGGAAAAAGTGGTCTCTCTTGAGCTGCCCTCTATAAAACAAATAGCGTAGTATGTTTTTCTTCATGCGAAGAAAATGGTGGGGGGGAAGGGGCAACATACATACAGCATAACCATGTCCTTCTCCCATGTCGATAAGGTTGGAAGTTAACTGGCGTGTGCATTGGCCACTTGCAAAAGTGATACATTTTTGTGAAATCAAAGAAAAAATAATCCTCAAAGATACATTTCTAAATATTGAAGGTTCTCATTTCCTGGAAGGATGGAGGAGCCTGATTCTCATTTACACCAAGGCCCTTTTTATACCAGTCTGACAGTGTCAACAGGTTTCACAGTGGGCATAAATGTGTAGTTTAAAAGGACCTGTAGAAAAGTGGACTCACCACTGATGGGCCGCCCACCGTGGCCAGATGGGATGTAACTGCTGCTGCTTTCTCCACGCCCGCCAACAGTCGCTCTGGCCATGCCTGGTCACATTTTAGTTCCACAGCCCTTTCAGGATGCTCCAGTTTCAAGTCCAGGATGCTCCAGTTCCAGTCCCTTCTAGGGGTGGGGTGGGGGGGATGTACTAAAACCCAGGGGTCCTCACCCAGGATCTTCAGCGTGCATCATTCACATCTCAGGTCAAGTGCTTCTTGGCCCACTAGTGCCAAGTGCTTTACTGAACCATGTCTTGGGCTTAGCATCTTGGGACTCCCCCAATATCTCCCACCATCTTGGGAACCCTCCCCCGCATCTCAGTATACACCCTCAATCTCAGCTCCATACTGAGCCCTCTTAGGGCTGCCGCAGTGAAACTTCCTGTCTCCTGTAGCCTTCACCTTTTAACTCCCCATACCTAGGACTTTCCCTGCCTCGAGCCGCTTTCCTTGACACTTTTGGCTTCCCAGGCTTCCTTTCCAGGCCCCAAGCCTTCCTTCCTCAGGGCTTCTTTTTGGGGCTGAGCCTAATGCCTGCAAAGTTCTTTCTTCTTATTTCAGAGCACTACCTCCTAGGGCTTCCTCCCTGGAAGTGCAGTTCCTGCCCTTTCATCCAGAGCTCACCACTGGACCTTGCTGCACCCCATCTGCTGCTCTGTGTCTCTTCTTGCTAGACTTCACTCCAACTATCCACCTGGGGGTTCCTCTTCAACCCTGCCACTCCCCTCTCTCCTACTCAGCCCACAGTGGCAGAATTCTTTTCCTCTTTCCCTGCAGCCCTTCTAAGCCGTGCTTCCTTTCTTGATAGTCGTCCCGCAGCTCCTGCACCAGCTGGGTTTTAGCTTTAATTAAACCTGGCCCACTGTCCAGATGCAGCCAGTAGCATAACGAGGCCCACCTTAACGCTTGTTAAGGTGGGGGTACACCTGTGTGGGATACACCTATCATCACGGGCCTCACTGCGATTCGCCGGCAGCACATGCAAGTCTGTCGATGAATCAGGCCCACCTTGGGGCCCCTGTGCACTGTGGGAGTGGTGCAAAGGGTCTGAAGGTCAATAAGGATCAGGATTTGAGTTTATTCTCAGAAGATGTAAGGGATGGCGTGGAACGGGAACGTGCGCTCACGCGTGTCCACACACAAGGTTTCATTTGTAAAATCCGTGCCAAGCAAGTATATTGGGTAGAGGGTCCAAAGTGGATCTGAAAGAAAAAACTTTTTTAAGGAAAGCCCATGTTTATACATAATGGGTTTTGGATTAAATCCTAATTCTTTCAAGTCAATAGGAGTCTTGCCACTGAGCGCAGTGGGTTTTGGCTCAGGCCCCTAAGGTACCCGTGCAATGGTATGTTCTAACTATGGTTACAGTTTGGCCCAGAAGATGGGTAAGCATTTGGAAAAGGTGAGGGTTTAGCCAGAGAATTCGCCTGGCTGATTCTGAATGCTAATGAGCAGGGAGCACACAATGCGAAGGCCATATTGTCCCGTGCTTTAGCCAAAAGTAGTAAACAATGAGCCCATCCGTGGGTTGAGAGTGTCGAGACTACAGGATTGGGCCCATAAACAGTGGTTCACAGTCAGATCTTAGAAATTGATATGGAAAATTCCCATTAAAAATCATCTAATCCTCCTGCCCATGTGCCATTCCTTACTGCACACTGCTTAATGCTTCATCGAGTCTTATAGACCTCACTGTTACCGGATGAATATCAGGGAAGACTATTTCCCTTTCCTTAAGTGAATATATTTTTCTCCTGTTTATATTCCCTTTTACTTCTCTAAATAATTCCGCTGCCTCTTTGGAGTTCATACCATTCAAATTTTTATAGACTTATGTCCCCATCCTATTAGCTGTTGCTATACAGTACATAAATTAGCTCTCTTAGAGACCATGGTCTTGTAAAATGGGTTTAAAGTTCTTAGCACAGTTGGGGCCCTGATCCCGGACTTGTGACGCCTAGTAGCTACTGCAATACAAAGAATAAAATGTTCCCTCCAGCTTCCTAATAATTCCTGTTGCACATCTCTAGGCTCCCTGCAATTTGCCTATAGATCGGTCTTGTTTCTAGGTTCACGGCAGTGATTGCAGTATTCCAGGTGACATTGCACTAGAGATGGATCCTGCTTCATAATAGTTGTAGGAGAATGCATCCAAAAATTACACTGGCCTTTTTTTATTGCCATCTCCCATTGTAATCCCATGTCTCTTCCATTTTAGATCTTTTTCAGCATTACTGCTGACTGGCTCTTTCCTTCCCCTGGAGTATGTGTAGCTCAGAATATTTTCTCCTAGATGTATTAGTCTGTATTTTTCATACTTGATCCTCACCTACATATTTTCTGCTCATGCCTCTGCTCCTTCTGTGGAACCGTTTATATAATCCCTTCACTGGCATAGTTTAAAGACAACACTTCCTTTGTCATCTTTTTCCTCAGCTTTCTTTGCCAATGACAGCTTTATATTAGCTTCCTTGGGTTTTTCATTTTTGTTGAGCATTAGAATCAGAAATGTTTGTTGTTTGTTTTAAGTTTAGTGATGTGGACAGCCAAAATAACTGAGATTTTTAAATTGCTCCTCCCTCCCCTTAAGACAGAAAGGACCATAAGGAGGGCAAAAATCAGACCTACTACAGATGAACTAGCTTGTAACTTCCTTGCAAGTAGCCAGTTCCACATGCTGACCACTGATGGCAGGTAGTGGAAAGTCTCAGCGTCTAAAAATGTGGCTTGTGTTTGACCGACAATCACACAGTCATTTAATGAGCAGATGAGTAAGGTACCTGGTGCTCGAATTTTTGTTCCTTCTGCACTCACATCAGCTTGTTGACATTGAATCCAGTCAACTGCTTTGCATGTTTCTGCTTGGACTTGTTGACAGGTGTAATACGTATATTTAAACTATACCATTGAGTCGGATACCTGAATTTCCGTGCCAGGACTGAATGGCTCAGCCTTTTGTACTTTATTTAGAGGGTAGAGGTGGGGTGCAATTCTCCTACCATGCCCTCCCATCTGACCAGAGGGCAGAGGAGAGAGCCTCATAAAGAGGTGATAACGGATGCTTGGGATTGCCAGAAAATCCAGCCCCAGGAGTTGAGGATGTTATATTCATGCAAAGGTCATACAACCTCCAGAGCCCTAGACCAATAAGGCCCTGAGAAAGCACTGGGCGACTGTGGTTGCTGAGAATGATCCTCTTGTATGGACTCCTAAAGACTCCCCACATGGCCCTTCTAAGCCTAAAATTCTATCCGATGCAAACAGAATACTATAAAGATGCTGTTTGAAGCGGTGACATTCTGAGTAAGTGCCAGACAGGCATTATGGGCCTCATCTAAAGGCTACTGAAGTCGGTGGAAGTCATTTAATTGATTTCCAATGGGCTTTGAATCAGATGTAGCAGAGATGGGACTAACCCCGATCCAGCAGCCTTAAGGAGACATCTGAGCCTGCTGACAGAACACAGCAGCAGATGTTCTGAGCTTTGAGCCACCCTCGTTGAGGCTGGCTACCAACTGCAGGCAGTAAAACCTCCTGACACTAGTCTGTCTGCCATTTACTGGCTCTGAGCCGCTCGAGGAATTTGGGCTGATTGCTATGGAGGGTTACAAAAGAACGTCCCTGGTTTTAGGGAGACGTAGTGCTAGTCTATCCTATGTAAGATGCAACCACGTAATACAGGGTTAGGCACTTTGCTTGTAACAAAGCAGCAGGACTCACTAAATAATTAGTGTGCACGTCGGGCTAGGTCAGAGGAGCTATGCTGATTTACACTAGTTAAGGATTTGGCCCTATATCATTTGGACACAAACGGTGGTCTGTCTCCTCGTCTCAGCAAAGCTTTGAGGGCGCCCTCTGTTCCAGGGAGCTCTCATTATCAAGGATACTGCGATATTGGGAAGTATCAACAGAACCAAACCTAAAGCAGAGAGGGCAAAGTACATCCTGTGACGGATGATCCTTATGGCTTTGTTTGCATTCCCCAACTAACCAGCAAACTTCAACCTCTGCAGTGGGCCTCCTGGCGGTGAGGGCAAATTAGTGCAGGTTTAATGCGAGAGATTAACGTCTCCCTTATAAGTGTAACTGGAAGCTCTTTCTTGGAAAGATCTCATACTCATGTAGGGCAGCTACACGGGATTTTTATCTGTGTCGGGCACAGGGATTCTGTGAGTAACATTTTTGACTGACATACCATGTGTATGAATTACCTAACAGTCAAAGCTACTGTTCTTAGCGGCCAGGACTATTGTGCATACAATAGTGCTAAATGGTTTTGTTAACAGTGAGGATGCAAAACAAGGAAAGCAGCTTAAACAGGGAGGGAGCATGTGTCACCCTCATAACTGATTGGCATGGACTGCCCTGGTCCACATACTGGGTATTTCTTATGATGTAACTGACTGGGAGAGATGAAGACCCAAGGAGATGCTAATGGTCCATAATCCAGCCAGTCATTAATTACTGGGAAAGGCCAGGTCCAGGGGTAAAACACGAAGAACGTAATTGTGGTTAAAAGTGAAGCTGAACGTTGCCCTGGATACATGGCTCTGTTTACAGCAGTTAATGACCAGTAGCAAAAGCAACATTTCATTACCACTGTTCCATTAGATTTATAGTTTGGTTCAACAATGCAAAACAATGAAATCACGTGGCTGCTGCATGGTGGCAATCTAGTACCTGGTGACCACAGAGAGCACCTTTTACCCTGTAATCTCACAAGTAAAGCTTAGCTGGAATGCTCTTGCGGTCAGGTTTGGAATCAAACCTTCCAGGACCAGTGACAGAAGCTGTCTCAGTAGAGAACCCCTTGTCCCCATGCATGCACTTTTGGAAGTGGCTCCTCCAGAGCTCACATTTGATCATATTCAGATGCCACACAAGCTTGTGTGCTCCAGTGATCACCTTTAGCATTACTTTTCATTCAAAGATCTCAAAGCATTAGAAAAGCTTCCTTATGCCCACTTGACAGGTGGGAACAGTGGGGCAAGTTGTGAACCTCTATCCCATTGTCACATGGTGAGTCAGTGACACAGCTTGGAATAGATCACAGGTCTTCTGGTTCCCAATGCAATTTGGTTGCCGAAGCACAATCTAGTGGACAAAGTTTTGGCTACAGTGGTTTATGGGCCAGAATAGATCCTCAGGCACCGTAAATCAGCATAGCTTCTCTGACTTGTGCTGATTTATACCAGCTGAGGATCCTGCCCTAATTCCTAAACTGTGGCAGCTTTGTATAATTTGTGTTTTTAATTTTTGTCTGCCTAGACACTTCTGAGGCACCCATCGCAGGAGTAACTATGTGCTAGGAGCTGTGTGAACGCACCAGGCTGGTGTGGTGAAAGATGCTTAATGAACGTGTTGCACAGAAGCAGGGCTAGGCATGTGTGTGTGCACCCATTAGTTAGACTTTTTCCTTTCTCATTTGGGTTTTGAAAGTCCTTTCGGGAGAGGAGTCCCTTGATAAGAAGCTGTTTTTTTGCCAGAGGCAAATGACAATCATAGCCCCTGGTCATTATTTTCATTTTAGTGCAAAGCTAGCATTTCTGACTCTGGTGTGTGCCTCCTTTCAGCAGCAGATGAAATGCCTTTCCTGGTTTTGTCCTTACACCTTGCTGATCTGATAATTTACCCAGACACCAACCCCTATCTTACTCCACCAGCTCTCCCACTCTTTACCACTCACCAGTCAGGTTGCCCTTTAAACACCTTCTGTTCTTACTCCTACACTGACCCTTGTGTATTCGGGGAGGGAGGCAGATTCCCTGGTATAATCCATACAGCCACTACCTTATCTTCCTTCAGCTCTCTCCTTGAGAGACTTGCCCTGGCCTGATGCCTACAAAACCCTTATGGCTGCTGCTGATCATGGCAGTGATTGTCTCTCTTCCCTTGCCATCCATGCTGTTACTAATTCCTCCATTTCTCTCCCTGCCTCTACCTTCATGTTCAGTTATGAAGTGTACCACCACCACCACGTGTAATTTACAAAGCTGGGCTGTTTTTCCACCATATTCATTTACTTCTATGATGTCTCCCATCATCTGCTGTGTGTCTTTTAGGCTGGGGCAAAAAGCCCTGTTGGACAGGGATTCTCTCTTATCTTTGCACAGTGCCCAGCACAATCCAGACTGGCTCCATTTGAGGGCTACGACAATATGTTCACGGCTAATAATCCCAGTTGCATTTGACCCAAACGCTCCAGGGTAATGGAAGTTGTTGCCACTGGTCACGCTCTTATTGCACGTCTAGTCATAGTTGGTGTATTTCATAAAGCCCCAGCTTCTGCAATCATGCGGTTCCGCCAAACCCTCAGTTTTCACATTTCCTCCATTCCTACAAAAAGTAAATTTCTAGCTCTCATGGTTACAGAAAAAAGCTTGAAAGCCTGGTCCCCCAAGATCCAGAAGGCAAATTAAAAACAAAAAACCCACCACATTATTATTTGCCATGTTGTTATAGCCATGTTGGTCTCCACCTACCCCATGAGAACCTGCTTTGATACAGGGGGGAAAAAATCCCTCTGACCACACACCCATATTTGCCACCTGCCACCCCTCACTGGAATCCCTTTGGATAACAGTTACAACTTATGTTTTATTGGGGGCACATCCTAAAAGAAATCTTCCCTGATCCCCCATCCCCCAGCCTTCAAACAACCCCCATGGCCACATTCATCATCAGATGCAAACTCCCCACTAACCGCGGCTCACCAAGTCAAAGCGGCCCCAGTCCCTGCTGTAACAGATGCAAAACCTGCAGACGTAGCTCCGCTGCTACAGCAATCAATACCCCGCCCCAAACACAACACACCTTTCAAGATCCATGAGTCTGACACCTGCCTAGTACGTGGATTACCTCATCCAATGTACTAAATGCCCAATTAACATCACTACACTCGCCAGTGAACTCATGCAGAAAAATAAGACAAAAACACATCATCTGTGGGCGAACTCTTTTCACAAAGCGATCGCTCTATATCTGACCCCACGGTCCTGCAAGAAACCTGCACCCCACTTCAAAAGAGGAGCCTGGGAGCTGAAATTCATAGCTTTACTAGACACTAAAAATCATGGACTCAAAGACACTGGATTTATGGCTTACTATAAGCAATATGTAACCCACTAACTTCCCCACCCTTCTTTTTTAATGGGTCCTGCAATTGCAGAAGTGTGAACGGCCTCTGTCACCTTGAATGCTCTCTTGCAACATGTGTTAACTCCTTATGCCCAATAATCTGTTCCGCCTGGTATTTAGCTGGGATTCTGATTAGCACATTTGCTCTGAAGAGCTTTGTGTAGCTCAGAAATGTCTCTCTCTCCCCAACAGAAGCTGGTCCTGTAAAAGATATTCCCTCGCCCACTTTGTCTCTCTATCATCATCATTTTTAGAACCCAAACGATTTTTAAGCCAAAAGGTCATAATATTTGAGAGTCCTGATTTGTGAACCTTGGAGGTTTAGTGGTATCAGTAAAATGGGGCTCTCCCAAAGAGGAACCTGCACATGGGGGAGGGGGCGGAAATGGTCTCATGAAAACCTAACAGTGTAAGGAGAATTTTCCCTTGGAGAATAGCCAGAGTCATTTTCTTCCCCGCCTCCCAGTCTCAGTAGAGACTCAGCACGCCTCTCTCCCAGTATTGCAGTGTTAGTGCTGCTGCTGTATTGATTGAATCAGGCTTTGCTCTCACTAGGGACTGTTGGGGGCAGGGGGCTTCGTTTTTAGTCTTCGCACTGTGCTTCTTCCAGTGCATTTTCTAGCCTTCTCTGGGTAAAAAGTCTTTTTGACAGAGGACGCTGGGGTGCCCCATTGTCCATGGGCCTGCCAGCTACCTTCTCCGGGTACGCCTGAGGCTGCTGCCACTGGAATTGGCCACCTCTCAACTTTAGGAAGGCTTTGAAAGCAGAGCTGTGCCCTTGAGAGGCTCCTCCAGGAGCTCGTTAGCTCCTGTCAGCTGCTGGAATGTAGCTAAACACACAGTTACGGGAACAGGAGAGGTTTCCTCTTTGCAAAAGGGAGCAAAACAACAGTGAGAAAGCAGCACGCAAGAAAAACATGGGCAGGGTGAGGTTTTCCCTCCTCAGCCCAAGCTGCTATTCATGACCTTGTTCAGCAGATTGGTCTGCCTCATACAGTAAGTGGTAATTTTAAGTGCATGAAGAAACCAAATGTGGCTTTTATTTTTCCATATGACAAATTGCCAGGCGCAGGTTTTATTTACAGTACATTTTGAGTTGTCTCTGGAGAACACAGTCAATTTGAGTAAAAATTACACGAGAATTAAAGTTCTTAACTTTCATGTAAAAATAGGGTTGTTGCAGATTTTCATCTCCAGCCAGGATCTTGCCTCCAGGAGAGGATGAATTTGTAAGAGGAGGGTGGACTTAGACAGGTTCAGACCTCAGCTCTTGATGCTGATTTGGCAGATAAAGTGTATGGGTGGGGGAGAGGGAGGGAAGGTTTGGCTGAAACATTAAAAATGAAGGTGCTGTGCTCTGCATGTACATTGAAGGTCCAGTAGCACTTCTCAGAAGAACAGAGTTTGCCTTCCTACCTTTTAGCCAAAATTCTCTCCCAAACTACCTGTTTGCATTTCCTGCCTGTAAAAAGATATGTTACTTCCCAGGCAGGGGACATATGTCCAGGGGACAAATACATGAATAATTTTCTACTTTGGGGGTTTGCAAGGTATGTCATGATGCTGTTTACCTCGCAGTGCAACTCCAAGGCTTTCTGTGACTTCCACATCCCCTGCTAAATACATCAGTGGGGCACATTCATGGAAATGGCGGTTTCCAGACCAACCAGCACCATTAGGGAAGCCCAGGGGGGGTGGGGAGTACACTGGACTAGGAGGCAGGAAATCTGGGTTCTGTTTCCTGTTATGCCTGTTTGTTTTTAGGGAAGTCACTTATGCCAATGTTTTCAAGACAGGGCACCCCA
Source organism: Mesoclemmys tuberculata (assembly GCA_007922155.1). Taxonomy (NCBI): domain Eukaryota; kingdom Metazoa; phylum Chordata; order Testudines; family Chelidae; genus Mesoclemmys; species Mesoclemmys tuberculata. The sequence goes on along the minus strand of ML675620.1, from coordinate 5,114,971 downwards.
AAACCAGAGGTACCCAACTTGAGGAACTCGAGCCCAGATTTTCAGAGATGCTGAGCACCCACCATTCCAGTCGGAGTTCAGGTGCAAGCGGGAGGGGGGAAGAAGAGGAGGAATTAAGGTCTTTGTGGTGCCTCAAGTTAGCCACCTAAAATGAGAGGTACCTACAATTAGACTCCCACCAAACATTAAAAAATAGCCATTATCTGTGCCTCAGTTTACCCATCTAAAATGGGGATAATTATCATTCCACCCTGGAAAGCGCGTGCCTGTCTATGGAGAGAGAGCGTTACAAATGATTGTTGCTTGCAGCCCCTTTTAACTTGCTGCCTCAGGGAGCCTGAGAACAGATGTGAAGTCTCTTGTGACACACAGGAGGGCTGGACAGGAACGGATCTCTATTTCCAGGCCCCATTCTGTGAAGTGGGTGCGATGAGGAGTCCGTAGCGGCTACTCTCACATCTCTCGCCTTAGAAGAGCAGAGCTAAATGGAGCTAGGCAACCTAGAGGCAGTCCTAACCAGGCCTATGGTCTGGTTTGTTCCTCTTGCTCCGAATACAAGCTTTCGGCCATTCCATGGACTGCAGAAGCTGCAACGCTTCCCATGAACAGTGACATTCATGTGGACGCTCTCTGGGTGAAATCCGGGCCCACTGCAGACTCCCAAAGACTCAACAGGTCCAGAGGTTTCACACTGAATCCAGTAGGAGTCAGAGGATGGATTCAGGCTATCTAGCACAGCAGGAACAGCAATGAGTTTTAGGGACAGCTTGTGCCTGGCCCTTATGTGTGATGGCTACCATGGCTTGCCCTGGGATGTCCAGAGCAGGAAGCATGGGCCACTACAGTTTGAGCTAGAGAGCCAGACAGTTGTCCTCTGTGATCAGGCCCAGAGGGGAACATAACGCACACTGAATAGGGGGCAAGCGGAAGTCCTCTCCTTTGATTGCCTTCATGTGATGGAGTTGGGCACAATTACAGCCTTCGCGTTCTTCTGAGTGCAGGGTCTGCGTTCTCATAGCACCCCCTGAGTTTCTGTACTGTCCCTTCTGCAGATTTGCGCCTCGTAGTCTTCATACTTAGATTGTAAGCTCTCTCTTCATTCAGTGTTTGTACAGTGCCTAGCACAATGGGTGGGTACGGCCCTGGCATGCTACCACAATACAAATAAGGAATGATCAACACCCTAAACGGATTAAATATGTGGATCAGCTGGAAGCCAAGATTTTCAACAGTGACAGTGCGAGGTACTGTTTGTGGTTGCTCAACTTGAGACCCCTTGAAGAGACCGCCCTTTGAAAGGGTCTCAGGTTGGGCACCCAAAGTCAAAGCCCTCTTGAAAATCTTGGCCTGAGCACTTGGGACAACGATAGCCAGAAAAAGAGGGATCCATGTCCTCTGACCTTGGGCTTTCATTTTTAAATGCATTTCATTTGCAATTCTGGGGCTTCCCACCCGTTCTGTGCCCGATTTGGTTACTTCAACCCTATTTGGTGAGAATTAAAGAACTTCAGTTCTTCCCTAGCACTCCAACCTTGTAGTAGCATTTTTGGAAACTGGGCCCAGCTAATATTAAAGAATTAAGTGCTTCCAGAAACGTTCCATTGCAAAGGATAGGTTTGTGTCCTGGGCTGTCCGTGCTGCTCTTCTGCTAGAGTAAAGGTAACTTCGGTATGTTTGTATCCAAAATAAAATTGCAGCTCTTGAAAGCTACCGTTTGTACTCGGGTAACAACGTTTGTGTTTAGCTTCTGAAGGAATTGTACAAGATCACACCACCAGGAGTCTGGAAAAGTTTGTGATGACAACAGAGTCTGCTTTTGGGGTGCTAAAACCAGTTTTAACCGGGCAATACTGATAAGCAGAGTGTCACAGAAATGTAGAAGTGATTGTACCTGGAGGAAAAAGTAACCCCTCATCCCCAAACTATAGAATGGAGCTGCTGAGAAAGAGAATGAACTCTCCCGCTTCCCCTTGTAATAAGCAAGCACAAGTTGCAGATATTCCTTCTCACAGCTACGTCAGGGGCTTTGCTCTTCTCTCAGAAAGACAAAGAACGAGGAGTGGTAAGCAAAAAAGGGAAAATCATCTTATAGTGGAGGCTACACAGAAACGAACAAAGAAATGGAAAACCAGGGAAAACACGGAATTTCAATAAGACATTTCAAACAATTGGACGTACCGCAATGTACAGAGTATGATGTTTGTAGATGTGATTTTAATGTATACAAACACTCTCTCTTTCCTTTGATCATAAGAGACGTGAGTTTCACTTGTTTGCTCTCTGGGTAGTGGGGAGGGAACACCATGGACTGTAGAACAAGTCAGCCATCCCCATTTACGCAGGTCAACGCTTAGTGACAGTGTTCTTGCACACAAAAATGAATTCAGTGCCAAAGGGGAAGATTTAATTGCCTAAGCAGCAAGCTGCAATATTTGGATTCCCAAGAGCCACATGTTCAGATTCCAGCAACATCAGCTCAGCTCTTTGTCCCTCAAAGAGATGCACTGAAGTGCAGTTTGCTGGGGGCAGTTTCTTAGGGATGGGACCTTAGCAACCTTAGAGGCTGACAGGCACCCTCATGGACTTGGCTGTGCTCATTAGGAGAGAGAAGTCTCTCAAAATCTTAGTGTCAGATCCCCATTCATCCTGAATGCTCCACCACCTGCCTTCTTGTCCCTGGTCTCTGTCCTAGCATCCTGCTTCCTATAAACCCAAGGACTCTGTGGCACATCCCATTGTGTGCACGAGAAAAACCCACCTCCGTGCTCTCATCTCCATAGTAATGGATTGAGATGCAGCCTGCTACCTCTCGTAGTGCATTTCTTAAAGGGGCAGAGAAAGCGGAGAGCGTTTTTGGGGAAGGTAAATAATAATGGATTTATCACATACTGTATTTGCTTGACCTAACAAAACACCAGCACATCAAGACCTCTTGTCTTAACCACGGTAGGGTATGCAACTTAGGTGCTGTGAACTGCTGGCTTCCAGGAACAAGATGTTGCATTCATTCATTCTGTTATTACTGCAACTCACTTGGCACTTAAATAGCCTCCTCTCACTGGTAGATCTCAAAATGCTTTATAAACCTGGGTAAATGCCCTCAAACCCATTGCACCAACAGGGAAAACCAGAGGTGGGGAGGGGGAGAGAGAGAGAGAAAAGGTTAGATCTGTTGTAAATCAGCGCATCTCCATATGCCAGCTTACAGTACATCAGCTGATGATCTGGCCCAGCTTGCTTAAATGGCTTGGTCAAAGTCACACAGACCACGAGTGGCAAATGTTTGGCAAGCCAATCCAGCACTGTGGATGTACCAATATCAGGATTTAATAACTGAACTCAAGTCACAGATGGCTGGAGTTCAGGAACACTTTATAATGCAATTGAAAAAGAGAACTACTTAAAAAAAAGCTACCAAAACCAAACCACCCAGTACAACAGCTAGCATCAAATGCCACACAAAGGGAAACGGATATTGGCTAGCAGGTGGCAATGCACAAGTGATGAAATCTATGACTGGCAAGTGACGCGCACGGCGTACATATGCCCGCCCCCTTGTGAAACCAGGACCTGCACTCTGGTCCCTGGGCCTGTGGTGGGGTCGGGGCGTGGGATAGCTCTAATATTCAAAACCAGCGTGCAGCCACTCTTTGGGTTCCAGGGTATCCTGCTTTTATATATTTCCTGTTTTCCTTTTCTGGAAACACTGGCATTAGTGAAATATGGGAGATTTCTCATGAAGTAGAATAACTTGTTCTTTTACAGGACACGCCAAATTCTGCGCTCACTTATCTATACCCAGCCACAGTGACTTTGCATGGGGTTGTGTGGGTCTAACCAAGGCAGGGTCTGATTTGTACTGACTAGAGGCCAGATGCTCAGCTGGTATAGGTGGGAGCAACTCGACTAAAGTCAGGGGAGTTTTGCCAGCTGCGGATCTGACTACATTTTCCATACTTTAACAAAATAACCCCCCTGTTTTTGCTCAGTGTAAGCAACTTGGAAGCTTGAAAGTGCAATCTGCCTTTTCTTCACTGAGATTTGTGTTTGTCCCCACGCTACACACATTGCTTTGCTTTTGTGAGATAGCTAATAGCTTTAAAAAAAAAATCGCCACCACAAATTACCCAACAGCTAAAACAAAAAAGACAAATAATTCTCTCTCTATTGATTTTGATCTAATAGTTGTTGGGCTGTTTTAATCTCTGAACTGAAATCAGACCACTGATCTTAGTGTAACGGGTTGAGGGTTTGGCCCCTATGAGTTTGATTTAGAAATGGTATCGATGCTCTTTATTCTGTTTGTCTGACTGTGTTCCACAACACATTCGTCTCCTCCCCACTGCTTCCCAGGTAGGTCCCCCTACCTCTTCCTCTCAGCAGCCAAAAATAATATAGAAGTGAACAATTTTGAGCCATAAGATCTAACAGTGAATGGACATTAGAGAAGAGAGGACTCACTGTCTTGGGGCTACGCTGGGGTAGCAGCTCCATCTTCTCTTGCGCCCGTGCTGGTAGTAATACCATCTGCGGTGGGCTGCTGAATCTCACGACTCAGGCCGCCAGCCAGGTCACATTTGAGTTCCAGGTCCCATTCACGGTAACAAAGTCCAATAAACAACTCCAAGACCATGCATCAGGTTTCCGGACCCTGACTCTGAGCACAGTGGCCCTTACACCCCTCTCTCTCCAGGCTCTTAATTGTCCTTACCCCCTTACATGAGGCAGCTTCATACCACCTCCCCGTGGCTGGTGGGGGAACCCAGTGGATCCTCTACACTGGGTTCCGGTCCAGAAACGCTAAAACAAGCAGCCAGGTCTGCACGGTCAAGCACTTTGCCACTGCCTCCCTGGGGTCCTTCCAACCCACAGTCTTTCCCTAGGCCTTTTCATGCGGTCCCTTCCAGAATGCTTAGTAAGAAGCAACATCTCCCAGGGCATTCCCCAGGGTCCAGTCCCTACCCTGGCTTCAGGTTCAGTCACAGGGGCTTACTCCAAGCTGTGTCCTCCAGAGAGCTCCATTTTCTAACGCCCAGAGAGGAACTGCAGAGTTCTTCCCTTTCCCCTGCTGCCCTTCAAACTCCAGTCCAAATACTCCTCAAATTTTACTGTCCCTGACTCTTGGGATTCCTCATGGCTCAAGACAACCCACACAGGCCCCAAGCTTCTTTCAGCCTTTAGCTGCCTTTCTCCTAGGCCACCTCCTTGGCCTTTCTTTCCAGAGCCCTCTGCTCCTGCCTTCATGAAGCCGCACCTGGGTTTAATCACCACTTGTGCTGACCCCTCTCTAGGTGCCCACCAGTGGCCTAATTGGGCTCAGACTCCTGTTAACCCATATGGGGTTTGTATACCCCAGCACAGGCATCATGCAAAGTGCTGGATAGAATAGCCCCTGCAGCAGAGTTAAGGTGGAGGAATCAGACCTTTGGGGTGGGAATTTCAGCTTAATGCTGCTCCTTGTACACTTTAAAACTAGAGCAATTGGTGGGGAAGAAATTTAAGCTACTTGTGGATGTTAATTAACCAACTCTAAATAGTACATAATTAGCCTATGATCCAATGTAGAGCTATCCACCAGCATGGACTCTTGCCTCACTGCCCCGCTTCATAGGGGGATTTCCTACTGCAGGATCAGTTCCTGGAATATTGCTCTACTTTTTAAAGTTCTCAGCCATCAGCACCATTTTTATTTATTTGCAAATCCATTTCCTATGACATTGTATGCTCCCGGGTGCTCTCGCAACCTGATCCACTGACTACAGTCGGAACTGGATTGTGCAATTGTTAGACGCTAACTGTCTCTTCTTACTTTTTATAAGTCTCTGAACTAGAGATGGGTCCAAACAGGAACCAACACTGAAATAAAAAAAAAAAGAACAAACATGGGGGAAAGTTTGCAGCTAGGCCCAACTTCGCAGCTTTAATCCATATCGTCTTCTGATTCTAAACCAGCCTGGTTTGTCACACAAATAGAAAGAGTCTGAAAAAGTTTAACCCTGTATTTCCCATCTTTTAAATTATCCTCATCTGGCTGCCTACAATCTCTATAGCACAGTAGTGCTGGTATGTCAGAGTGTGTAAGAAACTCTGGTTTGTGCTACATGGTATTTTATGCTTCTGTGTGATGGTGTTTTTAGCTTATGCATTAGGACAAAGTTAAGGTTGAATGCTCAGGTATAACTCAGAAGTTCTTTGCTTTTGAACGTTTGTTATATTAACATTACTGTGTTTTGGTGGTTTTGTGGTTTTTGTTTTCTTTGTGGCTGGAATTCTTGCACTGAATTTTTCTTGTTTTTTTTTTTTTAAAAAGAGAATCAACAAAAATACCCTACGCTATTCGATTTAGAGTCTGTCCATTTCTTTAATCCAAAGCTATTTATCTAAGTGCCTTTGCAATCCAGCCATCCGTAACCAAAGCCCCTTTTGCTTTTTTATAGCTGGGGCACTAATATCAAACTATAGTTTGTGACAGGCCAAATGTTGTATATATTTTAATGAGCAAAATTGGCTTAGCCATTTGGTACAATGTTTGTTAGATTATGAGTTAACAATGATCAGGTTTTGATATGACTTGATTTGGGATGGTCTGCATTTGTTAGGATCTCGGTTCTGACTGGTTGCTAATTGAGACACTTGGAACATCCTGTATTGAGGACTCATTGGGCCAGATTCTCTCCTGGTATAAATTGGTGTAGTTCAGTTGAAAGCAGTGGTGCTTTGCCAATTTAGGACAGCAGAGTGTTGTCTGGTCCGTGAGTTGATTAAGATGCTTGGAATCTGGGATATTTTTGTTTGCATCCTGTAATTATGTCCGCAAAAAGATAGAAAAACTGTACAGTGCATGTGTAAAATGGCAACTCTGATGCATTAAATAAATCTGCAGAACTGGTTTTATTAAATTTTAGCTTGATTACATTAAGTTTCAAGAAGATCTACAAAACGAGCCAAGTTTGAAGTTTCTGACTTCAGCTTCTTTTACATTATAGACTCATAGACTCATAGGTCAGAAGGGACCAATATGATCATCTAGTCTGACCTCCTGCACAAGGCAGGCCACAAAACCCTACCCATACACATTTATAATTTATATTTTACATTCTCATAGATGCCCAAAATTCTGTCTGGAATATCTGAGGAAAGTATATCACTTTAATTGTGATGGGAACCGATCAGTAAAAAATGTGTTTTTGTGGCTGGATAAACACAGTGGCTGTACTGCTTTTGCTAAATACGTTTCCTTAAAAGTTCACCGCTGGGGCTGAGACCACGCAGGGATAATTTTAAGCACAAAAGGAATTTTATTGTGAGCAGTAAGTCCAGTGTCCTGTGTGGCAGATTAGAGCTAAACTATGCATCACTGATCACAGAATCACGCAGCATTGCCTCCCCCAGCGCTTTGTTGCCCTCTAGCCCAGTCTAATCCAATCAGTGTCATGCACTCTGGGTTGCTGATTTTGATATTAAATTCAGTTTATTTTATGTCCTCTCCAATGTTAAACTTCCAGTGAGCTGCAGATTTTTGCATTGACAATTAGCAATGGCACCGTAGGAGCTGCCAGGAGGAGAAGCTGGAGGTTTTGGCAGCTGGGTGAGGGACAGATGAAGATTTTTGGAATCCAGGAAGTCATGAGAGCTGGTGTTGGCTTATGTTATTCAGGAGATGGTTAAAGCTTTTGGTAAGAAGGAGGAAGAAATGCATCTTTTTAACTCTCTCTTTCGGACAAGGGCAGAGGAGGCTTTGTATTTTGGGGAAGGGGCTTTGGTTAGAATTCTTCATCCCCCCCTTCACCCACTGGCTGCCCCACTGTACCCTATTCCAATATCTGCTGTTGTGGCCAAAAATGAGAGAGCTACGTAAGCTTGATGCTAGTGTCAGTCTGATTAGCAGTGAACTAGTGAATGTGGGCACTTTGCTCTGTTGTGATCAGACTAGGGCAATTTACATGTCTCAGAATTATTGTTTCAGGCTGGCTGCAAATTCAGGCAGATGTCTGTTTTCACATTCTAAAGGCTTTCTTTGCAAGCGTGAGACTGGTGCAGTAGTTTACGGTATAGATGAGGCCTTTATTACATGGAGCTGGAAAATCAGCAGTTAGAAGGGGTGTTTGAAATTGACTTTAACTAGATCAGGTACTACCCCAATGTGCTCTAATAAACACCCCTGCAAGAAAAATCCTTGTAACTAATGTAAACTGGGTCTATGACCTGCGTACAGAGCATGTTCAGTATATTCATTCTCTGTCACAGCCCAATCCAAGTACCAAATTTCTTAATTAGGTTTTGGATAACTTCCAGCCTCAGTGCTTGATGTCCCATTATATCTGCAGTAAAATGGCACTTAAAAGTAACTAGCACATTCCAGTTGAGAGAATTGCCCATGATCTGCTAGAAAAATCCAAAAGCAAGATATAATAAAATATAATAGTATCAATAAAACAGGGGACTCAACTGAACAGGGTGAGTAGGTCCCTTCTTGAGTTTCTGTCCTAAATTCCGTGTAGATATTTGGGCTTTTGTTAACCCAATACTGACATTAACCCAACCCTTCTCCCCTGGTGGCTCCCACATTCAAAACAACATAGAAATTTTTACGTATGAAGATTCCACAGAGAAACTAGATGCTTCTGAACTGAGCTCTCTTCCACTGAGGGCTCAGACATATGGGCCAAATTCCCCCAGGGTGTAAACATGGAGCAACTCCATTGCCTTCATCGAGGTTATCTGAGCTATACGATGTTGTCACTGAGGTTGCGTCTGCACATGAAAGTTAATCTGGAATAAGATAATCCACTGTAAATTTACACCCTAACTAGCCCTCATTTAACTCCAGGTGTGGTTGCTCTTATTCTGGATTAATGACTCCATGTGTGGACCTCTATCAAGAATGATTTTTCCAGAATAATTGCCCATGTAAACAAGCCCATGGAGTGCTATTGGGGCAATAGAGTGGGATTTGAAAGTGTTCAGTGTCAACCTTAGTCTGCCCTTACTGACGTCAGGAGTAAAACCCCCCTTAACGTCACAAGAGCAGAGTTAGGCCAGCGTGGCGCATTCTTGAAAACAGCCCCCCATAATGTCTCATGTAGGTTTCAACTCAGAGAGACAAGCTCCTTGACTTTTCTGTCTTTGTGCTGTACAGGGCAGAGTATACTGATGCTATTCAATAAATAATAATCGCTCCGTGTTGAATAAGAGCCAGAAGGAAGTCAGTACATAGACTAGACAGCGCATGTTTCTGGATTGATATTGGATCAGTGCTAATACAGCCTCTTTAGGTGGAATCACAAAATACAGACCATATCCTCAGCTGGAGTAAAATGATATAATGAAGTACATGGAGCTACTCTGGTTTACACCATCTAAGGATCTGGCCCTACATGTTTATCTTGAATACCAAGTATGCAACACCTGCATTCAGTTGAGTGCTATAGAGGCCACATATTATTTTAGGGTATACTGTAATTTAAGAAGCTGGTGGGCACAATTAGGCATCTGTGGCCGAGCAGGCAGGGTTCCATCTCATTGAGGGTTCCTAGCATGTGGTGTTCAGAAAGCACCTGTCTTGCAATTGTATTTCAATGATGAAATTGGGCTGAGGTATTTTAGGAAGTGGTCGTACACAAGACTGCCGTCCTCTGTTAGCCAGCTCCTTGCGTGAATATGGAGTCTAGTATGGTCACATCCTATTTGTCAGTCGCGAATCATCCTTATTTTTAGCTGGCTGAATCGTGAAGCAAGGGGCAAATAAAATGACCCTTCATTCACTGGGGCAGGTAGATTGAAGTCTCAGGTCTCTTTTCATTCCGAGCCTGAAAAATCACTCTGATGGCAACTGCTTGTCTCTTGTATGTTCTTATCACATACCCCATTCCCCTCGTCTAGTGGGAGTTTTCAGAGTCTTTATTGCTGTAAATCATATGGATGCTTGATGATGATGTCTCCTGAGGCCCAGTAGACTTCCTGCAATGCAGAAACCTAAAGTACAATAGACAAACCTCTCAACTGGCCTTGATTATGGACAGAGTCATTCATTCAGGACCTGAATTCCCCTCTGTCCCATACAAGCATATTCTCGCCAGTTAGACAGTCTGGATGTCCCAAGGGATTGGCCATCAGAGAGAGGACACTTCACCCATATCCTATCCAACCGAGGTTCAAAATCAGCCCAGCTTGATAGGGACTGAAAGCTGCCCTCTTCTGAACATGAGCATGGCAGTCAGCCCAATTCTCAAAGTCACACCAGCCATGACAGTAATGCATGCACTTGCTGAGAGGGCAGCCAAGGACTCGGTGGGCAGGGGGATGGAGGTGCCGTCTTACCTCAAGAGGCGGTCAATTGGATCGGAGATGAGCACCTGACTCCCTTCTGCCCCTTTGACCATCCCACTGTGTTTTTCCAGGTCAGGGCTGAAGACAGAGGCTGGACTTAATTGCTAGGCTTACTAAGACAATAAACGGTGTGTTGTATGGGGGAGGTAAAGGAAAGCGGTTTGTTATTTAACAATACCCTGGGTGAAGAGAAAAGTCAGATAAGGTATTCAGCACGAGCTGAAAAGGGTGTGTGGGGTAAAGAAACTTGCTGCACCAAAGTGCCAGCTCTTAGCAAAGGTGCCAGCAGGTGGGATTGTGGTTGGGGGGAAAGAGGGTGCTGGAGTTAACTACTTGTCAAGCCCCTTCCCTTTTGTTAACAGCTTTGTCTCTCACGCTGACTAGATGGAGGCCTTTTTTAGCACATTTTTTCCCCTATTGTCAGGGTGAAGGGATGAGGGTTGGGATTTGGTTCCCCTCCCACCCACCCTCATTGTATTGTTTCTCTTTCTTTTGGTTGTTTCCTTTCCCTCTGTGGGGAGATGGGCTCGATCAGCTGGTTTTGGATTTCAGAGGCAGAAGGCAAGACGTGGCCAGCTGGTGTCTTGAACTGACACAGGTGCAAAGACGGCGGGGGGGTGGGGAGCCAAGAATAATTACAGGTTTCTGAGGCATCAAGCCTTGCCTGAAAAGGGCTCATGGAGAAACTGCTCTTTATGGAAAATTAATGGTGAAGCTGAAAAACTGTCAGGACCACTATTGTTGTGGTGGGGGTAGTTTTGTCTTAAACGGATGGTGCCTCCCTATTCCCTCTATGGGAAATGAAGAGAGAGGATGTAGCCTTGCTAATGTTACAGCTATTGAAATTTCATGTGACTGTCATTGGATGTAATGGCTTTGTATCTGTCAGTGTCTTTTTGCTGTAATGTAGGAATATGCTCTGTCTCTCTCTCAGGAGCTTTTTATTTATTAACCTTGAATCTCTGTTTCTCTCCCAAGGGACAGTGGGTAACCGGAAGAGAAGAGCAAAATGAAACAAGCCCCGGGGGGGGAGGGGGAGCTGACAAACTTGCTCCTTTTTTCTAAAGGGGGAGATTTTCAGAGGCACCCACCTCATTCAGAGTCAGTGGGAGCTGAGTGCCCGACTCCGACATGTGCTTTTAGAAAATCTGCCCCCACTACCTGTTAGGATGTATTTGGAGAGATTTGGGTTCCCAAGTTGGAGCCACAGTTCCAGGATCCCAGCTTAAGCAGAAAATGGGCCTCTTCTTTGCTGAAGGGTGGCCTGCCTTACTATTATCTAGCAAATGCACAAATAGCCCAGGGACGGTGGCTTTTGTGGTCCAGCCCTGTGGATTCCACATCAGATTCTTGCTGCCTCTGATTTCGGTTTCCTGAAAGAAGTGGCAGAGTAGGACTGTGAGTGACAGGGCCTTATAAAATTATTACTGGGGCACACAACAGCAATATTCATGGGACCTGTAACTGGTTCAGGAAACCGTCGTTCAGCAACGCTCTCTCACTAGAATGGGCATTTCTGCTGCTGCTTGTACGATTTGTTAGTGAAGGGAACCGTAAGTGGATGCTGAAAGACTGGGCCTCTCCCTCAAAAGAAATCCTCAGCATTCATTTAAAAGGGGGAAGGCCGCAGCAAAAAACGTCTATAAATCACATGTAGCCAGGAAGTTTAGGCAACAGCAACATGTGACGCTGTTACAACTTACCCATGTATTTCATGCCAACTCCAGGAGTTTCAAGTTTCCTCTTCAGCACAGCAAGCAGGGAAACCTCAGGATGAAGTGGGAGGATGTTCCAGGGGCTGATTTGCATTGTTCAGCAGGAAATAGGAACCCTTCCAAAGAAACTGGGGGGTGGGGGGGAGGGTGCTGGTGGAGGGGAATACAAACAATGCAGGACTGTCAGCTGCAGAAACACACTAGGCAGAGCTGACAGAAATCTCAGGTTCTTAGCATTTGTCTTGTACCCAATTAGCTTTCACAACATTATTCTTGGAGTTTGCAAATTATCAGTGCAGGGGGAAACCTGATGACCTGGTTTCCGCTCTTCCCAGCCACTGTACTTGAAATGCCACCTGAAAAATAAAGGGAACATCTGCTGGTTGCGGTAGTTTCATTTCCTTGTGGAATGGAGCACCTCCAATGGCAATACTAAACAGAGATCCCGGGAGATACCATTCCAGGGTCTTCAAGACAGGTGCCCTGAGGTAAGGGCCGTAGCCGGGTACTCAGGAGACTTGGGTCCAGTCTCCTGCTGCACCACAGACCCCCCTGGGCAAGTCATTTGAGGTCTCCAATCCCCCGTGTTAAATAATACTTCCCTACCAAAGAGGATAGTTGCGAGTATAAATACATAAAAGATTGTGAGGTGCTCACAGACTAGTGTAACGCAGGCCATGTCAGTAGATAAATAGAGAGAGAGAAAGAGCGTGTGTCTACACAGGGAATTAGCCCTAGTTTCAGCATTCAAGGTAACTGTACCAGTGTAGACAAGGAAAGCCATGATTTGCATTGGCACATCTGCAGTAGTTGCTCAAATTGATGCTGATTGCTATGGACAAGGCCTGAAAGAGCTTCTTTTTGATTATCCCCTTCTTTTGACCCCGTCCTCTTTCCCATCAGACCTGGCACCAAACAAAGTACAGGCCATATGGTTTTTCTGGAGCAATCCTATGGGAACAGATGTTTGCTCAAGGTCCAGGGGTTGGCTGGGGGATATGGCATGCTCTATTCAAGGTTCACGTACAATTACTTAGGCCTCTTTAGAGTCAGCAATGAAACAATATACACTATTGCTATTTGAACAGTCACAAGAATTGCTCCTTGGCTCACACGGATTGGTACACGTCCCCTGATGGCCAGTGGAGTTATGTTGATTGAGGTCAGCTGAGTATCTGGTTTGGCGTTTCTGTCTATTTGCCGATTCAGTGACTGTGTCTACACTAGGCATAGTTACAAACCAGTTCCCATCGGGGCTACCAGCGTTTCAGCTGGACTGATGGGGGCCTGACAGCGGGCAAGGCTCTGGAGGCCGGCCTCACTTTTATCAGCATTTTTCATTAGCCTTTCTTCAAGACAGGTTCAGCTAAGTGGGGAGGATGCTGATTAGAAAGCTGTCCAGTTGCAAGAGCCTCGTTGTGCCAGGTCCTGTTGGCGTCAAACCCAATTTTGTTGTGAACTTGCCCAGTATAGACAGATCTGTAAAGACAGAACTGCATTAGTTTCCCTTTGCAAGATGTTATTTTGAAATATTAGACTGTAGGCTGCTTGGGCCAGTGCCTAGCACCATGGGGGTCTGGTTCATGACTCTGAGATACTATGATAATAGAAATAATAATAATAATAGCTAGAAACCCACGCTTTAAAAAATGGAAGTGCTACTTTGTGCCAGAAACTCTGATGGGGCTACGGGGAAAGCGTTAGGTACAAGCCTTCCTCTGTCCTACTCTACACAGCCACTGCAAAATGCAGAGTAAGGGCCAAGATTTTCACAAGCACGGATGAAACGCCGTAAAACTCCCTACACAATTTCTAACTATTTTCTGTAAAAATGAAGTGGGTTGCGGAGAATCCCTGATGGTGTGATGCGCTGAAAGGTTTTATTGGCCTTAATTTGGCCCCTTGTAAGGCATGAGGTCATCCCAGCCTCCAGCGGCGGAAGCCTTTACACCAGAGCATTGCATCCATACTAATGGTTTGCTACAGAGAGGTGCTGGCAATTTTTGTGTGGCAGCCACTTTAACTTCACTGCCACCAAGAATTTTGTAAGTAACGTAGATGTTTGTGTAAGTGTGAGCCATGTGCCTTGCTTACAGAGAGCTCCTCTGTACATTAAGCCAGAAAAACCTCTAAAAATGACACACAGACATGGTTCGATAGCAACTGGGTCCCACTGGGAATCTCCCTATTCTAGTCTCCAGCCCTGCAGAGCATCAAGACAGTGGACTTCAAAATGATGCCACTTTTAGGAACAGCGTGGGACCTAGCTGAGCAGTGCTTTGGACTGGGGTAATTCTGGGAGTGAAATCCCATATGTGCATGGAGAAAGAATAAACAAATCTCTGGAAATGTTACTTTAAAAAAGAAAGATGGCTATCTGAAACAGCTCAGAGGTTTGGGATGTTAGAATAGTTCTATGTGGAAGCCGATGAGTGGGCAGAGGGCACGTGAGGCAATCAAAGAGGACATTTTTCCTGTGTCACTGCAATTTAGTACGTGGATTAGCACAACATAGTTCCAAAACTGTCCTGATCCACAGGTGTAGGTTCATCTAATTTATTTTTGCATGACTGTTTGGTGCGTAGAAAGGCTATCGCTGAACTATTCTGGACACAGAGAAATTACTATGACTAGCTCTCTACCCCAGCTGGGGGTTAATATGGAGAAAGGTTTCTAACGATGGTTTCTTTCCCTCCCTCCCCATCCCCCCGCTGCAGACCTGCCTGGAGTTGGAACGTTATCTTCAGACAGAGCCACGGAAGATCTCCGAGAATTTTGGTGAGGATTTGGACTGTTTCCTTCACACCTCTTCTGCTCCATGTACAGAGGACAGCATCCAACGGCTGGAGCCCATTCTGTTGCCAGTGGAGACAAGTACATGCGACAAAAGCACCAACATGGACCTTATCCTCTCACGGGACAAGCTGCTGTCTGAGACGTGCCTCAGCTTGCAACCCCCCAGCTCTTCCATAGAGGGTTACGCCACAGTCAACCAGGCCCAACTCAACGCAGTGACCTCATTAACGCCCCCTTCCTCGCCTGAGCTCAGCCGCCATCTGGTAAAAACCCCACAAACTCTCTCTGCAGTGGATGGCACGGTGACGTTGAAACTGGTGGCCAAGAAGGCATCGCTTGGCTCACCCAAGGTGGGAGTGGCGGTGGCAGGCACAATAAAAAGTAGGCAGAATGACAGCGAGCAAGGAGGGGCAGGGGCCGAGGCATCCCCGGAAAACAAGAAGAGAGTTCATCGCTGCCAGTTTAATGGGTGCCGGAAGGTTTATACAAAGAGCTCCCATTTAAAGGCTCACCAGAGGACTCACACAGGTACTGGTGTAGAATGCCTCTCTATCTCCATGTTCTCCTGCCAGCTAGCCACAACAGTCTCCTTTTATTTCTCTTTTTAAAAAGCCTCGCTCTCTTCCCAAAAGTCAGAGCCTCTAGCTATGAAACGGGGACCCAGGTGGAAAAATGTTGTAGGCCAGCATCTGTGTCAGAAGGGAAGGGGGAATTCATGGTCTACCTATTGGCTCATATGTCACAGAAATCTCCTTACCGGGGTTTGGAGCAGAATCAATGTAGGATGCCTAAGGGAATGGAATGTCCAGTTCCCATTCAAACGGTTAT
Source organism: Mesoclemmys tuberculata (assembly GCA_007922155.1). Lineage (NCBI taxonomy): Eukaryota > Metazoa > Chordata > Testudines > Chelidae > Mesoclemmys > Mesoclemmys tuberculata. Next base: position 5,099,303 of record ML675620.1, on the reverse strand, counting down.
TACTGAAATGTGGGATTTGAATGCCCCGTTCTCACAGGTGGCTTTTAAAATTGTAATTTCAGTCAAGTCTTAATTGGTTGAAATGGAAAAATATTGTAGGTAACTTTTTTTTTAAAAAAAATCAAAAGATTTTATTCTAAATCTGAAATATTATACACACACATACACAGAGAGTGTGCGTGTGTTAAAAAGAAAACAGGCTGGTTACACTACTAATTTCTGGCTCCGTTTGGCCACTCCAGTGATGCAAAGCAGCTAGAATGTACTGGTGAATCTCTCTCAGCTCTGCGTGGGGTGTGAGGGACAGGTAATTATGATGTATAATGGGAGATTAGCTTGTTGGTTTGGGTAATATTTAATAATGTTGTGTGTGAGCTTCACTCTGTAAACTACTTGCAGCATTCCAAATTGTCTTAGATTTGGAGATTGAAAATCCCCAATCCCCTGTCATTTGTTATAGTCCCCGGTAGCTTTTTGGGTGGAGTGTTCATTGACAGTAATAACTGTGAAATTGACGAGTGTCACTGCTTTGTTCTCAGCTTCATCTGTGATCGGAGACGATACATTCCCATTAGCACTATCTTGTCATGTGATTATTCTCATTTCCAGAGGGATTGCTGTAATCAGTTTCTTCAGGTTTAGTGTAAAATGTATGGTCCCTTATAATAACTACACATTTAATTCATGATCCTATCATACAAGCAGTTTCCTCAACTGCTAGGATGATCCCGCAAGGTGAAAACAGCACACTGGACCAGTGCAGTAAATCAAACAAATCTGTAGGTGGTTAAGAGAGCCGCATCCATCTTGCTCCCAGCAGCATTTAAGAAGTTACATGGCATAACACATAAATCGTAATGTAAAAATGGACCTGTGTTTTATCTTTAATATGGGCATTCTAAACGTTTCCAAATGGTGGCAGCCATCTTGCCAAAAGTGACCTCACTTGTGACCCAGAATTCTGGGAGCCAATGAGGGAGTAGCTCTGCCAGTCTGCACTGAAGCAGGAGGAGAAATGTTTTACCACCTCTGGCATTAGGCTCCATTTTGAGGATACTTTGCAGGAAGCAAGGCACTGTCACCACTGTCAGAATACACATTTTGGTCAAAACTTTTAAAGTGAAGAGAATGCCCCCACCGGAACGTTAAGCATATATGTTTCAAATCTGAAACCCTGATCTCTTCAGATCTGAAACCGCCATGGCGTCTGCTCTTAAACCAGAAGTGAGGTATCTGCTGGATGTCACTTCAGATGTCACACAACTTGGCAGAGAATGTGACCTATTTCACAAGAGAAGCTGACCAAATGACATTTTTGTTATTCAGTATAGGAGGAACCTTGCAAAAGCTACTGATCTTGTGACATTTCCACTCTTTGGAGTCAAAATCTTGCAAGAACAGCCCACTCTATTTTTGATGCTTTTGAACTCCAAACCCTCGGCTTGGTTCAACAGCAAGCCTGAACTCCAAACCTGTAGCCTACCAAGAGCTTAACATCATTGCTTGACCCCATCTGTATTTCAGATGTTTTACATGTGATGAGAAGTGTTTTTACTATAGGCCTGAATCTGGAGAGTCTTACACTGATTCCTTTCCTCAGGCTGAATAGCCTCCTAGCTCACAGATCATCCCACTGGCTTCAGTGGATCTACCCATGGACTAAAGTGCCAGTCAGCGTAAGTAAAAATATCAGAGTTAGACAGATTATTTTGTGGCTTTTGGAAGAAGTGCTACTTGGCTTTCACAGAGAGAAGCCGATGACAGAGGCAGTTCTGATAGCATGAAGAATACACAGCTGTAGAACTTTCTCCACCAAGGTGTCCCACCTACGCTACAGATACAACTCTAGTGGTGGACCCAGTTAACTCACACCTGTCCCCAAGAGCAGTTTTAAAGGACTGTTCCATTGTGCGGTAGAGACAGGATACACCAGCTCACTTTAAGAACTGTGCAAAAGCCTTGGGCATGGTTTGAACCTTGGGCATGTTGTAACAGGCTCTCCTTCCACGATTGCATGTGTAGTATAATCAGGAGCTTAAATCTGATCACTTTGAACAACGAAGCTACCGGTTCTAACACAAGGGTAGAGTCAAACTGCCTCCAAAACAGAGACAGTAAATGTTAGAGAGGAGTGGCCTTGGAAAGTCTGGGCTATATATTGTAAACGGCTCAAGCTGCCTCCTTCTGGCCCCCACATCCAAAATTATAGACAAGAAGCACTCATCTTGCTTGGTTCTTTGTTTTCGCACGCAGACTGCCTGGAACTGTCCCCAGCATAATGTACTGTTGATTGTGAATGCGTCCAACAGTGCCAATGGCCAATAGCCACTTGGCTCAGTTGGTAGCTGAAATGGAGAGTCTGAAATGATTGCAAGATATTTTACTTTGGCTGGGAGCTCGCGCATGTGTCACACAAGAGTCATTTGCCAGCTATTGCTCTGTGCAGAAAGGGCAGAAGGTCTGGTGCTTACAGACAAGGAGCTCTCAGGGTGGGGCTCATCTTGAGCAATGGAGCAGAAGGATCACCCAACTCCTATGTAAAGACAACATGCCAGATCAAACTCATTCACTCCTTTCCCTGAAAATTAAAGCCATACCTGTGTGTGGAAGAAGGCTTGCATTCCTTTAATTCATATGTAACACTGACTGGACATTGGGCTGGCTTTCTTTAGTGTATAATGATACAAACGAAGCTAGGGATGCTACAAAATGATAACTAGATCAGAGTTTTTTGTATTTAGTGTGTTTATATAAGTAGTCACGCTCAGAAGTTTCCAGTCAGAGGCGGGGCTGCAATGCACTAGGTGCTGTACAAACTCCTATTATTATAGGGCATGCTTGATGCAACATTGTTACTAAAAAAAACATCATCTTGATGACCTTTGGAAAAGGACAAACAACTATTTGTTTGGGAGAGAATTTAATTTGGAAAGGAAAGAATAATCTGGACAAAATAGGAGGGAATGGGGAATACTGAGTAAATGGGGGAATTAAAATGGATGTTGTGCAGATTGAAATGGGGAAGTCAAGCAACGGATAGGAAGAAGTGTGTGGCAAAGAACTGTAAATGGCAGGAAAAGGTGAGCCATGTGTCAGGGAAAGATGTGCAGCTAATGTGGGAGTGAGGTGTGGAATCTAAATGGCTGCAGATGTAATCCAGCCTTAACACATTCACTCACATTTAATCACAGAACAGACATTGGTGCAAGCAACGACAGTTCATCTCTTTGAGAGACAGAGATTTTAGCCCAGTCTTAATAAATGCATGGAGCTGAATTACCAATGTAGCAGGTAGCAGTGACGGAGGTGATAGGAATGAGCCAAAAAAAAAAAAAAGCGCAGTCATCAGCCGCTCCTAAATTAGAAGGTGGGATATTGCTGGCAAGAGTCTGGATTGCAAACACGTCTAAAAATGAGCTGGCCTACAACCTAAAGAAGGGCTAGTCACCACGATTCATTTTGTCCATCAGATCAAAGACCAGTGGAATAGATTTAGGTCTTCTGATGAGGCTTGCCATATTGGACTTCCATGTATTAATGTGGGTCAGAGGGGGAAGTATAACAGTGGGATGGTGGCCAAAAACAAACACTACTGATGGACTTGCAAGGAAGACCCTTAAGTGGGGGAGTTTATTAAAGATGACCCTCTGAGAGATCCTGCTTGGGAGCTCATTTGTGTGTCTTTTGGGGTGATCTGGAGACATCAGGATTTTATTTTTTCTTTTTAAAATTAGGATCTGGTAAGATCTAGCTACCTAATGCTTTTATTTCCTCAGGTATCTTTTGGGCTGTAAGATTTAGGTGCCAGCGTGTCTCGCATTGTTAGTCCATTTTACATTACATCACATAGTGTCTTTGATCCAAAGAGATGGGTAAGAGTAACCAACCCAAACAGATCAACAGCTGATGGGCATGAGAACAAATTAATAGTGTTACAAGAAGAAGAAAATGGAGATGTCAGATCATTAGAAGCAGCATTAAACAATAAGAAAAGAAGAAAGATTTTGAGATGGGATTTAAGATAACAGCGGTAAGAGATTTCCAAATGGGGCTAGAAGTGCAGTATTTAGAAATGGCAAGAGAAGCAAGGGTAGGTGTAGTGGTAAGAATGCTGGGAGATAAAGAAAAGGAATAGGAAATCAGGGAATAAGAGAGGAAATAAGATGATTTGATAGCATTAGACAGCAAGACCAGTGATAGCATTAGTATGTGAAGTTATATCTACATTGTATTAACATGACAGTGCAAGTAGGTCGGAAGCCAGCCAAGCGAGGAAGAGAGAAAAGACATGAATAGTCAAGCAAAGCAAGTTGGGGAAGGAATTTGGAAGAGCCATGTAGGCAGCATGGATGAAATCAAGATGTGAGATTACCTGCATTTGGCCCAAGATTACTGCTGGGCCAAAAGAAAGTCACATCTTTGTGGGATGTTCAGGAGATACTCCGCAGGAGATAGCAACATGAAAAGTGGGAGGAATGAAAGGCACAGATAATTGGCCACAGATAATTCCAAGTTGATCAGTGGTGACAACTGAAACAGTGGGAGTATTTGTCAATAGAAAGAGTTCAGTGAACCTGAGGAAAGAGGAGAACAGGAGGACATCCTTTCTTTCTTGGTTATATTTACTTTGGGTTAGTTTGGCTGTACTAAATGTGAAGGGTTTCTTTGGTTGGGTTTTTTTGTAGTTTGAATAGAAGTGAAACTAGAGTTTATCTAAACTGAATGAGCCTAGTCTGTCTTTTCCCTTCCTGAATCTGCTTAATGTTCGGCTAGTTTTGGAAAAGCTTTGTTGTTTTGCTTTTGAAAGAGCCAAAGCCTTACTCCAGTGAGAGTTATGTCTGTGGAAAGGGACCCTTCAAAGGTACCCTTCAAAGATCATTGGAGAATATCTACATGGTCCTCAACTATCAAAAGATAGTACTTACATTTTAAAACTTTATCTACAGAACAGCTGCAGCACCATGCAAGGTCCCACGTGTGCCATGCCAGTCTGTTCCAGGGTACAGGAAGCACCTCAAGTGCCCCTGGGTAGCTATCTCCATGCCCATTCAGTCCTTGGTCTCTGCTGAGGCAGAGCAGACAAAGATGTCAATCACGTGCACAACAATTCTCAAGTAACTGGGCTGAGCCCTTATAATGAGACCCTCATCTCATTTCACATAGGTCTCCATCTGACCACTGGCTAACAGTTGCTTTTGGTCAGTGGGGTCTGGAGCTGGATTAGAAATGGTGGCCAAGGGGTGAAAGGCTCCATTTCTCATTCTCCTGAGCCAGTGACTTCTCCGAAACACACGCTCATTCGGATAGGACCCGACCCTATCGACATACAGATGGGAAGTGGGGAGAACCTTGCAAGGAACTGATGGGGTTTTCTCCATAGAAGTTGGGTGACTGGGCGTAGGGAGGTCCCTCCCTAGGTTGTATTTAGCGCAACTCCATGGGGACTCCTTGTTTGTTGTCACGTACGTCGGCATGGGACCAGTGCCTAGACCAGGAAGCTAGTTCCCTTGCCCTTCCCTGTGAGCGGAGGGGGCTCAGAGCTGCTGGACGTGCTGACTCTTAGAATAGATTACCTCCAGTGGTAACCTAAGGTCCCATGGCATTTTCTGTAAAGGTAGAGATGTTAACCCTGTCTTCCCAGCTGTAATGCAGTTCAGGTCATTGCTTTCTGGTTACCTAAATTCTCCCTGTAGTTTCGATTAACATCCTGTTGTGTAAGTGGCGTTGTGCGTTGTTAAAAAGTTCATGTTTCTCTTGCAGTGTAGCTGCATTTCAGTTTGTGGTGCTCATGGAGGTGACGGGAAGCTTACCCTATGAGATTGTTGCATGAAAAGGATGCAAAAACTAGCTGTGTATTATTAAGGTTTCAGAAGATTCTCTAACATAGGAGCCAGGGGACAGACCATGATATCTACCAAGAAGATGAGGAGCATTCAATAAAACTATGCAGCAGTAGGGAGATTACTTTGACTTTGGCAAAAGAAGAGGTAGGGTTGGACAAGCTGGGGCAATCCACTGAAGAAGAGTCAGCAAAAATAAGGGCATGGAAACAGGTACCTCACCACAAACGGAAGATAAAGTTACCAAACACCAGCACTTTAAAAGCAGAACAGATGAGCTGGAGTGGTCTAGCTGGGAGACCAGGACTACATAGCAACACATTCCTAAACCGTAGTGGGCGGAGAGTAACGGGGTACAATGACTTCTGCTAGACCAGGGGTCGGCAGCCTTTACTATGAAAAGAGCCATTTTCTGGAGCCGCAAAACATAGCTTACCGCGGCTGAAGAGCCGTGGGTTGCCGACCCCTGTGCTAGACAATCAAATACCCAGTAAAAAGAAGTAATGCACTGTGCAACAAAGCTAAGGGGGAAACTCTAATACTTACTCCTTGAGCTGTCCCATTGAAAGCAATGGCACTACCTACAGAGTAAGGCACCATTTGAATCGGATCCTAAAGTGTTTCTCTGCATTGTTTTTTCAGCAGAGGCTGGTGGAGAAATCTCTACCCTGGGAATGCTTTTCACACCTAGTAAATGGGAAGACCACTCAGAGGTGAAAACACCGTAAGATGTTAAATGCCTTCACAGTTACATCACTGATTGGATGTGGCTGATCTGATCATTTCAGAGGAAGTCAAAGTTGAAGCATCTGATCCACTAACAAAAATATGTGCTTTCAAATTAACGTAGTTTCTATGCCTGACGAGTGGATGGTGCCCTGGTATTGTGTCCATACTAAAACAGAGGGCAAAGGGTGACTTTGGGTAGAGACCTGTGAACCTTATCTTCGCACTAGTTGGGAAAATTAATTTAGAGACTGATACAGGATCTGGATAGGATGGGGACAACCCAGCATCATTGTTGCAAATTACGTGCTTTCTAACCTGCTGTAGCTCTTGGAGTGTGTGATCAGAATAGGGTCTAGAACCAGTGAAGATAATTTTATTTACTTTTGAAGAAGCTTTTGCTCAAGGCCATATGCAAGTATTTTGGTAACCAGTGCATAAGATAAAATGTGCTCTAATGGACTAAAAATGATTAAGAGACTGGAATGGAGAAGATAGGAGTATACAGTACAACCCAAATTATCCAGACAACTCCAAGGGGATGTAAAAGCCTTTGTATGATTGGGGAATCAAGTCCAGCAGTCCATCTCTGCTCACAGCCACCTTTATATGTTACAAAGAAGCCCAAAAGGGCATAAACCCAATTGTTTTGCTTTGCAAATCAACTTTAAAATAAGAGTACTTTTTTTTTGCAACAGCTGATTAAAACATGCCACTGATTGCTACAAGATTTTGAGGCAAATGACTGAGTAAAAATTTAAAAACTAGATATTTAAGGGCCAGATTTTGAAACTTGGATGCCTAAATCTGTGCCTTTAGCTAGGCACCTAACTGTTGAACCCATATTTGAAGGTTGGGCCCACAGTCGAAAACATCAGCAGTTCTGCTTGTTAAGATAACCCTTATAAGAGCTCATGTTGCAAGATAAAAAGCTGATCCCCAGCTGGGCACAGAAAGAACCGGCCCCTCATGGTATAATATTGCACAATTACAAGTATAACAGAGGATTTTACGCCTTCTCTGAACCATCTGATCCTTTATTTTCCACAGAAGCAGGACATTGGGCTAGCTGGACAATTGAGGAGTCAGTCTTAGTAGGGCAAAACTATGTCCATAGGTGATGATTAATGTACTAGAGACTTCTGGAACCAAAATATTATTTAAAGGAGGATGATTTTCTATCAATGCTTGTTTATTTAATGCAATATGTATGTTTTTGTTTAGTGTATTATATGTTGAACTAACAGTAGACGCTATGGTTTCCATCTGTTTTCATCCACCTTTTAGTTTGCAACATGTGCACCTTTTCGGATGATTTGGTCTGTTCCTAACTGTGGGAGGCGGGTTGTTTTGTTCAGAAGTTCCAGCAAAAAATTGTTTTTTGTAAAATGAGGTATGAATATTGGGAAGGGGCAGGGCAGGAAAACCCTTTCCCCTTAAAAAACAATTTTTTTTAAATGTAATACTGTGAGGACTGGGGTTGGAAAGATGCTATGAGTTATGGAAATAGCCCTTGTATAGAAGACAAACTTTTGAGCATACTTGTTGAAAACTGGTTTGGATTGACTGAGTTATGATTAATTGAAAATTGCGCTTCATACACGTGCAATACAATGAATACAATTTGTTTTAAAGTGCTGATAAATGTTCAGAGTACACTGAATGGGGAGTCTTTCCTTGAGTTCATGGGCTTTGGATCAGGTCCAGGAAATAAGTATTATCTCTATAGCAAATCTCCCCTCTTCACCCCCCCCCCTTAAATGTCACTAACCTTATAAAGTTTCTAATTCATCAAATGATGGACATTCTTAGTACATTTGGGTCTTTATTTATCACAACATAGTTGGCTGCACTTGATGGAGTTAATTACCCCAGATGATTTATGAGCTGGTGTTCTTTACTCTTTAGGATTGAAAAGAGTTAACCATGCCTGTTTTCAAAATCCAAAAGAAATAATGCAAACCCTGATATAAACTTCCCCACCAGTAATTCATGCCCGTTGAACTAACCCATCTTAAATTGGGTTAAATTATCCTGTAGCAAAAGACTACAGCATGACATCCTAGTAGAGCTGTTCAAGATTTTTAAACCAAATTTGTGTTTGTTCAAAAATGGCCTTATTTTTTCAAAATAAAAAATTTGCAAGAAACGTTTTTTTTTCATTTTCCATTTTTTTGACAAAACTGGAAAATAAGAAATTTAGGGGAGTTTTCCTTTTCCCCCTCACCCTCTTTACTCCTTCTCCGTCCCTTTTTTTCTCCTTATTTTTCAGTGGCAGAAGGAAAAAGGGGTAAAAAATTAATACCAAAAAAAAAAAAAATTCAAATACAAATGGATCTTTTTTTTCAAAACTTTAGCACAAAAAATAATTTAAAATGTTAGAATATTTTTGTGAAAATATTTAACCACCAGTTCTAAACACTGATAAGTCTTCCTGCGTTGCCTGGAATTTGTCAGAGAATCTATATGCACAAAATGAAAAACTGTACAAACAATAGATCTTTGCCAGAGAGTTGTGGCATTGTGGAAATTTATGGTGCATGTTATAAGAAGCCCTTTTCATTACTTGTTCTTCAGTGTAACTTGCACCAAAAAAAAAAAAATCTATTGTGGGGTCCTGGAAAAATCTTTCACAGTGAATTGAAATCTTTGCTCCCCCCTGCCTTTTATCTGTTTATTTTGCTGTGGTCTCCTCATCTTGAGCTTTTAGAGCTAAACTGAATTTGAAACTAAAAGCTCTTATTAGAGGAGATTTTTTTTTAAAGTTCTTCCAGGCTCTCTGGGGACAAAAATAATAGCAGCTTGAAGCAGCAGAGAATCAGTAATTAGGGCAAACAGTAATGCCTAGCATGACTGGGGGAAAATATGAGAAAAGGAGGAGGAGAGTGCAACAGACAGATTTGTACAGCCTATTACTAGGAAACCACAGCAGCATTAAATGCAGTGTGCTAATTGGCTAGCCAGTCACTGCCTGGGTACCAATCTGGGCCTGCTACACAGCTGTTTCTACTCTCTGGTTGCTAGGCAACTGCATCCACTTCTCTTCCTCCCCATACGCACACTTGTTCTGGAGGCTAATTGGCTACTTTTGCTGCTGGTGCTGCTGCTGGGTACCAGTCTGGGCCTGCTGCTCTGCTGTTCTCCCAAGGGCTCTGAGGTCGGGGAGGATATGGTGGCAATTAATGGAGCATAAGTGCAAATTCTATACGACGTCTGGCACCTGTGTCCCCAATCCTGCTCTTTAAACTAAATCCTTCTGCTCACACATCAGAATCCTGGAACATCTTTCTTGGCTAAGCTTATTAGAATATATTTAAAAGAAAATCAGAAATTAGAAGGCTTTATTGCTCTTGATGGGAGCCCTGCATAGATCAGGCAGAATAAGTGTGGTTTTCCTCAGGCTGTTTTGTGTTCAGCATCTGTGGTGATGGACAATGGACATTTATTAAATGCTTCCTTGCAAGTACAGTAGAAAATGGAATATTTTCCTTTCTTTGAAATTAGTTGCATACTTTGAACACCATTAGTTATACAACTGCAGAGTGTGTGTGTGCAGAGATGTGTATGCAGGCAGGAAATAAGGTGGAGTCAAAATAACGTATTTCCATGCACTGAATGACTACATGCAGAAAACTACTTTGTGTGTGACCTTGGACAAGATCCTCAGGGGCCAATCCAAATCAAGGACATGATTATGGCCACCTTTGTACAAACACTTCTGAGTTTTTTGGATGAAAATAGCTATACGGTGTACATGCAAACCAGTATTAATTATAACACTTGATCATCCCTATTGAGCTAAAAACCTTGTCACATTGTATATTTAACACTTCTTCTATATTCTGCCTAATATCCATTTGCTTTGTGTACTATCACCCTCTCAATGCCTTTTGGGTAGGTAGTCACTTTTCTGGTTGGTGCCAAAACTGTAATGACTAAAACAATGCTTATGTAGGTAGAAAAGAATGATGAAACTGTTATATACTGTCCCTTACCCTCTAGTCCTCTATATTTAAATAAAAAGGCATTTTCCATTTCTCAGCAAAAATAAATTAGAAGCATATTTAGGAATGAAAGAATCTGAAATTGAATTTATAATTAGTTTCACTTTTACTGGTTGAGGAGGGGCACGCAAGTTGCAGGAGGACACAGAAGTTGTATCTTTGACCTCCCGAGGACGTGGCTGTCTCTCTGTTCAGGAGACTTTACCCTCTAAGCAGACTAAGGTCCCAGCTGTGTGAGCCCATATAGTTGTAAATTGTGGCTGAGCAGCCAGCAAAGGATCTTGGGCTACTCCAAATCAGTCTATAGAGAGATGAGGGTTCACAGTAGTCCATGCTCCATCATGGAGTAAAGTACGCACAGTGAAATGAGAGGTGGGCAGCGGTGGTGTACACACCCCAATAGGCTTATTATTAAGGTCTGGGTCTTTTGGAGGAGCCCCGTAAAAGGGTTATCCTTTCTGCAACGTGCTGATGTTGACAATCACTTGGCATCTTTCATAGATATAGATTTGACCTAGTGTCCTTGACCAACGTTTCCTGTCATGCAGCGTGCTCCGTATTCTGTTTATTATTGCTCTTTCCCCAGCGTAGGCTCTGTTTTTACTGGTAGGCCCTGGATGCAGTTTGTAAAGCACTCTGGTATGGAAGGTAAATGTAAGATATGTATTGTGTGATGTATCGTATTAGCCTTCTTATTGTGATACAGGAGGCTTTTCTTATTAAGATAAATTGCGAGCAAAACCAAATTCATGCATTGAACATCTCCACAAGGCACCCGGGTCAGGAACTATCCACCATTGAAACCTCAACCCCACCCTGCTCCCATCTGCAATTCTCTGGTTACCTGGCTTCCCGTTTCACTAAAGTGATCCCAGAATGCACTATTGTGTGACATACACTTTGGATGGCATGGGTTTCAGTGATACTGACACTTCTACCATGTGTGATGGCACTTTCTAGGCTACACTCTGTGAAACAGGAAACACTAAAAGGATATTGCGGAAGGGGGGACTATTAAAAGGTTCTCTAAAAAGACAGTGAGGCAGCGCTAGTTCTGAACCTACTCATATAGCTTTGTGCTGCATGGCCCCCACAGTTTGGATGGGAAGGAGTTCAAGAGAGAGATCCTGCCTATAACTCTATATTCAGTTTTGCTTTGCAGTTCACCTTTGGAGCAGGCAGAACTAAATTTCTAGTACTGGCTTTCAGCACATACAATTTCTTAGCAGATCAGGCTTTTTAAATTACTTTTCTCTCAGATAATGTGTTTGTCTTTTCAATTTCTAAAAAGGGAAGGAAATATTTCCAGTTTGGTACAGCTTATAAAAATCCCTGATTGTGGTTCCTGAAACCATGTGAAAATAAGTCACTGTGAAGAGCACAAGCTGACTTTTATGGAGATTTTCTAAGGATGCCTTTCCATCTTTACATACACAGGATTGAAGAACTGAAATGAAAGTGGCTTTCAATTAATTTTTTAAAATTTAAATGAAATTCAAAATCTACATGTCAGTCAGGATCTATTTCCCCTCTCATTCTTAAAATATTTTGGCTGACTCAAAGACACTTGAAAAGAGTCTCCGTATAGTCTCGCATGGGAGAATTGAGAGAAATCATAAGGGACATTTGCTTGAATGTTGCAACAAGTTCTCTGTGTGGGGACCCCATGAACACAAGGATCTTCCCCCATGGAGCTAAATTGAAGGATCAGGGTCTAAAACTACTTCAAATAAACATCATGATTTAACAAAATATATTGCAATGGAAATACTTGGACTGTTGCACTGTTTGCTGGAGGGAGGTGCACACACTCATTCATGGTGTATTTATTTTATAACGTTACAGGGTGAAATCCTGGTCCCACTGAAGTCAATGAAAGCTTTGCCACTCACTTCAGTAGAGCCAGGATTTCACCACGTACTTTCTTATTCTCACGATTCCTCTACTAAAACAGAAGAATACATGGAATTCATTCCTCCTCCATTCTTTTCCATCATTACAACTACTAAGATCAGAGGGACACCCTCTCTCAGACATCTTTTGTGGAACCAGTAGCCAAGAGAGGCATTTCATTTTATCTACAATGGGTAAGGTAGTTACTTCTTATTCTTTGTGCACAGAGATGCTCACAAATCTCTCTCTATCCCCTTCCATTCTTTAAAATTGCTATACGGGGGGGGGGGAGAGAAGAAGCTAATCTCTTTTAGGTCTGTGGGTCAAGGATCCTTTTTTGACAGGACTTTAAAGGTCACCTGCTCTTTTGCCTTTCTGTTATGCCACACGAATGACAGTAAGCAAGTGCGCTGCCTCCAAGCACAAAGGAGTGCTGACATGTGGCAGAACGTGGCTCATGTTACGGAGGAAGAGAATCTGAAAACAAAACTGGACTCTGTGCTATGCAAAGCCAAATCGGGGAGATGTGAGAGCATGCCCCTGGAGCACAAACAACAGAGATATGTAGCTCGCCATCATATCCTAGATGGGCCTAACAGAATTACTGCTTGGCTACAATAAGCTATATATAGCAGTAGGGTGACCAGATGGGAAGGGTGGAAAATCGGGACACTTTTGTTTGCGGGGGGCAGGGAAGCATAATTGCGTCTATAAGACAAAGCCCCTAATACTGGGACGTCTTGTCACCTTATATAGCAGTCCACGTTTTGAAAGCACTTGACATATGTTAATTAGACAAATCCTGCTTCAGTCATGATGCTCACTGACTTTAGGCAACCACCACAATGTTTGTTTTTAACCCTTCTGTAAGAGATTGTAACTTAGGCTGGCTGAACCTGCGAGTTTTGAATAAGCATCCGTGTCTCCCACTCTCTTCAGAGCATATTTAGCAAATACGCAGCCACGCAAACACATCTGCCTTGCTAGCTCCCTTGTGAGCTAGACATCTCTTCTCTTGCAGCCCCACAAGCTAATTGACTGGCACCACACGCATTACCCCCGTTTATTGCTATTGCATGTTGCTTTTTAAAAACCAACATGTCCGTTATCCAAAAAGAGCAGCGGCTGAATGTTGCACCGTCGTGGGCGAGACCGGGATAGGCAGAGTCATTTCTGGATGTCCACTTTCTGTGCCAATGGAGACTGAGGGCAACATGGAAATGTAGGTCGAGGGGAGAGTGTGTAGGCTGTAGCATAGCTGAGTGCAGTTTTTTGGGTGGCCAGCTCTGGTGTCAGTGTGTGGGCCACAGCTGAGATTGACATGGGAAGCACCACCTTGCTTGTGATCTAGGGCCTGAGGGAAATGAAGAATTTAATGGCTTTTTTGAGCAGAAAACGCCTTTTTAAACAAATTGACATAGAGGTCTCTAGCTTGGAACAATCTGGCCTAGGCTATGTTTGTTCTATTTTTCTCACTGTCACCAGCCATCAGTTTCCTTAGCGTTTCTTTTTATAGACTAAACCCAAAACTGTGCGGTGTGGTGAATGTGCATGATTGGCTTAAAATATCAGGGCTCTTCTTTATGCAAACTCATATGGTATTCTGGGGGGGAAGCCCACAACAAAGCACCTGCATAGATTGAGCTGCAGGGAAAATGCAATTTGAAACAAAAATCCTGCTGCCTCTTTCTTCTTTTCTCCAACCCTGCCTCATCCACTACCTTTTATTCTCTAGGACCTGTAGACTGTGATTGCTTGACTGATGGATCTGTGCTTTGGCATTTCTCTACCAGCTGGATCCTCATGTAGGGTTTCCTCTTCTAATAGGAACGATGCAATGCATCCTTTTATTTATTTTGCTTTTCAAACTTGAGTTGAGGATAAAAGGCTTGAATTGCTGAGCGCTGGTAGATATCCCAGCCCATTCTCTTCTCCTTTTCTCCCAGAGCCAGGTTTCCACTTTATCTTTGGAGAGCAGAGCCTAGCTTGTAATCAATAGTGTTTGGTAAATGACTAGTCAGAGAGAAGCTTTTCCTCTACACATTGGGCCAAATCAATTCTTGGGGTAACTGCTGCAGTCAGTGGAGTTACACCAGCAATGAATTTGGTCCTTGCCCTCTTCTCCCTGTCTTGATTGCTTACCCTGAAACTTGTGACACACCCAGTTTCGGTCTATGAAGTATTCAGCTCTCTCTCCATTACCTGCTGAATATACTCTGTGGTAAATACCTTACACGGAGAGACCGGACACACAGTGTGTGTGAGAGGGAGTGTTTACAGAAGCACCTTCTGAGCAATTTTCAGAATTTAAAAAAAATTTCCCTCCCTGTTTATAATTCCTCCTTTGAAGCTTAACAATGAAGTCAGGTTCCTCTGTGTGTTCTCCCTCATCCCCGCCTCCACTCATGCTTCCACCCTCTTTTTAGTGCCGGTTGCTCAGGAGGGCTAGACGTAGTGACATGGACGCAACGTAGGAGAAGAGCACTGAAACGGTGGTTCTGAAGAGAGGTGGGAGAAGCGGGGGAGGTTTGGACCTTGCAGGTATCCAATCTAAAATGTTAACGGTGTTGGAGTAAAGCCCAGAGCTGCATTTGGCCCCCAGAAGCTGGTTTGTCATATCCGATGGGGAAAGTGAACACAGCAGAGGGGAGTCTGCACTGACTTCCAACTCCTGCAGCCCCACTGACTTCAAGGGAAGTCCATGCAGGATGACAGCTGACACACACATGGTTGGAAAAGTGTTAATCAGTCACAGTAGCTGGTGGGATTAACTGATTTCAAGAGAACACTTCTGCTCTTGCATTTGCCCCAGCAAAACATCATTTTCACTTTATAATCAACTAAGCAGGTGCATCTAAATGGGGATACAGGAGGTGGGGGTCTGGGGAGGAGCAGATGTGAGTGCTCCTATGGTGGGAGGTGAAAGACAACTCCTGAAAGCCAGAACTAGAGAATTGCTTTTAGTTAAGTGGCATTTTAAGCACTGTGGGCTTAATGACAGGTGCAGTTGTGCGCCTATGCATGTCAGGCAGTCTGTGCACAAGAATAGCCACTTGCATGGCCGGTCCCCCACTTTGTGCATGCAATGTCGACTCAAGGAATTGCAAACAAGCTTCCAGTAACATAGGGGTGGGGGTATTTGAGGGTTTGGTTCTTTTTTAAACCAGAAACAGAAACAGGTCTTTCAACCAGGCCGTGTAAGAATTAAAGATGTAATGAAGTTGGGGCCTGATCCAAAGTCCGTTCGATGGAAAGTCTCCTGGTGACTTCAGTGGCCTTAGGAACAGGTTCAGAATAGGCAGGCACTTTCGAAAGTCTGCCATAGATTGGAAGAGCCTGCATGAATACAAGTGCTGGGTGCTTGCCCGCTAGGCAGCCGGGCCTGGGGCAAAAGGCGGGCAGGCTGCCTCTTGCTTGTGCACTGGGTGGCTAGTTGTAAGGCAAAGGTCAACCTGGCTGGCTGGAGCAACAGCACGGGTGCTGGTGGGCAGTGCAGCACAAGAGGGGGAGAGGGGCCAGGTGGCCAGGGTGGTGCAAAGGACGGGAGACTTTAGGCAGCAGTAATTTCAATGCGGTGTTGATTGTTCTCTTGCCCCCTGCAGGTGAGAAGCCTTACAAGTGCTCGTGGGAAGGGTGCGAGTGGCGTTTTGCACGAAGCGACGAGCTCACGAGGCACTACAGGAAACACACAGGGGCAAAACCCTTTAAATGCAACCATTGCGACAGGTAATACAGCCTTCTAAATATAGCGTTCAAGCCAATGTACTGATGGTGAAAGACAGCACATTACCAGCCCCATGGCCCAAAGGCCGCTGGCTTTCGGCACATGCAGCAGCGGCGCATGTTTCCTTGCGGTGCATTGCCACCGTGTTTTTGCCCAGAAACCCCTCTCTTCCTCAGTAGCCAGCAGGGGTGCCAGGTGCGAGGTGGTGAGGTTCTGGGAAGAGGAAGCTTGCCTCTTAGGAACTGAGCTATGATCAGCAACTTTTCTGCACCCTTTTTTCTTATGGGTACCTAAAGCAGAAGCATAGACGCACGGTCAGATCGTGGTCCCACTGAAATCAGTGAGAGTTTTTTGCCATCAACAGTACAGCTCTGTTTAGCAAACATCTTGCTTTAATACATATATACTCTACCAAACCTGCCAGCCGCAACATCTTGACTTTCCCTCTCCATGATCCCATGTGACTGGGGCAGCAACAAAAGACTGAATTCCAGCTGCCCTCCCTCGCTTACAAAACTGTGGTTCAGCTCCACCTCTTGGCTTACGGTCCCTGTAAAGGGAGTCACCAGAGGATTGTCAAACCTCTCAAACCAGTGGGGGAACGGCGTCAACACAGCCTAAAGTGGGAAGTGGGGGAGGCTCACAGATTCTCAGGTGTATGGCAAAGGTACCCAAAATCTAGAGCCAACAGTGAGGGCTGACAGCGTTTTCCCTTTTCAGCACAGTAAATCTATCATTGATCTTCTATTTCAGTTCACTGAACACATGGCCTTTGTTTGCCTCTCTACCTATATGCAGTAGGAGGGGGACAGTTCCTGGGGGAATAAAGGGTAACATTTTCAAAAATGCCTAAGTGATATAGACATCTGAAAATTTTACCACATGGTTTTTGGGCAAGATCAAAGGAGCCATGACTGTTCACGCTGACTGTGAATCTAGTCCTCTGTCTTTCAATTGCACACTTGACCTCCATTTTATGTGATACTGTACATTTTCTATTTTGTCATCTGTTTCTTAAATTTGTGAAATCACTTAGATCCAAGGCCAGGTTTTCCAAAGAGGTCCCCATGCAACAGCTCTCATTTGGGCACCTAAAAACGAGATGGCTGGGTTTGCCTGGAGAGCATTCTGCTCGACAGCTGTCACCGAGAACAATGGGAGCTGCTGGCTGTTGATTCCTCTTGAAAATCTGGTCTCTTTATTTAGGGGCCTGAATGGAAGCTGCGCTGCCCTGAGTATCTGGTCCCAGTTACGGTTGCTGAGCATTTTTGACAATCTGGCCCTTTAAAATAAAAATATATAGATAATTAGGGT
This sequence comes from Mesoclemmys tuberculata, assembly GCA_007922155.1. Taxonomy (NCBI): domain Eukaryota; kingdom Metazoa; phylum Chordata; order Testudines; family Chelidae; genus Mesoclemmys; species Mesoclemmys tuberculata. Next base: position 5,081,802 of record ML675620.1, on the reverse strand, counting down.
GGAGCAAGAGAGAGACTATCCAAGTAATCACATCTGACAGTACTGACATTATCAGACAATAAATCCCCCAACCTGGAGGCTGGCAGTGCCCAGGGTGAAGGCTGGATCCAGTTTAGGCATAATCAAATAACATGCTTGCATCTGAACATGTTATCCGACTAATCCCATTTATATATATTTTTAAAAGAGGCTTAAGAAAATTACCCAGCTTTTTAATGCAGCACTGAAGTTCTCTGTTACGATAAGAAAATGGTTTATAATACAATATTGAGTTTATAAAGCCTCCGGGCACACGAGACGGGCCAAGAGCATGCATAGAAAAAGGATACACCGAATATAAACAGGGGACCCATCCTTTGATGGGAAGGAAATTTGATCATTTGACATCCTGTCTTTCCAAGATCCTCATTCTCCACTCCGCCTTCTGTCCCCCACACCCCCAGCCAAAGGCTTCCTCTGTCTTTTATCCCTGGATTATCTTCTGTTTGTTCAGAATGATAAAGGATAAACCAAGCACAGATTTTGAGAGTCTTGCCGTTTTATAAGCATCTCTAGGAAGTAGAAAAGCATTGACGTTCTTTATTTTTATTGTAAGAAGCTGCTTTCTGCTTGTCTTTGCTCTTTAAGAACCAACCAAGTCCCCCCCTGCCCCCACCCCCACATGTCCAAAATAAACAAATAACCCCCACACCCCCTTTTTGGTTTCTGTTGCAAAAAGACAACATTGTGAGCACCCAGATCCAAGGCTCTCTCACCAGTCACAGGGAAAAAATATTCACCAACTTAAACTGATCATATGTGATGTAACGTGCCCATCAAACAATTTCCCACCGCTCCTTCACTAAGTCTAGTTAGGGAAGCTCAGAAACTCACTGTGTACAAAGTGGTTCAGAGCGATGGTTCCTTTATTTAACTGTACCTGTTTTGACTTCACACTTTCTTTCTTTCCTCTTCCTCGTTCCCTCTTCACAAATGTGCTCGCCCCCTCACCTGCCGCTCCAGTCCTAGATTCAGGCATTCACTGAAGCACACATTTCAGTCCAGGCATACTCAGGAAAGCATTTAAGCACGTGCTTCAAGTTAAACAGGTGCTTTTCTGAATTAAGGTTCCAGATAGTGAGAATCCCATTTCTCCATATCTAAACTACTGCTTCTTAGATTTCTTTTTAACCTCTTCCTTTCCCCCCTCTCCTAAATGACAGAAGGGTCATTGCCTACAATAAACACCCTAGTTTTCTGAGCTTTAAGAAGCCTTTAGGTACGCCTTTTCAGCAGCATCAATGTAGCACAGACCAGCTGCACATCACTTTTCAGAGGTGAAGGCAAATACTTTGGCAATCAGAGCATGAAAATGGTGATTGAACCACCGGGGAGGGAGTGTTTCTGTACATGATGTATCAGTGATTTCCTTAAAAAACCCTCTTTCAGGGATGTGGGTTTATACAACTGGCCTTCTGGATTGCAACCTGGTATTCATGCTATCAGCGTGGAGAGCAATTTTAAAGACAACCAATAGATAGATAGATTCAGGTGTTCTAAATTTTAGTTAGAAAAGGAAGTCGGGGGAACAGGAAGCTAGAACTCCACCGCTTTGTTTTCTCCCTGCCCAAGTGTGTGCACGGACGCACGCACACACTCTTTGTCTCTATTTCAGACAGTGTTGGTAGCTTCTTTTCAAAGCACTGAATTTCCAGGCAGAGTGTCTTTGGTGTAAATGGGGCACTAAGGCATGATCCAAGACCAATGATTTCAGTGGGTTTTGTAAACCCAGCTCTCTTTGTCACAAAAGAAGGTAAACTGCTGAATTCAATCTGGAAAAAAACAGGATCCTTTAAAGTGAAGTGTCCAGTTTTGCGCCCCCCCGCCTTACAGCACTCAGGTTGTATGGTTAATTTTCATTGACAAACCACCACCAGCCTGAGTAGCAGCATATATAGTGTGAGTGGTGTCTGTGGTTTGGGAGCAGCCAGAGAGGAAGGAGAGGGAGCTAAAAGGGCACAAAAGGAGACAACAGTGGCCCCAGCACGGCTGAGGCACTGTGAACATGCCGGTTAGCCATATTCCTGAAGAGTTAGTCGAGAGGCTTTTCAGAACAAGGGGCGATTTTACATACGCTGCGTCAGAACACCTGGGTCAGCAAGGGACGGAGCAATGGCCACAACTGTCACCTGCGCTCAGCTGAGGGAAATGAGGTGTAAAAAACCTCTAACGCTATTTTAATAGATATTGGTGTCCCCTGACTGCCAGCTCAGTGCCGTGCGCTCACCTCCCCACAGCTGGAGGGGTGGGTAGATTGCGGAGAACCAAATCCCACTGGGGAAGATCTGTGCAGAGGAGGAAGAAGGCTGAACATTATGGCCTCTTCCCGTCCCAGCGGCCTCCTCTCCGCAGCTGTGGAGCTGTCCTCTCCGCAGCTGTCTTTGGGAGCAGGCAGTTTATGTCCCATGCAAGACCATCAGGAATGAGGACACTTTTAAGCACTGCAAGCTGTCCCTCCTGGGGACAACACAGAGACACATGCAGCCTTTCTGCATCCTGGGGGTTGCATGAGCTGGGCCTGGGTACAACATGCAGCAATGCTACAGAACTGGAAAAGTTATGGAGACAGGGACCTGTCTCATGGAAGACCAGGGATCCACTGGGTTTTCCTTGAGAGATCCCTATCTGTGCATCTGTTGAGGACAACTCCCCTTTCTGGGTCAACTCCCCTGCCAATATCAGTTCCAAGAACGGAAAATGTGGCTAGATCTCAGGAACTTAATAGCTGCAGATCTGTCTTGGGCTTTTTGATAATAGGATTTAGCTGTAAAGTTTTGTGGGTACTTTCCCCCCCCCAGTTGAAACTATGTCTCCACCTCTAGAAGGCTCCAGACTAGATGAAGCTAACTGAATTACCAGCCAGGAGAGAGCCTGCAGGATTACTAATGCATCATTTTATTAGGTATAAAATATATATCGGAGCAGAACATGAGGTTATTGATATGAAATAAAATTTTGGTTCTGTTATTAACATTAACAAATATCACTCTGTCAGTGACACAGCAGACTTTTGATCAGCATTGGCTCTGGTTATTAGCAGGCATCCAAGAGGAATAGTAGTGGTTGGGTAGTGGTCTTGTGGCTAGTCATATTCTAAAATTCCAGCTGGCACCTACTCCTGTTTTGGCAGCTGTAATATCCATAGCATGATGCTTTCTCAGGTTATTCTGACAAAGGACATATTTGGTACCTTGCAGCTAGAAAATACAAGGTGCGGTGAGCCTTCTGTATTAGAATCCCACTATCCATTGTAAGGCGTTCCTCTCTCTCTCTTTCTCAGTTTAATGCACATTCTTCATCCTGGAACTTAAAGGAATGCAGGACTCCAACTCCATACCACTCTAAATTGTTCTTTGTAAATTTTTCCTACTCTGCTTTGTAAAGCAGCATGGACCAGATCCTCAGGTGCTATGAATCATCATAGCACCACTGATTACACTGGAGCTTTGTTGATTTACATCAACTGAGGATCTGACCATATATGTGAAGGTTGTCTTCTTGCAGATTTTCTGCTCTTACAAATATTTGTATGTAGGGGTGAGCAAATATGACAAGTAGTAATAAACACACAGAGGATAACAGCAAAAGGACAAACTAAGTGAACTACTGGGTCTTCTCCATCTGATGTTTAGGGTTCTTTCTTTGTCTCATGTTCACAGTGCTATGAGACCAATTTTTCCCGCATGTTTTTCTTTAAGCGTTTTTTTAAACAAACAATGATTAAATTAATTTACCTGCTTTACTGAGAAATGAAGACAATACAATAATTGCTTTTATCATCATTTATTCATCATAAATCTGTGTGTGCATGCTACACATTCTAGCAACAAGCTTTGATTCTTTTTAAGTGTGTATCAGTGTTTATTTTGTAATATAGCTTTTTGTGGCAGAGGATGGATTTTCAAAGCATCACAGACTGGTTAGTTCTGGAAGTGCCCTGCCACAATGTACACTGAACTAAGATCATGAAGAACAAGGAGTCCCAGCAACAAGCAGCAAATGCAGTTTGTGGTGGAGTCTTTTTATTACTCCTAAATATAACTTTGCAAGTGTCTTACAGGTTAGGGTGACAAGCATAAAGGCCAAGATTTTCAGAAGTTCCAAGTGATTTTGGGCACCTCAGAATATAAGTGTCCAACCTGAAACGTCTTAAAGGGGCCTTATTTTTCAGAAAGCAGTGAGCACCTGCTCTCTGAAGAGCGGGCCTCTTTAAAAAGGTATCGCTCAGCACGTCTGAAAATCTTGGCCTAAAGTGGCTTTGTATATAGTATATGCCCTCCAGTGGCATTTGGGTGGCCTGTGTGAAATGAGTTACTGCTCTCAGTCCAATTCCTAGTGGGTACATATCGTATTTGGCACTAATGTGCTTTCTTCCTTGCTGGAAATATTAGCAGAAGGGTCAAGGATTGAGTGACCATGAAGAAAGAACTGCCCATTGTCATCAGAACTTCAGTCAAAGTGAAGACACTTTGATGGAGCAAAGCACTGTGTTAGTGTTGTAACTAGAAAGAGATTTTCATTATCTAGAGCTATTCTGAGAACCTTTCATAAGCATTAATATCCATCTGCATTTGTACAAGTGCCAAAATGTTTTGCTGAGCAGGGGTGGAATAGTGGAAGAGAGAGAAGATGGCCTTCGGGATAATGCCCAGAACTGGAAACCAAAATACCTGAGTTCTGTTGCTAGGATTGCCAGACCTCTTGGAGGACCTCAAGCAAATTCCTTATTGCCCTGTGCCTCAGTGGCCTCATTTATAAAATGGGGATACTACCTCTCTTCCTCTCAGGGATGTTGTGAGACCATCTTCATCAATATCTGTCTAGCACTCATTCTCAGACAGAAGACTGGGCCAGGTTTTCAAAAGAGCTCTGCTTCCATTTAGGTGTCAAAAGAAGCCACTCAGTCCACAAATCTGGCCCCTTATTATGATGCCGAAATGGGTGCTGAGGTCTTTAGATGATATGAGGGTACAGAGCACTTGAAAAGTCTAACCTTACATAATATGCAAAATTATTTATTTTTATTACTACAGCTACTTGGTTAACGAGTTAGCTTGCCCATTCCCCAGTTTCTGACAGTATTAATCTGGTGGGGTTGGAGTGAGGGAAGAATAGTCTACTCATTGCAGAACCAGCATTGCTGCTCATCTTCAATGGTGGAAGGGAAGTCACCTGAGCTTTGTGAGCACACATGGCCTATTCCAGGGAACTGCTGTAAAGCTGGGTAAACATTGGTCTTGTACATGCTGGAGGAGGAGCAGAAAGGCCTATTTTGTAAAATCCGTATTTATTGCTGGTTGTGTTTCTTTTGCAGGTGTTTTTCCAGGTCTGACCATCTTGCCCTCCACATGAAGAGGCACATCTAAGTACCTAAAACCAGTCCGCATGGCATACATGTCAGCGGAGCTAAAAGACATGGCATGAAGGGTGGAACTCAATTATATCCTGCTGCCTTGCAGAAGAAGAGAACTCGATCATAGGTGAACTTCTGTACACAGACCACGCACTCACACCGTCATGCACTCAACTATACCTAAATACATACATCTGTTCTTTATGCCTTGCCCCAGCTGGATGGGAGATGATGCAGGAGAGGAAATGGAGTAGAAGCGAAGTCAGTAAGATAGAACAATTGCTTACAGTACTTCATCACTCTTGGATTTGTTTCCTGCTATTGCCAATGGAAATCAAAGTAAACGGAGGAAGCTTCTTTGCAGTTGGACAGCAGTAGGAGGGGCTTATTTAACTCGCTTCTCAATGCAACTCGATAGGAGAATATGTCATCTTGAAGTTGCATATTTGTAGCACTAACTTTTCTTTTTAAATAGAGGGGGAGGGGGGGAATAATGACCTAGAAAACCAAATCCCAGTTTGGTAGCCAAATTAACCTCTTGGTTCATTTGTTCTTTGTCTGAGAATTCCTAATGCTCAACACGTCAAACTTCTCACAGACACTTTGATCTATCTTGATTTTGGTTCTTCCTAGAACTGAGCTGTTAAGATCCTTTTAAGTCAATACCAATGGCCTTAATGGCAGTTGACTGTGGAGTGACACCTTTGACACATACATCATCTGTTTGGCCTGAGTTTATGTAGACTTCATGAACTTTGTGTTAATTTTTTTGGCTGTTGCATACCCTATGCACTAGTAGGGACTATGGAAGCTGCTGGCATGACTGAAAAGCGGCCAAAGGAAGAGTCCCTGAGAAACACCATGTTATATCTCCATAGGCATCACCTTATTGCCATAGGTTGGACTTCTTGTTTGTCTAATGAAAACTTGAAAAGCTCATGTGGAAGCTTAAACATTTTATCTTTTCTCCATGAACAAGTGATCTTCAGAATTCCATTTCTTCACCTGCTTACCTGTCCTGGACAGGGCAGTCAGGCATGACTACAGATTACCTTCAGCACCATGTGAGCATGTTGGCTACAATCCTTAGCAATTGACAAATTGTGTTGCGTGTTCTTGTTTTTCTATTGACCAGTTTAAAACATTGACTTTGTTTTGTCAAAAGAGCACCTGCAAACATTATTTTCTAAACCTAACTTTTGGTGAAACATCTTACCAAAAAAAGAAAAAAAAAAAAAAAAAAAAAGGCCAAAAATACTACTCCAGTCCCAGAGTGGGAAAGTGAGAACCTCTTCCAAATAAAGTGGCTTCATTCAGAATTAATCTTTTAAAGAAGTGATCACAGTTCTCCTTTTCCATTCATCAAAGTGATGGTATAGCCCACTCCTATGAAAAAAAAATGTAAGAATATTTAAAGGGTGAATGAAGGGTTGGCTTTTGTGCAGAGCACTGAGGATTTTCCAAGCAATCAGTCTAAAGTAATCATAGCATGGGTCCAATGCGACCTTCAGTCTGTATCATCAAGGATCAATGGAAACCTCACACTTACCCTTGAATCCTGTAGATAATTGGACTATTTTGGCTCAAAGTGGACTAAATTTCTTGTTTAAAAAAAAAAAATTAATACATAGACACAACTTGCATTTATAGCCAGTTGGCACTGGCCCTGACTCCAAAGACTGCCTTTAGGACCATATAAAATGGCCTATGCAAGCAGGTGGGGTGGTCATTAGAACAGGTTGTATATTTTGTATATTCTGGGACCCTTCCTACAAGACATGTCTAGAAATGGAACAAAATGGCATGTGGTCCACAAATGGTTGCTGCTCTTTTATATTGTACTAGCCAACTGCCCTCTTTGACTGTTTTGACTCATTGACTGTTAAATATTTCCCTTTTTGGGATGCAAACTGAACTCTTAAAAAAAAAACATAACAATCAATAGCTGTAAAACATAAGAGCACTGGAATCACTGCTACTTGCGTTCTCTGCTTTTGTGCAACCTTTATTCCAGTCAGAGATTGAATCAACCTGAACGTTGTTGATTTGCTCACAGTTTTTACAAACACTGACTGTCAATTGGACACTTTGAAGGTGGGGAGGGAATATGATATTTGGCCCATATAGCATGAGGTATGGACCAAAATCTAACCATCTTGGGGGGGGGCAATGATGTAACAGTGAAAAAAGTAAGAGAAAATTGAATTTTAGTCCAAAGATTTAGAACTAACCATACTATTTAAAAAAAAATTTACTGGAGCACCGCTTGCTGACAATCTTGTAGTTCTCTACTTCTGTATTTGCATACTTATGTCCATTCCATCCAGGAGTCCAACTGGGTTCTGAGGGCCCTACAACCAACTTGTATTTGTGGAGCATCTTACCAGGATGTCTCTCGGGAGCTTGAGGATACCTGAACCTCAGCTGCGTGAAACTATAGAGCATCCATTCAGTGTGTTAGAGAAAACTATAGAAAACCCTAGAATTTTATTCCCATAGCATCCTACAGTATGTGCAAATATACCTGTCACTACAATATTCATTGGCTATGAACCTGCATAAATACTCTCTTCAGAGCCCCTAGGTACTCCTGCCTCTAGAAATGCTACTAATAGTCTTGAAGACTAATATTAAGGCAATTTTAGTACAAGGCTCTATTTTAAAAAATGGGAAAACATTGAACATTGAACTCTTTTGTTTCTACATGTAGGCCAGAATCAAAATCCTGGATCAAAACACCCCAAAACCATAGGAAATGGATTCAGAATCCAAAGCAAGATCTGGATTTGTCAGTTGGTCCCTGTCTGTAATGGCCCTCTAACTTTGAAAGAGAAATTTTGGGTTTCAGGACCATCATTGATATTTTTCATAGACAGTTGTAATCTGAGCACGTTGTGTCTCAGATGAGTGCACTCTGTCAATCATTTAATAGCAGAAAATGCTAGCTCTAATACTGTGGAGGACAGTGGGTAAAGCAAACAGTTTGGTCATGGTTAAGATTTTTCAAAAGCAACTAGGGATTTTGAGTGCCCAATTTAAGACACCTTAAATGGGTCTGATTTCCATGCAGTGGAGCTCAGCACTCTGTTGACAAACCAAGCCCCTTTTATGGTGTTTAAAGTTGAGCGCTCAGCACAGGAGGCACGCAAAATCACTAGCTGCTTTTGAAAGTCTCAGCCCAGGTCTTTCTGCTACAGCTGCATTCACTTCATCTACACTGTAAAGAATCACTAAGTAACAGTCTACCTGGGACCCAAGAAAAATGGGAAAAAGCTAAACTGCTCTGGGATTCAAACCATAATGGGTTTTTCATTGAAGCACTGGAGCTGGGAACCAAGTTATCTAGCAGCTTTCAAAAGAGCCTTAAAGGAAAAAGTTTAGCCTGTTTCCCTTCAGGTTGAATTCATGCTCATTTACAGAATAAAAGCCATATAAAATGACCATGCATGGCTTCCAAGATCACTGGAAAAACTGTGTTGTGGGAACAAATGGAGATACAATCCTTGAAAAAATGGATGCTTACAAAGTGGTAGAGAAACAACAAATGGAGGCAGATATGAGTTGCTCTGAATAGTGATGTAGCATTAGTTTGCAGAAGAGCAAGCAGAACACGCTTCATATTAGGTTACTGAGGTACTGGAGTTATTCTGGATTCACACAAGTGTAACAAGCAGAATATGCACCTTCATAGGATTCTGCTTCAAAAAGTGAGTTAAATTTTCATTATGAGGTTTTATTTTTTGTTTCCGTGATTCCATATCAGATTATCTCGTGTATGTGTAAAAACAGTTTCTCTCATAACTCAGTTTGTGATCTGGCATGCAAATTGGGTTTCTTTCTTTCTTTGGTGTGATCTTTATCTGTATCCTAAGCACACCTGTTATCTCTCACTGGTTCCGTATCAAGCGTGGAAGTCCACAATCCCATATCTTTAGTTACTTTTCAGAGTAGGCCCACACTTCAATATGCTTTTTGTCCCCTCTTTTGTAATAAACACAATCCTCCAAAAGTGTAAATATATATGTGTAAAACAAAATGCTAGACAATTCCAGCAATTCGAGTGAAAGTTGCCTATCAGATGCTCCAGGCCATTACCCCAAAGGTGCTTTACTCTGGTGGCCAGCATTCTTTCTGTCTGCTGCCTTAGAGAATTATATCCCCCTCATAGAGTGGTTAGAAAACAAAAGAATATAATTTGCTATTCAATTCCATGAATGAAATCCTAGCCCCATTAAATTCCATGTCAAGACTCCCCTTGACTTCACTGGTGCCAGGATTTCACTTTGTAGGGTTGATTCTTCACTCCATTCTACTCATGTAACAGAACATAGAATCAGACCTATAGATGTCCTACAGACCTCTATTGGTTTCCTCTTTATTAAATTCTATATGACTTTTCTGTTAGGAGAGAAATCTTGGAAAAGAAAAGTTATGAAAGTCCCAGTGTGACTCTGTCAGCAGACATTATTGTACCATACGGCCTGTCACTATGTCTCAGGTCCTTGCCAGACACATTGGAATTAAATTACTTTAGATCTAGCATAATTTACATCACTGTGAATGTGCACATTACAATACGATCTTTCTTCTCATTGGCAGCAGGCTTCAATGGAATTTTTTTTTTAGGCAGTCACCATTTTATTGATACCCTGAAATCACTGACCAAATATGGAAAAGGAGGGTGAATTGGAATGTAAAAAGGGGACTCAATTCATTGCTTTCAGGGCTCTGTTTAATTTAAGCTAAAAGCAACAACTAACCTTTGATGTCTTGCCTAAATTCATCTTGCCTAGATGAATATGGTGGCTAGAGTGACTAAATGCACTTTCTCTATAACCTGATCATAATTTGCAAACTCAGAGGCTCTCTCTCTCATTGATTCCCAATTTTGGGCATTTTGGTTTCTTTCAATATAAAGATTGCCTCTCTTATTTAAGCTGTTGGGATCTTTGCTTCTCTATGTACAGAAGAGATCATAACTGGTGTTTGGGAGATAAGAAACAAATCAAGCTACTTAATGGTTCCCTTTTTTCTAAGAGAAAAAAGTTTGTAAATAATTTCACTTTCACAAGGCCAACTGCCAGTGGCTCAAGGGTTTGTAACCACACTTTCATTTATGCCCCAACACATCTGGCATCCTCATGCAGTATGATTTTGTTTTTTAAGCTTTCATATTTGTGGGCAAAACCTCTAACCCAAGCACTCCTTTAAAATATATTTTGCTGGTTTCTGGTAGATCACATATTTTAAAAAGAACGTGAAAATAACTCTATTCAGTATTGGCTTGAAAAACAAACAAACAAAAAAAAAACTCTTCTTCAAAAGATTTTACAACCATTGACAAAAGAGCCTTGCCTTCTCTTACTAGCATTATTTTTAGTCCTTCAGAATGATTGCATGATCAGGCTAATGCAGTTAATCATCTAAGTGTTGCATTAATAACAGGGACAAATTCTGCAATCTTACTCAGTCACAACATCTCAATGCAAGTTTTGCCTACGTAAGAACTGCAGGAATTAGCCCACAGGCACTAAAGTCTCTCTTACATAGGGGAACTTTTCTCCCTTTTTGAGAAAGAGGTCAGTTATATTAAAAAATGTGACCAGCTGCCTTCTGTAGCCCTTCAAAAGTGGACTTACCTAACCGAAAACATTCAGAAGTAGGTGTTTTCAAACGGTTGCTTTTTGTTTTGTTTTTTTATTTCCCTTAATGCTTATTAATGGCATTTTTAATGTAAAAATTGAAGTAGGACTTTTTGTAATTTTCAAAATGAAAGCATTGATTTTAAGTGTTTTGCTTCCAACTTCTGTATACTGCTAGAAAACAGTTTCTACCCTCTCTCTCTGGGCATGTATATGCAGCACATACCTACATGGAAGGAAAAATTGAGCTACTGACATTTTCAGCGTGGTAGCCAATTGTGCCTATTGCCTTTGGTTTGGAGAAGATGCTTACGGCTGCCAGTGCATTTTAGAATAGTGTGGGCTTAAACAGGAAGTTTTCAACTGTGCTGGGATGTATATGTTGCCGTGTACTATGAGCTAGTAGGCTGCGAACTAAGGGGGTGGAAAAAGAGGGTGCAGGCTATACAGAGAGTGAAAGAGAATGGAGAGAGGTGAACTTTTAGCCTTTATCTTTGGACTGTAGGGAAAAATAAAAACCAACACACAGTCCCTGAAAGGCCTGCTGGCGGGAGAGCTGATCCTTATTTTATATTTTAACCATCTCTCCTGTAGTTTAGGACATGCGCTCGACAGGCCTTGAGAGTAGCTTGAAACACTGGTTTACACACTACTTTGTTACTGGGACCTTGTCTCTACCTGACAAGTTGCACCAGTTTTTTTAAGTCAGTCTGTTTAAACTGATGAAAAAGCCACCACATAAGCAAAGTCTAAGTGAACCTAAGTATGCTGGTTTGCATTGGTAACTTGACTAATCCACACTGATGCCTTGCAATTTTAGGTGCATTATGTTGGGAGCTGGCTCCAGTTTAACAAGACTGATTTTTAAAAATCAATCCAGATAAACTGCTGTAACTTTTCTCACGTAAAACAAGGCCTTAGTATTTCTGCTCATTTAAACAGGGGGGAAAAAAAAGGCCAAGATATTTTTTTTATAGCACTTTGTCCCCATTTTTTAAGCTCTTTCTTGCTTTCCACTATATCCATCTTTCCTTTAACAAACAAAAGCATGAGCACTCCCCAATGGAAACAAAACAAAACAACCCCCCACCCCCATAGTTTGAAGGACGTTCGTTTTGCACTATAATTTTTCTTTTGCCAGATGTGTCTAACAATCTCTATTGGAGATGCCCTCGGTCACATTCTCTCAGGCCTCCTTTGGTATTTCTAATATATAGCAGAAGTACTCAATCTTGTAGCCCTCAGTTCTGCCTTTTTTTGACATTTTATTTTTTTTAAGCTTTTTATAAATATATATATATATAAATATATTACTTTGTCAGTTTTTTTGCTGTACAAAAAGTCTTAAGATTTAAAAAATATTATTTGTATTATATGATGGTGGTATGTTAATGTTACAAAATTATTAATGAAGAAAAATTTATTTTTGTTACTGGTCTGTTTCATAATTCTTTTTTAAATTGGTATATTGTAAGATATCTATGCAAAAATGTTATGTGACGCATTTTTATTTAAGAATGTAATATGTGTAATAAACCGTAGAATGTGTTTGGCCTGAAAACGGTCAGTGTGTTCTGAATGTTATTTCTCTGATAACTTCTATGAATGAAACCTCTTCAAATAATAAGGCTTTAACACTGCAAACAAACACTTTCATAGAACCATAGGGTTAGAAGAGACTGCAAAGGTCATCTAGTCTAACCCCTTGCCAAAATTCAGGATTTGTTGTGTCTAAACCATCCAAGATGGATGGCTATCCAGCCTCTTTTTGAAAACCTCCAATGAAAGCAATTCTACAACTTCCCCTAGGCCTTCTGTTCCATTGTCCTGCTGTTCTTACAGTTAGGAAGTTTTTCTTGAGATTTAATCTAAATCTGCTGTGCTGTAGTTTGAACCCATTGCCTCTTGTCCTACCCTCTGCAGCATGTGAGAACAATTTTTCTCCATATTTTTTATGGCAGCCTTAAAGTATATGAGTGATCCCGTTTAAGTGAGGATCAGGAACTATATTATCTGCTTTGTTTTCACTTTAGACTAGCTGAATATCACTTACCCACATGCCCTCTACATACCTGGTTTGGGAGACATACACTAAAGATATTCCCTTGATTAAAAATGTTCCAGAACCTCAGCTGGTACAGATCGCCATCACTCTGCTGGAGCTATGCCACTGACACCAGCTGAGGATCTGGCCCATAGTATTTTATATAAATAATGTACAGCATTGCATAGCACTTTTCATCTAAAGCAGTCAAAACGCTGTGAGTAAAATATTATGATCCCCCTTTCACAAAGGGGTCAGAGTCACAAAGAGATTACGTGACTTGCTAAAGGTTAACAGTTCAGTAGCAGAGGTGGGGCTAGCACTGAGGTCTCCTGACACCCGGTCCTAGGCTCCTGTCTCTGGACCACACTCCTTCTCAAGGTATTGTAGAGCAAAATTTACATCTCAGCCCTCACTTAATTTCCCATTTTCTGTGGCTGCAAAATTGCAGGCGCAATTTAGTTCATTTGGATGTCCAAGTACCTGACCATACCAACAAATCAAGAACTTGGAATGGCAATATGCATAATTATTAGTATAAAATAAAGAGGCCAACTTCTTAAAAATCTTCCTTGAAACTCTTTAGGTTTATGCTGGTGGAAGAGTATATGCAACCCCAGCGGCATCATTGGGAGTTGCATGCACCCAACTGATGGGCTGGTTGGGCCCCTATGATGCAATCTATCTGTTTTTCCTCCCTGGGACAGCATGGCTCACTACCCCAGAGAACTGCTAATAACATTATTAGTGTTTGACAACAGGGATCTGATCATCCAGGCAGGTGAACGTGAACAACTCCCATTGACTTCTATGAGATCCTAACTGGGCTCCAGATGCTGGTAGTACATCCATAGCTTGGTTTTGATCTCAGTTATATTGATATAAAACGGAGGTAAGTCCACTACAGTGGTATGTGGTGGAAGACTAAAGAGCATAACCACATTATTTCCAATTCCCCCTGGTGGTAACTATTGAATGCGCACTGTATTATAAACCATATTTAATAAGGACTTTTGGTGAAACATAAACATGGTGGCTGCTTTGTGTTTTTGATAAGAGGAAAACTGTCATTTTAAAGTTCCAATAAACTTAGGCTTCTTTTTCACAAGTCTCATATTAGGTGGGAACTTCATAAGCACTCAACGCTGATTTAACTCTTTTTCCTATTTAGGTCAATGGTGACACTCCCAACGACTTTCATGGAAGAAGAGCAGGCCAGTATTGAGGACTTCTGAAAATCCTGCCATCGGTTAGAAGATAATGGTTCTAACTGGGTGGGTAGTCAGTATAATTACACAGATCAATGCTATATGTTTAATGGTGACCACCATGTCCTGTCTGGGAGTATTTTATTAATTACACTTGGGACAACAAAGAACGCAACACTCGTTTAAGTGTTGCACTGATCAAGTAGTAAACCTGATGTTGCTTTAAAACAAAAAAAGCCACTGTATTTTAATGAAACATTTGGTCTTACAGCATGTGAGAAATAGTCATAGTAGTTTATCATGCTACAAACCTACAAGGATGAAAAACATGTCCATTTATTATAAGTGGAAATACTTGTATTATGTGGCTATAATTATATCGATGTACAGAATTATTTCAAATTTCTAAAATATACGATGATATAACCAAATTAAAAACATTTTATAGCATCTTTCGTTCAAACCTTATACCCAAATCCTTTACCTCTCTCCCCCTGTGGGTGCCAAAGAAGCTTTGGGGTAAGTGGGTGTCATTGCTAAAACTGTTGGTGTACTTTAATAATTTTGTTCTCTAGGAACTTTCAGAAAATCCTGTCCCTTTATGTTAGCATCCTATTTCATTTCCTCTTAGAAGCAGCTACATACTTAGTCTGCAAGAATAGCCAGCACACAGTTCCCTGGGCTTAAGGCCAGGAAAGCTGATCATATAAAGAAATATCTTCCCCCTCAAACTGCTCAACTAGCAGAAAGAGAACAACCTCCTGGGATAGCTTCCCCTGGTGGTGCCAGTGTTCCTCCTGCAGCGGGGCAAGTAATGGTACTGTCTTCTCTCCATTTAAAACAAAAATCTGCAGCCATTGATGCGGGACATAGTCCCCCCTAGTTTCTCACTCAGATTAGAAGTGATACACTCCCTCCAAATATTCCTCCAAGGCACATCATCTGGAATAGGGTGCAATGAGACCAGAACTGGTAAGGCTGGCCCTCTCCTTCAGGCTAAAGGGAACCAATCATCTCCTGACTGAACTCAGCGTCTTCCTAGCTATGACTCCAACAGCATAAAGCTATATGGTGGACAGTACAAAGAGCCAGAGAAGGCTGCCAGCTTACATTGGTTTTCTAGAAAGAAATTAGATCTCATTATAAAACAGGCTAGCTTTGCAAAAGAAAACATAAACTGTAAAAAATTTAAGAGTTTCTCCCCCCTCCCCCCATTTTCTCTACCTTTTTCCAGTAGGGAGGCTTTCCCACCAAAACATTGGGTTTTGAAATATTCTGAACTGTTTTAAAAATAAATATTAAACTTAAAGTTGGCAAAGATGATTATTCAAGATAAAAACAAAACAAAAAACAAAAACACTTCAACGAAAATTTGACCAAATTTCTCTGTCTTTCCAAAGGCCCTTCACATTGCTGTGTTAATCCAGGTCCTTCTGCAACCATGTCCACTGATCCAGCATCGGTATGTGTCTTCACCACAGATTAGGGAGGCAACTAGAGTCAAAACTGTGAGTCACAGAGGCTCACTAGGGGAAGGGTTTGCCAATTTGCTTCATTTTCTGATAATGCACTTTTGCCTCAAACCACGTAGGATATTTTCTATTTTCAAAGATACTTCCTTGGCCTTCAACTAAGTGGATTCAATTTCTTTTATTGCTTACATTGGTTGGTTAGTGTCTAAATTATAGAGGTGCAGGTTGTAGGGTCTAATTAACATTTTGTATCATGAGGATTCACAGCTCCCCAGGGTTTATTTTTGTTTTCCCCAAATGCACTCAAAAATTGATGAAAAACTCTCCAGAAGCTGTTGAATTTCACCTGGGTTTCAAGTGAAACTCTTTCAAACTGTAAATGAAGGTGACTATCTCAAATTGTAAATCCCCTCCTACCCTGAGAAGCAGAGAGGGGTAGCCATGTTCCCAAAGCAGCGCCAAGCGTTGACTTCAGGCTGAAAGCCCAAACCAGACAGATTTCATCTGATCTAGGTCTTGTTATGAAGTTTCTGAACATTACTAATGTACCTAGGTATTCATGATACATCCCCACCTTACTATCCAGTGTTTCTGAGAGAAATAATTAGGAAACAAGTAGATTGATGAAAACTTCCTTAATGACAGGGCCTACATTCGGTGACATGATTCTCCTGTCATCCACCCTGGGGTAAATCAGGGTCAAGCCATTTACATCAGTGGAGTTACAGTGGTATAAAACTGGTGTAAGCAGGCAAAGAATGAGGTATATTAATTTTAGCCCTTTCCTTACTAGATTGAATGATAGTTCAGTGCAGAGTATGTACTCGAAGGGAGGTAAGGCCCAGGGATCAGAGTAGAAGCCTGGGAGTCAGTAGACTAAGATTCAGTTTCTTGATCTCTCTCTTTCTCTCCTCTCCCACCCCCCGACTTCTTCTGGGAACTTAGAAAAATCACTTAAGCCTCTGTGTGCCTCAGTTTCCCTTCTGTAAAATGGGGATAATAGTACTGTCCTACCTCACAAGGTGTTGTGAGGATAGATATACTAAAGACTGCAAGATGTTCAGATACTATTGTAATGGGGATGGAGGGTGGTGCTAAATAGAGAGCTATTTCAAAACTGAGGTGTAAAAATATTTTTGGAAGCTCAGGAAGGAGTTCTGAAAATAGGCATTTTCCTACTCTGCAAAAAACTCCACTTATCTTAGGAAGTAGAAAGCTGGAGCAGAGGTGGGAATAAAGATCTTAGCAAAAAGGAATAACAGAATATTATTTGAGTGAACGAATAATTAATTTGTACTCAATAACTGAGTAACAGAATCTCTCTGAAAAGCCAAATACAAATTTCTCTCCCATGCCTTCCTCTGGCCCAATGATATGGTTAACTGAGGACACAGGAAGAGATTTGCTGTAGCTGAGCTAATCTGGAAAGAGGAAGATAAAGCAGTTCTAGTAATCAGAGCAACAAAGCATAGTATTGTGGAAAATGTTTATGAACAGTGCTGCTGGAATATAATCCAGACTCCGCTCACTGTGGACTATTGGAGAGAAGGAAATGAAAGGGTTCCTTTTACTTCTCCATATAAATTCAAGGTGGTAGCTCCCAGACAACTCCATCAACTACACTTAAAGCCCCGTTCTCTGTTGGTGAGAGAGAGAAACTTTTGAGCTACACAGAGCTTTTGAGACCTGAAGAAGAGCTCTCTCTGGGGCTCGAAAGCTTGTTTCTCTCCCCAACGGAAGTTGATCTACTAAGAGAGATTACCACACCCACCTGGTCTCTCAAATTCTTCTCAATCCCGCTTTGAAGTGGCTCATCCCTTCCTGCCATTGAGTGAATTTCAGGTTTACACATTGCCAGAACCTGGCCTTCCTGCTTGGAGAAGGAACAGGTCGGTACTTCTGCCTGACCTCTTCAATAGGCTGTTTCCTTTAAAGTTAAGAGGCTCTACTTTCAGGGAGCACAAGAAACAATGAGCACAGTGGCCAGGTCACAGTCTCCACAACTACATGAAGGTGACAGTGCATCAGTGAGTCAGTGTGACAAGAGCCAAAGAGAGAACCTGTGTGTGCACATCAGGTGAAGCGAAGATTTTTAGCTGCTTTGACAAACAATGAATGAAGGAGAGGCAGATTTACAGCCTACGCGCACTGCATCAATGAGCCATTAATGAATGGTGAGTTCTTCTAAGTGCCTGGGTAATTAGACATCAAATCAGAAGCAACTTCCCTAGTGGGACTCACGATCTTGCTACACTATCCAGTGATGTATTTATATGGCCATCCTCACCAACATGGTACCTAATTACTTCACAGTCACGAATGGATGTTATCCTCAGCCCCCGTTTCAGGTGGGGAAGTATCTTCCCCTTCTATAAAATGAGGGATTGAGGCACAGCATAGATTAAGTGACCTGTTCAAGGTCACACAGGAAGCCCATGGCCAAGTCCGAACGTGAACCTGGGTATCAGTCCTGTGGTTTAGCCACTGGAACATCCTTCCTCCTCTGTGGTATTTGTGATACAATTGTCAATCTTTTCTCCCCTCCTCCTCAACATTCCTCTCTCTCTATCCATACTGAAGTGAACACACTTTCCCTTACTCCTAAAATGATGAGAGCTCAGTGGAGGAAGTTAAATTCTTTTATTGCTCAGAGATCCCATCCCTATAAATGTAATTGTTTTCTCAGAGCGTTGCCTCTCCTGGGTGGAAATGTTTACAATTTTCTTTGCTAACTGCTGGGGTTTTTTCCACATTAGAAGCCTAATTTCCTGTGATTCTTGGAGATTCAGGGCAGGAAGAGGGGGTCAGGAAGCGCAGCACAGAGTCAGGCAGTGATTAAGAGAGGACTCATTGGCTTCCACTTCCTCCACAACTGTTGGAAGGACTTTTGTATGTTCCTGACTCAATATCAGTCAGAATTCCCTCAGTACCTTATAGCTGGTATAAGCCTATATACATAACAGGGACCGTGCTAAGGCAGAGAAGACAAAAACACTAAATCCCACCCCACAAAAACTAAAAGACAAGAGGTGGAAAGGATTATCTCCCCATTTCACAGGCAGGGAACTGAGGTGTCAAGGCCCAGATCCTGACGTGGATTTAGGCGCCCATCTGCCACCATTTAGGCCCCAGTGACAGTCTCAAAACTGCCCCTCATGCTACCTAACCCTGTGGAGGCCTGAAACTTTCTGCTGGTCGGCAGCTGCAAAGGCTTCTAAATGCTGACAGTGCCCCCATAGCTAAAAAGCAGCTCTGAGCCCCGAGGTGGGAGACAGGAAAACACAAGGCGAGATTGAGAAAGGTATCAAGTAGAGACAGGCACCTATCTCTGCCCCATCAGCCAGGCACCCACAGTCAGCTCCTCAGGTGCCTCTCCCCACTCCTCTCCTCAGCACTTCAGACCTAATCCCCTCAGGCAACTCCCACCTCATCTTGCTGGCTTATGAGGCTCCCTTTTTAAGGCACCTTGTTCTCCCCACATAATATGTGGGGAGTCTGGACCCCTGCTGAAGATTCTACGAGGCAGAAGGCGGCCTATGGGTTAGGTATGGCGATGCTAAGCAGAATAAGCCCTCAGACCCTTTGGGGATCTGGGCCTGAGAGACTGAATGACTTGCCCAACACCACACCGGAAGTCTGGAGCAGAACCGGGACCCAAACCCCGTCTCATAAGTGGCAGGTCAAGGCCTGAATCACAAGTCACCCTTCCTCCAGCAGGAAAGCTACCAAATTTGAGGGTGGAGGGAAAGGACGACGCGATAGGTTGAGTCTTGGGGTCCGATTCTGCATCTCTTGTACAGCCAACACTCTGTCGCTCAAAACGCAGGAGCTGGCCCCAGCTGTGCTGGCTGGTTCCGGGGAAAGTCTGAACCCTTCCTTAACCAAACGGAAGTCACTGCAGAGGAAGCAAGAGCTGGCATGGCAAAGGGGAAAACTCAGCAGGCAACACAGGTTAGGCCAATCTCTTCACAGAATGTGAAAATCCTCCAGTTCTCTCCATGCGCATCTCCTGATGACCTTCCCTACCCTCTCAGTTTCTTGTGGTCTGTTTTAGCTGCAAAGCCAGCTGTGCTTGTTGCAGAGTCCCGAGTCTCTTTCACAGGACGGGTTACTAAATAATTATAAAAATGCTGAAGTTGGAAACGTGCTTCTTGGTTCTAATTGTTATCAACCCTTTAAGCTGCTGGTTTGTGCTGGACAAGAAGAGAGACCATCTTTGCCTTGCTGACATGCCACACTGCGATGCCAGCACTTAACAATAGACAGAACTGGTATATCCAACAACACAGCCCGACCCACCCATTACAGTAGACACTACCGCAAAGGCCAGCGTTCGCAGACAGTTAAGATACACGGCAGTAGCAGAGTTCCCACAGACTTGCCATTATTCTTAGAATTGGAAACAATGACCACTGCACGTAAAGGAGCACACAAGGGACTACAGGGGGAGTTGAGCCACAATGAGCAGGTGTTACCCTAAATACCTGTAGCCTCAGGGTTCAGTGACCTATCAATGCTCCTGATACAGACTTGCACAATACTCAGCAATGCTGCTCTAGGGGCCCGCTATAAGGTAGCTGTGCTGGACTGCAGCAGTCAGGTTTGGGATCCCCTCCTTCTTTGTCTTGCTGCTTGTTATGCTTTGAGTTAATAGGCAGAGGAAAGAGATCCAGAAGGAAGCGTGGGAAAAGAGTGGGGCAACTACAATGGGCGGTCGAACAAAACAACCGACGGCAGAATATTATGTTGTTAAGAAACAGAAGCAGCCCCAGGGCAGTTGCTGTTCAGCTGGCCTAACGGGGCTGTCCTGCCTTTGATGTTAGTAGGAATTATATCAGCCATGTACCAAGGGGAGAAAGTATCCCTAACCAATCAATAATCACTGGCAGCAGGTGTGTGTGTCAAAATGGTTTTGGCCACCCCCCTCTAAAGGGCTTAATTTCCAGCTGGAAAAGGAATCAGGAGGACGCTGGGTATGAATAGATTAAAAGAAGTCAACAGCTACAAGTAAATTGCTTATATGTTTTTTGTCAAAACAGGTTGTCCAGCAGAATTTCAACACTGTTCACTCTAGAACGAGAAAGAGACACAGCTCTGACATGAGTGGCTTCAGGAATTTTTGCAGCTATTTGCCCAGGGAGAGGAATGAAGTGAAAATTAAAGAAAAAAGATCACGCACAGGTTAGAGACAGTGAGATCTTAGCAGAGTTTCATGGTGAGAGCGGACTAGGACTCTGGAGACCTGAATTCAATTCCTAGCTTTGCCACAGATGTCCTATGTGACCTTTGGCAAATCACTTAATCTTTCGTTGCCTCAGTTCCCTATTCCCTCCTCCATTTGTGTGCTCATGCTCAGGTGAACGGAATCATTTGCCTCATACTTAACAGCTCCATGTATCTAGCAGCCAAAGTCACAAGCTGGTAATATTTGTCTGAGACACTTCATCTGCTAGAATATAAGGAAGATGAAAATGAATTGGTAGAACAAGATGATCTAGGGTGAGGGCTGAGCAGTTGAGAGGGAGGGGCCCTAGGAGCAACCACGTCTGAAAAGAAGTTTTGAGCTGTTATTTGTGATCATTAATTTCTGTGTTAACAAATCCAAATTCCAGGAAGGGGTAAGTCTGGAGTCTACATAGTGTGTGGATTGTGTTTGACAGCTGGTTGGGAAAGGCACCTCTCACTAACCTGGTCCAATTCAAACGTATTTAAAACATGTATTACAGTGCTATTCGTGGTTTACATAGCAGCCTCTGATACTGTTTTTGGGGAGCGATTTCAATCATTTCTGTTTGGTTTTTTTGAAGAGAGCTTGTAAATAACCACAGAGAACTCACTGCTCCAACTGAAGGATGTGTCCCTTCATGCACCTCTGCTATTCTTTTTTCTCTGATTACACTGCCAAGTGTCTTATGATGAAGTGACATTGAAAACAAGAGCTGCCTGTTGCCCTCTCATCCTCCCTCTTCTGAGGACTTGGTTTGGTTGTGTGTGTGTAAATTTATTGCTGGTGAAAATGCTAGATGCCTGTCCAGAGAACAGAACCTTCCTGATACTTCACCACTCCTGTGCCTCAATCCTGATCCAGAGCAACCTCCTCTAGGATTGAAAGGATAATGTAATCTCCATTTCCATTCAGTCCTTGGCTTTCATTGCCGTGCCAAGCATTGCCAATGGTGAAGGTAGATACATGTCCAGTAAGGGTACTGTATACTCTTTTGATGGCACGTAAAGTATGTACACTGGATGCCCAGCTAGCACAGATGTGAAGAGCAGTGTAAATGGTGAGGCGCTGTTTCGGTGGGTAGAGAAGAGTGCCCTACTACACACCTGAGCTCTAGGATGTGTACCCAACATGGCTCTCTACATTCTCAGGCAGTACCTCCAATGACCACACTGCTATTTTTAGCTGTGTAGTGTTCCACTGCCAGAGCCTTTCCTTGCCAGCAGTGAAAAGCTCTGACATCAGGAAGCTGCCATAGCTTTTCTACTCTGCCTCCCCCCTCGCCTGGGGCCTTTCACTACCGTGTGGAGCTACGCACCACAGAGTGTAGATGGCATCTGACTTTCACATTTAGCTACAGGCTACGGTACCCTACATGCTGCCAAGAGAATAGGCAAGCATAGACAAGGTCTAAGAAACAGACTGGAGTTACCAATTAGTTTGATATGTGGTACGACCCCAATCAGCTATCAGATAGTTTACAGGTGGTTACTGCCATCCAAGTCTAGATTCAACCTGGGGAAGTGGTGGTGCAAGTCCCTATATCCCTTTACACCTCCCTTGGGGCTGCTACCTGTCCTTTAACATATATAGGATAGTTATATATATACACAGATCAAAATCTTATGAATTCGTGCAACATCATGGCCTCATTGTGCAACGTCACAGCACCAAAACGTTGCCCTGGAAGATGTTAAGACAGGCAACACCATCTCCCACCTTGTTTCCTGTCTCATTCTCCCACCCCCAAACCTACTTGCTACCAATGAAGAAGGATGGCCCAGTGGTTGTTACAGTAATCTAGGTTTATGAGTTAGATTAAATTTTCTGCTATGCCAGGACTTCCTATATGACCTTAAGCAAGTCAGCTGCCTCAATTCCCCACCTGTAAAATTAGGTTAATACCACTCTCTTACCTCACAGAGGTGTCATGAGGATAAATACCTTAAAACATGAGGTGCTCACATGCTACTGTAATGGGGGGGCCCTATTAATACATGGACAGAATGACACCCCATTCACCTCTATGACTTTTTCCATGCCTGTAACACCCGCCCAAACCCTAGCTCCATTCATCTCTCTCCTGAACAACTACACCTTTGTTGACTAGAGAAGCATATTAATTCACCATAAAATAAGATTAACTTTAGTGGAAACATCAGGGTATGCAAACACTAACTTAACTCTCGTCCTTCCCCATTTCATGCTCTCTATTGTTTATTACTGCTACTCGTTGCATCACATCTAAAAGCTCTACTGGGCAGGGACAATATCTTTGAGTGTTCTGTGACATGCCTCACACGTTTTCACAAACTGTATAAACTAAAATAAACCTGTGTGTGCACTCTCCGCCTCCTTTCATATGAAAGCTACAAACAGCAGGAAACAGTGAACTGATTTAATGCTGGGAGCTCTTGAGTTTCAATCTCAGTTCCTGCCACCAATTTGCAGCATGGCCTTGGACCCAGTCATGGGACCTCTGTACCTCATCTACAACATAGGGACAAATATCTGCTTAGGATTTTAAGAATTAATGATTAATGTCTATACAATGTTTTGATGATGCTTTACAGGTGTATAATCAGGGTTCCTAAACCTAGCTTTGATGCATATTTGTTTGTAGCCATAACCAATAAGTAGCTCTTTGCAGTCTTCACAAATCTTAGTCTGCATTGGAAACAAAGCATGCACTCTGCTTCCATTAAAAGCTTTGAGATCAGCAACACTAATGCAACTTGTCCCTTCTTGGCAACAAAAAAAGATACATATGTGAGGAGAGACGAGTCAGTTTCTCCAGCATGTGTGAAAATGAATCACAATGAAAAAAAAAAATCACAACCAAAAACTGAAAAATGTTAATTTCTAAAAACCACTTCTTGTTAAAAGAGTTTGTTTAAAAAATGTTTGAATTTCAGCTTTAGTGAGGGCTGTACTGATTGTTTTCTCTGAAAGGTTTCCCATTTCACCAACAGATCAGCTTAGATATAGGGAAAATGAGAAGTGATGTGCATGGATGAAAAGATAATGTAATTCTCCCCCCCCTTTTGTGCAGAAAAAGGAGAAAGAGGAAGGGGGGAAAAAGAGACCTTCTCCCACCTTCTCAAAATTAATTTTTTTAATGAAAAATGTTGAATAAAATAAAAAAATCATTATTTTTGTTCTGCAGGCGTTAAAAAGAAATTAGTATTTTCAGATTTTTTTCGCAAAAGCTCTACCACTTTCCAATCAGATCTAGTAATAATAGACAGGAATAAGAATGGCAGTTGACTGATGAGGGAGGTGTACACTGAGACCACATTGTGGAAAAGTAATAGGGAGTCAGGCAAACATAGTTGTTTAAAATTAGGTACACAGTCATAAACAAAAACACTGTACATGTCCATATATCATAAACATAATACTACCAGGTTGAGTAGCATGCTTGGCAATGAAATAGGAACTGGACATTACGGGTATTTCGGAAGCATGGTGGAATGACAAAAATCAATAGGCTATTGTAATACTTGTCTAAACCATACAGTAAGAACAGATTAGGTCATAGAGGTGGGAGAATAATGCTACAACGGAAAGATTCCATAGAACCTAATGAGATAACATTTCTGAGTTATACCACCGGACAGTTGCGTGTGTATCTGAATCTTGTTTACAGAAGTAACTCTCTGAGACACTAAATTAAATAACAGCATAAGTCTGTTTAACACCTACTGGGGAAGAGTCATTCCAAAATCTAGCATGGTGACACTAAACTTTGGTAAGGGGAATTTAAAAATATAGATGTTACTAAGAAAGACCTTACAGTCAAAGGCATGAACATTCACTTCCATAGGCTCAATGTGGAGGCTACTGAAGTACCCCTCAATGGTCACAGGCTGCATGCAAACTTCTACACACACAGGGGAGCAAGGGAAAAAAAAAAATCAAGAGCACGAGGCCTGTCTTTTCAGACCTCTGGATCGATCCCCCCTGATTCCCTTCCAATGTGGGGAGCCATTACTTATATCTTCATCAAGGGCAGCACATAGTCTCTTGTTTGCATCTTTTATTGACTTGTGCAGTAGAGGGTTAAAGTGAGCGGGCAGTAGGCTCCCCCTCTCCCCAGCTTTACAAATGAAGTTTTGTTAGGTGTTCTTCCTACCCTCATTTCCATTATATCATCCCTGAACCAGAACACTATCACGTCAGCGACAGTATAGCTGTCTCCCAGATCTGGCTGTGTGCATAAAGAGAGTCCGATGCCATCAGGAGGGACGTACAAACTACATCCCCGATCCTACAAAGCCTCACTCGAGATTAACTCACTCCTATTGAAGTCAGTGGGGTGATTCACAATGAGACAGGTTAAGCCTTTACAGGACCAGGGCCTATAAAGATACGTCTACACTGCAATACCACCCCCCCACCATCCCCACACATGGCGCTGAGCCTCAACGCCTGGGTCAGGTGACTTCAGCTCACAGGGCTTGGACTGCAGGGCTAAAACTCGTGTTTTATTGCTCCAACCCAAGCTCGCTGACCTGGCTCTGAGATTCGGCACTGCAGGTTTTATAATTGCAATGTAGATATTCCCTTAGAGCACATACAGTAATCAATGGATTAGTCACCTAGGTCAGTGCTTGACAGCTCTGCAGTATGGCCCCAAATGTTCAATTTAAATTAAAAGAACGTCAACTAAAATCCCACAACATGAGCTACAACCCTCTCCTCTCGGCTGAGCCCCTGAGTAAGCAGCTACACTGGGCACCCTACAGCATGTGGTCCGCAGACTTGGGCTCGATCAGGCCACATGGGGAAACAAATTAGAGAGTCAAGGTGACTGTAGCCAATGGGAGTTTAACATGAGAAATGAATGGTTTTAGTCCCCGCTTGATTTGTGTTCAGTGAGTGCTTGTGTTATGTGCAGCCGGTTTAATATCTTTAAAAAGGAAAGTAATAGAAGTATTCAAGAAGAATAGAACGAGCAAAAACTTAAATTAAAAACAAATCCCTTAAGATTACCTTTCCCCATTCTAGAGGTTCAGCTATTAGTTTCTATCAAAATGACACACAGACAGGGCATTGTCGTCAGGAGTGACTAGTGCTCCAGATATCTCAAATTTTGGGGTCCAAGTGAGATTCTCCTGGATTCATGTGGATTCTCAAGCCATGTGCCCAGTGGATGAACCGCTATCTCCTTCAGTGCCCAGCTTGAGACACCCTGAAAAGTGATTTTTACAAAAAGCACCTGACCTTTCTTAATCAGTCTCCTTTAAGGTGCTCAAGTTGGGCACGCAAAAAATCGAGAAACTCAGAATCACTAGTCACTTTTGAAAATCTTGGCCCTAGGAATTTGAATCCAGAACAGCCATTTTCCTCCACTGATAATGCTTCTTGAAAATCAGAGACAAATCTTACAGTGACTCCTGGCCAATAGAAGGCTCTTGATGTACAATTAAAGAAAAGCCTTCCTTTTGTATTAAGTGTCTTGAAAAGCACTGGGAACATTTTCCCACACATTAAAAATGTCCAGAAAAATGTACTGTGGCTAATGTCCAAATGATGGCCAAAACTCACCCAAGGATGATTTAACTTTTGCTTGGAATTTTTTTTTAAATTGCTTATTTGTAAGTCTCTTTGGAGCTAATTATATCTTTAAAAAACACACTAAGATGGTGTATTTATAGAAAAAGAATATCATACTAATCTTAGATCCTAGGTCAGTAAGTATGATTATATTTAGTTCTCAAGCTTTCCGTGAGCCTGCAATGTTTTAGAAACACAAATTCCTCTTAAAAAGCTGGGAACATGCTGTTATAAAAACAACAGTACATTCCCATTTCATAAGCTACTATTTAAATAAGTCACTTCCCCTGGTCATTCACCAACCCACCATATTTAGCAATGTGTAAAGAGAAACTTTACAGGAGATCTACTGTATATAATGGGGTTGGTGGAGGAGAAATCTACAGAGCTAGAGAATGGAAGACATTTAACGCTCCATTTCAGGAAGGCATTCCTATTCCGAAAGGGCACTTAGACATGTGCTTAAAATAAAAACACATGCGTAAGGGCTTTCCAGAATCAGGGCCTTAAATGGGATTTAGGAGGAAATGGCATCCCTAATAAATAATCCTGTTTCTAATTTTCTGAAGTTTCTTCTTTTTGTAATTCTTGTTAATTTCCTCCTTCCATTTTTTCTATTGGACAACAAAGTCCATAGACATAGCAGAGGACAGATCTAGGCTCTGGTACCCAATGGTTGATAGCACATATGAAATTTTCCTGCGAACGGGTAATTTTTTGCTGCAATTCCCCTATTCCTGAGGAATCTAGCAGGAAGTGTCTTTGTCCCACAAGTGCTGGTATTTATGTATCTGATTGTATAAATGCAATGAAAGAGATTAAGAACAGACCATAATTTAATGCAGTCACCTTTGCTTACAAGCATTTGGTGCCACAAAATAATCATTAAGAGCCTGATTTTCATTTACAGCAAAGCCTCTTTCCATTGCTCCAACAGTGTAAAGGGGTCTTCAAGTAGACATAAAAGACAAATTACATCAATTTACAGATTACATCAAATTACAGAAGTGTAAAGGGGACATGGTGGAAATGAGAACCAGGCCATGAATCTTTTACATTAGGGCTTCTGGAGTCAAAGAATAGCACATTAAAAAAATAAAGGTGGCACTGGATTCTAGTGTAGCTCTCAGAAATTCTTTGTAGAATTCTTAGTTATTCAAGTAGAGTCTAGAGAAAAGTCAACAAGGAAGACAAAACAACAGATTTTGCAGTCAATCTGGGACTTATTCTGATCTCTTTTACCCCAGTGTAAAAGAGAAATAACCCCACTGAAGTCCATGCAGTTATACTAGTTAAAACCAGTGTCAGATCAGAATTTGTCCCAGAGACAAATTTGCAAGGGTTTGCTACCAGAAGCATTATCAGTTGCAGCCAGGTCCAGGTGAAGATGTAGCAGAAAAAGACACGACAGGGATGAGGGCTGAAAAAGAGAATGCTCGAGTACTCAAAACAAGAGTTTATCAGCCTGGAAGCTGTCTTTATTTCAAAATTCAAATTGTTTTGTTGGTTAATGCAGGACTATCAACTTTGTTGTAAGAGGAAGCTTTAGCAGAAATGAACAACAGAAAGAAAGTTGCTTGATGAAGCTGTGATGGCCGTGATCTTGGCTGACAGGTTGGGGATTAAACCAGGGATTTACAGAGCAAAAAGCACGAGTGGCAACAGCTTAAACTAAATGCACTCCAGTTGGGGTTGTATAAGACTCATACCCTCAGTGGATTGGGCAAAGAAGGGGATCTGTAGCCCACAGTGACCAGTGTCAGATAGTGACCATCATTTTAAAGGGCAAGATAAGCTCTTGGTCAGCAGAATCTTGGTAACTTTTCATATAAATGTAAGTTTTTGCACCAAACTGGCAAAACTTTTCAGATCCTCCCTTTGGATTTTGACTCCAATACTCTAGATGGGGTTCATTCATGCAACTTGGATTTCCATACATGTAAGGAGTGTCGTGGAAAGAATCACACAGCATTCAATTTGGGTTGGATCGAACAGAACTTTTAATCTTCAGGTACCTAGAAGGCTATAGCTATAGGGAAGCCCAGGTAACACGTCTCTGTGCTGAGCTCTGGAACTTCAACTGGTTTCAAGTTACAGAGGGGTTTATATAGGTTTATCAAAGTTTACATATTACATACAGGACCGTATAGTGGATTTTCCAGTACTTAACAAGTCATTTACTACATGCTGGGCACTTATGCCTTACGCTGGCATTCTCTCGGTATCAGTAAGTCCTAGTGATTCTCCTGGTGCCAGAAAGTCCTGAGACACATACAGTATTTGGTAGCCTGCAGGAATTCCTGACAGGGTATGGCTGGGAGTGGCTGCAAAAGCAGTTACTGTCTTAGAACATAACTCAACCAGTTTGCATTATTAGTGTGGTTCCAGTCGAAGGCCTCCTACCTGTATTTTTATTCCACAGGAGAAATGAATATTGGACTCAGGGCTTCTTCTCAAATCAGCTCACAGAAGACTGACCAATTTTAGTTGCCTATGGAAAAATGATTTTTTATGTTTTTTGGCCACACAAGGTCAAATTCTGCCCTTTGGAACACCAAACAGGGTGAAAAAAAGAACATTACTAAGCAAAGCAAAGCAGCAATTGTGAAGAACTTGTAGTAAATCCTGTCCTTTCAGCATTGCAGCTTCTAAGTTCAGATCTGGCTGTGGGAAGACCTTGGGATGGATTTCTAGCTCTGCACATCTGAAACCAATGATCACTGTTCAACCAATACCTACTCCTATTTTGGGGTATGACACCTCAGCATTTGTTTCTCACAAAGTGGTTCAGTTCTGGCTTCCTTCCAGACACAGAAGGGACTCCCCAGCCATTTCATTACCATAAATTACAGTGATCATCTTCAAACTGGGAATAGCATTATCTGAAACACAATTACATATATGCAAAAGACCAAGGGACCTATGGAATAATCTAAAATACTATTCCATGATGGTGCATCCCAGACAAACACATCAAAAATACCCTATTGCAAGCAGGATAAATACCATGGAGACACTGTCGTGTGCTCTGCATGAGATTCAGGGGCACAGTTCAGACAGCTTGGCCAAACTTGCAGTCATCGGAAGTCTGTATGCCTTGGGGAAGCCCCAGCAGTAGTGGGACGTTTACTGCTCATACTCTAGGGTTACATGACAGAATCATATCTTAATTAAAAAGATAAGCCTTCATTTACCCCTGGCTGGAACAGAATGCAGCTTCTTCCTCCTCCTGTTTGATAGAAAACCTCCATCCACTATTCTTCAAATTCCCTCCACAATATAATCTGACCTGCTCTGGGTAGATTGCTTATTCCCCTTCTTTCCCAGAGAACTGAATCCCCCCAGTTGGCATAAAACAGTTGGGGCTCTTTTATCATCTATTTGTTTATGTTACAGTCGTGTCAGGAGAGACGAATCAAGATGGAGGTCCCCGCTGTGCAAGGTGCAATGCAAACACGTAGTAAAGACGGTCCCTCCCCTAAAGAGCTTATTTAAGTCAAGACAAAATGCCACAAGCAGATGGAATAGTCAGTCAGAGCCGTTGGAGTTGGGGAATGGGATGGTGAAGGACCACCATGGATATGTAGCCTATCTCTGGCAGCATAAAAGGGTCTTAAAGTGGGTATGAATTCAGAGCTCCCACCCTCTGAAAAATTCAGGCCCTTTTAATGTGTCTCCAGGAGGTACATCCCCCTCCCCACCATAAATAGTCATGCAAAATCCCTAGTCACTTTGGAACATCTTGGCCTTCAATCTTAGCAATGAAGTTACAACTGTTTTCACTGCAAAGTAGGGGGAAAAAAAAGTAGGTTAATTTGCCAGATGCTTTCCATGTGTATTAGATACAAAACTACATTGTCCCAAATGAATTATAGCTTCTCAGACAATGATAGCTCTAGGAAAAAGAACAAATATTGACAACTTCAATAATGTTTGCCCAGCAATCAGAGAGATGTAGACAGCACTCAGTGCATCTTTGTTACAGGAATCAATTAGGAAAAATGGAGAATTTATATCCTTCAATTAGAAATATATAGTAAATGTTGCCATTACTGAAAATGTTCACTGTGACCCTCATTTTGAAGCCACACATTTATCTGATGCTCAGCCATTAACACAGATCGGTCTGTCTAAGTGTGGGTGTTGAGATGCTGTAGATTAATATTTGAACGTTTTCCAAATCTGAACATAGAAATTGCCATATTGGGTCAAAACCACTAGTTCAGTACCCTGTCCCCAAGCAGCAGCCAATACCAGCTTCTCCAGAGGGAGAAATCCTGCAGCAGGAAGATTTGGAATAACCTGCCCCCACACCCCTATAGCTAGAGACTGACATCAATTGGGCTCTCACATATTTTGAGTAGGCCAAATTCATTCTTCTCCTCCCAACTAGGAATTCCCTCGCTGTGTACTTGGTGACTACTGTAAAAAAATCTATTCCACAGAAAAGAACTTTGCCATTTAAAAATTAAGAGCTAGTTTCATGAAAACACTCTGACGACTTTATACTGCTCTGGCAATGCAAATCAGCCACACATAGGCTCACTTGAACGGATCAGCAAACTGGGTTTAAGATAGGTGTGCGTTGTGGGAGTGGCTCAAAGCAACTAGAGCATAGCTGGTGAATTTGACTCCAAATATCCAATGAATGAAACCTGGTTAAAGTAGTTCACATCTGCTCTGGTAGATTGTTCATGAGATTCAAATTCTTCTCAGTTTCACTTGCATACAGCAGTTACTCTGGATTTACAGTGGTGGAACGGAGAGCAGACTTTGACCAAACAAGAACTGCTGTGTGAAACTGAGTCCTTTGTAAAGTTAATGGGTCAAATCTTGGTCAAAACAGCTTCGAGTCAATAGCAAAACTCCCACTGACTTTAGTGGGACTAGAGTTTTGGTCCATTGACTATATATTGCTGATTGAGTCTTTCAGCATCGTCAGGTGCCACAACTTCTATGACTCTTCTTTTACAACTTTTATAGTTTGTCTCTACTCTTCATGGGGCAAATATTTACCAAGAAAAAGGAATCCAGTTGGGCTGTTTTTCAGACCATAGTTCTTCATTGATAGCATCACTATTGTTTCTGGCAACTGATTCACCAGAAGATGTTACACAAGGGGTATTTACAGTATAATGAGGTTCAATGGAGTTGAAAGATAAAGTTCATTAGCTTCACATTTAAGATGATTAGAGCAGAGAGGCTGTAGTGAAACATTTGGTCTGTCATTTACACGCTGTGTCTGAAAAGCAAAAGCCTGGGTTCTCTGGCCAGTTAATGGCTGCCTTTGGAGCCTCCCAGCCTTCTTTCATTTGCAATGGGGTCAGATTGTGTAGAATGGAGATTGATGGAATCGTTTGGCAGCGTGTCAGCAAGAATGCATAACCTCTGCTCTGACCAAAGTTACTATGAGAATGACTAAAAGGGTTTGAGCTAGGGATGGTGCCAGTGCCTAGTGACCAAGCAGTTGCTAAGGATGTGATTAGCATTCCGATTGCAGGAACTGGAGAGTTAATTGCTATGTCCTCATTCCATTTCTCGGGAGGGGGGAAGAAAGAGAAAGGAGAATACCTGCTTGCCAATTATACAAGAGAGGAAAAATGATTTTTACGGCATCTGAAGCCAGCACTGTACAACACTGAACATCCCATTTATGAAAGCTAAAATACGTTATTTATCCAGCCATAGCAGTGCACAAAGTGTTAATGAGCCTCTATTTAAAAAAATGTCATTGCTATTTCACACATTCACAGACACACTTACTTCCCTCTAGATGTTCGAGGGGTTTATTATTAAATCTGAAATTCATCTATTAAGTGGAAGAAGGCTCAGGGAAATGAACTGATACGTCTAGTAAGAAAAATGGTAACACAAAGATGGGGAGGGTGGGAAGGGGGGAGAAAAAGAGTGCAGGGTAATAGAGATTGATCACTCAATCTGTCTAGGGCCTCAAAAAAAAACAGATTGAATTTAACATGTTAGGTTACAGTTAAAAAGCAAAGTTGTTTCAGTCAGTGTAATACAGTTTCAGATTATCATGGGAAGCCATTTATTTATTTTTGCATTTGAGAATCATTTAGTTAGTCCCTTCTGTAAGCGAGAATACATTTATTTTCCCACTCCCTGCTGTTTTGTGTTCTATTAATAATCACAGTAGTTGAAATAGATGGGGGCACTAGAAACTATTTGGTGCTGAATTTTTTTTTTTCCCCTTCAGATTTTTGATACAGCTGCTTTTATGAACCAGTCCAAAAACCCACAGGCAATTTTAATACAAGCTCTAGTTGCCTCCTCCAATTTTAAAATATTGGGCTTAACTCAGCAATAACAATATCAAGGGTACAAGAGTCCATGTAACTCATAGGATACCGTTTAGACTTCATATGAAATGAAAGTGATGTATTTCAGAAACCTTCCTCATCAAATAATAGGGTGCTCAGAAATGACCCAGCTCGTACTGCTCTTCTCAAATGCAGAAGCAAGGAACATTTTTAAGAGAATCTAGATAGACTATGAAGGGAAGTGAGTCTAAAATATTATTATTTATTGTATACTGCCCTGATCCCTGACTGCACTATAAACACACAATAAAATAAATTAAGAACACCCCCGCTCCCCCACCCCCGCAAAAAAAAAAAAAAAAGAAGCAGGAGGTCAAAGTGCTCATGAAATGATCATAGTTGGTAGAGCAAAAGGAGGTAGCACTGTTTAGCAGATATGGCACTGGACTGGGAGTCAGGATGCCAGAGTTGTATACTGGACTCTCCCACTGGCCTCCTGGGTGACCCTAGTTACATTAAGTAACCAAGTCTCTCGTACCCTTTTCTAATTTCTGGGTTTCCAGGAGCAACATGAAGGAGAAAGCCTGGACTCATGTCTGCACCCGGAAAATTCCAGCCCATGCTATTTGTTTCCCTTTTTTGTCACCACTGAATTTACTCATGCTTATGTTTAACACACAAAAGCACCCGCATCTCCCTGCTCCCTGCCTCCCCTGCAAAGATGCTAAAAAGTCACTAATGGCGTGAAAGAACTGATATCGGAGGACTGCCTTCCAACCCTGCAGTCAGATCTGACAGAGGCATTGGGGCAGTTTCAGGGATACTGAGGTACCTAAATACCTCAAGAACTGGCCCATTGTGCTGTCTGTTATACGCTTAAATGAGGTGAGGGTGTTCTACTGGTAACGATTGTTCTACAAAGCTTCTATTGGGTGACTTATGTTGAGTGAGTACTCTTAAGGGGCTTGAACTTGCACGTGTTGCTCTGTGCCAAAGACTCCCGTGGGAGCAGGACTGAATCCAAAAGGAGCACCTTTTCATTCCATAAGCAGAACTAGCAGCACAACCCTATTAGCTCTTAGAATATGTATATATAAAAAAAAAATCCCGATCCTCCATCTGTGACTCCGTAGCTCGCCAGGACTTCGACTCTGTTCAATGCACCTGTCTCTGCTATTACCCTGCCTTCCCTTCCCATCCCATCCCTCTTCCCACACAGGTCATCTTATGTGTATTGTCTGTATGCTAGACTGAGCTCTCTGGGACACGGACTGGTTGAGTGTTAGATGTGTTTGTATGTGCCTTGCACAACAGGGCCTGACTTCTATGTAGAGTCCTCAGGAGCTATGTCAACAGAAATAAATACATAAATCCACACACACCTATATCTAACCACCCCAGAACCCAACCTCCCTTTCATTTAAAAAAAGATGAGACTGGCAAGGTGGTCACAGCCTCATGACACTTGTGTGCAACACCCAGTTTGACAACCCACAATGGAACACATGGCTATCTTTTTAATACACCATTATAATTTGGCTTGATCTTAGTATTGGACACCTACTGTTTTAGTGTCCGCTCTACCAACAGAAGGGGAGCATTTTTGGAAGTACAGTAATAACTATTTTACACATGATTCACACAAATCTATGAAAGCGTCAGCTGTTTTTCAAAGATACAGATGACTGCTGGACTATAAGCAGATATTCTATAAAGGGTAACTAAAGATGAAAAGCCACAGAGACTTCTGTGCTGGCAAAAGCAAATAGATAAGCAGACACAGACTTCCTGGAGAGAGGAAATAAAAAGAACAATCACAGGTGGCAAAAGATAGTAGCTACAGATTTGCGGGGAAAGCAGGAAATTAGGGACCGATATATTGGGACCAATCCTGCTTCCTTAAAGTCAATGGGAGTTTTGTCACTGTACTGTAATGAGAGCAGGATAAAGACCATAAAACATATACCCATACCGCAGACAGCATATTTGTGATGTGCTTGTATTATCTGGTTTCTTCAGTGCTTTATTAAATCTAGAAAGTGAGGCCAGTAGAATATTTCACAGATCTTCACTGGAAATGTAGTAGGCATGTTTACTTTGACCTAGGAAGGGATTGCCTAGCAAAATCCCAGACATCACTTTACTGAATTATTTGGTTGAGTGGCCAGTATTGTTTTAAAAGGTGTTCTACTTCCTAATGCCACGTCCTGTTCCTAAAGTCTCCTCCCTCGTTCTCAGGCTGCCCCCAAGACTGCAGCCTTTGTAAGGGAGTGTGTGAGACAAAGAGCAACAAGCCAAAAATTTAAAACACAGGGAATTAAAGGTAGGCTTCTAAACCCCTTACTTGCTGCCTAAGTAAGTGGCCTGATTTTCAGAAGTGCCAGATACTCAAGAGCTCCTATTGAAATCAAAGTATTTGGGCCTTTTGAAAACATCAAGTTTCGGTAAGAAACACAACCACTGTAGAAGAGGCAGCTTGAAATGATGGGGAGTTTATTTTTTTTACTCTGCATAATGTTTTGTTTTTCTGATAATCTCAGGGTTTTACTCTGGTTTCTCCCCAGAGCACTGTGGTCCAATGGATAGGGCACTAGACTGGGACGCAGGTGTTGTATTCCCAGCTCTATACTGGATGAGCTTGGGCAAGTCAGGGAACCTCTATGCCTTAATTTCCCATCCGTAAAAGGGGGATAATTGTACTGGCCTCCTTTGTAAAACTCCCTTACGGTAGCATTCTTCAGCAGTAGATCTAAGAGTTAGGTATTAATTACTACTTTATACTTTCTGATGTTAACCCCAGATGCCAAATTCAGAAGTGATGATGAGAATCTTACACTCTCTTACACTCAGTGAGACTCCTTTTCACTCCCTTTGACATCAGGAGGGGACATAAGAAGCTGTAAACTGATGTTAGTTACAACCCCTGCAGCTGAAAGAAGGCCCTATTCCACTTTCACTCACATTCTTTCTCTAGCTCCTCAATGCATACGTTAGACCAGCTTAAACTCCCAGACACAAGGGTAGAGTGGATAGCAATAGGCGTAAGGGAGTGAAAGAATCTACATTACTGTCAGGGTACTTCACTTACAGATCATCTCTGAATTCGGCCTCAGATCTATAGGTAGAGTGACAGTTACAAGACAGCTCTAGCCATGCATATATACAAATATTTAGTAAACTGCCAGTGGGTGGTACTCGCAGATACATAGCTCCGTTCCCAAGTTTTGTAGACCACAATACTTGTTACACGCTGCCGCTGACTTCCTTTGTGCAGCTCTTAACGGTAACAAGGGAGGTTCTTTCCGAAAGGCTGGATTGCAGGAAGTGCTGCGTGCTCTCTCAACTCCCTTGGAGAGCGCTTAGCGCTTCATGACTCAGACCCATGCCAACAGGATTGGGTCTTTTTTAATTCTGTGTTATAATCAGTAGTCTCTTAGCAGCAAAGCAGGTAGGGAAAGAAGAAAAAATCCAGGAAGGCTAATACTGAAACAAGGGGAAATCCCAGCGTGAGTCATTATAGGAAAGGGAGTTTTCTATCCCCTTAAGCCTTATGTTACTTACTCAGCCAAATAAGCTGATCAAGACTGCTAGGTATCATCCAGTAACCTACTGTAGGCTTAGGATATAGGACTGGTGCAGATCTCCCTGACTCTGTAGCAAAGCACTCTTATGATTTCATCTTCAATTTGCTATGAGCACAAGGCAGTTTCATGACTGCAGTAGGATGGCTCTGTTTTTAGGGGATGGCAGATACACATGCAGAGCTGATTCTCATTTTACACTGTAGTAACTCCAAGGACATCTGCAGTTTTGCTCCTGCTTTAGAATGGGTGTAAATGAGAACTGAATCTAGCCTACATGTTTTAGTCATTCCATAATTGCAGCAGCTATTTGGTTTAATCGCCCCCTATTTGTTCCTTGTTCTCTCCCCCCCATGCTAAGACTGTAAGTTCTTTGTGGGGAGTAGCTCTTCTTTATTACTTATGAGTATAATGCCTAACACAATGAGGGCCTGATCTCTGGTTGGGGCCCCACTGTGTTACTGCAATACAAACAAATAATGTAGTGTAACAAAATAATAAACACTAAGAGTCTGAGGTTTCCATGAACACAAACTGCTGAAGGACCATTATGCTAGTGTGGCTGGAGGACTGTATGGCAGAGCCATCAGGTAGACGTCAATGCACAAAGCATCTCCATCATTACATTTTTATGTCACCTGGGAAGGCAACGGACACATCTTTGGATGATATTTTAGCTATCGGTTTTGCTGCAAAGGACTGAGAGGCTATGCTGTTATGTGAGAAAGGTTTGTGTGGAACAGCAGATCTTTTCTTCTTCGTTGCAAAATCCCAAATCAACGTTTTGGACACCATCTCACTTTGTTGAAAAGGCTCAGAGAAATTTGCTCACACTACTGGGGGAAACATACAGCAAAATATTCAGGTTACAATCAGTTTCTCCTGGGGTTCTTTCGAGCCTTGCCAAAGACCTGTGGATCTTCATGGGGGTCCCAATCTAGTGCCAGCCAAAATGAATGGGGGGCTTTCCCTCAACTTCTTTGGACATTGGTTAGGCCCCGATTCACCTGCTCCCTCCCCTCCAAACTGGCATGTGTGGTAAGCATTCCCTACTGTCTGAAAAGTGGATGGGAAGAGCCTCCCGTCAGTTGGCATAATCCTTCAGTCAGGGGATTAACGAATGAGAGGGGGCACACTCTGTCAAACGGCTTTTTGAGTGGATGGTCTACATAGCATACACAGGCCATGCTGCACTGAGAAGAAACTGCATAGCAGGGTGCCGGAATCAATTCTGAGATTTTCATTATAATAGATTTAATATAGCTGCACTGCCTGTTCTAGTCACAATCATTACCCTCTAGTCGCTATTTTTAAAAAATAGCTTGAATTGGATATTTGGTTGCTACTTATTCAATACTCAAAGTATTGCTTTGCAAATATTTGCAAAAAACCAAGCTCACTTGTCCTTTTTTTTTTTTTTTTTTTTAAGTCACATTTAATAAAGTTGCCTGGTTTCATAAATGACATCAAAAGTTTGACTCAATGTAATGAAATCTTCAGAAACAACATGCTCTGGGAAGTGTAAAGAAACTCAGTCTACAGTGTAACACCCTGTTAAATAGGCAGAGCTGACAATTATATCACTCTATAAATATTTCTCTAAACAAAAGTCTTCTGTGGTAAGGATCATCATTTTGTCCCTGATATTCACATCAGTGTTTTGTAAGCCCATTAATACGCCTTAAATAAATAAATAGGTTTTAAAGAGTGTTTAAAACTGCCACCCATTTTGTTTGTTTGTTTTTTAAACAGATTTTTCCCTCTCTCTTTAAATAAACCCTGAATTTTCAGTTTAAGTTTGGCGGACAATATCCCTTTAAGCAGTTTCTATTTCAGAGCTCATCTTGGTGTTTGGAAAATGCTCTTCTTCAGTGAAGAGCCCTCTGAGACGCCAGCCTTCTATGAGGTCAAACCTCCTGCATGGCTTGCTGCAATCTGTTCCTGGCCCATGAGGATATTAAAGTTCTTTGTGGGCTTTTCTAAACTCTGTGTGTTTTGAAGCTCAGTGTTAAGCTTCAGTGGAGATGTTACAGAAAGGGGTCAGGGATTTCATGCCACACTACAACACGGCATAATTTATCCAAATCTTGAAACTCAGGCAAAAACTCATTGAATAATGCCACATACAGATATGAGACCTGCCACACTTTTTGTCTGGAAATCTAAGCTCTTGACTTGGAAATGTGACCTTTAAATAGCATTTATTTGCTACAATTCCTCTTAAGGTTATTGTGAGAGCTTGTCATGGTTTTCTTTACAACGAGATAAGAAGTGATTAAAAATACTACGTCAGAGAACTGTGTTATATAAAAAAGATTCAAATTGGAATATTATGATATTCAGAAAGGACACCTGGCGCTGGAAAGCTATTATTTGCTCCTAAATGCTACTGTAAAAATCTGAAGTTGCAAAGATTTGTTTTAAGCTTTAATTGTGACTCAATTTCAATACTGTTATTATTAATGTTAGAGAGGCTGGGTAGGCTAGAGGATAGTGTCCTGAGATGAGACTCAAGCGAGCTGTGTTCTAAACTAAGCTCTGCCACTCACTCACTGGGTGACCACGGGCAAGTCATTTTCCCCATTTGTTTCCTCCCTCACCCTTTGTCTGTCTTGTCTGACTTGTCGATTTTGATAAGCCCCAAAGAGCTTAAGAAAATGCAAGGATTTCAGCCTTTCTAGGGTACAAATGGCATCAACCATCCCCGCTGTTTTGCATTTAAACAGTCTCTCCATTCAGGCCCTTCTGCATGAAGTACCCAGGAATGAAACAGCCAGATCGGCAAGATTTCCAAGTCTGTCAACATTCTAATCTGCCTAAGCACAGGATCGAGTGAAGGACTGACTATGCCAGCTAAGCTTCAGCAAGGCTGTTGAGCTAAAGGTCCCAGGGGGCGTTTCCAATCTTCCGAGCAGCTCTATAGACTGCATGAGCCGAGGCTCTGGCTCTCCAAATCAGAAAATTTAGGATAAATATCAAGGAGAACTTCCTCGTTGTGAAGGGGACTAAGCCAGCGATTTGCAGCCTTTCACATTCCATGAGCCCTTGTTACAACAAAAGATGGATCTGGGACCTCCTAGTTCCCATCCACCCAGCTACAAGGGATGGGAAGAAGGTCTTGACCCTTGAAACCTGTTCATTAGCGCTCCCCGCAGGGGTAGTCATGACCACCAGACTGAGAACCCAGGAACTGAGCTAGAAGAACAGCCACGAACTGCAGTAGGTCATGGAAGACGACACCCCATTACTTGCAGCTTTTAAGACTCAGCTGGACAAAACACCATTAAATATGCAACAGGGAGCAATCCTGGACTAGGTGGGCTGTTGACAAGTCTCTCCCAAATCTCTAATGTCTCTGATTCTGCATCCCTTCGAGTCCTTTCAATAGAACAGAAGTCCTGTAAATCTCTGGGTCTATTCTCATGTAGCACACAATGGCAATCTGCTACGTATCTGGAGCCAGAGAAGTTTTATTGCCTGTTTTAACAAGTACAAAATGCTTTTGGATTCATGACTCCCCACCACCTCCCTTCCATATACTCAGCTACTTCTTACAATTTCTTCATTGCTTGTATTTCATCTCTTTTCCTTCCTTGCAAGAGATGTTTTATTTTATAATGTTTCTCATGCACTGAAAAAGTTCTAAGTCAAGCAGTTACCGGGGCTAGAGGATCTAACCCTCCTCCAGTCAGAATGGCTGTTGTGTAATAGCCATCATGTGAACTTTAAGTATAAATTATCATTATTGAGCTTGTATTACCTTGGCTGTTTGCCCAGCGTGTTATTGATAACTCAGGGTCACAAAAAATGAGTAATACTCTGGTCCTACTCAATAAGACACGGGATAACCATGATTAAAATGGTTTTAGCATTCAAGAATCCTTAAGTATTGGACTTCAAATGAAATTAAAAATGATTTTGATCACTTTCCATGAATAATTACTATTAACTCTTACTACCGTTTCTGCCCCTTTCCAGAGCCCTTATTGATTCTATGTTGCTCACATGCTAAGAATATCCTTGGGTAATGTTTTGGAGATTGAAGGTACTAACAAGAGTTTGTAAAATTCATAGGGTTCTGTAAGTAGGAGGCAAAAGAAAACTGGATTGATTTCTTTGGTGTAATTTGATACCTGCCTGTTGAGATGGAAGCAATGCCAAATGATGCATTTCAGTGGCAAAGCTAGCATGCAATCATTTGCTCCATGGAATCATAACCTGTTGGCACTAGGGGGTTGTTACCTGGGAGAACGGCCCATAAAGAGCAATTCCTAATTACAGTTTGAGATGGAACTGGCCCTCCTAGTCCTCCATCTCTCTGAAGCACAAGCCCCTGTTGTTCACGCTAATAATTAAGTCTCCCTTAAAAATGGGTGTGCAATCACGCTGTAATTGTCTCAGGTCACAAGCAGCTGCTGAAGACACTAAGGCTGCATTCAGTACTGAATCCCATTTCACAACTACTTCATTACTTTGCGAGATGCAGTTAAGGACCTTGCCTAGCCCATATGGATCCAGCTTTTAGATTAATTAACCTGCAGACATTTTAAGTTGTTGAAATCCTAGAAAAAATACCCCAGTCCCCTCTCACTGGGATAGTTACTTAAAAAAAAAAAAAACAACCCAAAATCTTGAAAGCCTGAACTCTGTGCAGTCAGTGAATGGAACAAGGAGGCGGCGCAAGATTCTGGATTGTTAATGAAGGACAGGATTCAGTGATGTTTCTCCTAGCTTCTGAGTTCTCCATTAGATTTAGAGTTTCTTTCTCTCCTGAGCTTATCACAAAATGAGTGCCACTCATCGGCAGCCTAACAACATTGCCCTTTGCGAGAGTGCTAGTCAGTCAACTGTAACACGAGTGCCCTACCTTGGCATTGGCTTTCAATGCCAGTGAAGCTGTTCTGCCTGCTCAGGATGGGCACTGTTACACGGCTCGCCATCTCAGAGCATCCCATCACAGCCAGACCCAACATTAAGGCACTTTGCCTCAGTTTCCCCACCGCTATCTTCAGCAGCCAACGCATTTTAAATAGTTCTGCCCTCCACAGGGTAACAAAGTCCTTTTGGCCAAGTCTAACACAACGTCATAGCACAAGAGTCCTCAGCCCCACCGGACTCGGCCTTCAGCCCCTTTCCTCACAGGTGGGCTCCTAGCAGCAGTGGCCTGCCTCTCAGTCTAACTCCCAATCAGCCGGGTCAGGACTACCCACTACTAAGGGCCTCTGCTTCCTGCCCCACAGCAGAGCAGCCCACCTGCTCCCCTCCCCAACCAGCTCATGTGCTGGGCTTTTCTCCTCCTCTCTGGCTGCCTCTTTCCTCAGGGCCAGCCACAGGAGACTCCCCCTACAGCCCTTTTCTCTCAGCTGGCCTAGACTGACCCCCAGTCCTCCCAGGGGCTTTTCTTCCATGCACTTCCCCCACCTGCTTCCTCTTCCTCCATTTAAGTCCCATAACCTGCACAAGTGTAGCAGGGCAGAGCTAATGGAACAGGGCTGGTTAGCCCAACACCTCCTGGCCCTTAAAGGGGAGGGCTGCCCTGTAACAGAGACTTTTTCTGTTACGTGGAGCTGGATACTGGTCTTTTGTATCTAATAATCACCAGGGGTGTCATCCAAAATACATCTTTGATGTGGAGTGATTCTCCTCCTGCTCTGTCTCTCCCTCCCTTGCTCCATTCCTCCTTCTATCCTTTTCCCCGCCACTCAGAGCAAACCAACGTTCATTTTTCATCCTTTTACATCCCAGCAATTTCATTAGTTCTCCAGGAAGGTTTCATGGCTGTTTGAGGGCCAGGACAGGTAAGGCTTTCCTACACAAAACAGTCTGCTGTTTTAACCTATCCACTCACTGAATCCTAATGCTAGACAAGAGGATTAAGAACTCTTATGTGATCCATGTTTCCTCTTTCCCACTGACCAATCCAGCATTGTTTACCTCCTCCTCTCAAACTCCCTGAACGTCCCCCACACTTCCTGAATTGTATGCCTCCTCTGGTGACCTTCTAGTAATGTTGCCAAATTTATACCACAGTGAAACCGAAACTCTCTCACAAAAGCCCATGATTTGTCAGTGTCTCCCCCTGAGGCAGAGTACAGACATCCCCCACAGGTGTACATTGTTTGCTCATTCTATTTACCCATCAAAGCCTTGCTAATACTACAATCAAGTTGAATTTTCTCTAACATTTTTCTGAGAAAGTCAGCATCAGGGATGGCTGCTGTACATATACATGGACACCACGAAAGCTCAACTATACCAGATAGAGAGGATATATGGACAATGTTATTTTATACCAGCAAACATGCCATGATCATGTGTGATATAGGGGTCATGCATGAAACATGCCAGAATGCCCTTCACAGGGCACAATGATCTTTACATGTTCCTTGCACTGAACTGGATCATGGCTCTTTGCATGCCTTGACATGAGTCCTCCTGGCCTCGTTGTCTCCATGGGATGAAGACTGCTGTCTCTTACAGTGGTCGGGGATGGAATTATGTCATGCACTTTAATCATGGGCATCCCAGCGATTCCAGTCCTGGATCTCTCATGAGCCAGGAATGTCAATCAGAGCAAATTACATGGAGGTCTGCTGCTGAAGACAGACATCCAGGTAAGAGGATGCTCAGGTTACCAACATTTTGTCCAGCTGGGGCTTGTTGCATGGCAAATACCCTTTCACTTTTGACTACTCAAACTTCATCCTAAATTTACAGTAGGAATGAACAGTGGGGTTAGCGAACAGGGTGCGGGGGGGGGGGCAAGGAAGAGTATAAGCCAAACAAAGGTGACTAGAAAGACTTTGATACCAGATACAAACTCGAGATAACAAGGTACTAAGCATCAGACAATCAATCAATCAATACCAGAGCCTCCTGAAGAGCACCGTTAGCAACCTGGAGGCTGGGCTCCTATAGCCAGCCCGAAAAAACCTCATAAAGTAATGGTGATTGTTTTGATACAACAGAACATAGCAGAAACAGGAAACAAAATACCCACTAATTAAACTGATCCTCATGAGAAAAACATCCAAAATTAATCTCTGAGTAAGTAGTAGAGACCCATGTTTGTGTACCCCATTCATAGCTGGGACCACACCACTTTTCCCTAACAACTTCTAGATTCCATATATGTTTCAGCAACTCATAGACTCATAGGTCAGAAGGGACCAATATGATCATCTAGTCTGACCTCCCGCACAAGGCAGGCCACAAAACCCTACCCATACACATTTATAACAACCCCGAACCCATGACTGAGTTATTGAAATCCTCAAAAATGAGATTTGAAGACCTCAAGCTGCAGGGAATCCACCAGCAAGCGACCCATGCCCCACGCTGCAGAGGAAGGTGAAAAACCTCTGAAAACCTCCGAAAAACTCCTAGCTACAACCCTCCTTCACATCATATTTTCAAAGTATACCAGCAAGAACAGTCCCTTTTCACTAGCTTTTAAAATATCTTTTCCCAAGCAACTCGTTTTAACTCTGAAGTGAATGTTACTTCCCATTTACCTTCACAAGGTGCTCCAACTTCATTAAATAAGTTCCCCCATTTCATGTTGCCTGAGACTAACTCCCTACAGCAGAGCCTGAAGGCTTGCCAGTGTATGAATACTAATATGCTCATTACATCAAAGCCTGAGGGTCAGCCAGAAATGTGGCCCCTTTATGCTAGCCACTATACAAACACACAATATAAAGGGTCCCTGCATTTGTAAAGAGACTGTTCAGTTCAATAAAAATAACAGTTTACTCACAGTACTGCACGCTGGGAACTTGCTGCTTTATTCACCTGCTTCACAACAGAGTTTTTGGCCTGGAGGATGGGGAGAAAACACCCACTTACAAAACAAGCAGTAAGGACATCCCATAATTCTTTGGATAATCAAATTAACCCAGTAATGACCACTTTACTACACCTGCCTCAAAGAGCACAGTTTGGGAGTTAGGGGCTTAAATTACTTTGAGGAGCTGGGTTTTTTTCTATGTCTAGAGAATCAGGTCACAAATCAGGGCTAGCTGAAAGAAATACCTCATTTTAAGACGAAACAAAGGATTAAAGAAATCAGCTAGCCCAAGAAAGGAAGAACTGCTAATAGGAAAGACTCAACCACTTTTTCCTGAGGCCAAAAGTCAAAAAAATGTGTGGTCCAGTCTGTCTGCTAGCTATGATTTTTGCAGTGTGCTGTCCATATGCTACTTGTGGAAGCATCTTTATTGGGGCAAATAGGCTCAAAGCCAACACCACCTAAGCATACATGAATACTAAGGAGCATAATTAACACAACTTAACCTAGGTCTCCAAAAATGAGAGGCTAGCGCAAAAACTCACTGACTCCTAATCTAATGCAAATCCCAGATCCAAATGTTGGGGGGGAAGGGTATGAGAACTTTGTTTGTAACCTAGCTGGATTTTGTAGCAATTCTAGGGTCTCCGTTTTGGGCGTGAGCTTAATTTCTTTCACTCTCTTTATCACCGCTCCCTGCCCAGCTTTGTGGCAATGA
The DNA here is from genome assembly GCA_007922155.1 of Mesoclemmys tuberculata. Taxonomy (NCBI): domain Eukaryota; kingdom Metazoa; phylum Chordata; order Testudines; family Chelidae; genus Mesoclemmys; species Mesoclemmys tuberculata. The sequence goes on along the minus strand of ML675620.1, from coordinate 5,036,892 downwards.
AAAGAAATTGGCTTTGGCCTGTCATATCTGTGGAAGGAAATCATGGGCACAGCATGTCTTGGAAAAGCAATATGCTCAGTTTTATATTTTATTTATATTATAATTGGATTCCCCATCTGGTCAAGAAAAGCACTAAGCTCCAAAGAAGCCAAAAGAAAGCAGAGGGGAGGAGCCAGTGTTCTCAAGTTATGTTACTGTTTACAAGCACCAGGCTATCTATCATGGAGAATCCCAAATGGATTCAGGGAAGTTTATTCTCCTGATCTATTAGCCCTTAGCCATTCTGCCCAGACTTCCAACAGCATATCACACAAGCAGCTTAGGCGAAGGAGAGTTTGAACTAGATGGGCCTGAGACACAAAGAACCAGATCCTCTGCTAGCATAAAATTAGCATACTTCCATTGAAATCAACACAGCAAGGATGACTTTTGACAGATGAAGCTCTGGTTCAAAGTCAGGATCCAATTAGGATCCAAAGCATGAAGTGTTTAGAGCCAGGGTGTTGGGTGGGGCCCAACCTCAGGTTTTCTTTTGTGGTGGAACCACTGGGTTACGCAAATAAATAAGAGTGGAGTGGAGTTTAGGGCTCAAGTGGTTTAACAGAAAATAGTTGCTGACAATCTGAATAGCTCTGGAAAACGGACACAGCTGTTTTGCACAAACTCTCAAGAAACTAATTTTTCCATCTTCTCTGCACATTGTAATATTCATTTCATATTACGCTGCCCCTGAGACACCTTAACTTTGCTGAACAAGGACCATATTGGGAACTTGCTCCGAGCCTTTGAACCACACTTAATTTACCTGGCATGGAGCAGAAAAAAGAGGCTGCTTAAATGGAGTAGCACATGACTGCACATGTAGTTTGTTCTGTCCATGTCTGTATTAAAGAGGGGAGGTTATCGACAATATTCTAGAGTTCTAATTCTAAATTTGACCACCGTCCTAACTCAATGATTATCATTTACAACTAAATGACTTCTGGGAGTCTTACTTATGTGAGTAAGACCAGCAGCATTTAGCTGTAGAACTTGTCAGAAAGCAAGTGGCTAAGTGTAAAAGTGATCTTGGGGGCCACAATAAAGAACAAAAACAGCTATTTTTTTAATTAAGCAGGGACACACTGCCAAATTCTGATTCACTCGCAGGTGTAAATCAAAAGGAATCTCAGCAATTTCAATGGAGTTATGCCATGCTTATGCCCATTATAAATGAGATCAAAATGTATACCCCCAGCCACTAAGCACTGAAAGAGAATCAAAGAAAAAGCAACAAAGAAATACAAGACAAAGCCATGCAGAGAATACAGGGAGCAGGTAGAAGAAGGGAGTCTGAGAAGAGATGTTATGATTAGATAGTGTGTTTTTCTTTACCATTTCCATTTGTAAATTGTGTTGACCTAGTAGTTCCTGCACAATACAGTCTTCACTGTAGTTCTCCAATGTACACAAGGATTCTGTTAAAGGCACAGCACATAAATGAAAAAATCAGTAACAGCAGGTGGGGATGAAATATAAACCCTCACATAACATACTTGAAGATCGATTTCTTGCGGCCCTACCTTTTAGGGGCTATCACTGGCTCTTGCTATGACAATCCCTAACTGTGCTGTGAGCACTTGTGCAAAGTGTCTACCACAGGGTGCAACATGGGCCTGCTTCCCCACAGCCTTCAGCGCTCTCTTCACTATTCATAGTGCGTGAGGCATCCTTGTAACAAAAGAAGGCTGATCACTGTGCTGGCAGGAATGCAACAGCAGGGACACATTATCATAGACAGGCGCTGGTGCCAAAGATTTGCTTTTGCCTCACCAGCCTCCATCCCCTGCATATTGGAAATGCTCTGGTTGAATTCCATGGCTATGCCATTCACTGGGTTCTTCTCCCTGTGTGCAGGTAAGCTAATGAAGCACCATGGGCAGATGCTGATAAACGTGCTAATTAAACTTCAGACAACACATGGATTTTTGTGCATCTTTTGAAGTGACTTGCTGGTTAACACACATCTCTGGTTGTTACATGTCCTGGCGGTGCAAACAGTTGTAAAGACCCCAAACATCGGCAGCTGAAACTTCCCCTTTAATTTTCAGGATCTCATACTGACTTTGCATCTGATCAGCAGCATTTGCAGGAAACATCTAGCTACGTATGCAATCATGGGTTCATTTTAGAAAGTGTCTCTGTCATAACTCACAGAGGCCAGGTCATTTAGGCATCTCTTCCTATGGTGCAGTGCCATCTGCTGGCAGTGGCAATTGCATTGGAGGCATCCAGAATGCTGATAAATCTTGCATACAAAAGGTGAAGGGATTGTTCACGATCAGCCCTTGATAGTTTAAGGCCAGGTTATTACGATGGGCTCTTAATGTTCCAAAAACACAATTTACAAACGAAATGTAAAGACTTACAAGACACACCTTGAAACAAAGAAGTTTGGGGAGAAGTGTTCCTATGGGGAAAAAGAGCTAATTAGTGCCTCCGTCTGCTGCGGGCCCAGTGCAGACACAGTTCACTGTAAATTAATGCCTGCCATTGGAAGGGCTGTGCTCCAGGGAAACCACAGGAGTCAGTCTTACTTACACCATTTGGTGTTGGACTTCAGAAACCAAACAGCGGAGTCAGGATTGATTGGCCCGTAGTGAAGACAAATTTACAATAAAATGACATTGATGTGCTCTGGGAAATTGGCAACAAAAGCTCATTTTAAAATGTGGTGTGGGGGGAAAGGCTCTGGGATCTCTCTGATCAGCCCTTGTGATTAAAAGCGCAGAATGGTTTTGAGGATAATGATTGTGAAGGACTTGGACTCAAGAGCTCTGACTACTATTTCTGGTTTTGCCACAGATTTCCTGGGTGACCTTGAACAAATCACTTAGCTTCTCTGGGCCTCAGTTCCTCACCTGTAAGACAGGGCTAAAACTATTTCCATTCCTTTGTCTGTTTCCCTTGTAAACTCTTTAGGCAGAAACTTCCTCTTACTGTGTTTGCACAGGATAAAGCACTGAAGCTGGTCAGAAAATTGTGTTGTCTTCCCCAGGAAATATTTTTTTTCCCCCAAACAAAAAGTTAAAATGAAAATATTTGTTTTCCTTCCAAAACATTTTCTATTTTCAATAAAACTTGAATTTTTTTTCCATGGAAGGTAGATTTCATTTTTTTAATTGTTTTGCCCAAATCCCATTTACCATCAAAAAAGAAAAATTTTGACCAGCCCTACTTATCTTACAAAGGGGCTCTGATCTACATCAGGACCCTTTAGTGCTGTGAACAATTGGCTTACTTTAGTGACTAAAACAGGTGTTTACTCCCCTACCCCTCTTCCCCCCTGCAGACAATAAAGCTAGAAAAGAGTGAGCTAGGGTCTCTTCTGGTTCAACTGCAGGAACATTGTTACTGGTGACGACACCTGAGACTGTAAGACTCTGCTTGGCTTCAGATCTGAGTGAGTTTGCAAGACTGTCAGAAATCAATGGAGTTGCATTGATTTACACCTGCTGGGAATCTGGCCCATGTACTTGTTCACTAAAGACATTGGATGGGGCATCACAGAGAAGCCCAATGGGAAGCCCCACTATGTGGTTTTTAAGAAAGTTTCTTTGCAGAGTATACCCCTTTAAATAAGGCACTTTTAAGGATTTCAGCCCAGTCTGTAGGGAAATATTTTTAACCCATATTGTTGTGGCAGAAAAGTAAGGCAGTCCCCTTCTAGCCTGGTTTGTGGAGACAGGAATAACTCCTCATTGCTCCCTTCACTCTTGTAGCTCTGTACCAAGAATGCTGAATTCCTGTCTTTCGTTCATTTGCCTAAATGCCTGAAAAAGAATGACAGGACCAAGTTTCTCCCACTCCTACAGCACCCCTTATGCTTGGTTATGACCACCTTTGGTTTGTTATGATCTTTATCTGGTTCTGAGTTGACACAGCTTCTTGCAACAATCCCGTCCCCCTCATGTGCACGCACTTTAGGCCAGGAAGCCAAGAATCAGCCCAACTTACTGAAGTGAGAGCAGCGACGGCAGTAAGAGATTTCAGTCTCACTCGCAGCCTGCTGGTGCCAGCCATGGATAGGAAAACGAGGGGTTTGGGCTGGTGAGTTCAGCGTGGTATGGGGGTCACGAGAAGAACGGGCTATGCCTGGCAGAATGGGCTGCATTAATGGAAGGCAGTCACTCAGACCGTGTCTAAGAGGGCAGTTTCCTTCCCTTGCATATTCAAACTGGCCTTTTGCGGAGACAGTGAGCAAGGATTTTGAAATTAATATGGGCTTGCCTTAATTTAAACAAAGGAATGGAACCGAACCTTCTACAGTGACAGTTCCTGAAGAGCAGGGATTGATTTTACAGCTTTTCTTCATCCTTTCCTCCCACTCCAAAATGCCCCTGGAGAACTCTTTGCATTTATTGTAATGGTAATTTATTTAAACGCTATCACATTTAGCTCCCCAGTAATGTCATTTTTTCCTTTTAGGGCTTACTTATGACAAGATCCATGTGAATAGGACACTTAGCCACAGGCTGCCAGAGGTTACTGCTACCACACTGTTTGGGAAATATTTTTGATTTACATATCCGATGATGGTCATTGCAACCCTGGCAGTCTCCTCAGATGTGGGCTGGATCTGGTCGGACGGTAAAATAAATCCAGAGGCACCTGGTCTGGCAGCTCAAACACGTAGGAGAATGGAATGCCAGCCACGTGAGCCCAATCCCGTGAGGAGGGAGAGTTCTTGTGTATGGATTTAAAAGTACAGTCAACACACATGTATTAGGACCAGTCTCTATAAATGACCCTGGCCATAGTTTATCCAAGATTGTTACCAGATCCCTGAACCAACACTATCATCACACCAGAGAGAGAGCCATACTTCACAGTGGGAAAACTTGTTCTGGATGAAATATGTGATTGCATTAAAGATCTTCCCATAGAACGTGTGTAGGGAAAATACCCCTCCATAAAAGAGTATGATGCCATAAGGGAGATGCATATCCCTTCTTCTTAAGCCTTTGGCCTTAGCCCCTTTGGAGACAAGATATAGGACTAAATGGTCCGTGATTTGTTCTGGTTTTCCATTTCCTTCATTGATACCATTTGGAATTTCCTAGTATATTCATTTTACAGAGTTTGTACAGAGTTACTGAAAGCATAACCCTTTACACTGACACTGAGAGTGGCTCTGTTGCCTTACCAAATCATGGTGGTTACTTTCCAAATATGTCTTGAAACTGTGTGGAGTAAGAATGTAACATCCATCAGAGTGAACAGTCAAGAAGCAGAGAACATCACTCTTCCTTTTTTTTCTAAGCATCTGGCCACTGCTTTAGTCTGGGATTCTGGATCTGGCCCTGTTCAACACAAAATGAGGCTGCTGCAGTTATGAGATGCACCAATACTTATACAGGAAATAAAAAACAAATCTAAGTAGAGATGTTCACAAAACCCAGTTTTGAGAGGATAGTGGCATTTCCATTATAGTCTTAAAATGGGGCACTAGGTGGCTCACAGGGATCTGCTAACATTGTGAATGACTGCAGCGCTGTATTCCCACCCTACACACTAATTTAATAATCTTTGTACAAACTATGCCATGTGAGGTATCATTTGAAAACTAACAACTCACTGTTCAGTAATATCATAGTGAAATATGCATAGCTACATTCTGTGTAAAGTTATGAAATCCCCTCCGTATGATGCTAAAGGCACATGTACAAATTCACATAGCCTTGATTAGGTAGAACTGATCAAGCATCCCTGTCTTAAACAAAGGGATGTAGATTTACCTCAATTTGCATATGAAGTGTAAACAGTCTTCAGACAGAGAGAGAGGGAAAAAGACAAATAAAATCTGCATTTCAGCATGCACAGATGAAAAGAAACAGCATGAAATTGCCTTCCTCCACCAGACTCCATGTTTCCTTGCTCTCAGCTGAAAAGAACTTTAACTAGGGTCATGCTCAGAAAAATGCATTTCAAAGGATAACTATAAAAATGAGGGACAAAAACACCCCAATTTCTCTCTCCCAATCCAACTCTCTTTTCACCTAGGATGACAAGAGAAATAGCCTTTGGACTCTGTGAGCAGACCCGTGCCTTAGAAGTTGGTCAGCAATGTTACTGGGGACATATGGTAAGGGACTTCACTTTGAACCAAGTCTAGTTTGTTAAGTTTAGAAAGCATTTTCTCTTTATTTTTCTTGTAACCATTTCTGACATTAATGCCTCCTTACTTGTACTCAGTGATAAATGTTAATCAAAATTGTGAATTGTTTGCGTAACTCCATTTGAGGTGGCAAGCTGTTGTGTGTTAATCCCCTTAGAGGGGCAATAGGCCTAGTAGATCTGGACTGACCAGGAGAGAGCTGGACACTATTGAAGACACTTTGGGGGGGGAGACACACTCATGAGTGGGAGTGTGTTGGGGTCACCCTGCCGGTAGTAACCAAGGCTGCTGAAGCCCGAGGGGGGCTGGTGTTTGCTGACAAGCTGCCGGGGTGAGACATGTTGGACGCTCAGGGTGTGACCTGCATGCTGGCAGGTTGATTGTGAGCAACCCAAGTTGGAAGCTACTACAATGAAGCATTGTAAGGCACCCCAGGTTGCACGGCAGGGGTGACACAGCCCCTCACTTTTCTGGATTGCACCCTGGAATGTCATAAAGATACTGAGCCTTTCACTTCTCACTCCAAGGTAAGGACTGACTGAAAGTAAATGCCACATAGATATGAAATGAGTTTAGTGGCCACAAACCCATTCCTAGAGAGAACACCTAGCAGACAGGTACACCTCATGTGTGTGTACCACCACTGCTGGCACCATTGGAGACCAAAAACTGCACTGGGGTCTGAGGCAATCTGTCCCCCAGAGAAGTGGTTTCTCCAGGTTAGCACTGAACAGCCAGTTGGTGAGTGTTCTAGAGAGGCTTGCACTGCCACCTGTTGTCTGTGGATAAATAAAGGGCTTTATCCGATGATGTCAGTTTGACACCTTTCATAAGCACTGCATTCATTTCAAAGGGAGACAACTGAACTTTGGAAAAACATTAAAATTAATGCTGGTGGAAAATATTTTCATCAAACCTGTTTTTCAATGGAAAATTGGATTTTCGACTAAATTAAATTTGTTTTGCAAATAGTGTCTATTTTCCATGGACAATTCCATTTTTTTTTAAATGAATGCCCCTGAACTGAAGTTTTTGGTTTTCCACCAGAAAAAGAAAAATTTAATTTTAAACCTGAAATATTTCAATCTACATCCACCACTGTGGTGCCTCATGGGAGCCGTAGTTAGGTTGTCTCCTGTCCCGTGTCTCCTCAATGAGTCAGCTCCTGAGCCAGACTCCATCTCCAGTGAGGCATTTGCACCTTTAGTGCATGCCTAACAACACTTTTATTCAATGACACTGCTGTGGGTGGTGCATTTCTAAATATTGATCATGCCAGGTCATAAGATTTCTTCCCTGATACTCCCCTACATTAGTGCAGGGATTGCACTTTAAAAGACAGCCCCAGATTCTGGGGTACCTCAGTGTCTAAGAATGATTACAATGGAATCCAGGCTGTGTCTCAGATTCAATAAACTCATCTGATTTTTCTATTGTCAGCCAATCTCCCCATTGCACATCAGTTCTATGCCTCCCCCATGTGGTGGCCCTTGCCCTGCTTAGCAGCTGAGTTCAAACTCACACTATGCACTGCCTGTGCACACTTCTTCGCTGACTAACCAGTGCAATGGAGTACAAGTAGAGGAGCTCTCCAAATCCTGATATTCAATCTAGTGAATTTGGACTTGGAAGGCACCAGGCTTAATGCAGACTCAGCTCAACAGGGAGAGAGATGGGTGCCACTTAAAGGCAACTGGGTCTACAGGGCCTCATGAGGGGGTTCCAACAGTATCTCCATGTTGATATACTGGGGAGAGGGGAAAATGGCCGTGACTCAGAGAGCAATGATGGTGCTGTCTGTTTCTCCTATTGGTGTTACTGAAGCATGATTAAGGATACAAAGAAGTGAGGGGTGAAGATTCCTCCATGTGTGTTCTTTTCCCATGCAGTTCAGCTCAACTCTGAGGAAAACACACCCTAGAAGAACTGAACATTTCTGGTGTGAGGCAGGACATCTACCCTGCATACAGAGGTTCCCCTTAGTTCTTTTCAGGCTTAGTGGGGTTTGCACTGGCTCAGACATCAGAAAAAATACCCTCCCCATCTTCCTTGGTATCTGGAAGCCCACCCCAACCCAGGAAAGCAGATCCTGGTATCTTCAACAGCATCCCTTGGCAACTGTCTCATCAGTGCATAGCTTCAGCCTGAGAGAGAGAACTGACTGCAACTTCCAGGGAGTCGCTGGGGCTGATCAGCAATGAACATCTTTATGCTGCAGAGGAAAGGGCTTCCAGACTCAAAGTGCATTAAAAATAGTGGTACAATGTGACGCTGTCCAAGGTACTCCCTCAGAGAAGTGAAGGGTTCGTAAAAGAACTATTGGAGTCCACACCACTGAGGACTAGTAGCAGGGCCTTGGCCTCTGCATAGTTTTGGGGCCAGAAAGATGTGGATTTTTTCTCAGAAAAAAACGGCCTTCCCTCACTACCAAAGGAAGCTGCATAATTCACATTTGGATGATATTATTGTACCAGAAAGGAATTCAATATAAATAAAGTGTACATCTATCTTCACAATCCTGTTCCTGGGTTTTCATCACTTACTGTTGTCCAGGAATAGATATAATCACTGATATTGAGAAGTGGCAGGATATACATGTCCAAGTTCTGGAGGAAGCTTTTTAACTTTGGATCAGATTTGTAATTTCGTAAAATCCGAGGAAAAAAAGAGCACAAAAGACTAGCATCAGATTGTCTCATACAAACATCACTGGAAAATGAATTAATTTAGAATTAGCACAGAATGGTTGGCCACTCTGGAAAACCTCCCTGGGAAGAGACTCTACTTGTCCACAAAGCATACTGACATACCTATTGCATATTCAAAGGCATTTCAAAAGTGAAATGGAAAATGGTTCCAGATTTCATTGTGGCTTTGTGAGGCACAAAGAGTATGAGTCAAAGCACACTGAAGTCAAGGGCAGGCTTCTCACGAACTTCAGTGGGCATGGGATCAGACCCAAATTGAGGATGCAGTGTGCTAAATACTTTCATTTGTTCTGTCCCAACCCCTGGTTTGAACTTGGGTCTCCAGAAGTGATTGTGTAATGCACTAATTAAAAGTCCAATCTGTCTCTAAAGAAATATCTTAATTTCTTATAAGTAGCAGCAGAAACTGAGGAATCCATAGCTATCCACAATTTTTATACTGAAACGGGAAAAGGACTCACTTCTTTCACAAGCCATTGGCAAAAGGTAGGAGAGATCCATTCTCTGGCATGAATCCCACAGTCCACCTAAATAATTTTCTTGGCCTAATTTGATGGTTGGCTTATCTAGGGAGTGTAAAAGAGATCTGTGGGAAAACAGTTAATAAAACAGCCTTACTTATTATAGCATGTGAAGTATGATCCTTTCTATACTGCTCAGCCATCTCTGATATTTACTATAACAGACTTCATTATGACAGGCTTTCCTCCCTAATAACCCAATTTCTGCATCAACCCAAGCCAGGAATCTTAAAGTGTGCAATGAACAAAGAGTATCAATGAAGCAACTTCTAATTCTTATATGGCCTCCTTCACTTATATTAGTCACTCCATGGACTGATTGTTCTAATTTTGAGGTTATTTTCTTTGGAAGGGGAAAAGCAGAAGAGCATCCAATTTTTCTCAGCGATGGAGTCAGATCTTATAAGAATTGTCATGAAATAGTTAAGATAGAAAGGTCATGGATTACAGAGAAGAGTGAAAAACAAAAACCCTCCAGCACACACATCTATAGCAAATATAATTATACTTGGTTGACTATGGTATATTATATTTCAAACAGGATTTTAGCCAAATGTGGTGTCTTCACCTATAACAGTGGTATTGAAGACTGATGGCAACTGTTGATACAAAAGATAGCAAACTTCTAAAGTGGACTGTCTAGGAGCTAAAACCTCTCCTGTTATTTCAGCGAACCTGGATAAGAATCTTTTAGAGAAGATTTGAACCCTGACATTTTGCATCATCATTTTATGGAGATACCCTCTATTTATCTTAACTTTCCCCATTCACCTTCACGAAATACATTAGCCCATTCTCATATGTCATTCCTAGATAATGCTGTGCATCACCAGCTCACTGGGGCTCTCCTTTATCTGGTACATCCAGTGAGAAATCTGAAACAGTCATGTGGAATTGTTGCTGTTAATAGGGAGTTCCCTTCTCTTTCTCCCCCATTTCCCAATAGCAAATGTTTTATGTTTCTTAGATACACACTGTATGTCTCTGAGCATATTGCAGACTGTGGTACCACTTACCACTATTCAAGACCAAATAAAGGGGGGAAGACACTTCATTTACATCCAGTTAAATATAAAGTAATACATTGCAGATGGGGACATCATAAGTCAGTGTCACTGTAGGACAGCAAAAGCACTGCCTAGGATTTCTTTGGGACCCCTTTCAATGCTCCAACCCCATCAAAAGCCTTTCTGTTGACTTCACTAGGATTTGGATGATGCAGTCAAATCCTAAAACTATCACTGGGCTGATCCGTCAGCCAGATGATTATTAGTTTTTCCACATTTCACTTCAGTAGCACTTACCAAAGGAAAACCATACAAATGTTCACGGTAAACACATCATGTGCCTAGAAGAGGAATTACCACAACGGTCTCTCCTTGCATGTATCCTCTAAACTGACCGTGAAATATACCAATGAGAACAACAGCCAAGCTGTTATTCCTTCCTCTGGCCTTCCCAGTGCATCCCATCTTCTCCGCTTTTACCTATTATCTTGCAAGCTTACTAGGAAAGGCATGGTCATCATTTCATGTCTTGTTCAGTGCTGAGCACAGTGTCAGTGCTTAAATAAATCAGTTTCCTTATTACCTCTTCCACTGGATGATATTCAGTGTAGGAGTAGCTCTTGGCACCCTCCAGTGATTGCTGCCCTCCCTCGGCATGCTGCTGTCCAGCCATTCTTGTGCATCATGTATAAGGACCTTGAAGAAAAAATGAGAGAAAGATTGAAGTTCTGTAAACAACTAACTGAAGAATGATTTTGGTGGATACTTTGTCAATACCCTTAAATCAAAAACATGGCATTTACACCTTGGTCTACCTCAAGCCTCTTGCTTGTCTGGCCACTAGATATGACAATAAAATAATAATAATTTCATTAGAACAGGTCAATGTGTTCTGAATACTGAAATTTTTTAAATTTGTAAATTTTAAGTTTACATTTTTAAATGTTTAAATTGACCCTTCTCCTATCTCCCCCCAAAAGCAATCACAAAGATATTCAGGTTTTTTTCCTAACCAGCTATAGCCCTGGTTAGATTTTTTTTTCAATGATAAAAAAAAATCAAGTTGAAAGTTTGTCATTTTGGGGGGAAAAAGAAGAAGTTTTCAAAATAGTTATTTTTTAAAAACATTTTTGGAAAGACTTCCCAATGGTGTTTTATTTGCAGATTTGCAAAAACTATCTTTGCCCTGGAAAATAGATCATCCAACAGGTTAACCACAAATAAATTCACTGCATCATGGGCCTGCTTAAGTCCCTGACAGATTCCCATTGGCTCCAACTGGTGCTGGATCAGTCCCTGTGCTTTGGTAGAAAGACAACACTGCCATGTGCCCACTGTTATAAATCTGAAGTAAATGCTCAGAATAAGACTTCTGCAAAAGCAATGAAAGTTCACACATTGATTTCATGCATTGAGAACACTAGTAGGATACTCTGTTGTCTCAAGCACTGACTGGCATTTCTGAAAGGCTGCCCTTTTAACTTTTGAGAGTGCTTTCAGTTGAGCATACATCTGGGACACAGCCTCTGTGATTCTCTGAACATGGGACATAAATTATGGCCAGTTGTTTCACCAGGCCACACAAAGGAGGATGGGAAACCTCACATTTTCCTTCACAATCATGTACAGGCAAGGCTCAATCCAGCCCTTTATTGGTAAATATCCTAGATACAGCTTTTTCAAACTTACTTTTTCCTTAATTTCTATCTAAAGTTAAATACAAATCTGTTCCATAGAAATAACTTTGCATCGGGTTTCTTGTAAACCTTGTTAGCTTCACTCACCAGCAAGGTATCGCAAAAATGCTGAAGTTGCTGGACGTGCTCAAATGTTTGTGCCACGACTCACAAAACTTGGTCCCTGGAAATTAAGAGTAAAAAGATCAACTGAGCATCTGATGAAAATTTTCACCTTTTCCATAAAACTAGAATTTTTTTGTTATGCAGAAGGAAGTTAGCTCATATTACTGATTCCTACTTCATTGAGAATGGTGCTGGCTGTTGAATTAATGGAATATTTTAGATATATGAAGGATCAAGTTCTGTAGATTCTCTGAGTACCTCAATAGGGCCTCACATTACCTTTACTTATTTGCCAGTACCCTGATCTTTCAAACACTTGAGCAATTTTATTCATCTTAGCCTCTGTAATTGCTCACATGATTAAACCTGTCCATGTGCTTAAGTGTTTGCAGGACTGGGGGCCTAATAAAGTTGGCAATAATATAATGTGAGCTAATTAATCCATCAACCTTTACCTTTTTCTGTTCATGAATTATCCACAAATAAATTTAGCTCTTTGCATATTTATTCTTTATTCAAAATTGCATGGCAAAAATTTTATGCAAACCGTTTTTTAGCCAATAATATGTTCACAAACTACTTGCTATAAGTTTGATTGTTCATTATTTGTGGCTTATGATGGGTCACCTAAATTACATGGTAATTTTCCTGCTTCCTGATTGGTACACTCAAACTTTTATAAACAGGAATATCTCATTAAAAAACAAAACAAAAACAAAAAACAGTGATTTCGAGATGACTGGATGAAGACTTCCTGTCTGGAGATGTATTTGAATGAGTAATCTTGAGACTTTCACTTTCTGAAAATCTATATGAAAAAACTATTGAAGATATACAGAGAACAAATAAAAAAGGCTACAAATGCAGTGGATGCAAATATGTGGTTTCTATTCAAAGATATCTTCCTAAATACCTTTTTTTTCTGGAATGTTGACCCAGCTCAGCTTTCTAGTTGTGTAGCAAGAGGGTATGGAATTTCTAATTACATGAGGAGTTTTTAAAAGCAATAAAAGGTTCTGAAGAGAGAATGTGCTATCATAACTAGGAGTGGATTTTCATGATTTTATGTTACATTAGATATGCAGAGGTAAAATATCTTTAGAAGTGACCAGCTACTAAAATTATTAAATCAAAGAGGTACCAGAATATTTCTGTTTCTTAGCAACCACTAGTTTACCATCTTCTCCCCTATTTTCAATGGGTTTTGGATCAAGTCCTTATAGTACATGTATATACTATAACGAAACTTATAACAAGAGCTTTGTGTAGCAAATCATTAATGATTACCAATATAATGTGCGCTTATTGCATGAGCTGTAATTGCTAACGGGGCATTTGCCCTCCCATCACAAATGTACGGTATCAGCTCAATACACATGCAAAAGAATTTGCTAACTCTCCCATTAGCCACCGAAAAAATAAAGGAATCATAAAAATCCCTGATCTTTTAAAAATACGCTGCTTGCCGATTAGCTGAAACACAAAACAGGTCCAGTTTCTCTGACAACTGGAATTGCACATACCAGGGATGAGTGTCACTCTGTTGCACTTTTGTCCATTAGGCAAAATGACACTTGGGTTGCTAACTATTTGATACAACCACAGTAAAAGTCGATGCAATAGAACCTTGTAGATACAGGATAAATGCCTCCCACTCTGAAAATGAATCTCCCAGCTGCAGTTGGGAGTTTATTTTCCATAAATGCCTGGGTTCGCTTTGCTCTTTGTCTGTCAGAAAAGAAACAGTATCCTGTAATGCTTTTCTGTCCCCATTGACATTATGTCTTAATTACACCAAATGAAAGAAATGCCAGACAGTCAGATTGCTTCCAGATGGCCGGCTCTTATTTACTGATAAACCTTTTACAATGGCCAACATGGAGGCAGCTAATTTTTAACCGTATGCTAAGATTATAAAGAATGTGCCCATTTATGATTATGGACTAGGTTTCTCAACGCCAGAAGTGCAAAAATCGATCCACCAAGCCAATCAAGAACAGTTTTTCAATAATAGAAACACAACGAAGCATCCTCACTATACTAGACTACTAGTGTCAGTATAAGCTGTGCACTGATTGGTTGGTTAGAATTTCTGGGCTAACTTTAATAATTCTATTCAAAAACTGGGCCAAGGCCCAAACCCAGTTTAGCTGGGAGCTCAGTCCCTGTCAGCAATTAGAATCCAAGGTGACAAGTCCATTGCCAAAGAACCAAGCACACTGAATCCAATGGGAGGGTTTCCATTGAATTCAATAGGCTGTGGACTTGGCGTTAACACAGATATTCTCTACAAGGAGAAGGGGTCTGTGCCTACTGTGCTGAAAGTGTCGGATAGCTACTGGGGGACGCAGGAACCCTTTAAATAAGCTGCCCATGACCTGAGCAGATCCTGATCTTCTGACACTGCCTGTTGGGGTATCACATCACATCCCTACCCCCAACTCACACCAAATCCCAACCTGCTGTAAATCAAACTGTTATTAATTACATAGGACCAGATTTTCAAAGGTATTTAGGGGCCCCACGCTGAAGATAGGATTTCAATGGTATTAGGTGACTAGCCAGCTTAGGCACTTTTGAAATCCTGCAGTTTTAGGCACAAGTTGAAACAGGAAGCCTGCATCGGGATCTGCATAGATGGAGCTCCTTCCATGACTGGAGTAGGGCAGGCTTGAAAGCCAGTGTTTGAAACTGCTCCACATATCTCGTGGACTCATCGTATGATACACCACAAAGCCCTTGGAACTCACAACACACATTGGGAACTTCCAGATGGTCTGAGTTCTGCTATTAAAACAGTGGCCTTTATCAAGATGCAGCCCACAAAGGCACGTTTCTTTGTAATGCTTTGTGCAGAAATGGGCTCGGAGCATGATGCTGTGTTGTTTCACATGGAAGTCAGGTGGCTATCTAGAGAGAAAATGTTGCAACATGTTTATGAACTGAGAAATGAAGTTCAACTTTTTCTACTGGATTTGAATTTCAGCAACACAGACACACAATGTGATCCCCACTGGCTTGTGCTTTTGGCTTACCTTGCTGATATTTTTGACAAACTGAATTCTTTAAATGTACCACTGTAAGGAGCGGAAAGTACTATTTCTGATCTGCACAACAATTCAGCATTCAAGAGAAAGCAAAATCTCTGGAAAACAAAGATTGAAACTGATTTCCATTCCCGTTGTTAATTGATGTGATAGGTAAAACAGAATTGGAACTATTGAGTATTATGAAGCCAATCAAGAATCACTTGATTTTTCTCAGAGCCAGTTTGGATATTTTCCTGAAGGAAATACTCCGCTGAATGACTGGATTATCCAACCTTTTAGTAGCTGAGGCAGTGATTTGGTCCCATCTCTCAAATGACATTCAGGAGAAACTGATTGAGCTTCAGAGTGATAGGACACTGGAAATTCATTTTGAAAAAAAAAAAACAAACAGTCTTTGGGGGATTTGTGGTTGAAAGTTGGTTCAAAATATCCAGCTTTGTCAAAGTGTGATATCAAAGCTCTTCTGCTGTTTGGTTCATCTTATTTGTGAGAAACTGGATTCTCTGCACTGGCTGCACTGAAGACAAAGTAGAGTTCAAGACTGAAGGTGTGAACCATCTCAGCGTATCTGTTTCAAAGATCTCCCCACAAATTGATAAACTGTCAGCAGAGAAACAAACACACCCTACGCATTAAGTGTCTGTGTATTTGAAACATAGGTGTAGGCAATTTAATTAAAGTTCTAATGAGCTCTCCGGTTTATGAGTGGGCTATCAAGCATACTTTTGCATGTATCTATTTTTGTCTGGGTTGGTGTTTGTCTGCAACCAAAAATTGTAACTCAAATGGGGTCAGCTAAAAAGTTTGAAAACCGCTGAGCTAGAGGATAATAGGGGATAATTAATAGCTTACATTGGTTCATCAAGAACAAATAATGCCAAACAACCTAATTTACTACTTTGACAGAACTACTGGCCTACTGGATGACGGGAAGCTGTAGATGGGATATATCTGGATTTTAGGCTTTTAACACATGACATGTCCTACATGACATTCTCATAAGCAAACTAGGAAAATGTAGTTTAGATGCAATTATTATAAGATGGGTGCACAACTGGCTGAAAGCCCATAGTCAAAGAGTACTTATCAATGGTTCACCATCAAATTGGGAGGACATATGTAATGAGGTCCCACGGGAATCCATTCTGGGTCTGGTCTATTCAATATTTTCATTACTGAGTGGGATAACAAAGTGGAGAGCATGCTTATGAAATTTGTGGGTGACGCTAAGCTGGGAGTAGTTGCAAGTACACTTTGGAGGACAGCAGGGTTAGACTTCAAAATGACCTTGACAAATTGGAGAACTGGCCTGAAATCAATAAGATGAAATTTAATATAGGCAAGTGCAAAGTATTACTCTTAGGAAGGAAAAAAAATCAAATGCACAAATACAAAATGGAATAACTGGACAGGCAGTGGTACTACTGAAACAGATTTGGCCATTATAGGAGATCCCAAATTAAATGTGAGCCAATGAGATGCAACTGCAGGTGAAGATCACTCTGGGATGCATTAACAAGAGTGGCCAATGTGATATCAGACACACAGATTAATAGATAGAAAATTCAGAGATTGTTCGAGAATAGTCAACATGGCTTTTGTAAAGGGAAATCAGGCCCCCAATTTATTAGAATTCTTTGAGAAGGTCAACAAACGTGGACAAGGGTGATCCAGTGGATGGAGTGTACTTGGATTTGTAGAAAACCCTTAAAGTCCCTCACCAAAGGCTCTTAAGCAAAGTAAGCAGTCATGGGCTAAGAGGAATGGTCCTCTCATGGATCAGTAACTGGATAAGACATGAAACAAAGGGCAAGAATAAATGGTCACTTTTCAGGATGGAAAGAGATAAATAATGGTGTCTCCAGGGGATCTCTCCTGGGACCATTGCTGTTCAACCTATTCATAAATCTAGAAAAGAGGGAAAAGCAGTGAGGTGGCAAAATTTGCAGACAATACAAAATTAGTCAAAATAGTTAAGTCCAAAGCAGATGGAGAAAAGATCTCACAAAACTGGGTGACTGGACAACAAAAGGGCAGATGAAACTCAGTGTTGATATATGCCAAGTAATGCACATTGGAAAATATAATCCCAAACTATATATACAAAATGATGGGATCTAGATCAGCTGTTACCTCTCAAGAAAGGCATCTTGGAGTCATTGTGGATAGTTCTTGTTCCTTACCCTTGGATGTGTATATATATATATGCCCCCTATCTGATTTCTATTCCTTGCACCTGACGAAGTGGGTTGCAGCCCACAAAAGCTTATGCCTGCAGAAATTAAATTTGTTAGTCTTTAAAGTGCTACAGGCCTTTTTCTCTGAAAACAGCTACTCAATGTGCAGTGGCAGTCAAAAAAAACTTAACAGAATATTAGGAACAGGATACACAATAAGAGAAAATATAATGCCACTATATAAATCCATGGCATGCCCATACCTTGAATACTCCATGCCGTTCTGGTTGCCCCATCTCAATATAGTTTATATCAAAGATTATACAGGAAAGGGACCTGACCTTGCCCCTTTTCCATGAGAGCTTTTGTTACTCACATGAAAAGGTCAGTTAAATTCAATTGGGCTACTCATAAAAACAAGGGTTAGAAAATCAAGCCCTATAATTGTATTTTCTGTTGCAACAAGAAGATATCCAGGGAGTAGCAAACTATTGCTGATTATTATGGAAAAACAGGAGGCAAGGAGAGCAATCTCTGCAGCTGCCATCTGATTAGTAAGATAGTTGTGCAATGCTTTGCCTACAGAGAGAAATAGCCTGGAATAGTTATTCCACAATAGCGCCGCATGTGAATGCTTACCTCACACTTAGAGATAGTTTACACTGTGAAAAAGCCACACCAGTGAGAGAAGCAGCTGTGCCGACCTTCCTCCTAGAGTACACAATGTTAGGTTGAGGCAAGGATTCCTCTGTTGACCTAGCTACCTCCTCCTGGGGAAGTGGATTAACTACAATGATGGGAGAACTCCTCCCATCGCTGTAGTGAGCACCTACACTGAAGTGCTGCAGCTGTGCTGCTGTAGCATTTTAAGTGTAGACATACCCTACAAGTGCCTATGTGGCTTTAGCTTACTCCTCTTTAATGAAATCACACAAAAACATTCATAGGGCTTGTATACACTACCACTTTCATCAGTATAACTTATGTCACTCAGGGATGCAGAAAAAAAACTCACTCCGAGCGACATTAAGTTACACCTACAGACGCACCAGCGTGGACAGCGCTATGTCAGCAAGAGAGCTTCTCCTGCTGATATAGTTTCTGCTGCTCATGGAGGTGGTTTTATTATGCAAATGAGAGAGGTGTCTCTCATCAGCATAGCACAGCTACATGAGGGATCTTACAGTGGGTGCAGCTGCCTCAGTACAGCCGTGCCGCTGTAAGCTTTCTAGTGTAGATATGGCCTAAATTTGAAATATCTATTGCACTTTAAATTCACTCCCTAGCTTGTTTTGCAGATAGCTTCCCCATGTAAACAATCTCTTAGTTAATATCTCACAAACTCATTATGGGGAAATAGAATGTTACATGGGTCCTCTATTCAGATTTCCTCATGACCCAAGGCATAAAACATGCTACCTCCTCGCATGGATATGGCCAAATATATGCCAGCTCTAAGAAGCAGAGTCTGCTCTCTTCTTTGAAAAGAAAGTTACAGCTTCATCTCAAATGGGACAGATCTGAGATACACTCTCCATGTCCAGAACTGCTGTAATAACAAACAATTAAAAGGGCACTATTTACCACATCATGGTCTGCATGACATTCACTTTGTGCAAAATCTCAGCTTTAATTTTAGAACCAAGTGTTTAGCTATCATTAGAAAGAAAACTTTCCAAATGTGAACGGAGGGTAAACAGACACAAGGCTGCCTTTCTGAGTCTGCAGCCAGCCTGAAACAATGGCTCAGAGAACAGTGAACTCTTCTGTCCCCTACTAATCTTGCTGGAGTAAGAATTAAAACAACCCTTTAGGGTCAACATTAGCTTTATTCATTGATCATTTTAATTGATGAAATGGGTGGGAGAGAAGCCCAGAGGGCTGAGAAATTAGGAATTGCTGCGAGAAAAGAAATGCAGCCGGAAGAAAGAAAGAATGACAAGGAAGAGGGAG
This sequence comes from Mesoclemmys tuberculata, assembly GCA_007922155.1. Taxonomy (NCBI): domain Eukaryota; kingdom Metazoa; phylum Chordata; order Testudines; family Chelidae; genus Mesoclemmys; species Mesoclemmys tuberculata. Next base: position 5,017,517 of record ML675620.1, on the reverse strand, counting down.
AGAGAGAAAAATGAGTGAAGAGAAAAAGTGGGTGGTGATCCCAAGAGGGGACCACACGTTCTCCCAGTGAGTGATACTGAATGTGTAACAAAGTACTTAATACACAGTACTAACTAAGAAATTGAATTATTGTTTGATAGCCAAATTCTACACTTGATCTCTGTGCAAATTTTCCACTGACATCAGTGGAAACATAAATATAGACTCTGGCCCAAAATGCCTAAAAATGGAATTTGGCCTTCACTACTGGCTGACACCTGAAAGTCTTATAGCGTTTCAGGCCCAGTCTACACTTACCTTCCAGATTCAGCGGCAGTTGACAGGACTCAACTCATTTGCATATCTCCCGTCGACTTTGCTGCGTCTCCTCTGCACGGCGTCCACACTGCGCTATGCCACTTACTGGGGTGGTTTTCCTGTGTTGATTGCTGGATTGACTGAGCGGGTCTACACAGACCACTCAGTTGATCCAGAGCAATCGATCTGATGGTGGCGAATTTGCTGCCATTAGTGCGGACCCAGCCTAAGATGCTATGGCATGGTAACTTTTTAATGATTGTCACTGTACTGTGAATATCACACTCAAGCTAGACGTAAATGCTAAGAGGCAAATTCAGTGGATGCCACTTAATAGGAATCCTGATGTTATCAACTTCCAGCAACTAGCAACATTTTGCCAGGAATTAAACCTGCTCCATTGTCTTTAATGTTAACGGGATTTGGATATTGGCGATAGGCATGCTGCTAAGTGACAACTTTTTGAGGTGCTTCCCGGGGCTGCAGCCAGGGAAGAACGGAGATATGCAGGCCCAGCCCAGAGAGCACAGGGAAAGATGCTGTACAGCTCTGCAGCCCGCCAACAGAAAGTCCCAGCATCTGAGCTGAACCCCTCTGCTTCCCAAACACAAGCAGGCTCGCGGAAGGGCAGGGAGAGGTACCAGGTGTGTCCCCAGTGCTTCATTCCCTGGTTGCAGCCCTACAAACTTACATTCCACTTGTTGGCACCCTTTGGATAATAGCCACTTTTCTATGGGAATTAAGAGACTGATAACAACCACTGTATGAGAGAAAGAATGGGATAAAAGACTCAGGAAATCTGAAAAAAAAAAAACCCAAAGGCCTCAGTGGGAGCAAATATCTTTCATGACTATTCTATAGCTGAGTGTTTATAGAACTATATAGATAAGATGCAGGAATCATACAAGCACCTAGCGATACAGCATGAGCAAGATATTATCACATGCATATGGCATGGAATATGCCTTCTGTTTGGGGTTATGACATAACTAGTGTAATGAGATGTATCATTGGTTCCACTCACTACTATTTTTTCCAGTGGTCACTCATTCAGTACAGTAGTCATGAATACTCTACATCTCTCATGTAGCAAAGAAAATCACTTGCATGCCATCTTGGCTAGAAGAAAAAGAAAGGTTCATGCAGATAATCAGTATTTCTTGGTGTATCTGATCCAGAAAGAGGAATATCCCAGCAATGAGCAAATCTCTTTGGTCTGAAAATGCAGCTTTAAATCTCACAAGATCAGGCTTTCTGGAAAAGTTTCCATGGTTCAGGGTTTCAGCCAGTCAAATACAGCAAGGACAGCTCTTCTTATGGTGTGTTACCAGTCTTGATAACTCTGAACATATCTATAGTAGCAAGTTATCCTCCATAAATATATACCATATTCAGCTGACCTACTCCATGAAGGGTAGGGCAGCAATTTAAAATAACGCCTTTCTTTTTTCACCTTAATCCTTTTACCACATCATTGCAAAGCTTCAATCACATCCTCAGCTGAATATAGAAACAAAGAAGTGTGCAGTTGACAGCTCACCAGGATGCGAAGCAAGAGCACCACCATTAGGTTAGATAAGGTTACTGTAAAGGACTCTGCCATATTTTTTACTAGTTCAGGTTGAACAATATCATTAACACAGGACTGATCATAACACAGAAATGGGCAATAGATTTGCAAGACCTCATGTTTCAAAATTGTTACTAAGTAAACGCTCAAAATGCCATATCCAAAATTGTACTTCATGAAAACAAAAAATACATTTTAATTTCTTTTTGGTCACTTTTTCATTGACTGATTCTTGAAGGCAAGTATCAATAAATTTTCTCAAGAATAGGATGGAAGAGCTATGCCTGCCTCTTCCACTCCTTCAGCTTAAGAGCATTACATCAACTTGGAACTTCTGGGCAAAGCAAATACTTACAGCGGTGCACAATATCATCCATTCCATTGCACTGTTTTGGTTTATCCCCTACTACATAATGGGCGAGTGGAGATTGCACTGTATCACATGATGAATGAAACTAAGTATTGTGCCCCAGCTGTAAGTAGTCTTGGAAGAGCTAAAAATGAAACAAAAGCAGATGTCAGAAGTCAATTTATAATGAGACAAGGGTCACAACCTCACATCTATCAGTCTCAGAGCACGTTGTGACAGGAGAAAGGGCTTTAGACTGAAGAAAAAGCTTGAAAATAAGGAATCACTTGCTATCCCAGACTTCTAAAAATAAGAATAGAAAGTTATTCTCTGAGTTACAAACTTGTCAGAGATGTGGGAGTTTTGATTTTCCACTCTAGTCAATATCTAATGATTTACTGCTTTTCTGGCTGGAGTTCTTACTGGAAGCTAATGACAGACTTATTTCATCCTCACTACAGCAAGAGCAGTCAGGGTCCCAACTGCTCTGAAAGGTTGACACACTCCCCAGTTCAAGAACACATGAGAAGTTTGGCCCACTGAAGTAGCCTATAGGTAGTAAGATAAAATTAAGATATTTTCAACATTAAATGCAGTAGTTTGTGTTTTTTTTTAATTGAAGTCAATTATTGTTTAAGGAGCCTTATCTATAGCAGTCTGAAATACAGTTTTGAAAGGAGCTGTTTCTATTGCTGAAGAACTCCATCAGTAGATATAGTTGAATTTACAAGCTTTCAACAGGATACAATGTCTTGAGGCATTTTTCAGGAACATATGAAACTACTTCCCTCTTCTTGTGAAAAGTTGTGATGGGAAAAAGCAGGAGACCCAAAGTTTTCAATCCATTTTAACTATTATCCTGCAAATTCACACAAGAACCATGAAAAGCCTCTGCTGAATAGATTTTTCCCTTCAACCACTTAATTGCTTCATTTTTCTTCAGTGCTTTAAACTTGTGGTAGTGTACCTTAGTGAAGAAGAGAGGAAGAGAAAAGGATGCATTAGTTTTGCTGCTAAAGAACAAACTCAGTGTCTTGTGACCCAACGCTCTTAGTAAAGGGAAACAGGTAGTGAATCCCTACATTCCAGAAAGCGACCGGTTCAGATCAGCGATTCCACATGAAAACGGGTGTACGAGTCAACATCTGATCAAATTCATGCAAGGTTCTTCAGTACTGGAACTCAGCAACTTGTGTTTTAGCTTTTGGAGAATTATGATGTATTTCATGACAAAAAGGATCAAGCTCCACCTAGACATAGTTTACCATAGTGGAGTCCCTTTGCCCTTTAAAGCAACATAGAATACCACCACCTGAAAAGGAGTTTTTCCAGCAGTGCCGATTTGGGTTAAGCTCAACATACACATTATACATGTCACTATATTGATAAGACCACCTAAATTTAGACTTACCAGTATCACATGATAGCCCAGTGCTCTCAGATGCCTTATCTTCATTGCCAGCTTGCCTTGGGGATGACTTGTACCAACACAGAAATCAGATATATGACCACAGAGAACAGCCAATCTAAAGCCAAGAACAGTAATAATTCCTAAGGTGGCTGGCAAACAGCATTATGTTGGTGCAGTGTAAGTATTCTTCACAATTAACTGTTCAGAGAGTGCCTTTAATACTAAGGAATAGCGCTGCTGTGTTTGTTTACTACTAACATTTTTGTCCACTTCTAATTTAATCATTCTTTTGCTTCTCCAGACTATTAAATTCCTCTCTCCTGCAATGAGTTTTATCTAGGTGCAGAGGTGCCTATGCAGTTCTTATGGCAGGATTGAATTTCTAGGCCTCAAGTCATTCTGCAATTAGGGTTGGAAAAGTTCAGAAGGGTGCATTACGTGAAATAGGAGTATCCAAAATATGGGATTGCATCAGGGATTACCAGATGCTGGGGCTGGACAACAGAGGAAGATCACTCAGTAATTGCCCTCTTCATCTGGCACTGGCTATTGTCAGAAGACAACATCAGTGCACAGGCTGTGGCCCTTTAAAGCTCCTCCAGAGCACAGCTGACTCCCAGATTTTGGCTGTTACAGCAGCAGATCAGTAGCTCCCTGTGGCAGCTTCTTTCTCAGGCTCCAGACTGACCCTCCAGACAGAGGGTAGTGGTGAAAACAGCTTCCTCCTCCCAGTGGGGTGGGGTGCCAGGGGGAAGGTGAAATAGCACCCTTGGCTTACAGGAAGCAGCGCAGACCCCAGGCTGCTTCTGTTCTGCATGCCTAAGATGCAATACAGGCAAAGTATAGATACAGGTGTTTGCTTCTCCCACCCACCCCGTTATTCGTAACTGTAAAGGTTCTACTGTATTGGTACAAAGACCACCAGCTCCCTTTTTCCCAATAGACAGACAGAAATTTATTTGCACAAGGGCATGCATCACTTAGGTCCTACTTAAGCTCTCAAAACAGGACTTAAGTGGAGCACAGGCCTTGTGCTGAATTTCATCAACAGGGGATACGTTATTTTTAGAGATACTGCAGATTTTGTATCATTATGGTCTCAAAGCCACAATTTAGGTTTCTTAGTTTGTAACATGGCCAAGAACTGGGTCAGTAGAGTTACACATACTTCATTTTCTAAAACAGAGAACATTTCTTCGCACAGAACTAAACTGGCCTCTCCATTCTAAAATGGATCAGACACACAGCTTTTCACTCAATGCATAATTAGACTAGAACTCATTGTCACCGGATAAGCATCAAAGAGGTATTCAATTTAATATAGGTAACAAGAATATTCAGTTGAAGTTAAGGCAAAAAAATTTTAGGAAGGGAATCAAAACCTCATATTTCGGGGTTTATGGCAAACTCTAATTATTAGGAGAGGAGGCCCTGTTCTGATGTCCACAATTTAAAAATGATGTTGATAAACTGGAGAGGGTTCAGAGACACAGGAATGATTAAAGGATCGGAAAACATGTCTCATAGCGACAATTTCAAAAAGCTCAATCCATTCAGTTTAACACAGAGTATTAAGGGATGACTTGATCACAGTCTGTAAGTACCTACACATAGGGAACAGAAATGTGATAATGGGGGAGGTTTTCAATGTCATGGACAAAGGCATAACAAGATCCAATGGCTGGAGCTGAAGCCAGACAAATTCAGACTGAAAATAATGTGCAATGTTTTAGCAGTAAGGGTAATTAACCAATGGAACAATTTACCAAGGCACATGGTGGATTCTCCATCACTGGCAATTTTTAAATCAAGTTTGGATGTATTTCTAAAAGATCTGTTGTAGTTCAAACAGGAATTAATTCAAGGAAGCTCTATGACCTGTTAGGCAGGATATCAGACTAGATCACAGTGGTCCCCCTTCTTGTCTTATAACTGAGGAGACTTTTATGAAGGTAGATTATCTCACATCTACCCACTGTGGAGTTTCTTATACTTTCAACTGAATCATCCAATGCTGGCCCGTTAAAGGCAGGATACTAGATTAGGACCTGGTCTGAGCCCGTATGGCAATTCTTATGCTCCTCTGAGAGTGTACAGCACATGAAATACCTGCTCTGCCTCTGCAGGTCAATGAGCCAGAAAAGCAACATGAAAAGCCTCTCATAAAAAAGGCCTGGAAAACTTATCAAATAAAGGTACCTTTCAACATCTAAATCATCAGCAACATCATCTGCTTCAGTTACCGGAAGCACTTTTTTTCTGTCTGCATCCATTTTGATTTTAAAATCTGAAAGCAAAACAGTCAAGTATTAAATGCCACAAGAGGCTTTGACCATAACAAGATTCCAACATATTTCAAGGGGTCAACAGAAAAGAAACATCTATAATTACTGCATTTTTGTGACAGTTTGTATAATATTGCTGCTGCTTTGAGAGCAACAAACAGATTCAGTTGGCGCTTTGAAAGTCAATAAAAGGTGCTTGTAATCAGAAATCGTAGATAAAATGCATGTAGGTGTATCAACTCAAGATTTACAGAAACAAGTTCTGACCAGGTTGCAATGAAACCTTACACAGATCCATACATATTCCCTGTCCCTTTTATCACTGGGTTTGATAAATTTAGGAACAAAGTATTATAAAAGAGAGTCAGGTAATAAGAGTAGTTTGCAGACACTATAATCACAGAAGTATAAACCTTGCATACAGAAGAAACCACATACGACGCAACTTCACTAAATTTATAAACGGTCACTCAGTTACAGTCATACTCTGTTCTTTAGATCAAAGAAAAAGCAAACCTATTCCAAAGCTAAATCAATCATTTTGAAGGCTCCTATTTTGCCACATTTGTTCTTTAATCCAAAGGTTGAAAAAACACGTTAGCATTAAAAGGTCAGTGTTGTTTAAAATAGTTATGGCCTATTGAGTTTATATAGGATTAGCTACATCAAAAGACAGATTTTAACCACTAAAAGCCTAATGCAAATTTAAGAACTAGAGCAGTAACAATATTTTAGTGAACTGTCCATCTATTTTAACATGAATGTCATAGAAAATACAACCACAAAGGCATAACTATCAATTTAATTTTTTAAACATCTTATACTATGTGTAAATAGTTGCCAGTCCATTACTTTACCACTATAAATCAATATTCAAAAGCACATGACCATGAAATGGTTCCATACCAATGTTGTAATCATAGGGCAGCTGGATATTTTGCTGAAACATGCTCTCATCTCCCAGAAGTTTAAGCAGAGCCTCCTGAACCTCGGGAAAACCATAACCCAAACTTAAAGAGGACTTCTTTATGAGCACAGCTGCTGGCTTGGTGAATGAAGAAGGGCTATCAAGTTCCAGACACACATTCACATAGTGCAGCATCATATTATTCTGCTCTTTCTTAACGCCATCTGTAAAAATGATCCAAAGATAACAACATAGTGGACTCATTATATTGTATAATTTTATCTCATTAAGTCCCCAATTTCACTGGCTACTATTTGCAGAAAGAACAGATTTCAACTTGTTGAGTAGTAGATCATCTCCAAATTAGGCTCAATAAAGCTAGTTGTTTCTTGAAAAGATGCCATCAAGATATTGTTAAAGCCTTTTTGTTCTATATAGCTATCTAAACAACTTACATGACACCCATTACTATAGAATCAACCTCCTGGTGAGGTAGGGCACTGCTGTTATTCCCATTGTACAGATGGAGAGCTGAGGCACAGAGTGGCTAAGTGACCAATTCAAGGTCACCGAGGAAGTCTGTGACAGAGCAGAGAGTTGAACCCAAGGCTTGTAAGTCCTACCTTACCTCCGTAACCATTAGACCATCCGCTGTGTGAAGTCTGAAATCTGTTCATTTACCCATTTTTTCCGCTCTATTGCACACAGCTACATAGATGTTATCCTGCTACAGCAGGATTACTAATAAGTGAAGGACATTTATGTAAGCAAGACAGTACCTAGGAGGGTATTTTTTGTTTTTAAAAAAGACATACTTTAATGGATATTGATAAAACACATAAGAAGTCAAGTCACATTTTAGATGTCATTTTGAAAACATTCTTTAACAGTACCAAATTATAAAGCTGGGCAAAATTTTTCAGTCAAATGGTAAATTCTCTGAAAAAATGCAGTTTTGGGGTAAGTGTAACTACTTGCAAATTTTGATCAAATTCAGTGACGTTTCACAAAAAAAAAAGGGGGGGGGATTTCCAAAACATTTCATTTGGCCTGAATGGAATTTTTTCCATTCAGTAAGAAAAGACAACAACAACAACAAATCAGTTTCAGTTCAAAACAAAATGATTTTTCACCCCTTTGGTTCAGCCACTGAACAGAAGAGTCAATTATTCACTCAGCTGTACTGAACTATTTAGGATCCAAGTAGATAGACCGTCTTCTCTACACACTAGTTTGAATTTCAATGGTATAACACACATGAAAAGTTATCATCTGACCTGATGTTATTAGCTCATTGAGGATGTCCTCTTGTAGGAGCTGACTAAGTGCAGGTTGGGGCAGATATCCTAAAGTGCAAAATGAAAACACTGCCTTCAGTAGATCTACATTAGAAATCCTGGGAAGGTACATATTCAAGGCATTATTGAGAGACTCCAGGAACCTTCAAAGGAAAAAAGAGACATCTTTCAAATAAATGTCTAAAAACCTCAGATTTCCCTTAAAATCACTATAAAATATAAATCAGTATTTTTCAAGTAAAAACCCAAAAAGACATTCCAATTACCTTGGATAATCAGAACCCAAGTCCAGCACTTAAACTATGACTTCTAGGGCAGCATCTAAGTTTAGCTAGCCACAACCTGTTCACTACTTTTGTCAGTCAGTCACTTGAGTGATGGACACCCCCCCTCTTTGACATCACTTTGCTGTGTTTGGAAAAAAATGTGTATTTGCTGCTTTTTAAAAAAGGCAACAGGTGCAGTGACAGATACAGCAAGTTCATTTCACACATTAGTAAAATAGGACCAGGTGAGAATTATTTCACAACTGAAATCCAAGATTAGTAGCAGGTACTAATCAGATGACTGTTCGGATCCCCACATCACAACTATGTAATATAATACAAGGTGTTCTAAGCCAGAACCTACTCATTTTGGCATTTGGGAACATGATTGAGACGTGAATACACTCGGAGAACAATCAGAATAGTTTTCAAGTCCAGTAATTCAGGATCACTTGTTATCTTCTCAGCAAAATTATCCATCAGCTCAACAGCTCGAAAGCCCAAATCCTCAAAGACAGACAGAAGCAGGGTAATCTAAGACCAAAAAAAAAAAAGTGTATGGAAAACATTGTTTAAGGCTAAGAAACAAATTAAAACTAGAGTCAATATGGAAATTTACTTAATCTGTTTGTGTCAGCTTCAGAGGGGTTATTAAAAATGGAAATTAACTTTTAAATATTGTAATAGTCTTATTATGAGCATGACTAACTATTATTTATTATCATACTGCAATAAACAGGAGAGCAATGGGCTGTTAAAGTCCCAAACATTATCATTAAAATATTTAAACTAATATTGTCTCAGTGTTTCCTTATGATCCTCCATCTATGTGTCTGTAGCTCTCTGTTGTTTGTCTTGCACTTAGATTGTAAGCTCTTTGGGGCAGGAATTGTCTTTTGGTTCTGTGTTTGTCCAGAGCCCGGCACAATGACATCCAGGTCCATGATGAGGTGCTACCCGAATACAAATAACCACCACAGCCAATGTACCAATTTTATTAAAGATTTCCCCTCTACCAATTTGTGCAAATACACAACGGTATTTCAAAAGATAAACATCAAGAAAGAGAAGTTTGAAACTAACACATTTCAGCCATGAACCAATTTCAATGATGTTATTCCTAGTAAACTTTTATGAAAAGAAACAAGAAAAACGGCATTGTTTTTATGCCCTTTAAATTTTCTATCATGTAGTTTCACATGAAAAGACTGCCCACATGTACAGCAAAATTGGAATTTATGCCCCACTTTAAATCCATTTCAGAGTGCAAACTTAAGTACTGAGTTGCAACTAGCAACTCTACAAATTGTGTTTGCGTGCCTGTGTACACAGGTTAGTACCAGCAGTTCTCGTGTGTCACTATAAATTGTGTGGTCACTAATTCACCTCATCAGTGTTCCACATGAAGATGCTTGAAGTCATGTAGTTTGCTATTGCTGAACACAGAGCGACATTGTGGTACTGAAGGATGCTGCATGATCTTAGAACGCGGATTGACTCCTCAAATGAAGTATGACAGAGACCCCCTGTAACAGAGGAACAAAAAAAAAACAGAACAGTGATTGTGACCTGCCACTTTCAGGGCCCTAAAATATTTTGAACAGAGGTGCCAAATCCTTTGGAAATCATAGACATTGTCTGTGGACCCCAGGTGTTCATGGACCACAGGTTGAAAACCACTGATCTAAAGGTTCCAATGAGGCTGATGACCTATGTGGGTATCAGTATGATAACAGGATGGAATTTGTTTTTTTCAGTTTGCTTTTAAAACCCTAGGAAACCACGCAAACCCCAAAACAAAATATATTAAAAGTAAAGTATCAAGGTTGCAAAGTCAAACACCCAAAAATTAGAAAATGCCAGAATTAAGGCTTCCTGTATAACCTTAATTCAATCCCTTTGTGCATATGTATTGTGATACTGTCTGTAACTTCATGATCACATACTATTTTTTCCACAAGACCTGTGCCTCATTCATTGAACAGGAGGATCCTGATCAGGGGATTATCAGGGTCATGTAATGAAGGAAGTTGTTGTCTGTAGGATCCCCTGATTAATTTGGTGCAGTAGTTGGAAGGTGTATATTGAATGAAACAGAGGACTGCAGAAATAGGAAGGATGGTCTCATGGTTAAGGGCACTTGAAGGTCATCCTGGAGAACTGGATTCTATCCCTGCCTCTGCCATCCTACGTAATGCTGGGCAAATCACTTAATGCAACATGTTCCTCATTTCATCCATGCACAACTTGAGACCCTGGGATCTGATTTGCAGGACTGAGCACTCACAGCTGCATGTGAAATCAGGAGGACCTGTGCTTCAAACATATAAAATGCTAGATAATGCTAAGTCCTCTGAAAAAAAATCAGGACCTATACATCTCACATTGGGCACTCAAAATTAGTGGGCACTTCTGACCTTAATCTTTCTGTGCTTCAGTTCACCATATTTAAAATTCAAATACCACCACCTCACTGATCGGTGCTGTAAAAATAAATCCGTATCTGTGAAGCACTCAGATATTATAGTGATAAATGCAATAGAAAAGCAAATTAGGAAATTAATAATTCTGTCTTCAGAGCAGTATTTGAATCACATGTACTAAATTAGGCCTAAACATGGAGGATAGAAAAAGGGTTCAGTAGCTTCTCATGCTATGAACACCATCCATCCTGCACACTAATGAAGCCGGCGTCTTGTGGGAGAAAATAGTTGTTGCCATGTAATTAGATTGTATCGTAAGGTGTATCTACAAGGGTGCCAAATTAAGGTAGCACAGACAACCTGAATTCTGACATTTCCTACCTTTTGAGGACTTGAATTTGCAACATTAATGTTCTTTTAACACAATTTTGGATGTAACAGTATATGCTGATCAAATATGCCTATAATACTTATTGGAAGGATCTGAGTGGTGGTCAGAGTATTAACCTTCATTTCAAGTTCCTTCGGGCTAGATTGTCCCATCATTTATTAAGCAGAACTCAATTATGAAATCCACTTAATGAGTGAACATGTCCCCTTCTGTTTACTCCCTACTCCTACAACACAGAGTTGTCAATTCATACTATGATTTCAAATTTCCAGTTCAGAAAATTTTAAAACCTCATCTGAAACCACTGATTTTTCTTTCTGGCCTTTAGTTTTCTTTTCCTCAAATTCTGTAAATAGGGAAAATGCTTACAGAATTTTAACTACAGAGCTATGAAGAGTGCCAGTATAATCCACAGAGATGACATTTCATGGTATTAATGAGGACAGAGACCACAAGAACTAATTTCTTTGATCATCAATCAGTCCTCCACAGTTTTTGTACTGCCCTTTGTCTGATGGATCTGCATTGTCAGGCTAATATCCTACCAAACAAACATGTTTCCTGGGCTTAAAATGAAATTGGACTAATACAGTCTCATTAGGCAGAGTTAGCGGAGAGGAAAGGGGAAGTTTAAAAATTCACTTTTACTCACCAATTATTTTGTAACTGCAGGCATTCAGGATTGGAAAGGAGCAGTAATTCATCGCAGCCAAAGTACTAAACGTCTGTTGAGCATCTGAAGAATTAAAGCGGTCCAGCTCTTTCAAAATTTTATTCTAAAATTAATTCAATTTTATTAGAGTCTTCCTTTTTGACATTAGCACTCCAAGTTATCACTGCCTAAGGATGAAGTGAGTCGAAAAAATCAAAACTACTCCAATCCTGCAACCTCACCGTATTCACACTGAAGGAAGGGTCGGAAGCAGTGGAAGGAGCTTAAAGTACCTCCATCCAATCACTTTTCTTATAGAAGTAACTGCAGCTAAGCAAATGTTTAGTGTGACCTGTCCTTAAACAAATTCTCAAGTGCTCCGTTTTTTTCTTGAATAAAGATCAATGTAAAAGGACGCTGTAATACTTATTACAGGTTACTATGTTTATAGTTTTCCTACCAGTGCTTGAAAGAAAGGTGGATTGCTACTTAGCATGGACGGCATATTTACTGCTGTGCAGTCAGGGTGATAGCTAAGAGCTCTAAGTTATTCTAAATCCTTAGTAAATGACTTGCTATTTTGTATTGCCCTTTGTGGGACACTTTTGACAGATGTACACTAAATTAAACAAGATTTAAAAAAAACTGGTGAAGCTAAAGTTAAAGGGCTCACTTCTTATGTCATTTAAGCTACAGTAAGTCAAGAGTGACTACACTTGCATAGTTAAGAGTTAAACAGGTGCAACTAACAGCAGAAATCAGGCCCATTAATTTCAGTTTCACCAGCTCTTAAAATATAGTTTCACCCAGTACATCCTCAAAGACATAAAGGGCAATGAAAAAATGTATCAATAATAGAAAAAATGTCAAAACAGTGGTTCTCAACCTTTCCAGACTACTGTACCCCTTTCAGGAATAAGATTTATCTTGTGTACCCCAAGCTTCACCTCACTTAAAAAGTACTTGCTTACAAAATCAGCCATAAAAATACAAGTGTCACAACAAAAACAACGAGAGTCCTGTAGCACCTTAAAGACTAACAAATGTTATCAGCTGCATCTGGGTTACAGCCCACGAACACTCATGCTTGCAGAAATTTGTTAGTCTTTAAGGTACTACAGAACTCTCTTTGTTTTTGCTGTATACAGACTAACACTGCTACCCCTCTGAAAAGAGTTACAATGCATCGTTACTGAAAAATGACTGACTGTCATTTTTACCATATAATTATAAAGTAAATCAACTGAAATGTAAGTACAATATTTATATTCCAGTGTGGCACTTGAGCCTGTTTTTCCACCTGTGAGCTTTGCCTGAAGCCCGAGCCCTGCTGCCCTGAAGTGCGTTACTTAGCTTTGTGGGGCTCCAAGCAATTACCTTCTTGCCACGCTCTAATGCTGGCCCTGCACTTGCAACCCCCAGGTTGAGAAACACTGATCCAGATGAGTTGAATATCCCTGGAAGACCTCTGCATACCCCCAGGGGTATGCATATCTCTGGTGGAGAACCACTGGTTTAAAAATACTGTATCAACCCCAGCTCCTTTCACTGAATTCAGAGAACATTACAAGAATCCCATTCTATTGGGAATAGGGCAGACGTAGTTACCTGCCTCTCAATAGCATGATTCATTACATAGAAAGCCCACTTACAATTAAGCTCACAAATAGCTTCTGGCCTTCTATGCCACCATTTTCTTACATAAACAGCTCCATGCTTTATACTCCTAGACATGGTTTGACCTTACCACCCTTTCCACATTTAAGTCCCTCTGACAGACATACCTCTCTAGCATAGTCATTTAAAAAAATGTTGTTTCCACTTCCTCAAATCACTATTTACTTGCCTACCTGTCCTTGGAAAATGAGCTCCTTCTTGAAGCTATTCATTTTCAATGTCTGGAAAATGCGTAGTGTTCAACAGGTGCTACCATAAATAACTAATAAATAAAACATAGTAATAGCTATGCAGGAGTAATAACCAATGATTTTCATCTTTTACCTCAAATTTCCTTTTCAGAGAGAGCGGGGCATCTTTTCCAATGCATTTCATCAAGGTTTGCAACATAAAAACGTCACTAATCTTTGGAATTTGCTGCTCCACCAATAACCTGACAAAGAAAGAAATGGAGTCAGTTTAAGGAGGCCTGGTCTACATACAAGGGTTGCACCAGTACAGCTCTGCTTATTTCGGCAGGAGCAGGCACACATCTGTCTCCCATGGAAGTACCCTCAGTTAAACTGGTATAGCTCCTCACTCCTCTTCCACCTTTTATTTTTTTAAAAATTAAATTGGCATGGCTCTACATTGATGTAGTTACATGGACTTAGTAGCAATGAGGACATCTCCTGACACTAAAGTAACCACACTGGTGTAAGATCTCAGCTGGAGGACTTCTTACTATGTACTGCTCTGTAAAGAACTGACCCGTCTGGCAACCTTTCTAAACTCCACTGCCTAGGCAGTGCAGAGGACCCTGGAATACCCACGCCCACTGCATCATGCTTAAACTGATGCAGAACGCTGCTGTGTGGAAACAGTGTTGCAACATAAACCAACGCAAGCGCAGCAGAGTGAACACACTCCAGGGAAATAGAGGTATCAATTTAACTAAACCGTTGTAACTTAGCCCAGTACAATTTCTCTGTGGAGACAAGCCCTTAGTGACACGTGAAATTCAGGAGAGCCTTGTACAGGAGACAGCAAATTGGAGTAGATGGAAAGGAGAACAAGTGATACTATGGATGATAGGAGAAGAACAGAATCTTAACACAGCAGAAGCCAAAGCACCACACAGAGCGGGACTCTGATCTGGTGTACCTGTGGTTGCCATTTTGGCTCAGTGGGAAACAAAATGGCCAAAGAAACAAACAACAAAAAAACCTCTTTAAACCAGTATTTAAAAAAAAAAAAATCAAATATCAGAACACTGGTTTTGGAAATTTCAATGTCTGTATGGCAGTGGAAGGTTTTGAAATTGATCCACTGAAATTGCCATTTCCCTGTGAACAGACAGGAATTTGATTAATCCAGATGGATTCAAAGTCTTCTAAATGAAAAATGAATAGGAATAACTGACTTTCCTCCAAACTCCCAGAACTGGGCACCTGAACTTCTTATAGAGTATGCTATTGTTATTTAATGAACGTGTTCATCTTCTTGTAGCTGGATCTGAAATAGGATTGACGCATACGATACAAATCCAGTAATACATTCTGCTAGAAGCTCAGGAACACCAGGTCTCTGCAGGGGTGAGCAGATGGGGCTTTGTTGACAGAAAATCTGTATACAAAGACACCACACACAAACAAGTTATTCCGAAACAAGATTAGATGTAATGCGTCTCCTGCCCCGATATTTGAATACAAACTTAAAATGGTATTCCAACTCAACTACTTTTCCTGTTGAAATCAATACAATACCTAGCTGAAACACAGGGCTTTTCACTAACAGATCTCAAAACACTATACAATTTTATCCTCACTCTGAGGCACTCAACTGAGGCACAGAGAGGTGACATGATTTGCCCAAGGTCATCCAGCAGGCCAATGGCAGAGATGGGAATAAAACCCAGGTCTCCCGTGTCCCAATCCAGTGCTCTATCCTATCTCCAGCCTTTCTGTAGAGAATGCCAACAATGGTGTCAAAGGTATCTATTTGTTGCAGCTTCTATCTGATTGTAATGCCTTGGACCCCAAATTCTGCAATGAGCTTCTAGGGGTGGACCCTGCACAGAGCTCCCTTCCAGAGAGTCCATCCACACAGAATTCAATATAGGATTAGAGTCACAGTCACTACAGAACATCCCAGATAGTCTAAAACTAAAGTTACTTAAAAGTTCAAGTGTCTTCCTGCTTTGGACATTTCTACCATATTTTAGATATGAGCACACTGTGCTTATTACTGATATGTTCTGATGCAATGGATCATTAAATAATCTTCAAGAAAACGCTAAAAATATAAATCGGAAAACATCAAAGTGTATTTTAGGCAGAAGGGTAAAGATGATCACTCTCTTTTCATCCCATACTTATTTTCTTCCAGAAGAAATAAATGTTCACGTGGCAAGACTGGTAAATAAGGAATCCGTTAAAAAAAATTCATTGTTCTCACCATATTCCAGCTTGAAGAGCATCTACATTCTTGCTTTGTTCCATGATTGTTAAAGTGTTTGCCAAAGCAGAGAGACATCGATTATCAAATTCATTGAGGCGCTCCTATTAAAGACATATTTTCAAGATGTTAGAAAATTCTTAAGACTAAGCGGTGGAATGGTCGATTTTTACCAGCTCTCTTACCCTCATCTCCTCCCCACCAAACAAAGAGACAAAAAGCCTCACTAGTATAATTCTACTGACCTCTGTATAGTTACTCCCAATTTACCCTGAGAAAATAGGCCAAAAAGAAAAAACACAGTAAGGACAAAAGGAAGAGCTTGGGTAATGTACTATACATAGCATGGATAAAAGCTGGTGAAAGTTGTACTGGTCATGTTCAAGATTTCCTCTCTGAAGTGTTTAGAAAACATATAGCAGAGTTTTGACATACTGATTCAAGCACATCTGGGGCCCAACCTTGGTCCAACTTGGTGGGGCCCCTCCCCCTCCATGTAATCAGTCTGTATCCTCTTCCCCCCAAAAGCTGCAGGGTGCTTTATTAAAACACATACCACTCTCCAAAGTAGGATGGAGTGGCCAGGGAATTAGAAGGAGGTCAGGGATGGGGACAGACTGGTAGGGGGGAATGGAAAGGGAAGAAACAGGGAGAAGTTGCACACAGTGGGTTGCGGGGGGAGGAAGTTATTGGGAGGAAGGGGCTCTGAAGAAAGTCAATAAAAAAAAAACCCAGGGCAGCAACAGGTCCAGAAATGGGGGGGGGCAGAGAAAGGAGAGGGAACCACCTAGCACAGCATGAAATAGTCATATGTAAGGTTAAGATTCTGTCACATGTACTTTTAGTAAAAGTCAGAAATAGGTCACTCGCAATAAAAAAATTCAGAGAAGCCACAACTTGTTCCTGACTTTTACTAAAAATAACTCCGAGGGGGGGAGACGAACAGAACTGCTGAGGTTTGCACCAGCTCCAGTGGGCCGATCAGCTGCTCCAGTTCTTACGGAATCTGTAACCACCATGACCAAATCTTATCCTTAGTCATATGATGACACTCAGAGGAAGTCCTAGTCGGCAGCAGCAACTGTGTAAGGTCCTGAAAAACCTTGAAGACAAGCACAATACAGCTAATTGTGGGCAGACCAAAGAAAGCTTCAAGAGGCAATGGCTAAAGCAACCGGGAATCAAGGAGGACACCGCCCTCTCAAATCAAAATACCAAAAATTCCTTTCCTCATGAATGCTCACTCTTAAACCTGCCTTATTTCATGTGAGGAGAAAGGAGAGGGGGAAGTGAGAGGGAAGGGAGGAAAACTTTCCTCAGTCTCAAGCAGATCTAAAGTTCTGGCACGTCCTGAAGCGAATGTATTCTTTGAGTCCAGGAGAAACGAAAAGAAAGCATGGGCAGGACTCAAATTGCCAGGATTTATTTGGTGACCTTCTGAGACTGTAGCTTCCACAACCTGTAAGAACTAGCCCTGGAATTTTATTCTAATCTTTAAAAGATTCCAGTACTTACCTGACAGACCCTCAGCAAGGTCTGAACCAGTCGAGTGCTCTGGGATACCCCTAGCTTTACCAAAGCATGCAGACTGTATACCAAGTCATCACCCCACATGCTCCTAGACTCTTGCATCAAATGCTGACATAGCTGCTGAAAGGCAGGATGTTTGAACATCAGTTCTCTCTCATAATGCTTCTGGTCCTTGGACATCTTTCTGGTGACCATCCACATAGCAGTGAAACAATTACTACAATACTTGTAGGAAATAGCAGACTTCGAAGCTAGGTCTAATACATCACAGGGAGATGTGCATTTATGAAGGTCCTCAAAGAACTGCTGGGATTGACTCTTTGCACTCTTCACTACCAGATTCTCTTCAACAACACTTCTATCTTCTTCTAGGGATCCCAAGGCACTAGAGGAGCTTTGCACAACATGTTCATCTAACAAAGTCTTCATAGCATTCTGTTCTTGTGCATTGCAATCATTTTTACTAAAATCATGAATCCCCTGAGACAGCAATCGGAGAGATGATTCAAGCCAGCAAGGAGAAACATTTAACAGGAATATCCTTAGGTTCGTACTTTGTATGGCATTTTTATGTCTACTGATCCCTAACATGTATGTCCTCACTGCAGTTCTAAAGCTGGGACCCTGTTTAGAATCACATACATGCAAGCATCTGATTGTCCTTATCAAATAACCCACTTTACTGTTCATTTTTGCTAACATTTTATAAACTGCTTCCAAATGCCAGCTCAGAAGATGGAGGCTTAATCAAATTCAAGCAGTAGAAACAGGTCTTCGTACGTCAGGTAGGATGCATTATCTGTGAAATTAATTGAAAATCATAAACTCATTAACAAGCTTTCAGTTTAAAGGTTAAAATACCACATCTTACTAATATATCTTTTACAGAGAGAACCTGAAACATACAACTCTGGAAATAATTCATTTTCATTTGTAATCAATTATGAATTAATGAATGTATTCTGCTCCTTTTTCTGCAATTCCACAGGGTTTCATGGTTACACAACTGTTGCAATTCCACATTGCAAATGAAGAGGGACAGGATTTGAAGAGAAACTGGGCAGATTTAGGCCCTTATCTTGCATCTGCATTGGTGGATTGTTTTCATGGAGTCTCCATGCACAATGTCACAGGGGTCTGTCCTCCTGGATGCACTTGTAGGACCAGGCCTTTTCCTGATTCCCTTTTCCCCAAGCCTCCAGAGCCGTGCAGCACTCCTGATTTACCAGCAGTGATAAAACTGACACCTGCAAGTAATTGAGCAGTTGGACATCATAGAGATAGGAGCCACTAGATATACCTGAGACAGATAGAAGACCACTACTATGAAAACAAACAAGACCAATTGAAAGAACTCCATAAATGCATGACCATTAGGGGCCTCCTCCCCCTCTGCACAACCCAAGGGCTTTTATCAAAGGTTGCATCCATTTTTGTGGTGCAGATAGAAGTCATGGATCCAGCAAATTTACAGGGAGTCTTGGGTGTTCGAGAAATGTATGACCGAGGTCTGACAACATTTGTAGTTTTATTAAACAAACTACGACAAGAAAAGTGATTAAAGATCACAACTCATGGAACACTCTGATCTACGGGGACCAGACAGGACTCCCTTTCTCTCACGAAGAGCACTCCACCGGTTTTTGTACACGTGGTCGAAACCTTGAAGGATTTTACTTTCCGAAATCCTGTGGAAAGTCTGCAGGGAGACGGATCACCTGTGCTGTCCCTTCCCTCTGAAGTGCCTGGCGCTGGCCGCCCGCGGGAAGCCAGGACACTGGGCTAGACAGGCCCTTGGTCTGACCCAGCATGGCCCTTCTTACCTTAGTTTTTCTCAACCCGCTTACGTCTGCCGGGCGCTGTAACGGGCTCTCAGGGAAGGGATGCTGCTGGGCGCTTCGGGCACGCGGGGCTCCTCGGCTGGGGCAGGCGCGCGACTCCGCAGCAGCTTGAGGCAGGCGGGGAAGGAAAGACTCGCGCGGGTTAACCGCCACCCGCAACGTTTTCCCGCACTGTACCGAGCTCGCGCGGCACAGCCCCGACGGGCTCTGGGCGCCAACGCGCCAGCCCGGGGCAGACCCCAGAGCCGCGCGGGGGAAGCCCGGCGGCGCGGGCCGCCACACGGCGGTGGAGCACTGAGGTAGGCGGAGGGGGGGCCGTCTTCCGCTCCCACTGGCCGATGGGGGCAGAGCCGGGCAGGCCCCGCCGCTGCGCCGGACCGCCCCCCGTTACCCGGTCCCCGTGCCCGCGCCCCGCCACCGCCCGGGGCCGGTGGGCCCTCCCCTTCCCTCAGGCCGCCGC
>ML675620.1:4900962-4997324 GCA_007922155.1 Mesoclemmys tuberculata | reverse complement strand
GGGCAGTGAGTTAGAGGGGGTGGGGGGCAGTGGGTTAGGGGGGCGGGGAGCACGGTGTGGGGGGCAGTGAGTTAGAGGGGGTGGGGGGCAGTGGGTTAGCGGGGCGGGGAGCGCGGGGTGGGCAGTGGATGGAGGGAGCGGGGACGGGGTAGTGACAGTAGGTTAGAGCGGGTGGGGAGTTCTGGGTTAGAGAGGGCTCAGTGCTCCTCAGTTCATGTGCTGGGGGCCCACCTTGGCTCGTTTCCGCTCTCTAGTGTTCTGCCCGGACTGGCTGTAGAGCTGTCTAGTGACCAGGCCCCATTTGCTCCCTCCTCAGCGCCGGGGAGATTTCCCTTACGCTCCCACTGCAGGTTACCCTTCAGCACACTCAGCATTGTCACCGGCCTTTTCAGAACTCCTCCTGGCGGTCACTGGCTTTCCACAAACGTGGTGCCCACAAACGAACGTGGCATTCAGTATACAGTACAGAGGGCCTACCTAACTGCCCTGTTTGTCTGCATTTTGCATTAGCTCTGTTTGCTGTCCCATCATGTTGCACAGACATCTCATTTGCTGACGACTGTCAGACCTCATCTTCATTCCACATTACTGGGTGTCATTTCTCTCATCCATGGTATATTAGTATTTTTGATTATTTTATTCCAGATACGCTACTTATTTTTTCAAGTGGAATTTCATTTTGTTATGTTCTGGCTGTTTTTTTTAATTACTCTCTGTCCAATGATAACAATAACTGAAGAGTATAAATCATACAACTCCCAACTTGGTCTCATTTGGAAATTTCATATTCTTTTCTGTTGTGGTTCATTAATGAAGATTTTAAATAAAATAACCATAACCGTAACTGTTAAGTCATTTATCATTACATTTTCTTTATGGTTGTTCAGCCACTTCTCAGGCACAGTTCCTAGCTAAACCAATTTGAATATAATTGGAGAGTAAGATGTCATGAGAAACTTTATCAAATGCTTTACAAAAATGAGTATATTACCTCTACTGTTTTCCTCTCATCCACTAAGGTAATTGACTTCAATGGGACATAAAGTTAAGCAGGTACTTAAATGCAGTCCTGAATAGGGATGTTTCCTGAACTGAGGTTCAAGCATATATATCATCCAGAATGACTGATGTGTTCACATCTTTCAAGTCTTACTTGTAGAGCAGAATATTGCTGTTCTGCAGACTTCATAATTCTTAAAAGTAATGTTGGTGTCTTTCCATCTCAGCAGAAATTTAATACCACAGACAGCGCTGTAGTGATGTCACATATTATTGTGTCTTATTACATTTGCAAAATATGCTACAGAATATTTAGAGTATGTCAACACTGCAATTAAACACCCATGGCTGACCCATGTCAGTTGACTCAGGCTACAAGGCTGTAAAGTTGCAGCATAGATGTTTGGGTGTGGTCTGGAACCCCCCCTGCTCGTGGCATTGCAGACCCAGGCTCTATCCTGAGCCCAGATGTCTTCACTACAGTTTTATACCTCCTCAGCCTGAGCCCCACGAGCTCAAGTCAACTGACAGGCCAGCCAGAGGTGTTTAACTGCAATGTAGACATACTTTTAGAACTATATCCTGGAGTATGGTCATATGTAATCAAAATGGCACTTGACATACAAATGAACAGCATGCACTTATAATTCTATATCCTTGCATTTTAAAAAATTGCTTTGTCACTTAGGCCCCTATCTGCAAAGTTTTTGATGTAGGTTGACTTCACTGGGGTGCCATGCCTGTGCAGTGCAGCTTGAAGGATTGTGGCCTAACTTATAAAATTCAATTATCCTGATTAGAGTCTCCCAGTCATTAGTATGAATTAGTCAGGTTCTGCTTTTTAAAGAGACTCTCTTACTTCTGGATTTCCAAGCTTCTTTTATTTTCTTGTTAAAGGCAGGTTTTTTTAAAAAAACAAGAATTACAGTATCTCATCTATTTCTGAGTCATCCTTAATTTCACCTCCCTTTTCATTTATTAATGGATCTTCTTTCTGCTGTTAAGCATGTGCATAAGCAGTTTTGTTGAGTTGGAGTTTAGGTGTCTTAGCTCCCTAAAATGTTCTTTCCTGATATTTAATATCATTATACAGGGCTGGATTTAGAGGCAGGTGACCCAGGTGACTGCCTGGGGTGCCAGGCTTAGAGGACACCAGGCTCGGGGTACTGTTTATGTTAGTGACAAAAAGGAAATTGAAGTAAAATGTTTCAGGTATTCTGTATGTGGATTCATTTTTCACTTACCTCCTAGAATGCTCTGGACCTTTGCAGAATCTCATGGACCCTTCCAGACTTTCTGAGAACTATATTTTCTTCAAATTGAGGGGATGGGCACTGAAAATGCTCCTTGCCTGGGGGCGGAGGCGGGGGAAGCAGCATTTGGTCTAGTGCCAACCCTGTCCTACTACTGCTGACTATAAGCCTGTAGAAAACTGGTCCTGTAAATTACTCATTCCTTTTCAATCAAAATGATTTTTTTTTAAAAAAAGTGTCTCTTATGAGGCTTTCCTCAATCATTCTAATAAATTCTAACAGTTATGCTAATTCCCTTATTTCCAGGTAGGGCAGATTGCCCATACTTTGCTAAGGCAGAACTTCTGGCTGACTATCTGCAGATTAATTTGCCTAACTTCAAAATACACAAGATTACTCAGCATCCTGACAAGTGGGAAGTAAGGGTAATTAATTCCGTTCATGAATAGATGACCATGTGCTTTAGGTAGAGCATGGAATATGCCTCTGATCTATACTTTGCTTCCTTTGTTGCACTTTCTGGCTCTGAAAACTACAGAAGTCTGAAACACCACATTACTGTTGTAGATAGGCTGGGACATTTGCAAATCATAATACAAAATATACCAGAATGATTACCAGACTAAGATTATATTTTGGTATTACAATGTTTAAGAAATTGCTATTTCCTTCAGTGTATAAGTGTCTGCTTAGCCTACTGGCCTTGTAATATTTGCATATTTCAGATATATATTCCTTTTCAGTCATTTGTCAATAAATCTGTGGAGAAGGAATTCTAGATTCTCACAGCTTTATGCTATAGTGTCTGAAAGTATAGAAATTAAAGCCACATTCTCATTTACACTAAATTCCCTTTACAGCACTTTGGTGATATCATGTATATCACCTAACACAGACAATACTATCTCATTGTTTCCTTGCGCTCTTCTCTCTGTCTGTTACTATCAACCTCTTCTCTCTCGACTTAGACTGTGAGTTCCTTGGGGTGTGTTTGTACAGTGTCTAGCACAATGGATTCTGGTCCAAAACTGGGCTGCTAGATGCTATAATAATACAAATAATAAAGTATAGCACTAGCAGCATGGTTATTGTTAGTGTAAATGAGAATCTGGCACTAAGTGCGTGAACATGCAATGGATATGATCAGAAAGGTCCAGCTGAAGATATTTATTGTGACTATAAGAAATAAATAAATAAATAAATAAATTTATTGTGACTATAATAAATATAATAAATGAATAAATATATATATAAAAATATATAATATTGTGGCTTTTATTTTGGCTATAATATACTAGATGACATCCGGAGTAAATCAAACTCATCGAGAATCAGGATCATCAAACTATGAGGTTCCTTATGAAATTGATTTCTGCTAATGCTTCTAGTAACCAATTAAACTAAATCAGTACGCATTTTGTAGAGTGTGGCATAGTAAATAGTACTTGTACTTGTATGGATAGCATTTGATAAAATACGTTAGAGAAGTTACAGTGAATAACTAGACAACTCTTTTAGCCCATCTATTTAAAAGAAATTGAAACAATCTTTAATAATCAAAAGGGCTAAGAAAAAGACAATGGAAAGAGACAGTTGCCTCCTTCAACTCTTCCTTACTGAAGTGGCTTCTCTTGCATATGTTACCGAAAAATTAAATCTCTTAGATGTAATCTCCTTTATTATCTAACTGCAGGTAGCTATTCAGGGTAATGTAATATCTTATCTGCAGCAGAGACACTAGGGAAAGTTACTAGAAAAAAAATCCCAGATCTATCTCATGAGTCAGACAATGCTGTAAGAGAGGTTTTACTATCACCTCTTAGATTTCGCTGAGTTCCTCAGTTAAGCACCATGCACACCTAAAGCACTGAATAAGTAATAATGTTTGCTGCCTACTCCCTATCTCAGTTTAAATAGAAATCCTAAACTGATTCTTGTTTCAAATGGTCTATTGACGCTACATGTTGCTGCAGTACTGCTAAACCAACTGAGCAATACTTTTCATGATGATATGATCAAGGAGACCTAAGTATAATATTTTGTTTTCATGCTAATTAATTCCTTGCACAATACATCATAGCCATCTGGTTGGTAGCATTCCTTTGTTTTTCAAATGTTCACATTTCGGAGCCCTGTGAAATATCCCACAGCTGTGCATTTAGAAAAATTACTATTTTACATTGGAAAATACCAGCAATAATTTAAATGTTGCCTTTCTACATATGAAAAAATTATTAAAACTGTTTGGGGTGTGTTGCCTATAGCAGTGGCTTCATGACATCTGTGAAAAGAATGAATGGAAACACAAACGCTCTCCGATTGTTTGGAGGGAATTATTGGACCGTGGAGGGAAGGGCCTACTTCTGGGAGGATTTAACGATTTTATGGAGCATGCACAGGTAACAAGACTCTCAGAACTGCTAATCAACATTTTGCATTCTTTTCTCATTCCTTCCTCCTTTTTCAGATGTTACATAAAATATTGCTATTTGATAAAGCTTAATTGTGTTTGGGGTCACCCTCTGATTACTGAATGTCGTATTCTCATTGCTAGCATTACTATGGCATCACGTCAGACATGCTGAGTGAGCAGATGCTGAGAATTGCAGAGGAGAATTTGCAGACCCATATAGAAAGTGAGAAAGAGGCGGAAGATCGTAAAAGTCTTATTAACCCATTGCAGGTCTGGATCAGCAGGTGAGAAAGCAAAGAGACTGTGTACAGTAAGATTTCACTGATTTTTAGAATAGTGCATTTCTTCTCATATAATACAATCTTCCTGCAACTGATTAAATGAACGTGGGGTTTGTACATAATATACATTTTAATATTGCTTATAGGTGCATAAATTGCTTGTAAAGTGTATCTTCTTTGTAAACTATTTTTCTCTAAAATCCTAAACTAAAACACATTAAACACCAACTTCTGATATCCCTTTTAACTAAATTTGAATGTAAATTAAGAACAGCTTTTTTTGTAAAACATTGTCTACATCTATAACAATTTATTTTAAAAAAATACTATAAATCATTAAATTGTTCAAACACTTGCTGATTTGTTTATTTCGGTTAGGTTATATAGTCATTTTTACCACACTCATCACTATGGTTTATGGGCATTCAATAGATATTCCAGAAGATATTTCTATTTTGATTTCAGCTTCCAAAAAAAAGGAAGGTGATATGAACTTAAAGGAGCGCTATTGGGCCAAATTTAGCCCCCAAATGACCTTTGGAAAAAGAACATTTTTACAATATCAGAACCTAATAGAAATATGTTTTATTTTAAAGTATGATGGAAATTTGTACATAAATAAATATTCCTATGTAGTGTTTGTATTCCAAACATTGCAGCATTATGCTAACACATGAACAGCAAAAATTAAATTGAATAGAAATAAAATAAAAACTGATTGGGCTATTTGCATTGTTCACCATAATGAAAATGCAAAAAGGAAACAAACAGCATAGAAGAGTAAATTAAACTTCAAAAGTTCTTGCACATTTAATTAGTTGAATTTTTTAAATATGATTTTTAATCTGAAGGGAAGCCTGATCTGTATTTATTTTTAACATGCTGATATGAAAGCAAGACTGAAAAATGATCTAAGGTAATGAGTCATTTAAATATTGGTCAACTTAGTCAAGATTAAGTTCTGTATCATCCATTTTTATAATATATTTTAAATACAAATGGCAGCATTTACTGATTAACAAATATTTTTCATATCTAAATTTTCTCATCAGTGCATCAGCTCCTGCCTGCTACAACCTGATTCCATTATTGGCCAGTGGAGAAGTGTTTGGGATGACAACAGAGGTTAGCATTCATCTGCTCGACAATAACGACTACAAAGAAATTCTTCATGGTATTGTAATGGAGGCTCAAGATTTAGCATTCCCCCTCCTTCGCAGTGTCTCAATGTACACTGAATTAGATGATGCTTTTCTTCAGGCTGATGTTGTCATTTTGCTTGATGATATTCTTCTACAACATGAGATCCCATTACTTGAAAACTGCATCAAACAGGTGACTGAGCAATGTAAGGTGTATGGTCCCCTGATTGAGAAGAACGCCAACAGCAGGGTCAAAGTTATTGTGACAGGAAAAACCTTTGTGAACCTTAGGGCATTAATGATTATGACATTTGCCCCATCCATTGACCCCCAGAATATTATCGCCATGGCAATGTTATTGGAAAGTACAGCTAAAGCCATGCTGGCCAGGAAACTAAATATGAATTCAGCAGGTGAGTAAGTTGTATTTGTACTCTCCAATATCAGTCATAATCTGGGAACTTCAGTGGTTAAAATTATGCATCTGAACATTTAGCACACATTTTCAATGCAGGATGAAGTTGGAGTATATGTAAAAATACAGGTACACCTATTGCACCTGCAGAATGCCAGGTTTGCATAAGACATGTGGAGACGTTTGTAGGTAAAATGGATGCACATACATTTTTGCAGGTGCAATCAGTGCCTTTCTCTGAAGTTAATATGCTGAGTATCCTATTTGGTTATTTGGGGAATTCAGGTATTTCCAAAGCTATTTGATTTTTTTATTTAATTATCTTTTACCGGTCACCATTAAGAATCAGTGTTCTCTTGTATCTGAGGCTTTAAAAGAAATATTATCATGTTTGCAATTTGTTTTGATTTGTTATCCAGTAACTTAAATAGGCACTACAATACACACCAATATATGCAATAGCATCAGATATGTTAAAGATCCTTCTTCAATTTATGTCTGGGTTTCATATATTAATGAGAGTTCTTTTGCGTTGTAACAATTTTGAGGTAAAATAACTCCTGCTTCTAGGGACTATGTCTTATGTAAATGTCTATCTTTCTGTTCACTACTATTTATATATATTCTCCTGTTGCAGGAGTCAAAGATGTGATTGTCTGGGGTAATATCAGTGGCAAAAGCTACATTGATCTGTCTAAAGCCAAAGTTTACAGATATGACAGTGCAATTTGGGGTCCACCTAGCTTTTCCCGCCCTTTGCTGGACATGATTTATGATAGGTACAGTACAGATTTATATTTCATTATGATTCTTTAAATGTTACCAGTTTTCTTTTTAAATCCATATCAACTTGAGGCCTATCACAAATACATGGAGTTTATTATCAAAGATGACACTTTCTAGTATAATATTAAAGCGACACAAATCAGCTTGAAATAGTCATTTCCCAAAAATGAGTTAAAGTAGTTTCATGAAGTACCCTTATTTTTCTGTCCTCTGCCAATTTTTGAGATTAAAAAGTAGAAAAATTGTTTAAAGTTTTTTTCTCTCCCATGTTGCCATGTAAAGGACTACAGAAACAAGGAAAACTCACTACAGGACAGATTTTCAAATGAATTTAGGCGCCTAAATAAGCAGATAGGCACCTGGTGTGATTTTCAAGACTGCCTAAGTGAACTAGTCACCTAGGTGCAGATTTACAAAGGTGCTTAGGCACTTAAGTCCCATTTTTAGCACCACAGCAATCCACAGGCTTGCTCAACTGCTGCCTAACTCTGTTGGTACCTAAACTCACTCAGTGTTTTCGTAGTTAATGTTCCATAAGCACCTAAGTTTCTGCCTCTGGCCCCTGCTGCCTCACTCTAGGCATCCGGGTGCCTGCCTTGCACCTGAATCCCAATACAATCCACAAATGGGGGAAGATAGGCACTTCTCCACCTAACTTACATCTGAGGCTTCATCCAGTAGGTTTGCTCAGTGGTTGCCTCACAAGACAGCTGGGGTGGGGTCAGGGAAAGACTTCCCTTATAACCTATAACTCAGTGGTTAGGGTATTCACCTGGGGTATGAGAAGAAGGGATTTGAACAGGGAGCTGTCACCTCACTGATGCGTGCTCTCACCAGTGGTCTAGAGGATATTCTGATGTGTAGCTCCCTCACCCTCTCCTGTGGAAATTGTTCTACTTTCATTAAATAATTTAACATTAAATTGTGTGAGTGAGAGTGACTCTATAGCCCAATGTTCAAGCCACTGATCTGGGAGGTGGCAAATTCCTGTTCAAACCCCTTCTCAGCAGACCAGAGAGGGACTTGAACTGGTGGTCTCCCACATCCCAGATGCGTGGTCTAACCACTAGACTAAAGGTTATACTGGAGAGGCTCTTCCCTTAGCTACTTTGTGAGTTAGTCAGTCTCTATGCACACCTATCAGCTCAGGCTCTGCACTGACATTAGGCACAGGAGCACCTCTTTCCTTGGTTCATGGATCACTAGAAGAGACAGGTGCCTATCTCCATGAGAGGGGTGAAGCTTAGAATCTGTGACATCCATGACTAAATTGTATCCTCAGTTATGATCAAGCTGTTGCAGATCCAGAAAATTCCCTGGTCTACCTCCATTAACAAGGCCCCACTACAATTTAAAATTCCCTCTGCTGAAAGAAGGCACATGAATAAATTACCTGCACCTGCAACAGCCTTTACCTCTGATAACAGGCCACTTATACCTCTGTGCTTTTATCTATGGCTATAAGTGACTGGCTTTAGGCACTCGCGTGAATTACTCCATACTGACATCTCCTACTGTCTTTAGTTCTTATTTATTCTAGACGACTACCTGATCTTAAGTCTTCCATAGCTGTAGTAAAAAATCTCTCCTTTCTTGATGGCAGCAACTGGGTGCAGTCGGAATTTGCGTCCGTACTGAGTACACTGAGTTCCAGGGAGCATCACTGCTTAGGGATGTCACCTGCTCATGTAATAGCCACGTTGCTGAAATACTGGTATCAAGACTCTCCCCCCGGGGAGATTGTCTCAATGGGAATACTCAGTGAAGGTAAATTTTTATTTATAGTTGACACATGCTCTGAAGATTTCTCTTTACTCTATAACTTCCTTCAGTAAGTGTAGTAGTAATTTTTTTACTCAGATCTTTACTTTAACAATTTTAAATTAAATCATGATACATTGAGATTAAGAATTTACTTCCTTAATACAAGAACTTCCAAATCTTAGAAATTATTCTACTAAGAACCTAGAGTGTGGTATGTACTTTTTATAAGCATCTCACACAATTAGTCATCTGTTTTTGTGGTTTCATTTTCCTGTCCCTTTATTTTAAACCTCGACGGGAGATACGCAAGCTACAGTGTGTTGTTTGCATATCCCCTATCAATGGCCTCTGGCAGTGCAGACCAAGCCTAAATTTTAATCAGAAAGAAACACACGTTTTTGGGGAATTTTTTTCTTTAGGTCAGTTCTGTGTCCCCAAGGGGCTTGTCTTCTCCATGCCTGTGAGGTTCCAGGATGGTATTTGGGAGGTCATTACAGAAACAGAAATTAATGAAGAAACTCAAGAAACTCTGAAGCATTTAGCCCACGATCTGATACAGGTGATGTCACTCTCCATCTAGCATTATTTCCATTCGACCATCGGTGGGTGTGTCACAGAATCCTTGGCAGCACCTCCTTCTGGCTGTTCTGGGGATTAGCTCTGCCAGCCAATGCTCCTTCCTGTAATTGCATTCGATCACCCTCACTCTGTGGCCACGCTCTTGTTCCAGGAGCTGCAGCTTCCTCTTTATGACTCAGCCCTCCATTCAGGTCACTAAATGGTATTCCCTTCTGGGCTATAAAAATCTTTCTGTACCAGCAGTCTCAGGCAGTCTTCTCCTATACTGCCCTGATGGTGCCACTTCCTCAGTGACTGGTAAGAGAACCCAGGCTCACCTCTACTCTGGGTTCCAGTCCAGGGACCTTCTCTCTAATAACAGTGGCCTGCTCGCTCCCAGACAATGTTGCTTTTCCTTAGACTCCTTCCTACTACTCAGTTTTACCTTTTGGCTCCCTCCCTCTTTGGATTTATTAGCCTAAGAGAGAGTAACTTCAGGCTACTTGGCACTGTAGCCTCAAACACAGCTCCATACACCCAGGAAGTGATAGCAGACTGTTCCCTTGCAGCCCCTTTCTGTTGTGCCACACGTGCAAATACTGAAGGGTGGGTTTTTTCAAAGCTTATTTCTCAGACAACACAAAATAAGCTAACAGCACTTTCTTTTCAGTTTGTCGTTCATACTAGGTTGAAAATTGTTATTAATATTTGAATACAAGAGAAGGACTGATCTCAAAGTCCACCTTAACATCTTTCAGATTTTTATTCTCTTTAGTCATGTTGGTTGTATGAAGGCAATATATTCATCAGAATATTTTAAATGTGTGCTACAAAATTGTCACTATTATAAACAGTATATGATAATAAAGCTCTCTTTCTTATGTAGGAAAAAAAAGTTGCTCTAGGGGAAATACCAGAAATGTGTCCATATAAAGGTAAAACCATTAGTAGTAAATATTGGTTTAAAGCTGTGTCACATAGAGGACATAAAATAAGATTTTGAGAGGGATTTAAAGCAATGGGCGTGATGACTGGGTTGTATATTTTTTTCTTTTTCAGTGGATTAAAATTCTGCCTTCTGAAGTTATTTTAAATGCTGGTATAAAGGGTCCAGATCCTACCATAATGTTGTAAGCCTTTAGAGAGTGCGAGACTGGATGGTGACAATCATGCTTTCGGTTGTTGATCTTCTAGCACTCAGAGACTAAAAATATCATTTGGTTGAAGATAATTTTAAGATAAAACAAATGTAGGATTTGTATTTTGTCATTATTTAATATTTAACATAAAATCTCTTTCCATATTGAAATGACTAATTGGAAAATACTTTTGCAATATGTCCGGGTTAAAATTTTTGAAGCTACTCTGATATACCATACCGTTGGTTCTTTTGGTCTCTTCATTAACTGTCTGCCATTAAAAAAAGGAGAACCTCAGATGCAGTAAGGGGTGCTGTAAATGTGAATTTTAATCTTTTCATTTTGATGTTTGTTGCAGAAACTGCATTCAATGGCTTCAATCTGCTAGCACTGCTAGAAGAGGAAAATGTTCAAACACCCACAAAGGGTAGGCTAATAAACTAAAGAAAAGCCCCAATTATTCCAGAGAAGATCATTCCAATATTTCACTGTTACATCTTGTCAATTCCTCAAGGGATCTCAATTACAATAAAGGAGAGATCTTTTATACCAGATCCACCTGATTTCACTTAAAGCTGAATTCCCAGGTTACCATGACAGAGTTCAAGTTCATAACCACATAAACTGAACCCTATCAATACCTACAGAAAACTCCAGTATCCGTTCTGTACTTTGAGAGTTTGAGACATGAGCAGGAGTAGTTGAGCAGGACCTGCAAGCCACATTACAATGCCATGGCAAACTCCCCAGCCTTCTCCAGTCTGTTTTTCCCATCCAGAATACAAGGCCAGCTCCTAGTCCACCTCTTCCTATCCTTCATTTCTCACCAGTCTTGCTACTTGAATTCTCCGTCCTGTCACTACAAGAAGAGGACATTGGGGGAAAAAAAGAACATTCATTACATTGATAATTTCCTAACCTGAAAGCTAGGTGTGTTCTAAGGTTTATTCTCTTTTCCTATTTTTTTCCCTCACCATTCTTCCATCTTCCAGTTTTATTTTCTTAACTACATTCCATTTTATTTTTTCATCTTTACCTTACAGTTCTCTCTCAATTTTAGTTTGTATTCTTTCCATGTATTTCTCACTATTCCTCTTTTCCTCGATCCTTCTCATTTCCACTGAATTTTTCCTGTCTTATTTCCCAAATCTCTTTCCCCTTGCTCTCACAATGTCTCAGCTATCTCATTCCTTTTCTTACACAGGTGCTGCTGTCTGTTTCCCCTTGCCCTAAGTTGCTTTCCTTCTCTCAGATCTCCTCACATTCCTTCTTTTCCAGGTCATATCAACTCTTTTTTCCCTCAAAACTTTTCTTCTTTCTCATCAACTCTATAGATGCACATAATGGAAGACGGGAAGAGGAGTGGGAGAGATCTCTCTCCAGTTCCACCACACCCTTTCTTCCCCCAGTGAACACCTGAGTATTTTGCTCTGTTTGCAGCCCACAGCCCCAGTGATGTATTCTTGATGTACGCAGGATTCAGTGACCCACATTGGCCACATCCTGGTGCTCTCAGAGATACACTTTCAGTGAGAACAAGACTCTTCCTACCTGGCTGCCACCTGGTGCCCCATGCTTCTCTTTTGCAAAACTGCCTCATCCCATTGTGGCAAGAGAGGCCACACTGGCAGCTCAGCAGAGGAGCAACTCAGTTACAAGCAGTCAGCTAGCTAGTAGTAAGTTAAATACTCATGATAGGTGGAGACCTCTGCAAGTCAGGTTTCCCCAAGGCTTTGGGGGACCTTAAAATCAAATCTTCATAGCATCATGTTATTCAGATAATAGCAAAACATATCAAAAAGACTTCCCTATCTCCCTGCATATTTAAATAGGAGGAGATGTGTGTTTTAAAATACAGAGCATTCTATTATTTTGTTTGTTACAGGCCTGGAAACTTTATCCAGTGGCTTACTTCAGCCAGAGAAAGGAGAAAAAGACCAAACAACCAGAGATGGTAAACTATATGTTCCAGAATATCATAGCATCTACAATTTTTTTCTCATTGAGAACATCTGAAGCCTGTGGCTTTTTATGCAGAAGCAGGTTGAAACCCAAAAAACAGTGCAAACGTGACATTCCCAGACAAGAGGGCAAAGCTTGGGTTGAAATTCTGGTCCTACTGAAGTCAAATCTCCCACTGATTTCAATGGGGCCAGATTTTCATCTTTTATGTTTAATGGTTTGTAGCCATGTAGGCCAACCAACTATTAAAAATCTTCCATTATTGTCCAGAATAGTCACATTAAAGTAATACTGAACAATGGTATTCATAGATAAAAAGAATTGTTTCACAGCCCCAAGCTGCTGCTTCCTCAGGAGATCATAGATATAATAAATGGGAACTCCTTTGTAAGAATACATATAAATGAGGGGGGCATAGTTAAGGTTGAACTTACTTTTTGAAAGTTATGTATCTAACTTTAGGTTTTTTGGTGAAATACAAATTTACAGATACACTCACTGGTAGCTACATTGAGATGATAATCCTTTCCAGAAAGCATTCAAGAAAATATGTTTAAAATCAATTTCCAATAGGTCCTCTTGCGAAATTGGTCATTAGGATGGTCTTTTCAATCCCACTGCAAATGGTTAGCTAAAGTTGTCTTACTGAACATACTGGTTTGTAATTTACACTCGTGGTCATAAAACAAGTGATGATATCCAAAACTCAACTTGACATAACAGATATAAAAGTGAAATTTAAGACTACACTATCATATCTGATCAGATTTGCAAAAATCTCCACATCCTCTTAAAACCCTCCCAATTACACAGAATATCATCAATATCTTCCTTAAATATCACTAAAGAGAAGTAGCTTGTTCCACTAATCAAGAAATATATGTAGATGAAAACAAATGTTGCCTCTGTTGTTGTCTCCTATTAGGACCTGAACGAAAGTCCAGAGGGAATCTTTTCCTTCATTTCAACGGGCAATTTGGGTCTTTAATGAAGAGAGAAAGACTTACTGAACAAAAAAAAATATATGCACTGTTTAATACTGATGACGCCAGCAGGAGTCCTTGCTGGAATGCTGAAAGACTCTTCTACTAGCCTATTCTCCTCTTCTAATGCAACTAGACAAAAAACAGGCAAATCAGGGAACAGTGGAAGAACATGGAAATTGGAAATAATTCACTGGTGAATGTAAAGCATTTCATCCTCTAATTCCGTTTACTGCAGAAACTGAAGTTTCTTCCAGTGACTTATTTCCTCCAGACTCTAGAAGGAGAAAAATTCCAAACTCCCACTGCAGATGTGCCAAGAGGCTTAATTAAATGATCCTGTTATTTGTTCCTGGTCAAAAGAATGTCACAATATACTCTATCACAATATACTGTCACATTTCCTCAGCCCTTCTAAAAAAAATCCGATCCAAGAAGTATCCAATTGGGCACCCAAGAACCAATGCCCCAAAAATCACTGATCGCTTTTGGGGAAATGGTCCTCTTCCTGACTATCATCAGTTTTCTCATTTATCAAATGATATTTGGCTACATTTATACAGCACTGTGACTATATTAGCATCAGGTATTCTTCTTTGAGGGCTGGTCCCTACTTTGATTCCATACGTGAGTGTGCATGCGTGCCATAAACCAGAGCTGGAACTGTTTGTAGTAGTGTCTGTCAACCCATGTGTGCGTTTTGTGTTGGCCACTTGGTGTATCCGAGGTCTTAAGGCTGTGTGGGTCAATGTCCCTCTAGGTCCCTATTACTGCCACATGGCCAGAATCGGAAACCCTCTTCCTCCTTGCTCTTACTTGCTACATAGCCTTCTTTTTGTCCGAACAAGGCTGTTTTTCTAGTTCCTGGGCAGCACCAACTGTACCAGCACCACCAATGACACCCCACTCCGCTCATAAGAAGCGCAGCCATTGGCACAAGAGCAGCTCCCTGATGGAGACCACCCCAAAATGCAGCATTGCTTCCCTGAGCTGCGCCAGGTTGGGTAAGAAGTCATGTGTTGATTCAGCTTCCCAAGAAGTCTCAGGTGGAGCATAAGACTAAATGTCGCTGAGACTAGACTCTGCCATATTTGGCCTTTTTGCCCCTGGTTCTGTCCACTCCACCAGGACCGTCCAGCCTTTTGTACCCAGCTCCGTGCATGCCCAGCCATCTGTCTGCACTTATGTCAACATCTGAACTGCTTCTGTTCTTGGCTGGCTCCCTTCCATGTCTCGGATCACTGGTGGCTTTACAGCTTCTGTCACCGGCAGACTAACAGCTACTGCTCAGTTAGTGCCCTGCTCCACTCCTGTTTGTGCCGTCAGTTCCGCAGGCTGGAACCTCATCTCAAACCTGCTTCATACCGACAGCACTCCCTGTCATGACAGCACCACCCTTACCGGACCAGCCTTCTGACTGGTCCTCAGAGCTGGAACCTGTGTTTTCACGTGTGTGTTCAGTTAGTCCAGAACCGCGACACTTGCCCTACTCACCAGTGCATGGGCCTCCAGCCAAGGCATGGGTCTGGTAGTCCTGTGGGCCACCAGTGCCCACTGATCTGTATGCCTGTTGTCACACTTGGGACCCCTACCACAGCTTCAGTGTCAGCCTTTGTTGCGCTGAACTCCTTTCATACAACATGACAGCCAGGGTCCACATAAACAAACAAGGCAGTGTCCAATCTCCATCCCTTTGCATGGAGGTGATACACCTCTGGAACTAGGGCCTCCACACTGGGATTACACTCCACGGTGCTCATCTTCCCGTCACCAACAACTCCCTCACAGACACATTCAGCCGTATTTCTTGCAACAATCACAAGTGGGAGCTGTACAAGCCCATTCTCCACTCCATCTTCCATCAGTGAGGCATGCCATACAGGGATCTCTTTGTGACTACCTCCAAACATAAGCTTCCCCTTTTCTATTCCAGGGTTGCTCTCAGGCCTGGCTCTCAGTGCGACACACTTCTTCTAACCTGGACAACTGAACTTCGCTGCACCTTCCCACCTATCCTGCTCCTCGCACAAGCCTTCGCAAGGTCCGGCAGGATTGGACAGTCCTCATTTTTGTAGCTCCCTTTTGGCCCCGCCAATACTGGTTCACCAACCTCCTTCACCTCTCCTCCTACCCTTCAATCCACCTTTTCTCTCTGCCAGATCTCCTCACACAGGCGCATAGTCGGATCCAGCACCTCAGCCCAGGCCTCCTTTACCTCAACCCAGTTGGATGGTGCTCGCATGCTTCACACCCGTGCATGATGTCCTTTTGCGCAGCAGGTGACCATCCACCAAGGCCTGCTACCAGATAAAGTTGTGACACTTCACCACATGGGCTTTCCGCCACCTGCACCCCTGGGACTCTGTTTCCATATCCACTGTCCTTAATTACCTTCTCCACCTTAGGCTCTCGGGCGTCACCCATTCTTCAGCGCTCAGTGCCTTCCTACTGCCTGTGGATGGCTTTTCTGCCTTCAGCCTCTCATCCAGTACCCACTTCCTTTCGTGGTCTCCTCAACACTTTCCTTCCGACCTGGAAGCCCACCTCCCCTTAGGACCTTAACCTAATCCTCTCTGCCCTCATCATGCCACCTTTTGAGCCCCTGGCAACCTGCTCCCTCACCCACCTCTCTATGAAGGTCATCTTTCTGGTAGCCATTACCTCTGCTAGGCAAGTTAGCGAATTAGCAGTTATGCTAGCAAACCTGCCCTGCAGTGTGTTCCATAAGGACAAAGTTTCTCTTTGGCTCCATCCCAAGTTTCCCCCCACAGGTGGGATTCCATTCCACCTGAACAAATCCATTCACTTTCCAACCTCCTACCCCAAACCGCACACCTTCCCCAGGGAGCACATGCTACATTCCCTCAATGTCCATTGTGCACTGGATCTCTAGCTCCAATGCAACTGCGCTTTCTGAGCCTCACCATGGTGGAGCGCTGCCGCAGCCATGCCCCTTCTTCGCAATACCCCTCCAAATGGATCTCCTGCTGTAACACAGAAATTTTCTCCCTCTCATGTCTCTCCACCCCCTTAAATCACTGCCCACTCCACGCAGGCACAGACCATCACATCTACCCTTCTCGCAAATGTCACATGGCAGGACATTTGTAGGGTGGCCACATGGCCCTCTGTCCACACCTTTACCACTTACTGCACCATCGCCCCAGCAGCTGATGCAGCAGTCAGCTAAGCCATCCTATAGACTTTCACTTCAGGCGAGCCCTTGCTCTCACCTCCACACTGAGTACTGCTCACTATGCTATCCATGCTGGAATCCACATAGGGACCAGCACTCAAAGAAGAAATGGAATTTACTTACTGTAACTGGAGGTTCTTTAAGATGTGTGGTCCCTATCTGGAGTCCCATCCTGACCCCCATCCCCTCTGCTGCGAGCTCTATGGCTGTCAGTAAGGGACATGGAGAGGCATCAACCATTGCAGCCTCATAAGACCTTGGACACGCAATGTACATGCAGGTCGACAGACACTACTACAAACAAGTCTGGCTCCAGCGCGTGGTGCACGTGTACACCCATGTATGTAATCCAGACAGGGAGCACACATCTTGAAGAACCTCCAGTTACAGTAAGTAACCTCCATTTATTATTATTTAATTATTACCCATAGAAAGACTATTAGTAAGCCAGGCTGTTTCTAAGCATTGGTCAGTATTTAGACTAGATACCAATCTATGTAAAAATGACTGTTCACAGGAAGTTCTAAGTTCGACTGCTAACCATTTACACATTTTAGTACCAAATGTCACAAATCACACATGTTTTGGTAATACACCTCATGCCAAAAGTCATATGATGATCCTCAATTTTATTCAAAGAATGTCTGTTTTTCTGAAGGCTTTTCCATGGTGCTTGTCACAGTACTATCTAAGCAGCTCACATACCTTACTGATTGAATGGTCAAGGGAAGATCACACAGGAAATCTGTACCAGAAATGGGGACAGAATCCCTATCTGCTGAGTCCCTCCCAAGTGCATTAGCCACAATCAACCTTCCTCTCTTCATTCAGTTCTAATCTATTCCACCTCCCATCTTCCTGAAGCCTCAGTCCTGGTCTACATTACACATTTATGTTGGTCTAACTGCAGTGCTCAGGGGTTTGGATTTTCCACACTCCTGAGCTACATCGTTATACTGACCATATCCCCGGTGTAGACAGCGCTGTGTCAATGGGAGGGCTTCTCCCGTTGATATACCTACCACTCTCAGGGAGGTAGAGCACTACGCCAGTGGGAGCAGCTCTCCTGTTTGGCCTAAATAGCGTCTTTACTAAGCACTACAGCAGTGTACACAAGCCCTCAATTGCATATGTACTGGTCAGGGGTCCTGAAGGAGTGTTGGAGAAGTGTTCTAGGCTGCCTTTGATACCTAATTTCACTCTCGGAAAAGGAGAGAGACCAATAAATTCAAAGAAAATAGAGCAAAGAAAGAGCAATTCAAATCCAGGCATGAATGTTGTAAAGGTACAGCATTTTAGCCCTTTCATTTTATTTATTACAGAACCTGAAGTTTTACCCAATGGATTAATTCAATCAGAGGTACTGGAGGAAGACAAAGTCCAAGTGCCCATAGATGGTAGGCCAAGATGCTTAAATATCTTTTTTTTTTTATTGTTCAATTTGCAGCTGTAACACCTTTTGACACACATACAAAGAAATCCTCAACTTTTCACAGGGGCCAGAAACAAAACAACAGAAAACTCTTGTAGGTGAACAGGATAGCAAAATATCGGGTCTGAATAGTTTATTCAATAGCTGACTCAGTTGGTTTCATTTAAAAACAGAATATAAACATTTATCCATTTAGTTAATGGAAAATGTAGCATAAACAATCCTAACAAGTATTAATAGCTTCTCAGTGGGAATGCTGGTTGCAGAGCACTTTTGAAAGTCGACCACATCATTTAGGTGCCTATGTGGGAGATAAGCTCTTTGGAAAATCTTGTCAGTGAAGTTTTCTTGTCCCTTAAGGGAATGTCTACACAGCAGCTTGGATGTATGATTCCCAGCTGAGGTAAATATACACGTGCTAGCTTCCATAGAGCTAGCGCATGTTCATCTATCTGAGCTAGGAATAACACCTCCCAGCTGCTGTGTAGACATTCCCTAAGATAGACATTTCCACACAGAGCATCAGAAGACCAAGAACAAATACGGAGAAACTCCCAAACAAGAGAACTTGTCTTGTAAACCTAAAACATGTAAATATTTTAAATCTGTTTTTGCAGATCATGAATCTTCATCCAATGGCTTGGTTCAGTCAGAGAACAGTATGAGCAATGCAGAAAACAATGAAAACTCTTAAATCTTTTCTGATCAAGTAGACTACAGCAAGCAATATGCTACAGTGCTTGGAACCTATTAGTTCTGTGATCTGACAGATTCTGATGTGCGGCTTTGAATCTTCAGGGGTTTTCTTTTGTGGTAGTTATGAAAGAATGTATAGAAACTGGCACATGTTGTATTAAAATAAGAAATTAAAATAAGTGATGCCGTGTAGCATTAATGTTACATATTTAATGTGTAGTTTTACTCTGAGAAGTGACAGTAAAAATGGCATCTCCTTACTCAATAAATCTGATTCTATATGCACAACAATGCATCTGTTCAATTTAATGACAAAAATACTCTTAGCTTTGTAGAGCCAACAGAACTAAGATTGAATAAGGTGCATATTCTGTTCCATCTTGCACAGCATCAGCAGATTGTTTACTGTGTTTCAGTCAATTATACCTATGCCATGCAAACCCATTGAAGAAAATGTTCCACAGATAAAGCTGAGTCCCAGTTTGTCTTTTAGGACCTTTATCAAAGATGCTGATGCAGAGATTGAAAAAGCCCAACTTGATCTTCAGAATGTGTTGGCAGTTAAGAAACAAATCTTTTTACTTGTAAAGCACATTTGATACAGAAATTATTGAGACAACATGGAAGCCATGATACCAATTTTGCAAAAATCACTTTTCAGACTAGAACTTCACATAGAACAGAAAAATAAAGAGTCAGAGAATGAAATAAAACTGGGGCATTAAAATATTGAGGCTCTAAAGCAATAATTTCCCTTTTTTTAAATTTGTGCTGGGGAAGTCAAGATACAATAGTAAAGAAAATCACCGAAGCGAAGTACTATAGAGTGGTTTGTTGTGCTTTTTTGTGCAGCTCCATGGGTTTTAAACTCACCTTCTCCTTAGATACATGCAAACCAAAGGAGCCTTTAGCACGTCTGTCCAGATATAGCTATAACTTAGCTTCAGTACCTGAGGATCATTAGTGAAGGCCTGGGAGTCACAGCTGAGCAGGGCCATGGAATCAATAGGAATACTCATGCAAGTAAAGGTTTCAGGATCTGGCATTCTATAAGTAAATGAAATCAAAGGGTTGTAATGAAAGCTTTTATGCAACCTATAGGAAACTCAGACTGGTTTTGCACATCCAGAGAATCATCTGAAAGGTTCACAAAACTTTAAACTCTGCAATATTTGCTCAACCCAGAGTAATACACAAACAATACATTTTCAAGGGTCATTATTGTCACTTGCTAGAGGGGAAAATTCCATCCATATCTATTACAGTTAATAAAACAGTTGAAGATAAATGTAGTGGTGCCAAGACCACTCCTTTGGTAAAGGGAACAGAGGTGAATGAAACTTTACTGAGAGATGTTCTCTGCCTGCTTAAAGGCCAAGGCACAGCTCCCATTAAAGTCAATGCAAGTTTTGCCTGGGTAGGGATCTAAGGATTTGGCCTTCATTTCTTGACAAAGCCATTGAAAAGATTTTCTTTCTGAATGTAAATTCTATGTAGCACAATCCGATCAGTACAGCAAAAATACATTTTGTTCTCAAGATTAGCTCTAGAAAATATAAGCAGTAATAAAATGGGAAATTTAATAGTCAGACTCTGTGTGATCAGCCATGCTGTGGTTCTTGACATCCTAGACTCAGTTACAGGACAGCAATGTTTTGGTTAGGGCAAGAATTATCTTTGATCACAAAAGTTCATTTCATTGCTTTTTAGTACTTCACCTTAAAAGGAAGAAAAAATGATATTTTTCTTTCATTTTTTCCCTCCATTCATGATTTCATTCCATGAGTTTTGAAAGGCATTACTCACATGCTTAAAGGTAAGCAGATACTTAAGTCTTGGCTGAAATCAGGGCCTTGGATAGCTGTAGTAGACTTTTTCATATCCACTCAGAGCTGATTGTACACTAATATTGGGAACACCTTTATCTATTAAAAGATGTAGACTAAAAATAAATGAAATGCTATTTTACATTCTTAATTTCTTTATGCTGAACATTTTGGAAATTATAACATTTTGCTATTATTTGCAGTGAACAAACAGTGTTTGAATAAATACATTTCTGTTCAAATGGAGGCTCAGTCTCCTAATAGGTAGAAAATCCATCTTACCGGCGAGAAAACCATGATGAATTCTTGGTTCTCTGCCAGTTGAGATGGACCAAATGGGAAGATGGAGTCTGTGGGTCAAAGGCAAGAGTTTATAAGAAGAGTGTTCATGTGGCCTAAAGAAAGGTGGGAGCTTGGGTGTGGGCAGGCAGTTGGAAATTGAGTGTCTTACAGAAGGAGCAGCACAGATGGGAATAGTGTCATGGAGGCAACAAGTGAGGGAATTAAATTTCTCATGGGGGCAAGTATCTCACTGGCAAAGTTCAAAAGTCTCCTGTGTGTCTTAGGAAAAGCATGTAAAAGTCAGATATTTCCTGGGACAAGGGTACTTCATCAGAGGGGCAGGTTTCAGGGAATACATGTGACTCTACTCAAAACCAGTTTGTCAAATTTTCTTCAGAGTTTGTAGTTACGTTCTCCTTGGCCTTCAGAGTATTTCTACCAATTTTTAGACCAGACCAGTTTTCTAAGCCAAAATTATAGGGTTGTTAAAATCTGACATTGTAACAGCGTCTTTATCAGATAATGTATTTGTTCATACTTTTGTCAGATTTAGTACCTTTTAAACCATAAATAATTTCCAGTACATACTTTCTCATGAACTATAGTTTAATGCTACATATTCAGGGAATGTCTAGAGCATCGAGTTCTGATATACTGCTTGTCAGAATAACTGGAAATGCTTAATTTAAAAAACTTCTTTAAAATGAATTTCTCTTGCCAATTTTAGCACATGGACTGCACAAACTACCATTTGGATGTACTATAAAATGTGTAAGCCTTTTGGTTGCACTAACAGTACTTTACCTAAAGGGTAACATTACCAGTTAGGCTTATTATTTTCCTGTTTTAGTTGTCAGACTAGCTGCTTGACACAGGACACTTTGCTTCCTGCCTTACAGAAAATGACTCCATTCAGCTTTTCAGTCTCCATAGCAACATCGTGTTTCTCAGCAACCAGGAGATGCTTGTTTGTGTTCCCCCATTCTAGAAATATTTCCTCGAAGTATAAGAAAAATGGCCTTTTGAAACACCAATCAAGGAAATTGTATGTTTAATAATTAAGAATATTTATTATTAATTAATTACCCTCCTCTGTTTTGACTTCTGAGACAACATATGGTGCCTTGGGCTGAGCCTTTCCCATGTATTGCCATGAACAGCATTCGTTGAAAAGCAAAAGCTTTTTGAAGGGTGTCTTGAACTAAGCTTTTAACTACTGTAAAACTACTGGACTGCTTCCACAATACCTTGTGCCTTCCAGGCCATTGGTAGGTAATAGGGAAAGGTAAGAACCATGCCTGTATTTGAGAAGAGATTGTATTTACAATTACAGTGGGAGAAGAATTCCCTTTCCCCCCTGCTAAAATATAAGACTGTTTTATGTTAGACTTATTCTGTACTTAAATACATTGAACACACTGCA
Organism: Mesoclemmys tuberculata; assembly: GCA_007922155.1. Taxonomy (NCBI): domain Eukaryota; kingdom Metazoa; phylum Chordata; order Testudines; family Chelidae; genus Mesoclemmys; species Mesoclemmys tuberculata. The sequence continues at coordinate 4,974,774 of ML675620.1, read as the reverse complement.
TGTCATCTGATTCAGTTTTGCCTGACTAAGGACTGCAGGATTGGGTTTGTTGATCTACTGCAGATTTCTTTGTCTTCCAGAATTTTAATTAACCTTTCTATATGCTTTATCTTGATGAATTTCCCTTTTCTTTTTTTAAAAAAAGTGATGCCAGGATGTAGTCTAAAGACTGCTTCTGCAAATGAGTAACTAATATATGTAACTATTCTGCTAGCTTCAATGGAAAACTCATGTGAGTAATGTTACTTTTACCTTCCGTATATATTGTCACTTGTGTATTTGTAGGGTTGGGCTCTAAGACTCTGAGTTCTGTCCTGCATATTCATGATTAATCTTATATTACTACTTTGTTTTGTGAAGGCCTACTTAATTATTAAATAAAGCTCTTAGTATTAGACTTATTGTAACTTACATGCTATACTGTGCATCAAGTATTGCACATCAGATCCCACTGAAATTGATAAGAGCTGTTAATGCAAAAATTAGTTGATACTGAGTAGATGGAGACTGCTTTTACCTTTTTATTTTGCTTAATTTATGTATAGAACTGGTATTAACCTTGGGCCAAATCCTGTTCACCTCACAAGTAGCCCCAATAAAGGCAATCACAATTTAGTTACCGCTCTCTTTAAAACACAAAAGTTATTACATTCATAATGTGTGTGAAAATGTAGTAATTCCTTTAAAACACTTTGGCCTGAATGCATAGCTGATGCAAATCCATTGCTATCCGAGGGCTTGATCCTGCAAGACACTGAGCACTCCAGTCCAACACAGTAAAACACATAAGCATGTGTTTCATTTTAAGCACTTAAATAGTCCCATTTACTGTAATAGGACTACATCTATGCTTAACTTTTAGGACATGCATAAATGTTTTGCTGGATCAGACTAAAATGTTCAACAGCTTGCAGGATCAAGCCCTAACAGATTTGCACTTACTGCATAACTTCATTGAAGTCAGTGGAACTGTTGCAATTTAGATCAAGAGTGAGTTTCCCCCCATGTACCTTTATCCCCAGTATCCCCTCTTGTGTACCTTTGTTTGGGTGGGGGAGAGACGAGTAACAGGCTGCATCTGTATAAGACTAGGTCTTGTTAGAAAGGTGAGACAGCCTTTAGGTAGCTACACCTTTAAGAGCAACACAGGCCCTAGCAGCGACCCTTGCTCTCTTGGGTCTCCCACTGATTTCCCTGGGGCTGCAGCAGTACATCAGTATGCACCACTACCCCAGTCCTGGGAGGACCTTAATTAACAAAGTATTACACCTTCTTAAGTATTTTAAGAATTGGAGGCTAGTAGTGTCAAGGGAGAAACAGGGCCTAAACTATAATAAGAAGGAAAGTAAAGGAATGATGGAATAAGGAGAATAAAAAAGTGATATTCCTTTCAAAGTAAGAGTTTTGTAAGAGCGATGATGTTTTAGTCTAGAAGAAACTAGGTTCCTGTACTTAAAATATTAATATGTGATGAAGATTAGGACCCACAACTGCAGCTTTCACCAAATAAAATGGTAATCAATACATCTATAATAAACTTCATTTTTCAGACCCAGTAATAACTATAGATTACTGAATTTCTTTGCTATATAGTTGGCATACATACTATGATGTTTATTTGATGACTAGTGGTCTATAGCTATGACTGGAAAAATATGATGGAAGTTTGGATAAATTCAGCTTTAATGTAATTTATTATTAATGTTTCAGATTGTTTCCAATCTGTTTGCTCATTCTTGTTCAATCAAATCTCAAGATATTTTAAGTCTGAAGCATACAGAATGTTTTCGGAACTTCATATAACTCAGTTCCCCTGTGTTGCTAAAGCTGAATGCATAACTAGAAGATAAACTTCAAGGACATTTTACAGCAGCTAATAATATAATTTTATGCATTTCTGACATATAAGCTTACAGCAGGGCTTGAAGGCTCCACTGTGCTCCGTGATACGACAACTTATTTTCCAGAGCAGGGGTGGAGTACAGAGGTAATTGTGTGTATGTTTTCCCTTCTACCCCTCTCTGTTCACCTCTGAAAAGAAATAAGAACACCTGAGCCGAAGAATCTTACTACAGTTGGAATCATCTAAAAAAGTTGAGTTATTAAGGCAAGTGCAATTGCTTTGCTTAGAGGATAGCAGACTGCAGTGTATGCTTTCTCCTCTGGAACCATATCCTCTTGAGTAGGTGGTAATGTTCATGCACATTGGATCACTGACTAGCAAAGGATCCCATTCTACCACATACCTGCACTCAAAATTCCCATTGGTCCTGATTCTCCTCTCACATCAATTCACACTGAAAGGGAGAGAGGAGTCAGACCCATTGTCCTCAATTTAATGGAAGTTCTGCACATGGAACAGCAGCAGGACAGGGTCCATTGTAAAGTAATAGCTTGTTTTATGTAACTTTCATTTAAATGTATCTTGTCAGTATTTCCAGTAAATGATGCAGATTAAGATGTCCAGTTTAAAAAGCTTTTACATAACCCTGGCTGGGAGCTGTGGTTTAATACCATGGTTTGTTTGGTTACAGGATGTCCAGTGGCTTCTGCCCATTCTGAGCCTTTTTGTGATGGATCCAGACCAGCAAGGTAGTGCTACGTTTCACAAGAGAATTCCCAGTGTCCAAACCAGTGAACTTAACTGAAGTTGTTCTGTCTTCAGAATCTTTTTGTTGTAATGCAGGAGACAAGCGCTAATGCGATGGCAGATCCACCTGTTGCTTTAGATCATGCAGTCTGGAAGGAGGTTTTCCTGGCTGTGTTATTCTTGCAGCATTCCCTGTATTACAATATGTGAGACAGTAGCTGTCCTGCTATCTCATCTGCCATTGAAGTCGGTAAGGTGCAAAGCTACCGGACAATTAGATGTCAGGCGTAAGGAAACCGAATGAGGACAAACATAAGGGGGGAGAAAGGGGATTTACTGCCTTGGCTGGAGAGCACTTCTGGGATTGATTGAGCGGGTCTTCACTTCCTGCTCAATCGATCCCGCTGCATCAACCTGTGAAGCCCGGCAGTGTAGACATACCCTCAGTTTCATAAATTAATGATTCCAGAGTTGAGTTTTTTAAAAACCTAGTGTTCTCACAGCGCAATTCCTCTTGTGCAGAGTGTCAGCAGAAGGCCTCGCACCGCATAAGGGTCACTTAAGCTCTGAACCTGCACAAGACCTGTGCCTCAGTAAGTCCCATGAAAGCTGTCCATGTAGAGAGGATGTGGTGCATAGGCTTCCTACTGGTTCTCTGCACAGAGGTGAATTTCAGAAAATTAGAGCTTTAGTTTGTGTCTTGTACAATGGCCTCTCATCAATAGTAATGCTGATTAATATATTTAACTTGGGATAGCATCTTCTTAGCATGGACACCTTGCAGATTAGTTATAGAAACATTAATTGATTGGTACAGAAGGTCCTATAATCTGAGCAATCTGTGACCTAATGGTTGTTAAGGATTGATTTAAAAGTTAAAAATATGGTGAAATGTTACCAAAGCAGACCACTGAATACTGCAGATGGTTACTGGTAGCCAATGAGCCTGACAATCTCAGATGATAGCATGTAATTTCCTCAGGTCAGAGTATTTTATTCATGGAAGAATTTGTTGTTGGATCACATGACACCTTACATTCAAATTCCTTATTCTTCTACAAGACAGACTTGGGACCTGAGCCAAAGCCTATTAAAATCAGTAAGAATCTTTCCCCTGACTTTAATGTGCTTTGGATCAGGCTCTTGAAGGGAAAAAAAATTACTAGTACTACAAGCCAGAAAAACCCCACACACACTTTTTCCATATTGCATTACTTGCTAGAGTACGTTATGCTGCATAACTTCTCCAAACAGCAGACAATATAGCCTGACAAAATCAAGACTGGACAGATGGCATAGCAGACACAGGTTTACATCTATATCATGGGAAGCAACTGAGAACTAGGAAAGCCCATAATTTGCTGACTATTAGCATTAGACTGGCACATATTCGAGGAACCACAAATTGTCCCATTCCCACAGGAAACAAGTGGAGAATTTTGTGACCTATTTCCACTCAGTTATGCATGTTTATCTACATCCTTCATCATCTATAAGTATTGGCCTCCTATTTGATCTTCAAGGATATACAGTATATGGCTTATCAGATGAAAGGAATGAGCTAATAAATCCTTTGATAGCTTCTAAAGATACTGTGCATAGGCATTTTTTAAAATACAAGTTTACACGTATATCTGTAAAGTGCCAGGAATATTTTTGGAACTGTATAAATTATAACACGTCAAGTCGTGAAGCCCTGACTCGGTTCCAACTCAAATACCCATTGAGTGAGAAGTAGTAACAGCACAGAATTTAACCCAAGAACTTCAGTGAGATTGCCAAGGGGAGGCATCAGGAGCCATCCATGTTGATAAATTGTTTGATTTTAAGACAGCCAGAGATGCAAGACCCTACCATTATTTTCAGAGTATAAAATACAGCTGGTTGAGAAATTGTCTCTCCCTGCAAGAGACTACAAAAATGAAATTGTTTTGGTTTTCAGTTTTCTTTCAACGTTTTAGCTTTTTGTGGAAACCAACTTGTTGGGGTTTTTTATTTTAAACAAAAGTTTTTCTGGAAAAACTTTTTTTTTTTTAAATAGAAAATAGTTTTACAACAAAAATTATTCCAGTGGACATAGTTGACCAGCTTTAGTCTAGCATGAGCTCTGTCTGCCATTTTGTGGGAGGTATAACAGACATTCTCCCTCTCTTGTGGCTCCAGTGATGAACAGGTTAGTCCCTCTAGCATTACTTATGGGGAGGGTCTAAAACAGTGATCAAACTAATACACTGGCCTCTCTTAAAAAATGTACGTCAGGAGAGCAGTCTGTGTTTTTCTGTACCGCTTGTACTCTGTACTGTAAAAACAACATTTGGGTCTCTCTTTTTTTTTTTTTTTTTTTTTTTTGTGAACCGCACTAGGTACATGCCCACGCTCACGGCTCCACGAAGGGGCCGCCAACTGATGTCCCCAGTGGGCCGTGGGGTTAGGGTGGAATAGAGGCTGGCCCACCGGGGGTCCTTGCCCTCCACAGGTGGCATTAGGTCCTGCTATTTGCTGTCTGGGTGGGACACAAGGGCGAGGAAATTAAGGGTATGGAGCATGAGCGTGTACAGGTGGGTCTTGGGTGTGGTTTGAAAAAGAACCGGCTGCAGGTCGTGCAGCTGGCTCGGTGTGTGGGGAGGGAGAGGCTGGGGGCTTGCGGGGCTGCAGCCCAATGATGAGCACCGGAGGGCTGGGGCTCAGCGGGGAGGGGAGGGAGGAGAGAGGCAGGGAGCACCCTTTCGCAAGACCCGCTCGAGGTAAGCCTGAGCAGTGGGGGGGCAAGGCTACCTTCACCTCCTGGAATACACTTTGAGGGGTTTGAAGGGTGGAGAGCCCCATGTGCCAAGCCAGCTCCTGGGGGTCCACCCAGTCCCCCCGGGCATACTTCAGATCTCCGGTCCTGGTGACTCCTGCCACGACCCAATCCGTCACACCAGGGTCTCTGCTGCCTATACACACAGCTGGGGGTTGTGTAGCAGGGCCTCTGTGAGGAGGTCCTCCTCCTCAGTGACCGCAAGGGGGCTGCAGGCCGAGACCAGCCTCCAGGTCCAGAGGAGGTCCTGGTAGAAGAAGCGGCAGCTCAGAGAGGTCTCATCATTCTGGAACACAAGTCTATCAGTTCCTCTGGGCATCGTCTCTATTTGTGGAGCAGAATCAGGATGAGTGAGCACCGTGCATACCTTTAGCCAAGTTAATAATAAAATAATAGTTCTAGAAGCAATTCCCCTTCTTGATCAGTGCAAAGATGCTATTTCTACAAGAACCTGTACAATTAACCTCACACCCCAAATGGCTATAGTGTTGGAGTGAGTCCTATTCCATGCATTGAGCAAGTTCTATGTTAAGAACAACATCTGTGGCCCTCAGAGAATCAAACAATTTATCAGCATTAATGCCTCCCCTTGACTATGTCACTGAAGTTCTTGGGTAAAATCCTGTGTCCTTAGGTCAGTTTTTACTCCCTAGTTGTAACTGAGTTCAGACTGCAATGAGGTGTGAACCAGAGAGTTTGAGAAACCCTGGTCTCAGAGGTCAGGAATTTGAACCATATTGAACCATATTCATATTGAACCATATTCTTTTAAGAATTCCACCATCCTTCCCCTTCATAACTAGCACAAGACAATCTATGGTAATTTATATTTGTTTCCCTTTACAGACGCTATAAACGACATTCAGAATTCTGTCTATAGAACAGCCCTGAAACTATGCTCAGTGCAAACCGTGTGTCAGTGTAAGTAGCTCAAATCTGGAAGAGTGCTGGCTCTGAGTTGCAATCATAAATGATACTTGCCCATCTGACGATCTCAAAGAACATTAATGAAGTAATACTTCACAAATGTGTTTGTGCCTTTCAATGGAGGACCTCAAAAAGAAGCTAAGTATCAATATCACCATTTTATTGATTGAGAAACTGAAGGACAGAGGGGTGAATTGTCTTGCTCAGAATGACTGTTGAGTCAATTGGACGGGAGTAGGGCTCAGATTCTACCTTTTGCAGTAACTAAATGATTTTTCCAAAGCCTCTCACCACAGATGTGACATGGATAAGTCTCCTTATTCCCATTTGTGGTGTTATAAAATAAGTCCATATAGAACTGTTCCAAGTATTTTCAACAAAGAGCCATCGAAAATGGGGTTTCACTGAAAACAAGATTTTATGCAGAACATTTGGATTTGAGTAAACTTTTGTTTGAAAAAATTTCAAAAGGAATGAAAAAATTGAAAACTTGTTTTAACATAGCAGGAAAATACCCATTTTCCCTCAGTTCCTTTCCCTCACCCCCCTTTTTCTTCTCCTTTGGAAAAGCTAAATATAAAAGTTTTTTAAAAGTTGGATTTTTTTAAACTTTGATTTTTCAATGGAAAATTTAAAAAAGGGAGTAAGAGGAAGTTGAGCAAAACCTACTTTCTCCTTCCCACTGGACCAGTGTGGGAAAAGGGAGATTTTTCTAATAGAGAGCATAACAAGTGGAAGAACACATCATGGAGAAAGTGTGTGTTAAGTGGGGAAAAACCTAAAATTGAAGTGAAATATTATTAAACCAAACCAAGCATTGCTTTGTTTAAAATATTGTTTAATTTTCTCATTTAAAGATGATACAATATGAAAGTTTTCAAACAAAATGAAAGTTCCATTCCTTCCCACTCCTGATTTTGACCAACTTTAGTAGTAAGAAAGAAGAATATCAGACCATCGTAGCAATAGTTTATTTAAATTTGGGCAAACCTGGTGCTACGTGTACAAACTTTTTTTAGCAGAAATGATGCTTAAGGCCCTTAGAACATCTATCATGGGGAAAGGTGATGGTGGCAGAAAGCAATCAGACCCTCACCTGTGCTGAGGTCTCTGCATGGATCAGAAATGGGCAGCATGGGCCTGGGAAGGGCTATGGCTAAGTGGAATCCATCAGTTCAGCATATCCCTTTTGCAGCTTTCATTGGAAGGGCTTTATTGAAGCTCAGGCTAAAATGACTGACCAGAGGAATCCCCAGGGGACAGAAGCAGTAGAAATACAACCTTCTCTTCCAGATCCTCAAAAGCCCAGATCCTCAAAGGGTATTTGGGCGCCTTACTCCCATTGGGAGTTAGGTGCCAACATACCTTTGAGGATCTTGGCCTAAATCCCCAGTAAAGTCTGGGCCTCACAAGTGCAATTTGTACCTTCCTCTATTAGGTGTGGTGAATTTGACTGGAGCTTTTTTTAAAAAAAAAAGTATTTGTTTCTTTGGGGATTTTTTTTTTGCCCTGTTTGCTTAATCTGTTTGGCTCATTCTGTATAGACTAAGTTAAAATAAAAGGAAAATGAGGAAAAACTTAAATAACTCCTAAAACTTGAAGCCAGACTAACTAAAATAAGTCTAGAACCAGAAACCTGCTCCTCAGTGAGTGAAGTAGTTGGTGTTGGAGAATCAGTGACCTAGCAAACAACAGTAACAGTATTCTTGCAAACAGTTTGTACCCAGTAGGATGGCAGACTCAACCCAGAAAGAGAAGCAGATGTTCTTCATTTTGCCTTGGAGCCTGGCTTTGCCCTGCCCACACTTATTATTGAGTAATTCCTGGGCACCACAATCAACTTCAGCTATGGAACCCTGCAGACAATTATGTACAAGAAACCCACAGACTACCACACTTACATCACAGATCCAGTAACCACCCAAAACACACCAAAATATCTGTTATCTACAGCCAGGCATTCAGATACAACAGAATATGCTCGGAGGAGAAAATCTGGGATACACACAATAACACACTTAAAGCCACCCTCACCAAACAAGAACATGCCACCAGAGAAGTAGATTGCACCATGGAATGGGCCACCCAAGTGCTCCAAGAGAACCTGCTCCAATACAGGAAAAAGCACCCTCTAACAACGCACCTAGTTGTCACCTACAACCCCACAGTGAAACCCATATAAGAAATCACCAAGCAATTACAACCCATATTCAGTGGGGACTACATCCTGAAATCAATCCTTCCCATCCTCCCTCCTCTGGCCTTCAAGCACCACCCCAACCTCATCATCAGAAGCAAGCTCCCCACAGACTTGGACACACCAGCTCAAAGGGGCAACAGACCCAGCCGAAACAGATGCAAAACCTGCAGCTGTAGCGCCATTGCTTACAATGACCCATACCACCGCCCCTAAAACATGTCTTTCAAGATCCATGGGTCCTCCATGTGCCCATCACAACACGTGGTGTACCTCATCCAGTGCACTGAATGCCCCAAGCAACAACAATTACATGGGTGAAAATGAACCATCACTACACTCTCGAATAAACTCACACAGAAAAGTGACGAGACAGAAACACCATATCACCCATGGGTGAATACTTTTCAGATAATGATCTGACCTCCTAGTCCTTATCCTCAAAGGAAACCTGCTCAAGACCTTGAAAAGGCAGGCCTGGGAGCTTAAATTCATAATTTGCTAGACACTGAAAATCATGATTTTAATAGAGAGACTGGATTTATGTCTTATTACAACAATCTGCAACCCACTAACTCCCCCCCCCTTTTTTTTGTCCTATAACTGGAGCAGTGTTAATGGGCCACTGCCCCTTGAATGGTCCCTTAAAATGTGTGTTAACTACTTATGCTAAGCAATCTATTTCATCTTGTAGTTAGCTATGAAACTCTGGGTATGTCTACACAGCATTATAAGCCCAGGGTTCAAACTCAGGCTCAAGTTTAAACCCCCTTCTGTCTACACACAAATTGCACTAACCCAGGGCTTGGACTCAAGGTTCCATGACCCCACAGAGAGGAGGGTTGGAACCTGAGTCAAGCTGGGACCCAGAGTTCAAGCCCTATTGCTTTGCAGCCTGGATGCAGCTCTACTGGAATCGTGCTCTGGGAGTCTATTAAAGGTATTCTACAATCTCACAGGCCAACTTTCTTTGTCCTCTGGACAGTCAAGTTTTCCCACACTGCACCATGAAGGAGGGGCTAAGTGGCCACATTTTGGGAGGGCCCTAGGAAGTCTGGGATGTGGGTGGTTGGATTTGAACTTGCATAATGCAGTGTAGATGCTGGAGCCCAGTTTGCAAGCTAGGGTTCAACAATTCCTAAACTGGGGTCACAGATAAGTGTAGAGGCTGAAGCCTTCGGTTAACAAACCCAAGATCTGCTAACTCAAGTTCTACTAAATCTGGGCCTACATTACAGTGTGGACATACCTGCTGAGTACCTTTCCCAGACCCGAACAACAGTTCTGTATAGCTCATAAGCTTGTCTCTTTCACCAATAGAAATTGGTGCAGTGAAAGATACTACTTCATCCACCTTGTCTCTCTAATATCCTGGGACCAACCCAGCTACAACACTGCAAGATAAGATGTCAGACATTCAGCCCATAGGCTAAGCCAGATGGTTACATAAACCCCAAGTTCCCCCTTTTCACATATAGTATTTACCAATGTAAGATGTTGATCATGCCGTGGCTACTTAGCACATAGCATCATAACCATCTCAGCTCTCTAATGGAAAGAGTGGTGAAGGTTGAGGAGTACACTCAATGCGATTACAGAAAAAGCAGATCTGCTATAATGGCAGCAGAAGATGGTTCAATGCATGCCTGAAATTCAGAGGAACTCCCTGTAATAGATCTTTGTAAACAATTCCACATGCTGCCTTAGCATGGCACTGCAGGCATCTTTGCCTCTATCACCCCCTATTGACCACCACTTTGGTCCTGTGATGGCCTGTTGCTCTTCACAACTTGCCCTCTGTTTAAGTCATATTTAATCCCAATGCCTTCTGCTACTCCAGAAGGCCAGCTAGAAGTCCACACGTCCCAACAAGAGGTCCTTTTACCCCTCTGGGGCTACTCCTAAATCTGTCTTTTGGGCTCAGTCCTGAGCCCCACTCTGAGCTCAATAGTTCTTAAGATGGGGGTTTTTACATCCTTTTCTTAGCTGGTAAGGGAACCCAGATCTATCCTGGCCCCCATCCTCCATTGTGGGTTTCAGTCCAGGGACCTTTTGTCGAGCAGCTAGGTCTGCTCCTTTAGATCTGCAGTTGTTTCCCTGGGCCACTTCTTACCCCCAAGATCCTGGTGTTTTTTCCTAAAAGCTCATGGATAATACAGCCTCTCTTCTGCCTCCAAAGCTTCTCCTGAGATTCCCCCAGTTCTTTGTTCCTACACTGGAACACTGACCAACAAGGCTGCCTCATGGACCTTTATCCTTTTCCAGCTCTCACCACAGGAACTAATGCTGTCTCCATGGCCTTCCTCAGTCTGTCTTCACCAGGCCTGTTCCAGAAAGCAACTCCCTTTCTCCTGGATTTCCTCCAGAGGGTGTTTTCTTCCTTTTCTAGGTACTCTCCCTAACCCTTCCACAATTTGAGTCCAGCTCGGCAATAAATGCTAAGTTACAGGCAAGGCTAAACCCAGCTACCCTTAGAGGGCCAGACAGACTCGGACAGTAGAGCTTTTTAAAAAGTTTTGCAAGATCGGGAGTAATTTGCATTATTATTGCTACAATATCTAATGTTGCTAGCATAACATAAAAGTTGCCAATAATTATGGAATATTATCTATATTCTTGCTAAATGTCAAAATCTGTTGTGTTGCTTAGGAATTGATTTATTGGAAACTGACATAGATCATTGAAAACGCATGGGCTATTTGCAAACAGTATTATTAATGCTATAAACATGAACAAGACCGAAATCAGTTATAGACTATAAAGGACCTATTCAGCACTCCTTTCCCAGGCAAAACTCTCATTGAAGTCAGTGGGATTTTTGTTTTAGTAAGGTGTTACTAAGTAGAGTTCTGGGCATTTATTTTGCTCTTTAATTCTGGGTGAAAGTTTACCACTGAGTGGAAGCATATGAAATTGGTTGTCTTTGTGTCACTTTCATGAAGGTAAATATCACAGAACCCTCACTTGAAACAGTCTGTTGCTGAGAATGTACAAAAATAGCCGTCAGAGACTTTAAGGCAAAAGACAGTACAGAGTGGAAGATTAGCCTTGTGTTAAGGCAATTAAATTAGTGTTCAGGCACTCTGGGTCCAGTTCCCAGTTCCGCCATAGACTTATTGAAGGCAAGCTGTTTTGGGGTGGGAATTTCAAAATATTTAATCACTTAAAAGTCAATAGAACCTCCGTTCCTAAACCGCTTAGGGACTTGCAAAAATCCAATCATTAATCTCTCTGTGCCTTGGTGTCCTTTTCCTAAGAGGGGGGTAATACTTTCTTTCTCCCATCACTTGCCTATCTAGACTGTGAACTCTTAGCGGCAGGGACTGTCTCACAATATTATCTATGTATCTACTATATCTGGACTAGGGGACCCTGATCTCAGCTGGATATGACCTGTAAAAAACAAACAAACACAATTCTGTCTGCACTCTGTGAACATTAACTATCCCATGGCACTTTTTTATAATAGGGGGATGCCCCACTATTCTTGGCCAAACCATTTCCTATTCTCCTTCACGATAGCGGACCTTGTAAGGAAACATGCAACAAAGGATAAGGAAACCTGAAATCCCACTTAAGCCTTATTTTGAGGTTGTAAGTGGTGCATAGGCTTTGTGTTAGCTCTCTGCACAGGGGCGAATTGCATCCCACATACAAAAGTTACACGTGCAGTTTGGATGAACAATTGATCCTGGACTTTTCCCACATCACCATTTTAAAATCAGGCCCGGGAAAGCTCAGTTGATCTTTTCCTTCTTTGGACTCTCAGAAGTTAGCTGAATATGTAAACCCAGCAGAAGAGCTCTTGCAGGGTATGTCCCCATTCAGTTTTATGCCACATATAGTAAGTGGCTTTGCTTTCCAGACATGTCTTAGTTATGCATTGTCAGTTAAGAAAAGTTCAGCTTCCATTTATGATAAAGACGTCGGGACTGGTTAATTTCGCCCTTGTTTTCCCACAGTGGGTTTGACTGACGTCTCCCTGATTCAGCACATCCTGCCGAGCCACCAGTGTCAGAGGGAGAAGCACAGCTCCCTGGCAACTCACCAGTTACTGCAGTCTCTGAAAGAGCTGTTCCAGAATGTCAGATTAGAGAAGCCAGGCCAGGTGGATGCACGAGCCCCTGAGCTCACCCTGAACCTGCTAACTTCCATATATGACAGGTAAGACCAAGTGCACCAGTGACTTCATCACTACAGGAACACCTATTTCCATCCCCTCCTGCTTTCCCATGCCACTCCCCCCATGCTCAGAAGGCATGTATTGTTTAAATTATACATCATCAGAGGGCTTCCGCTTCAGATCTGGCTTAAGTTTAGGCTAAAGTTTGAGGTTCAGGTCAAAACTCAAACCTGGGCTAAGATTCAGGTAAGACACCACCAAAATCTTGCAGACTTGTTCTCAAGAACTTTCAAGCCAAGCTGGTGCTAATTTCACAAGCTGTTTTGCTTTTGCAAGATTTCTGCCATTTTGCATCAACCTCCTTTTTGGCAATCCCAGCCACGGGGCTAGGGACTGAAAGAGCAGGAAAGCTGAATGACCTCTTCAGCCTTAGAAGCAGTGCTTCTAGGTGAGGGTTGAGAGATGTTGACAGAGCAGTGCAAGGAAGCTTGCACAATGGCTGCCCGTTCTGCAGCTGTTCAATCTGACAGAGGAATCAGTCTCCAGGTCTGTTGAGCTTCCCCCACCAATCCCAGTTATTAAATAGAATGAGCACTAAGTTCACTAACAACAACAACAAAGGGAAATGTACACGTGAGTTTTTTTGGATAAGAACCAAGACCTGGTGAAGCTATGCTGGTGTTTGCACAACCTCACTCATGCTACAAAAGAGCAGTAGTTATGTATAGCAAGGGTTGAATCTGTGGCGCCTTTCCTTGCCCTGAAGATATGTAGTGCTAGGTTACATGGCATGAACTAGGACTGCTCTGTGCAGATCTCACCTGAGAAACCAAGTGTTGGTGAACTGGAAAGGTGCATGAACCTGATTTGCTGTTGAACAATGCAGAGGATAACCCCCTTCACTGGACTGGAAAGAAATGCCCAAATTGTAGGGTGACAAGCAGACAGAGTGCGCACAGAGTGCAGTGGCCCATTAGACGGGAAAAGTAGTGCTGACAGCTGGGTTTTACTAATAAAGAAGCCATAGTACTGAACTACTCTTAATCGTGATAGGAAATTTTTGCAAAAATTTCACTAACGAACACAAGGCTTATCAGACAGTTTTGCAAAAATTAATCTGAAGCCCAAACAGTAATTCAGTTTGGCCCTCTGCTAACACCTGTGTTACTATCCGTCATCCTCCATTTTAAAAAGTTAGTCATCCAGTCATAAGCAGAATCAGTCAGGAACATAAGAAAAAGGTTAAGTTAATTGCTTAATTTAGTCACAGTGGATGGAACTCACCCCATGCCAAGGGCCAGAACAAAGCCTGTGCACTATGTAAGTTACATATGCCCTCAGACCTTAACAGAACTCGAGTGATTCTTTTCATGATACATAAGACATAGTAGAACCCAGCTCTCTCTCTCCCACAGTTGTGTTGGGTCTGCAGAAGTCAAAGATAATAAAAACTTAGAGTTTTTTTTTTTCAGTGAAATAAGCAGATCTGAGGCAGGTGTATTGAGTAAGAAAATGCCATTTTATAGGCACCTTTCAAAACAGAATCACATTTTAACACAGGGTTCAGATGGGACATAATCTTGTCACAGATTGTGACATCACAATGTGAAATCTACTTAGCTTGTAATCTTTTTGTTTTGTGTTTGTACAGAGCCTGGCACAGTGGAGCTTTGGTCAACAACTGTGGCTCCCAAGTACTGCCCACTAAAAATAAATAACAGTTGTTTTCCAATGTAACAACACTTCTTGCTGTAGTAGCTTTAGCTTTCACATTCCTACTTTTATTTTTTAATCTTGTTCTAGGACTGAAACAGGTTTTATCAAAGCCAGATCAGCTGCAGCTGCCCTAATTGCACTTTCAGGAGACAGTCTGCTTACCAAATACAAAGGTAGGAAAAACAGACTTAACATGATGGTGTTCTTGGTAGTGGTTTATTGATGAGGCACCCAGTTCTTGTTGGACATCAGCTGCATTAAGAATCTTCAAACTCTGTCAGGTTTCTAAAACGGTCTTCTCTTGTCCTGTGCAGCTTTTTATCAACTCTATGCTGACCCTGATGGGAGGGGAACCCTGATCACTCGGAGTGCTGTGAGGAGCTTGCTAACAGACTTACATCAGGTGATGTCACTGCCACTCCACATCTGGAATGGCAACAAAATGTACATGACTGTGTAGTAACGTGGTTGTGAAAGGGCTAACTACGTTACCCCGAATATTATGGAACGGAGCCCTGCTCAACCCTTCCCTTCTTGTTTTGTAAGCACAGGGATCTGCCATGCAGACTAGTTGTTAGATCAGAGCTTAAGGGTCAAATCCTGTTGTCTTCACTTAGTCAAAATTCCCACTCTTATTAGTACCTCTGCAGCTTGTGTTTTGGCTAAGATGATGGCAGCCAGACCCTGCATGTAGTTCCATGAGCATGGAGCTGCACCCATGCAGAATCTGGTGGCATCAAAAGGGCCTCCATGCAGGCAATGAACTCTTTTCTGGAGCTGCTTGTGGATCACGGCTATAACAGCTTAGAATGTAAGCTCTGCGGGGCAGGGACCTCCTTTTTGCTCTGTGTTTGTACAGGGCCTAGCACAATGGAGTCTTAGTCCATAACTGGGGCTCCTGTGGGCAATGATAATACACCTAATAACCAACCAACAGCAGCAGCAGCAGCCGCCAGGCACTGAGAACAGCAGCTCTGAGAAGGACCTCCAAGAAGCTACCCAGGCAGGAGATGCTGTGAGGTGAGGGGGTTAAGGTGGGAGTTCTCACTTCACTGTGTTTAGTAAAAACATGCAATAAGCTTTTGTTGCAAAAGAGAGTCTGTCCTACTAGATTGTAGCCCGACAGCACAATCTCTTGATTCATATCGAATTACTGGGCCAGAGGCATCATTCTGGTTCCGACACATACTCGGGTTTGGAATTACACTGGTATCATGTGGCTGAAGGGAAACAGTCTTTCCACTAATACAGGAAGTAAATGGCTTTTCCATCGACACTTTGCTATCTGTGCTCTGTCACCACATCGGTATAGCATGGTGGAGATAGCTGTCTTTTATCATGGTGTTTCTGAACAGAGGTCTTTCTTCCTGACATAGATCCCAGCTGTTGTGGGGGAAAGCTGTGCTCTGTCTTACGTGGAGATTGCTGTTCAAAGCTGCTTCCATGGGGTAAGTAGAATTCTGATGATTCTGGAAGGAGACCATGAATGTTGCGGACATTGAAATTGCTAGGGTACACAGTCCTGCAGTTAAGGTTACCTCATTTTAAGGGGCAGGCTTGCTTCCCGATTCTAAATGATAAACCTCTGACACCAGTAGAGAAGAACTCAGTAAGATTCTAGTAGATACAGTAAGATACCAGGGGGAGACCCTTTGAAGCCAGTGGTATTCTACATTGGTGGAGAGGTCTCTGTTAGCAGATCCTAATCTAGCATCAGGGTTTATGTCCTGAGCTGTGACAGAGGCAAAAAGAATTTTATTTAAGAAAGTGACTGAACTAAAGATTGATATTCTTTTCCAGGTTCTGAACTCAGCAGTGGGTGAAGAGACATTCCTAGCTTGGCTACGATCTGAACCCAGCCTTCTCCTGTGGCTTCCTACCTGTTACAGATTATCAGCCACCGCAATGGTTACTCATCACGTTAGATGTAGCATCTGCAAGAGTTTTCCCATCACTGGGCTAAGGTGCAGCTTACTTACTGGAGAGTATTATCTGTACTGGGCAGAGATCTCCTGAGATCAGGATCCTATTGTGCTAGGCTTTTTACATGGACATAGTTAGAGAGAGTCGCAGCCTTAAAGAGCTTACACTATAACTAGACAGGACAGATGGGGAAATAGAGGCACAGAGAGGGAAAGTGACATGCCTAAGATCACAAAGCAGGCCAGTGACAGAGCTGGGTATAGAACTTTGGTCTCCTAAACTCCAGGCCAGTACCAATGCTGCCATATAGCAAAACTTAAACAGCAACATATTTTTCCTGAGCAAATGCAAGAAAGAAAACAGCCTGAGAGGTCTCACCATCTATAACCCTCAGACCACTACACAGAACAGTTGCCACCTTGTCTCTAATATCCTGGGACTGACCCAGCCACACCTATACTACATTCGTGGTTTCTTTCTGTGGTTAAATATTGTTTTGCCTTCTGTGGTTGGTTGCCTACTATATTCTTTACATCCATGCAACTAAAAATACCTCATGGTATTAAAGGAATGCTATCAGGTACCTAGGGCCCAAAATATATGTTTTATTTAAAAGCAAATGAAAAACAAATGCCAAAAGCATATTAATTTAAATATTTTCATGAAAATAGATCATGGTCTGGCTTTAACCATTCCCCTGCAGTATTCACCTAGATCTATTTACAAAGGAGCCAACAAGGATCCTCTGAGAGGCAACCTCAGAGCTCAGCTCTGAGAGGCAACAAGGATCTCAAGAAATGTACAAATATTCAAAGTCTGGTGAGGACTACACAGGGAGAAGACCATTGTCTATCCTAATCTAGCTGTAATCAGGGTCTCTAGGTTTGAGTTCTGCATCTCACACATGGTTTAATGGGGCAGGACTCAGGTGGAACAGTGAATAACTGATTTTTTGGTTCAGCAGCTGAACAAAATAATTGATAGGGGAAAATGATTTTGAGTTGGCACAAAAAAAATTCAAATTTTTTAGCAAACCCAAAAAAGTAAAAAGTTTTTTGTCTTTGGGTCAAATGAAACATTTTCTTTAGTTTTGGGGTAAATGGCTTTTTCAAATTAAAAAAATCAAAACATTTAAAAAATCTTGAAACAATCATTTCAGTTTCTGAATTTTTTTTTTACTGAAACAATTGGATCTAAATTCACAAAATGTTTCAGTTGACTCAAGTCTGCATTTTTAATTGCAAGAAGTTTCAGAAGAAGCAGAAAAGCTTTACCTAGCAAATCAGGAATTAACTGCAACTCATCTGTCCCCTCCTCTTGGATTGCTGCTATGGGAAGGGTAAAAGGAGAATGTCTGAGAGAAGACAGGACTGGGCCAGATGACAGTGCTGAACCCAGGACAGGGAATTTTACTATTACGTATTTGTGGCTTAAGTCAATAATGCAAGTTAAGTTTTTCCAAAGTTATAGTTCCCACTTTGCTCTGATGCACCAGTATACATCAAGCTGTGGTATTACAGGCCACAATGAAATGTATTTAGAGATGTACTGAAGCATGTGAAATACAATGAGGATTCAGAAATGATTTCATGGGCACCTATTGCTCCATGATATGAAATTCAGTGCAGCAGTTATTTGCTATGAAAATAAAGCTATTCTAAGTATTAGAACATGGTCACCTGATCAATGGCTTGATTATGGCTTTGATTATGAACTCCTTGGCTCTTCCCTAGCTGTGGGAAACCATTTTTACATTGATAGATACTGTCAGTAAAGCTGGGTTTTTTGCTTAACAGATTTTTCACTGAAAAATGCCAAATTTGATGATCAGGGTTGGTTTTAGCAGAGTATCTGACTTCAAAGAGTTTCTGAGGGAAAAAACTGACATTTTCAAATGAGAAAGTTTCAGTTTTGAGTCAAAATAAGTTTTTGTTTCAAAGTTTTCGTAAATTTAATTTAAAGGGTCAAAAAAAATCAAAAAGGTAAAAATCAAAACACAACTTTTGAAAATTATCAAAAAGGAAATGTTTCAATTGACCCAAACCAAAATCTTTTTCAGATTTTCAGTAGGCAAAAGTTCAAGATTTTGACTTATCTTGATTTGGGACAGAAGAGTTTAACATCTCAGATTTTCTTGGAACAGGAAAACTGTTGCATGCCCAACTCTAGCTATGTCACCGAACGTTAGTTAGTGTTGATTTCCAGTATCCCAATTCACTTATATGAAATTCCTAGTCCTTGGAGGTTAGTCTTATCCTTTTGGTTTTTCCTGACAGGTATCGCTGTCTGAAGTGCCTGAATTTTGATCTTTGCCAAGTCTGCTTCTTCACTGAGCGTCACCACGAGCCACACAAGAAATCACATCCTGTGATGGAGTACTGTGTGCAGGTACCATTCCATTTTACTGACTGAGTGGCTTGCTTAGCCTATTTGTGCGGATAGTTCGGCTCTTGGGCTATCATGATTTTAGTGTTTGTGTGTGTTTCAGATCACTCCCCCTGAAACATCTACGCTAGCTGCCCAGCAACATTAGGCACATGAAAGAAAAAAGTGAGGTTTTAAATTTAAAATTTCCATTCTGCTTGGAGATAAACACACATTCTTGTCACTGGATGCACTGTGGAGTAAAATCTGTCCCTTCCTGTGTGTGGGGTATGTCAGGTCACCAACCCCATCCCATTTTTGGTCCTGTGGAAGGGGCCCTCAGGGTTTTGCACATGCAAAGTGGTTGGGGAGTGGGTAGGAGGGAAGGGAGCTTGATGTGTGGCTGGAGGAAACATGCATCATTGCCCCTCCCCTCCACCCCACCATATGTCCACTCAGGAGCTAATTCAGTCTAAAGCTGTGCGAGCTCTTCAATAAAGCTTCTTTTAGTTGGTTTGATCAACCTTTGCCCGAAAAGAGGAGGCCCCACAGGCTGTGCTTGACAGGACAATTCCTTTTTCCATCATGGCTCCATTGAAGCTGTGCTGATGGCAGCACGCAGGCACAGACACCAAGGAGCTCACCTCTGAGTTATAGGACACCAGCCTCTTTCCCTGGGGAAAACCATGATATCTAGGTAAAATAATGTATTAAATGGACTAGATTATGGCAATAGCACCTAGGAGTCACAATCAGATGCCAGACACAGCGCAAACATACAGTAAATGAGAGTCTATCCCACACAGCTCAAAGTTAAAAAGAAAGGAGGGGGGCAGAGGGGAATGGGACAGAACAGGTGAATGAGACAAACAAGCCACAGAGCAGTGAGGAAGAAATTCTGCAAGGGGAATTGCAGAGTTTTCAACAGCTTGCTGCAAGCTGATCTAGAGGGGAAACCCCTGCACCTGCGCAGAACCTCTCTGAAATCAGTTGGTTCCCAGGAAGCCATACGATTCCAGCCACAGGCATCAGCTTGCAGAATGAGGGTCCTAAGGTGTGTTGCGCTGTGTTTTAAAGTAGTTGACAAGTCAGTTACTCTCTAAGCCAAACTGTGCATAGGGTTTACCATGCCCAACAGCTGATTACGAAAATACTCAACAACTCTAGTGAAAGCAGCATGAGTGGCCACTGACCCTGGTATAGCCCATCCTTTATACTGTCTTCCTCTGCCCCACACACCAATGCTTGAAATGTCAGTGCTGTTTTTCCTTTACCAGTGATACTTTGTGGTAGTTTTATTACCCGTGTAAGAAATGAGCAGAAGATATATTGTTTGAATTAGTTTTTCCTGTTTGCTCTTCCCCAAGGCCCATGTAGGTGTATAATGAGCATCAAATGTTCCCAGCTCAGAATGGCATTTTACAATCACTTCGCACAGCAGGAAATGACTACACAAAGTGCAGGAGAGTGGAGAAGTAGGCCCTTTGTTTTAAAAAATGTGCTTGAAAGACAACAATCTCAGGAGGGGCAGTAAGTTCAATCATATTAAAAGAGGGTTCTATTAAGTTCCAGGCAAACTAGGGAAGAGCAACTAAAATTAGCCAGTATCCACAACATTCTGAAGTTACATTTGCTTTCTTGTGGATGGAGGGGATAGCATCGCTCAGCTATGACTGGCTGCTTGCTGCTTCTGAGCGGTGCTTGTTTTAAATCTACTCCCTTCTCTGTTACATCTTGTTCCAGCAGATGTCAGCAAAGGAAAATGCAAAGATCTTTTTACGCACTATCAGAAACAATCTGCTTCCAGAGCGCTGCAGAAGAAAGGAGGCTCAGAGAAGGCAGACGCTGCAAATGATGAAGGGAGGGAACTTCCCAGAACATGAGCAAGCACTGTGAGTGTGTCTGTCCCAGCACATTTATACCCCAAGTTGTGAATTTGAAGAGACTGCAGCACATTTACCACCTGCATCTAACAATTCTAAAATAGAAGCAATTTCAGTGATCAGTCCATAAAACACAAATTAAGATTGCAGAATGAAAGGGTTGAAACTGTATAGTCAAAGCAGCTTCTTTCCATACTTATTTTAAAATACCAGTCATTTGACTCAAGTCTTTGCATGATATAGTGATACTGTGCCCACAAAGTATCCATTACATTTTATGAGGACAGTGTCTGACAGCCTTTTCCATGCCATAACTCCATGTTACAACAGAAGGTTTTGTAGATTATCATTTTTTGTAGGGATAGGAGCAGTAAAGTGGTCATAGTTGCCTATGGAACTTGTTTATGGCCCCCACGCTGAGAATCCACCAACTAAATATGTTGTCAAATCTAATACACTTCCATAAGAGAAATTTTAAAAATTCTATCAGGCTTTAGTACTATACAGAAACCACAGAACTCAGTGTTACTGACAATTAGAAAGGAAGTCTGGTCTTGTGATTAAATCCTTGGGTTAAGATTCAGAGCTCTGGGTTTAATTCCCAGCTCTGCTACTGATCTGCTGTGAGATCTTGGACAAGGCACTACTTCCTTTCTCTGAACCTCAGTTTCTCATCTGAAGGTGGGGGCAACAATACTTCCTTTGTCTATTTAGAATGTAAACTCTTTAGAACAGACACCATATTTTTCTAGGTATTTGTACAAACCTAACACAATAGGGCCCTGATCTTAGGTGGCTTTACTAGATATTACCATACTACAAACAAGCAAGTGGTTTTTGGTGAGTCAGTTACACTCTAACAGATACCTTCCTTTGTGGGGGTGTCCTGAGTATTGTAATCCATCACCCCTTTGTGCTACTTGGCAGCAGAGTAGGTGAGCAATGAACTTGAAGGCAAATGACCTCTTACACCAACCTTCTACACATTTGAATACTATAGCGATGGGGGGGGTCACACTAGTAGCTATGTAAAAAACAGAGATGGAATTAGAATTAGGGGCACCATTCACAAATAGGCACAACATTATGGTTTTCCCTTCCTAACATCAGATCTTTGTGCCATGTTGTGTCATACCTCATCTCAGGCCCAGCTTTGCAAAACTTACTACCAGATGGCACCTTCCACTGTGGATAATGTTATTAGAAACCAATGTTGTCAATACATTCAGATTAATCAAGGACCAGTGCTATGGTATGAATAGTTTGCTGGAATACAAACAGCGTCAACAAGCTTTTGGTCACTGAGATATTGTTTAAGTGTTTATGCCTTAGCATGGAATATGATTGAATGCAACTTGCACTTTAATTCTTTCAGAGTTGATATTTCCTTATTTAATTTATCAACAAGATATCCCTTCTTCACAGGAACTATACCTTAATCAGTTTTTGAGTCCACAAAGTCGTTTGGTAACTTGAAGAGGCTTTGCTTACATCACATTTGGGCAGGATGAGCCATTGGTGAGAGCGCAGAATTTTGGGTTACT
Source organism: Mesoclemmys tuberculata (assembly GCA_007922155.1). Lineage (NCBI taxonomy): Eukaryota > Metazoa > Chordata > Testudines > Chelidae > Mesoclemmys > Mesoclemmys tuberculata. Next base: position 4,952,707 of record ML675620.1, on the reverse strand, counting down.
ATTCCAGGTGTCATGAAAAGGATCATTAGTACTTCAGCCTAGCACAAGTTGGGCTGCAGGATTTCTGGCCTTCTAAAATGTTCTTTAGTTGAATTGTCTCATTCAGTTGGGCCTCTACTGCCAATGGGTGAGAAACTAGGGGAACTTGAAAGAGAGGGCAGCTGCACTTTTGCTAAATGGAGGGGAACTGGAATTCTATGCTAGAGACTTTATGGTCTCCGTTCAATAAACAAAACAACATTCACTATAGGTAAGCTATTCTCCAAGCCAAATATGGTGCCAGCTAGCAGTGATCATAACTAATCCAAAATTCTCTCTCAGATGCTTTTATTACTCTATTAAAAACAGAAGTTTTATTTATGAAAATTCTAGATTCCAGATAAAGGAACCTAAAAGTTCTCCTCTTGAACTTCTCATTTCATCCTCAATGTAATTTTGCTTTCTTTCCTGGTATACAGGCCCACTGCAGAGCTCAGGACCTCCCCACAGCCTGCCCATCATACCCTGGTGTCCCCAGTGTATAGACAGGCTCCAAGGTTAACCAAGCACTTAGTTGAAAAGGGGTCTGTAGTGCAGCAGATTGAGAACGACAGCAGGGCTCTGGCACAAGACAGGACATCAGCTCAGGTGAGCAAAAACAAGATAGAGCTACACTGAAGCGGTGGGGGGAGATCCAGAACAATCCCCATTCAGTTCCAGACTGCCTATTAAATACTGATCCTAAAAATGTCCTCTTAGTTAACTTTGATTAATTTCTCATATTGGAGATAGGGAGTGAGCAGGAGAAAGCAGGGGGAACAAATCAAGAACCCGGAAACTGGGTAGAATGCGAGTCACCCCTTAAAGAGCTTGGCCACGTTTCAATATTGGTGACTGAGGAAGGGTTGACTCACCATTTTCGACAGGTGCTCCGGCCCTGCGCTGGTCTGCCTAATCTTGCAACTCAGCTCTCTGGCCAGGTTACATTTTAGTTCCACCCCTTTTAGGGTAGCAAAGAGTAAAATGAATAACAGTCCTTACAGAAGGTCCTTTGTCCTCACAAAGCGTCTTCACACCCTTCTCTCAGGGGTATCAGTCCTTATCCCCCTCTTGGGGTGCTTCATGCTACCTTCCTAATGGCTGGTAGGGAAAGCCAGACCCTCCTACTCCAGGTACACTGAACCAAGCAGTAATAGTCTACTGTCAAGACTCCCTGCTGCTGCATTCCAGGACCTCTTCCTACCAACTGCAGCCATCGTGTCAAGGCTCCTGCGGTGATCCACTCTTCAGACCCTACTCAGCTCCTCTAGCCTTTCCTTACTTCTTATAGACTCTGCCTCAGAGTCTCCCACAGTACCCTCTTGTCCTCTGTAGCTGCTGCCACTACATCCCTTCTGACTTCAATCCAAATGCCCTTTAGACCCTAGCATCTCTTTACCTTTAGTTCACCTAAACTTTCCAGCTACTTCCCATGTGGGTCTTCTTCCTCCCTATTGCCCTTGCTCCTTCCTTCATGAATGCCCAGCTCCTCCCAGCTGGGTCTGATCATCAGTTATGCCTGACTCCTGGTGGCTTAATTGGGCTCAGGCTCCATTAACTGCTGGTTAACAAGTCTAGGATTTTTATACCCCAGCAGAGTGACTAAAGCCCAGATTCACAGTGTGATTTAGGCACCTAAATCCTAGTTTTTAGGCTCCCATGCGATTCACAAGACTCCCACTGACCCTGTAGGTGCCTAAACTCACTTAGCACTAAAATTTTCAAGAGTAAGAGTTCCCTAGATCCCTAAGTTTCTGCCCCTAGGCATGTGCACTGCTGCTCCATGTCAGGCAGCTGAACACTTTTCTTCCACCTAAGCCCAGAGTAATTAAAGAGCCAGTGGAAGATAGACATTCCTCAGCTTAACTCGCCTGCAGAGCTCAATTCCGTCAGTATGCTCACAGCATGCCTTCCAGATTGGGCCCTACAGAGTTCACACAAAATGGCGGGGGTGGAAAGGAGGATCTGCTTCTTCATAACTTTTAGTTGTGTGGTTAGGACAGTCACCTGGACTGTGAGAGACCCCTAGTTCAAATCCCTGCTCCACCTGATGAAGAGAAGGGATTTGACTGGGAATCGGACTTCTCGCAAGTAGTGCCCTAACCATTGGGCTGTAGGATATTTTGGTGTGGGTCTTCCTCAATCTCTCCTGTTGAATCTGTTCCACTTTGGACAAATAGTATCGATGGTCCAGAGAGAGTGAGGGTAAGCATAAGAATGACTCTATGGCCTGATGGTTAGAGCATTGACCCAAGAGGTGGGAGACCCAGGGTCCAGGCCCCTGCTTTATTTAGACACAGCTTCAGTGGGAGAGATTGAGGGAGCCCCACATCAGAATAGCTTATTGCCCACTGATTAGGGCACTCACCTGGGAGGTGGCAAATTCCCTTTTCTTCATCAGGTGGAGGGGGTACTTGAACCAGCGGTCTCTCACAGCCCAGCTGAGTTACCCTCCTCTCCCCAGCAATTGGCAAAAAACACTTGGGGCACCTAACGCCAGAAGAGGGTTCACAGCTGACAAGCACTAGCAATTATAAGCACCAGCCCCTCATGGAGATAGGCACCCCCCTTTTTGGCATTGCCTATTGGTTAACATAGGCAGCACCCCAGCTTCTTGCTGGCTTTGTGCATCATAGTCTGAAGTGCCTCTCTCTCCTTGTTCATTGTGTAGGGAGACTAGGCCCCTTACCCAGGGTTTGTAGATCACAGCGTTGTTCCTGTGATATGCTGTGTGCCTAAAAGTAAGGTATTGTAATGCTAAGCATCACATCCCCAAGTCCTTTGTGAAGCCAGACATAATTGCCTGAACGTGTTAGCGCACGCAGGTATTTGCATTGCATGGTTATTCGTTCTATTTTTTTATTTGCATTACAGTAGCACATTAGAGGCTCTATCTCCAATTGTAGCCAAAATATCACCCCTCCCTTCTGAAAGCAACAGTTCAAGAAAGAACATGATGGGCCTCATTCTCAGAGAGGCTCAGGCCATTCTGTGCTACTGTGACAGCATAAAGGGGGCAGAAACAGACCCCTTGAAGATACACCCAGAATAATGATTCTCTCCAGCCAATGTAGAATTGGCATAAAGGCTCTGAACCAACCCTACGCGTAGCCCCTGCACCACAGCCATGATAGGGGCATTCTGGGGGCGTATGTGGGTGAATGCACTGCTCCACAGCTTTTCTTTATTTTCCAGGAGCCATGGGAAGCAGAGTGTAAGCAAGAGTAACCTGCGGGTAGTCAGCCACTGAATAGTCCTAGACTATGGGGAGCACAAAGGGTGGCTCAAGCCCAATTTTGCCTCCCAACCTCTCTGTCCCTTCCCCAGCTCCAGAATGGAATAAGAGAGACTCAATCCCCCTCTATCCCCCATTTTGCCATCACACCCATGCTCTGCCTATAAAGACCTCCCTTGAGGAGCTATACTTCCATGGAGAACATGAAATAGTATCAGCCCGCATATGTCAGCAGTAGCACCTGTAAGCATTTGCAAGAGCTCACATCAGGAGCACATCATTGCCAGGCACATGCTTATTTCAGGATAGACACAGACAGGACTGATGTCTTGGGGTTCCTGCAATGTGTTCTTTCTCCATTGGGAGAGATAGCTTGGGAGCTTATGATGCTGGCTGTTGACTTGTTTAGTTTCTCCAGGGGCTGAGAGTTCCTTCTGGGGAGCTTCACCTTCCTTTCCTGTTCTATGCTGACATGGTAGAACTTTATCAGTGGTGCTTTAAAAGAGACAGACTGAAAGTCCTGGAGTCTTGTTTCATCAGAAGGTAGATAGAGAATGTACGGGACCAGACATGCTTCAAATTAAGATGTTTAGGAGTTCCTGAGAATCTGCTTCCAGGCACCATGGAAAAGTATGAGCTGTAGGGGAGTGTCCAGACTATCTGTTAGAAATGTGCTAATACCTCAAGCTAATGACAGTCAATTAACTCAAGTAAAAACTGTAACATAGACATGCCCTAAATGTGATATAACTGCATATAGCAAGGTTTACACCAGCAAATATTACAAGCACCACACTGGTAAAACTCAAAGCAGAATCTTTTCTCTTTCTTTCTTCCATAGGCAATAGCCTTTATTAAGGCAGAATTGTTAAAAACTCATGAATCCATCGAAGCACTTCACAGTGAGAGAAGGTGGGTAGGTGTGTTAACAGCAAAGATGAAGCCTAGTGGAAATAATTATTTTAATATTAAACCAGAGACTTGGATAACTCATTACTACTTTTTTCCTCCCAGTCTCAGTCCTTCATTTCCAACCCAAAGCAAGAGAAAGGTTTTTATCCTTGCACAGTGTTTATCCATCGGTGTAGAGCTGTCAAATGCTGGGATACAGATCTCATTACATTGAGCAATGAGACAGCTTGCAAATGCTAAATTATTCTTAATTCTGCCATGTTAACCTCAATTTAACAAGGCAAATTTTCTGCTGGTGTAGATTGGCATGGTTCCATTTAAATCAAAGGAACTATGCCAATTTACAGCGGGGGAGAATATAGCCTTACACATGATGCAGTAATATATAAACAATATATAGCATTACATGCAGTATAGGTTAATCGTGGCCTCTTATTCTCTTTTCCTGTTCTCAAGAGCCATGCCAAAGAACCTCATTAATATGTGTTGTCACTTATTAATTTCCCTTTAAATATTGTTATAATAATGTGCCTGTTTTTACTGGTTCCTCGTGAACACAGACAAGATATTCCAGCTCCTATCATCCCAGCAAAAAACTAAAAATAGATATAAGTAGCAATTTTCCCAGTCCTTATCTAGATTACTATAATATCTCTTTTTGCTACTAATATGAGCAAAAATCTCCTGACATTTCTAGAACACAAGTTGGAAATAACTCCTTGAATGCAGATTTGAATCTGCACCCATGTTGTTCAGCAAAACAGTTTGACTATGCCATGGTAAGAAAAGCTTCACAGCATCAACCAACAAAAATTTTCCTTAGAAAAATTTACAGTTTGATCGTAAATTGGATTTCAATGGCAGCTCCTGCTCCTGGTGTGAGATCAATTTTGTGTGAGACTCATGGCCGTATGAAAACACAGTGCAAATGATTATTAGCCAGTCTTGGGTTTGCTAAAATATGGTTAGAAAATGAACTTTGCTGCACAAAAAAAATAGACATTTTGGGTGGGATTTTAAAAAGTGCTCAGGGATGACCCAACAGCTTACACTGAAGTCAATGGGAGTTTTATCATTTACTTTACTAGGAATATAATTATGTCAACACTGAGCACTTTTGAGATTCCCACCCTGCCTTAAATATTAATATTCAAACTAGAAATTGTGATGTCCTGTCCCTTTAAATGATTGAGGACGTTTCCCCTTCCCAGTGCAAAATTTTAAGTTTTAGTTTTGGTGTTAGTTTCAAGTTCACAGCCAGAACAATAAAAGTGTCCAAAGCTAGCTCTGCTTATAGGAGCTCCTCTGTGTCTGAATCTCTGTCTCTGCTAGGTGCAGCTAGAACAGAAAGAAAGTGCAATTAAAAAAAAAAGTGTAAATAAAAATCAGTGTCAGATAAATCAAGACAGTTGCTTGAGGCCAATCATATTATAATATCTGTAAACCATAAAATCTGTGTCATTGTTTATAATGAAGGACAAGAGCTTTTGAACTTTTGCACACTGAGCACTAAACAAAATGGCTATGGTTTCCTTTTATGATTGCATCCTTCCCTCACATTCACCCCTCACTGAGGGTACGTCTACATTGCAATGTAAATTCAGAGTTAATGGGGCTTGACTCAGAAGACCTCTGTTAGAAAACCCAGGGCTTGAGCATCTACACTGTTTTTTAAACCTACATTCAGACTTTTCTAACCCATGCTTGAACCTGTGGCTCTGGCATCCACACTGCAACATGCAGACCCAAGTCAAAGTAACCATATTCCAGAGTCCCTAGCACATGGCACACACCCTGAAACATGGCTGCTCTAGATCTAAGACAGTGGTGCACTGTGGGAAAACTTTACTGCCTGCCCTGCACATTACAGGAAGTTTGAACAGCCCGCCAAGCAATCAGTGTGGTCCGTGCCCTCCCAGCTACCAGAGCCAGCAACACAGAGAAACGCCATTTGATGAATTTCTCTTGCTTGCGCTGTCATGCTTGTGTCAGGCACCTGGCAGAGTGTCCGCGAAGCGATGGTGGACATTCCAGCAGCATTTTCTATCCCACTCAAGAGACCTGATGGAAGGAGGAAGAGGCAACGCAGATGAAGGCGTATGCTGTCATTGCAGACTCAGTATAACTGGCATAGCCGCTGATGCCCCCTATGTAGACCACTGCTCCTGGTGCAGGGCCACCAGCACAGACTGGTGGAACCACTTTGTCGTGCAGGCCTGGGGTAGCCAGCAGTGGTTCCAGACCTTTTGCATGAGGAAAGCTACATTTTCTGGAGCTTTGTGAGAAGCTTGCCCTCCAGCCTCCACAGTAAAGAGACGCAACTGTCATCCTTGCCAGTCCAGCCATGAGTTGCTATAACCGTCTGGCAGCTGGCTACCCCAGACGGCTACAGGTCTGTTGCCAAACAGTTTGGGGTTGACAAGTCGACTGCTGGTAATGTGGTGGCGGAGGCAATTGTGGCAATCAGGCATGTGATTTACTCCAAGGTGTCAGGCATTAAAGATATTCCAGAGGTAACTGCTGGTTTTGAGTGAATGGAGTTTCCTAACAGTGCTGGGGCCCTGGATGGGACTGTAACCCTAACCCAGTTCTGGAAAACCATTGACACCCCACTCATACTTTGGAGAAATGACTGTGACCCACAGACTTCATGGATTACCTCTAACTGAAATGGACTAGATTTGGAAATAGAAGACTGTTTCCCAAACACAGCTTGCTGTGTACAGGCAACTCCATGGATCCAGGAGGAATGATTACAGAGTGGCAAATTTCTTATTACTGAGAGAAAAACATGAATGACCCTAGCAAACATCTGTGACTTAACAGTTAAAATACAGCTGTTTACAGCTGTTTATGAATGTTTGAAATTCCAAGTTGCCATTTTGAACTCCACAGGTCAGGGGAAGGGATGGAGGATGCTACAGCACTGTGCTACAATCCACTACTGTAATGCTACATGCTGATAGCTGGGACTTATTTCTGCATTGCTTCCTGGAGCAGAAATCCCTCCCATTACTGTAATAATAAATTGTAAATTTGAGTCAGACACTTACCAAGTTCTGGGGCAGCTTCCATCTCTACTGTTTTTGCTGCAAGCCTGGCAGTGGGTAATCAAACAGCTCTTCCGAGCAGGGACTAAGAATTTGCTGTTGATCCTAATCCACGGCCTGCTCTGGGACTGGTTTCATTAAGAGAGTCATAGATGCTCTTCACTGGAAGCCTGCTCCTAGCTCCCATCAGTCTTCATGCTCAATTGAGGGGCCAACAGGACAACATCCTGGCACACCAGGTGGTCATGAAGCACGGCTGGCTCTGTGCTGGGTGCAGTGAGCACGTCGTTAGCGAGCTGCCTGAGATGTGGTTCTTGACCCTAGTCTTTCTGCATTTGCTTTTCAGCCTCTTAATATGTTCCCGCCACTGACCACCTGTCCAGAAAATCAGCTAAAAAGCTGGCAGCTCTGCAATCTGCTGTTACGCGTAGTCATTCCCGGTGCTTTTGCTAAAGTCCACAGTTTTACTGGCCTCGCACCAGAGATTCACCAAAATGTGGCAATGTTCCTGTGACTATGAAGCAGCTCGCTTTGCAAAAGGCTTGATTGGTTCACTCTCCTTTGCAAGCCTAGGACACAGATCGTGTGCTTGCAGATTGGTGATCAGAAGAGACTGTGTTAACGTTGACCTGTCTTCCGTTTTCAGAAGAGGATTGGAGATAGAAGGGATAGAGAGGACTAAGGAAGTTGTCCCATGAAATTGTGGGATACTTCTATCAGACTACTGGGACATGAGTCAACTGGACTGCATCTGCACTGCAAAGTAATAGGGCTGAAACCCTGGGTCTTTGGAATGTTTTTTGCAAGGTACCTTCCGAGACCCCCAAGGCTGGAGGAGCTGTTAACGCCCACCCTGCCCGGACCCCACCCTATCATCTCCCACCATACCCTAGCCCTGGAGGAGTTCTGTGGACCCACCAATTTGGGGGCCCATCCCCCTGCTTGTCCCCCCTTGGCATGCCCCATCAGGAAATGTTGATTTGTTCATTTTCTGATTCAAAATTATTTTGCTTAGAAGTTTTAATTTGCACTAAAAAGGTTTTTAAAAGGCCAGTATTCCAATGAAATGTTTTGATCTGAAAAAGTTTTAAGGATTTTTTTGTCCCATCTCAGGGTGGGGAAAAAAATTTAAAAAATCTGAAAAACTCAGAGAATGGAAAAAACGTTTCTAAACCCAGATCTAATGCTAGTGTTAATTTTGCATGTCCAGATATTTTACAGGCCTTATGGCCAAATCTTGCTCAATTGACATGAATAATGCAAGTAGCCCCATTGACCCCTTCAATTGGATGAGGAAAGTGAGCAGATGAGCTCTGTCTTTACCCCTAGTGTAGGTTTTTCTGAGTGCATATTGACCAATGCATTTCTTCTTTCTAAAACAGATCTGGAAGAAGCCTTTTAGTAAAAGATTACCTTATAACAACATTGCTTCTTGCTTATGTGAACCAACATATTATCCAACAGAAAGTTGATAAACTATGTAATAAAAGCATGGAGAGAGCTCAAAGCTTGTTTACTGCTCCAGTGCTAGCCAGCTTTCATATCTCTGTGTCCACTTCAGCTGTGGGCAAGACAAAGCTGTATTGCCATCCTGTGGGCAGCTCTTATCAATAAAATTCTGCTTCTAGATTAGAAAAGTGGGTGATATTTTGTATTGTCTGCCATGAATAGATATTGTATGCATAGTCTCTAATTCTCTTGCTGTACTATGTGCGGGGGTAGCACTTTTGATTGCAATAACCTCAGCATCTTTCCAAGAACAGTGACAGCTGTAGAAACTTTCTGTGCAATCAGCTCCTTTCTGTGCTAAGTAAGCAGTCATGGGATAAGAGGGAAGGTCCTTTTCTGGATCAGTAACTAGTTAAAAGATAGGAAACAAAGGGTAGGAATAAATGGAAAGTTTTCAGAATGGATAGGGGTGAATAGTGGTGTCCTCCAGGGGTCTGTACTTGGACCAGTACTGTTCAACATATTCATAAATGATCTGGAAAAAAGGGTAAACAGTGAAGTGGTAAAATTTAAGATGATATAAAATTACTCAAGACAGTTAAATCCAAAGCAGACTGCAAAGAGTTACAAAGGGATCTTACAAAACTGGGTGACTGGGCAACAAAATGGCAGATAAAATTCAATGTTGATAAATGCAAAGTGGTGTACATTGGAAAACATAATCCCAACTATACATATAAAATGATGGGGTCTAAACTAGCTTTTACCACTCAAAGGGATCTTGGAGTCATTGTGGATAGTTTGCTGAAAACATCCACTCAAAGTGCAGTGGCAGTCAAAAAAGCTAACAGAATGTTAGGAATCATTAGGAAAGGCATAGATAATAAAACAGAAAATATCATATTCCCTCTATATAAATCTCTGGTGTGCCCACATCTTAAATACTGAGTGCAAATCTGGTTGTCCCACCTCAAAAAAAAATGTATCAGAATCGGAAAAGGTAGAGAGAAGGGCAACAAAAATGATGAGGGGCATGAAAAAGCTTCCATATGATGAGAGATTAATGAGACTGGGGCTTTTCAGCTTGGAAGAGAGCCAAGTAAGGGGGGGAATATGAAAGAGGTCTATAAAATCATGACCGGTGTGGAGACAGTGAATAAGGAAGAGTTTACTCCTCATAGAACTAGGCGTCACCAAATTAAATTAATAGGCCACAGGTTAAAACAAACAAAAGGAAGCATTTCTTCACACAACACACAGTCAACCTTTGCAATTTCCTTGCCAGAGGATGTTGTGAAGGCCAAAACTATAACAGGGTTCAAAAAAGAACTAGATGAGTTCAGGGAGGACAGGTCCATCAATGGCTATTAGCCAAGATGGGAGGGATGCACAAAACCATGTTCTGAAGTGTCCCTAGCCTCTGTTTGCCAGAAGCTGGGAATGGATCACTTGATGATTATCTCTTCTGTTCATTCCTTCTGAAGCACCTGGCATTGGTCACTGTTGGAAGACAGGATGCTAGGCTAGATGGACCATAAGTCTGACCTACTATGGCCGTTCTTACTTTCTAACAGAGGTCACACAGAAGGTTCTTAGCAAGAAGAAACACGATCAGGAAACAATGGGGATGATTCATCCCTGTTCTGTGGCTAGGACAGACAGCTTGCACTTCCCCAGTTTGAAAGCTGCCAGGAGCAGGTTCAACTTCAGGCACGTGGGAGGGCTGCCCATCTCTTGTCTCTGCTGTGTTGGCACTGTGAGCCATTGCACAAGGGTCTGGAGTCACCGGGACCCAGGACCATCCTGGCCACACCTTCTCTCTCCTGCCCATGTCCTGGGCTTCTTGGAAAGCCCCCTGTGCCTACACTGCTTTGGAGGCAGCTCAACTCCTAGAGTACTGGCCTTCTTAACGAGGGGTATTCCCTGGGTGGGAAGGTTCTTGTATTTGTGCTATGGCTCCTTTGCACCTGCCCAGATACAGTATTTGTTCTCTCTCATACTCTGCATTAGGGAGTGTGCATGGAGTCCATTTAGTCCAGTAACTCACCTGTCCCTCTTTGTTGCCTGGCAGGTACCTGAGAAAGCAGTTAAAGAAATGGAAAGACAAGGTGCAGCTCCTCCACAACATCCAGGAAAACAACAGCGGCAGACTAGAAGCAAAGCTCCAAGTCCTGGTAGCAAACCATGAAAGCATGCAGGAGGAGCTGCAGCAAATAAGGCAGGAAATAAAGGTACAGAGATCAGTGTGCCAAGAATCTTGATAATGATTAGGCTATTGGCATGCGCTGAGCACTGCTTTCCATGTGCAGCATTATGGTCCCTTTGTGCTCCCCATTGTTTCTTGCCTTATAGATACAGATACACAGATAGATTGTAAGCTCCTAATGTTTGTACAGCACCTAGCACAATGGGGCCCTGGATTCATGGCTGGGACTCCTAGGCATTACCACACTACAAATAAAAATAATGAGGGAGAGTGAGAGCACCCCTTTGAAAAATTCCAACCATAAAAAAGTCTCCAAAGAGAATTGCACATTACATCGAAAGCTAGACTGGACCCATCACAAGAAGGTGCACTCTAAGGAGCAAGCTTACATAGGCAGGAGATAAGAATTAGAGAGCTAGTCTGACAGCTAAAGGAAAATCTTTCCCTGGTTTGGATCAATATCTTATTTTGCTTTTTTTTTTTCCCTCCTGAATATTTTAATTCTGATTTGTTTAAAAGTAACTCTTGGTTTTTAAAGTTTAAATGATGTTCTTTAAAATACCAGTTCATATGCTATGCAAATACATCCCATCTTACAGCTGGATATACATGCAATTTGTTTGTATGAGTCAGACATGCACACGCACACACACACACAAATTCTTTTAAATATATATATATACACACACGCAGAGTAACTAAAAATCAAATTGCATGCATGCATATTTTATATATAAATATATGTTCATGCGATCTGATTTTCTTAGATGAATTCTTTTAGAATAATTTTCCAGCAAATTAAGCATTGGGTTATTATCACTTCCTCTTTTTACTGGCATAATAAGGTATCTTGAGACTGAAATTACAACAACAAATTGAGACATTGAAAATTAGGGAATGAAACCTGTGTAAAACCTAATTAGACCCAATGCGCTGAAAATGAGGCAAGGGACAAATAGAAGAAAAAAAGCCGAGACAAGGTGTTTCTTGATAGACACCAGAGTTTTTATGGGCCTGATCCAAAGTCCATTAAAGTCAATGGAATAATTTCTATTGATTTATATTTATACTGCAGTAGTGCCTAAAGTCCCCAGCCGAGATTAAGACTCCATTGTGCTAAGTGCTGTACAAACACATGAAGCGAATGTAGCTTTTCAAGACAGGGACTATCTAGTTACTCAGGACAGACAAAGAAAGGATTACTAACCCCTTTTTACAGTTGGGGAAACGGAGTCATGGAGGTTCCCAGATTCGATTCCCCATGACACACAGGGTGTCTGTGGTAGGGATGGGAACTGAAACCAGATCTCGAGTCTCATTTCAGTTCTTTAACACAAGATTATCCTTCCTGTTTAACAGGCTTCCATTGGATTTGTATCAGATTTTATAAGCACGAGGCTTCTTGTGTTCATTTTAGGCAATGTTACAATCACCAAACCATCCTTCATTTCCACCGTGCCCAAATACGATGCCAGGAAGAGAGAACCCCTGGGAGGAAAGAAAGCTTCACAATGGACCAGATTCAGCTCTGGCAAGTCCCGTCACCACTAGCTATACTGAGTGGAAGCCCCTGGATTCCTCCTCCTCTGCAGAAAGACGGCAGCTACTGCAGACACAGACTGATCCAATTGCAATGAACCTGAGATCATCAGGTGCCACTTTGGAGCCAGTATTCCTGCAGAATGGCAATCTGCGAATGGGGCAGCATGAAAAATCAAAAGAGAAGGGAATTCCTCAGACATCTCAGGGGGGGGGATCACAACCTGAAAAGACCAGGAACCTTCTGTGGGGAATTATGACCAGAGCGCCTAGTCTCACTGCAGCAGAAGTACCATTTAACGAGAAGGAGGTGAATGAGGAGGAGGAACTGCAGCAGCTGGTGCTAAAGCTGAAGGGTGCTTTATCTCTTCAACTGCAACCAGGTAAGAGTTCTCAAGTCAGAGATGCTGGGCTTGGTTGTCTGTTCAGCTACATCCAATTTACTCCAGCCTAGTTCATTAGACTTCAGTGGAGCTACTCCTGACACATATAGGTGGGTGAATAGAGAATCAGACCTGATGGACCAAACTCTATTCTGGTCTAAGTGAGTTCAGCATCACAGACTTAAAGAAGTGTCACCATTGACACCGACAGAGAATTTAGCCCATTGAGTCTGGCATGAGGTGCCTTGATATGTAAACTTTGGGTCATGAACTGCACTCATTTGCACCCCAAGCACCTCTAGAAATTGCCTGGAACGTAAAGGTGGCAGAATGTGAGATGCATATTAAATACCACTCACACCTATGCCTGGGTAATATTGTTCAGTCTTTCTATGTAATTAGATTTCACCTTTAGAAATGCTTTAGGGGTTCAGCAGGTTTTGTTCCCAACAAGAGGGTGCTCATTTACTTGCCTTCTCTAAGAATTTGAGATCTCATTTGAATTTCTTTCTCTGGTTCAAAATTACTCTAAAAAGGATGCCCAGAGTTCACATCCATTCTTTAAACATAGGGGATGTTTCCTTCACATCCCCACTTAAACAGAAGTTCCAGAGTATGTAATCATGGCACCTGCTGTTTTTCATCAATTTGATTATATTTTGGTGAGACAGCATGTTATTAACCAGATAACTTATTACTTAATTTTTTTTCCTAGACATGCAGTAACTAAACCTTACTGCATCTTTTGACATTAGCAGAAAGCTTTTACATGAAAATCTGAAATGTATGGGAGATGTAGAACATAAGAATGACTGTATTGGATCAGATCCGTGGTCCATCTAGCACAGTATCCTGTCTTCTGACAATGACCAATGAAATTAAGGAAATTAACAGAATAGGTAATCATCAAGTGATCCATCCCCTGTCACCCATGAGATGAGAAGACCCGCTCAGTCAATCTGGAAATCTACTTAAGTCCACACCTGGAAAAAGACTAATACTGCGTCAACAGGAACACGTTTCCTGTCAGCGCAGTGTAATGGAGATGGCGTGCAGAACAGACCTTAGGAAGTTGATGGAAGATATTCAAGCTCCTCTCTGTAGCGTGTGTATCTCCCATTGACTGCCACCGAATTTGCCAGTAAGTGTAGACGAGGCCTGAGACAATGGGTCTCAGGATATTTTGTTAGATGTGCTTCTTGGTGCTGAGAACTACTAAGGAGGGAGTAATATGGCATTCTGAGGAACCTGTAGTTGTATGTCACTCACTGACAGAAAGTGGCTAGATTTATAGCACTCCTGTGTTATGGTGGATAGATTTTCAAGGCCAGGGGGTTGTATGCAAGAAAAGATGAAATAATGCTGTAAAAATGAATGGGAAAGATTTTAAAAATAATTTAAAATGGTTAAAAATCTGAAATCAATAACATTCTCCTGGGCCTCATCAGGCCCCCCCAATGCCCATAAATATCTATCACACATAACACACAATGCTAAAGGAACATTACTAAGATTGCAAAATCAAGCGTTAAGAGTTGGAAAATGCCAGAATTAAGATGGCCTGTGCAACTTTAATTCAGCCCCCTTGTGCATGTGCATTATGAATCAGTCTTTCAATACCTGATCACATGCTATTTTTTCCCCACTCTTGCCTCCTGCTTCTCCCCCCCCCAGCTCCCAGTTCCAGTTTACTTGACTAACAGTTTTATTCTCCTTTCCCCTACCTGCCACCCAGCTTCATCTCTTTGCCCCACCAGTCCCAGTTTCTGCCATCTACAATACCTTCCAGTCACAGTTTCTTGTCCCCCTCCTCTACTCCCAATCTGACCAGACTTCTTGTCCCAATTCACTCTTCCCTCTCCCCCAGTCCAGCTTTTTTACCTCTGTATTCAAATGAGACAGCTTTCTCCTCCAAGCTAGCTAAGTGCCAGTAGGGGTTCATTGAGAGCACAGGACAGAATCTCCCTCTTTGTAAGTTCCAGTGCCAGTCCCACCCTGGCCCAGAGCAACCATTACAAGGAAGGTTTGACTTTGCCCTTATAGCCTTAGGCTGAAGGAGCATGATCAGAGTTGCTATATGGGGATGGCAGTAGTGCAATCCTGTCACATGGAGAAGCTGTGAGGGGATGGGGCCTACTTAGTGAGGATGGACTCCGGCGATTCCAGCTGCTAAGTTCTTGCACATGCTCAGCAGAGATGTGTCAACTTCCATTCTTCAAAGGCTTATAGCTTGGTCAAATTTGGGCAGATATTCCCTGGGATAGAAAGAGGCACATCCCTGCCAAAAAGGCCACTCCCTGATGAATTTCTTCTCCCTATTTCAAAATATGGGAGAGCAACAGTATTTCAAAGAAAAGGTCACCAGAATTTTTTAACATGGTCAAAACAAGTTTTCCCTTTGTTGTTCTGAGAAACGACTAGGCCATTTTGGCTGAAATTTTCCAGACAGGTTCAGTTTGAAATAGACATTCAGCACAAAAAACGTTATCCCAATTGATTAAAGTTCAGCAAAAAGTTATAAGCAACTGGAAACAGAGTCTTATAATGGGAACTCCTGGACATCCTTAATTATAGTGATTGCCACCAGTCCTACTTGTTGTACAGAAGGGGCTTAGAAATGGGCCCGAAGACTACTCCCTTACTATGAGTAACCCATTTAAGTCACAGAGCAAAGATCTACTCAACATCAGAAGAGGCAATCTGGCCATAACTCATTAATAGTTTATAAAGAACATATTATATGAACGGCAGAGCAGGGCAGTGAATGCAGATTGCCCAATTTCCATTGCAGAACCGTTACCACAACAGTGACCTTCCTCCCTCAGCTTGCAATCAGTCCAGAATTACTCCAGATTTGCACTCATGCGAGATCAGAATTTAACCCTGAATGCTTGAGTCATTTAAAACTGGAGGTGACATAAGACTGTAGAGAAAGTCTCTCTCAGCAGTCAATAGGGAACACATTCGCACTGGCAGGGGTTTTGGAAATCTTTTCTACTTCCAGTGTCTATGATTCTATAATTGTCTGACCCCCAACCAGCCTCCCAATCACATAGAATCCCTTTGTAATCAATGGTCTTATTACAGCACACCTTTGCTTGACTCTCAAGGTGCCTCACTTTCAGTAATGAGGCTGTAATAAGGAAAGCCAGCAGATAAAAGTTTTATTTCCACAGAGCTACCTTGAATTGGAGTTTAATAAGGAGCCATACAAAGACTTTGCTGTATCCAGATGCTCTGAAAGAACCTCTTCTTCTTTCCAGCTCAAGAGTCTGCTATAAAGCAGGAGTTGATCTCTGCAGCTGAGCGTGTTTGCAGGTCCTTCTCTGATGTCATTAACCACGTAACTTTGCCAGCTTGGAAGTAACTGGAGGGTAGTATTAGCCTTACTACTTCATTGCACTATTGTCCAGGTAATTATAGCCATGTGTTCTCTCTAAAGTTACTTAGATGTTGCAGGGTAATAATTAGAGCCCTGCAAATCCATGGATATCTGCTTATATCCACGGCTCATTTTTGCAGATCACAGATCAGCTGCAGATAAAAAGTTTGTATCTGTGCAGGCTCTAGTAATCATCTAACATAATGGAGTGCTGTCTCTGTGTCGTCACCAGACATTTCTGTCATGTTAGAGAAGGGATGTTCTCTTATATTAGTACCACATATTCCTAGCATATTACTAACCTGAAGAAAATGTAGGGCCAGATCTTGGCCAATGCGAATCAGTATAGTTCTGTTGACTTCAGTGAGGCTATGTTAACATACACCAGCTACTCATTTGGCCCATACTATCTTCTCATTGCTATAGTACCTGATAATTGCTTGTGTTTCAGGAAAAAGAGCATTTCCCCCTCTCCCCAGGCACACACAGGAGATGGCTTTAGCCAACCAGTCTCACTGATACATTGTCAGACACTACATCATAGCACTGAATCCTTAGCTGTCCATCATCTCCAAGTTGTCTATTATCTCCAAGACCTGACAGTCAGGTATTTGCATTTTACTAAATTAGTAAGTAAATTGGTGAGAAGGAGGAGCTATGAACAATTGGAGGCATTTTATTGCTTTAGAAGTCCTTCCCCTTAGTTACTTTATATATATATATATATATATATATATACACACACATGCACACACACGCATATGCATATAAAGTGCTTCAAGTAACATTAAGCTCTAACTATTCTGCACTTACATATCAGAAAAGAAACTTTGTTTTTCTTTTGTTGCCAGCACAGTATGTTTACAAGAGTCCACTGAAAACAAATTATGAAAACATGTCAAACACATTCAGAACACTGAAAATATTTAGAGATCGTGTTTATATCTGGAAGGTTTGTGTGCTATAGACAGACATTGGAATAAGGGTTTAGATAGCTATTTAGATGGTTGCTAGCTGACCACCAGATCCTCTGCCCACTGAAGCCAATGCCAAAGCTTCCATTGATTTCAGCAGTACAAGATCAAGCCTTACATGCCTTGGGGGACAACCTGGGATTTGGACATAAGGAAGATCGTGGATATGAGAGGAATAATATATCACTATTGACTCATCTATTGGATATGCCACATTCCCTCTCCTGTGTATCAGGAGGAGAGAAATGGGATCTGGAAGGAAAGGATTAAACTCACACTTAGAAGAAAAGCTAAATTATACTATATGCTTTCCTTTAATATCTAGTCCTTAGACCTGATTCTCCATAGTTACATCTGTTTTACACCAGTATAACTCCCCTGATTTCAATGGAGTTATATTGACATAAAATTGAGGTAACAAAAGAGTCCTGTCCATGATAGTGTTCTACAGTAGCAGTGCTGAAGATTGAGAGAATGGTTAATAATATCTTGGTGAACTGTATAGAACAGTATTATATGTGAAGTTACAAATTCCCTCTGTATGATGTTATTAGTCTATGTTCACAACCAGACAGCGCTGCCTGGACAGATATTGCTAAATGGGCATATTCTAAACAAATAAATGTATGTTTAACTTCAGTGCACATATAAGTAGTAAACAGGGTCCTCAAGATACCATGGGAAGCAGATGACCGGAAACAGAACAAGTTGGATTTCAGCAAAGACAGGTGGAGAAAAAAAGAGCATGGAGCCTCTTCACCACCAGACTCCATGTTGCCTTCTTTACTGCTTGAAACAACTTTACTTTCAAGGGTACCCCTCAGAAGAATTCGCTTCAAAGATTCACTGGACTATAAAAGAAATGGGCAGAGAACCCCAAGTTCTCTCTCTTTCTGCTAACAAGGCAAAGGCACCAGCCCCTTTGGGCTTCTGCGAGATATCCTGATCAAGGAAAGGGTCAGCTTCCATCTTGCTGGAAGAATGTGGATGAGAAAGGCCAACGTAAACAAAGCCTGGACCCAAAATGTACTAGATTAAGTTTTAGACTTTTCAATGCATGTTTTCACTTTTAGTTGCTGGTAACTATTTCTAACTTTCTCTCTTCTCTTGCATGCACTTAAATCCTATCCTCTTTTGTTAATAAATTTGTTTCATTTTTAATTCAAACCAGTCTGATGCTGTATTTAAACTGAACTGTTTGGTAACCCCCATTAAAATAACAAACTGTTGAATAACGTCTCCTTACAGGAGCAACAAACCTTAATATCTGAACTTCCCAGGAAACGGCTGGACAATGCAGAACACAAATTTTTGGGAAAATCCAGGACTGGGAGCATGTTCAGATCACCTGCCAGTAATAACCAAGGATGGTAGAAGCCAGAATGGAACTGTAGACAGGCTGGTGGAGTCAGAGCTGCTGAACCAGGACTGTCTGGCACACAGATACTCGGGGTGCAACCTGCATGCTTGTAGGCTGGCTGTGAGCTGCTCATGTTGGGCGCTACAACAGAGAAGCATTGTTGGGCACCCCAGGTTACTGGGCAGGGAGTGACACAACCCCTCGCTGGTCTGGCTGCACCCCAGCATGTAACAGTGACTTATTGGATTGTAAGCAGATACTTCATTAAATGAGAGGATGAACTAAGCATTGGTTCTCAAACTGGGGGTTGCAATCCCCCACGGGGTCACAACATGGTTATGTAGGGGTTGCAAGCTGGGAACTCCGACCCCAGCCAGGTGTGGGGTTGTGAGACTCGCTGCTTCCTCCTGGTGGAAGAACATAAGTGAAGGGGTGACATACAGATACTGCTCACCACTCCCAACATTCACCCGCGCCCCCCGAGGGGACTGTGAGTGGGGGAGCGAAAAGCCATGTCAGGGCTCCCTGCATCCAAGTCATGTTCTCCACCTGGGCTGTGCTGTGAGGTGGGCATCAGGAGCTGCTGCTCTCTTACACAGCCCAGGTGGGGAACGTGACTTGGATGCAGGGAGCCCTGACATTGCCCCTTCCTCCCGCCCCAGCCCCTCCACAGCCCCCTAGAGGTGCGCAGAGGAGCACCGTTCGAGGGGTGAGCAAACAGCAGTACCAGCCACTGTGTGCATGCAGGTGAGGCTCCCCACGTGGGTGTGGGGTGTGTGCACAAGGGTTAGTAGTGACGGGGACCTGGGGAGCACATGGGGATGGGGCAAAGTTACACTGTAGGGGTTAAAATTTAGCATTTAACAGAGTGTTATAAATATAAAAAATGTGTTTTTACTTTTTAAGGGAGAGGGGTCCATGCTCAAAGGCTTGCTGTGTGAAAGGGTTCACCAATACAAAAAGTGTGAGAACTTAGTTCAGAAAACTGAACTAAAGTTTTCTGACTTGGCTCCTCAGTAGTGCTGACTATTGCTTATTTCGCTGTTTGCCGGCCCCTTCTTGCTCTGTGATATATTCTTACAAGATCAATTATTTCCCTGGAATTCAGCTCTGTTTCCAGTTGATGACACAAATGAGAAATCTGTAACTTCACAGTAATTAACGTACTTTAATGAATAAGAAATGGAGGTGATTCAATATAGACTCATAGACTCATAGGTCAGAAGGGACCAATATGATCATCTAGTCTGACCTCCCGCACAAGGCAGGCCACAAAACCCTACCCATACACATTTATAACAACCCTGAACCCATGACTGAGTTATTGAAATCCTCAAAAATGAGATTTGAAGACCTCAAGCTGCAGGGAATCCACCAGCAAGCGACTCATGCCCCATGCTGCAGGGGAAGGCGAAAAACCTCCGTGGCCCCTGCCAATCCGCCCCGGAGGAAAATTCCTTCCCGACCCCAAATATGGCGATCAGGTAAACCCTGAGCATGTGGGCAAGACTCACCAGCCAGCACCCAAAAAGGAATTCTCTGCAGTAACTCAGTTCCCATCCCATCCAGCATTCCCACAGACCATTTCAGACAGTGGAATTTCAGATCTCAATCTTCTGTCAATATTCTCCAAGACTACCCAGAAGACATAGTGAACAGAATACAGCAAGAGGGATTTGCATAAATGATGAGAGCAGGCATAATTCCAAAATAATGTACCTATACTAGATCACTTATAGGTGAAGTGAAGAGAGCTGCATCAACTGACACCAGCTGAGAATCTAACCCAGAGAAACAAAACTTGTAAGGACAACAAGAGATTGTTTGTGGCTTTTAAGAACTAGAAAAAATGGCCTTGACTCGGGGGAATTTAATGTGCTGTTGGAAGAAGACAAAGTGAAAGAGATCATATGCTGAACCAGAGCTCAATAAATAATGCAGCAAAATTTAAGCAAATTGAACCATGGAGTTTAACAAAGAGAGGCAGCCTCAACAGACAGCTCTCTTTTCTGCCTCGAAAAATTCTGGTTTTTTAGAAATCTTGATGGGATTATAAAGCATCAAGATAAAGGGGACTAGTGGACTCGAATCAAGATGAATAGACGGTTTATGTTTCTTTGGCGTGACCTCAGCCACCCACTGAAGAGACCTTAAAGTAGTGACCATGGTAATAAACATTTCTAACTCTTCATATAGGCTTTGGTCACAGAAGCCCCAAATCATTCTTACCACAGCCATCAAAGAATAAATATGACAAATGATTGGAAGGAGCTAGAAGCTAACAAAGCTGTTTATCTACAAACAAACAGACATTAAAGAAGGTAAGATGGTAGTTGGCTGGTGATAATACAAGAGGAAAGGGAATAAATGACAGGACTAGGGACCAATAGGCAGCAGACACAGCAATATCCCCATAAAGAGAGACAGAATGGGGGCACAAGATCTGGATGGGAACTTAGTAGCCTTGCAGTACCAACAATATAGTACATAGTCCCACGTGGCCTAAGACACTACATTTGATGAACCCAGACTGAGACACAAGGAAATACGTTTTCATGTGGTGCACTGATACTTGGGTTCCCATTACCAGATAAATAAAAGGTGTGAAATCATGAAGCCTTAACACTGTTTTTCCTCAGGTTTTCCTCAGGCCCACTCATGTTGAAGTCTGAGACCTAGCCCAAGAAAGACCTGAGTGATGACTTCAGAGTTTGCACTTTCAGATTTCATATGGAGGAATCTCCATGCTCCATACTGACACTTCACTGCAAGAAGGTGAGAATGATCCTCTCCAAGAACAGAGGAAAATGGTGATTTTTCTACAGAATTCCATTTTAACAGAAATAGGGTCCAACATAGCCTGACCTTGATGCCCTTCCATGCTTGGTGTAAAAACCAATCATTTGGCAAGGATTTGGGAGCAAGGGTGAGGAGAGGTTAGGGGTGCATTCCTGGTGTGCGAAAAGTGCAGCTTTCCTGCATTGACTGGCTGAATTCATTCATTGTTTGCACATTTTCTGCTGGGTGCTAATGATTTGAGGTTATATGTCTAATTGTTAGGGCATGTGTAGCTTCTTGACTAGGAGTTGTATTTAATATAAATAAAATGAAGGTATTTTCCATTGAACCAGCTGATCTAAATGCTACAGCTATTAGGCTAAATCCTCAGCACAGCTGAGTGTGGGGGTAAAAAGTGACTAACATCTTTCCATTCCTGTAGTCAGTGAGAGCCAAAATATCCCCCATCATCCCCTAGAGTAGCCTATGGGGACTGCTGCACCAGCTGAGGGTCAGTCCAAATGCAGTGAGTTCCCACTGTCTTGACACATCCTCTCCGAGAAGAGGAAGGGTTGTGGGGGTTATAAAGCTGATTATGCCAGCTTTACACCATCTCAGGATTCTCTTATAGCAGTGGATCCTTGGCTGCCCCTTTACAGCAGCCCAGACACAGGACTGAGGCCCATGGTTTGCATTTGCCACAGGAGATGGATCCTCTCACACAGCCATCGCTACCAAGGGTAGTCCCGCTGGGGGGCTGTGACACAAGAAGAAATGGAACACGTGGTTGAAGGGGCAACCAACGGGAGGCAGATGCAGCTGGTCTATTAAAAATTGGTCAAACAGCCACAATCCCCACTTTGGGGGACAGCTTATGTTCTACTCCACTCCCTTTATCATGCTCAGGTTCAGGAATAACAAGGAAAAGGCATCAGCTTCTCAGAGCTCCCTTGGCTCACATCAGGATCAGGGCTACGCCTAGAGGGGTAGGGGGTGGTGTCAGGCAGCTGGGGAGGTTTCCCATTAGCAAGGAGCCTGATTCCAGGAATTCAGTTTTAAGCTTGCAGAGCAAGGCCCAGGGAACACCTATACTTGCACTTCATAATCAAATACATACCTCGGTCTTAACAGTTATATTGTATACCTGTAAGCAGTTCCACTCACTGTTGTGGCACACTCCACTGTTAGAGCACTGGTACTGAAGGGGGGGTGTGTGTCAATATCTAGCATCTGCTGTTGTCAGCCACTTGGGTCCCACAGTGGCCATTTTCCATCCAAATTTCCCTCTGGCTAAGCCACATCCAGATAGAAGAGGCCCAGACCAGACATCTGTTACCCTAGAAGTTCACACAGCCCAACAAGAATTCCCTCAGCCTCTCTTGGGCTACATCTCAGTCTATCCCCTGGGAGCCGGAGGCCTTGTGAGACAGCTTTTTAAGGCCCTTTCTCAAGGTTGGTAGGAGAACCCAGCCCCAGCTTCTGCTGTGGGTTGCAGCCTGGAGGTCCAGTGTTAAGCAGCTGGGTCTGCTCCTTTAGACACCCTGCTCGTTCCCTGAGCCATATCCTAGCTCCAAACCTCTTGGGCTGTTTGCCGCTAGCCAGTTATTAATACAGCTCTCCTCTAGCTCCCAGGGTGTGGCTACACAGTAGCTGGGAGCGAGTCTCCCAGCCTGCATAGACAAGCCTATGCCTGGGGCCGGGGTTGTGTAGACATGGCCCTGGTGATGGCTTGGGCTAGCCAACCAAGCTCAGAGCCAGGCAGCAGGCTAAGCATGAGCTTAGGTGACTAGCTGAAGCCTCTGCCAATGCCACAACAGCCACTTTTAGCATCCTAGTGCAAGTCTGCCTGAGACTGGGTGGTTCACTGTTGGCTGTAGTGTAGACATACCCTTAGCCTTCTCCCTAGGTCTGCCCCGTTCCTTTCTCTTTCTGTAGAACACCAGCCCACAGGAGTGGGTCCCTGAGATGTACCCATTTTCCCAAGCCTACCCTGATGGACAGACACTACTCTCTATTCATCCCACCCCTTCAGCAGACCACTTCTAGATCATCTTTCTTTAGCTAAATTTTGCTGGTTGGTGGGCTCTCTCTCGCTCATGCTGTGTAAGCCTCCCTGATGTTTTCACAGCTGGGGTCATTGGGTGTAATTAAAGCACCAGCTCAGCTGGTGCATAGCTCCTACCCTAAGGGGCAGGGCTGGGCCCAGCTCCCCTTAAAGGGCCAGCCAGCCTGTTGACAGGGTCCCAATTTAGAACCAGTGAATCTATAGCAAGTAGCAACAGTATCTTACTTTCAGTGTCATCAGGTTGCATTTTCATGCCAAGCAATTGCGCTCCAGTCAAAAACAAAGTCTATGCTATGCAATCAAATTAGGCTCTGAGGTCTTCAGGCAGGAGAAATTGCCTGACGTAAACAGCTCCCCCAGAAAGTTCATTATTTGCAAGTTTACATTTAATTGCCTCACTCTTTTATTTCAGCATGGTTAATATCATGAATTGTTTCCCTTACAGCAGCAGCTTTGTGACCTCTATGTACCATGACATTATGTTATCAACTAAACCAGTCTTCCAACCTCACCCCCACACACCCACCTTGCCCTGCTCATTTCCTCAAAGGCCAAATGGCTGCTACAGTCTCTTAATGAAGGGAAAGAGTTGGTGCAGAGCTGCAAGATGGGTTGGTTCAAAGCTGAATGTTGTTTTGGCTAGCAATTACCTTTCACCAACAGTCCTGCTATTCAGTGAGAGAAAGCACACTGACAGGAACCTCACCCTGCGGGGTGCTCTTGTGAGAGAGGGAAAATATATAAAATTACACTAGTAGTCTCTTCCTGAAGGCTCCTCCTAGGGCATGCCAGAGATAGAGAGCAGCGTCTTCTGAGACTCACTCTGCTGCTTCGGACGAATGAAATCTTGGGTGAGAGTACCAGCTCTCCCCATCTATTGTTTATCCACAGTAATAACAATCGCAAGTGTACATACGTGTATATTGATTTGTTTTGCTCACATAGAAACATAGAAACATAGGTCAGAAGGGACCAATATGATCATCTAGTCTGACCTCCTGCACAAGGCAGGCCACAAAACCCTACCCATACATATTTATAACAACCCCGAACCCATGACTGAGTTATTGAAATCCTCAAAAGTGAGATTTGAAGACCTCAAGCTCTCATAACCCTCATAACCTCTATCTTTTGGCTTCATGATGGAAGTTCTTTGGGTCAGCTACTGTGTCTTCAGATGTGTTGGTACAACTCCTAGCACGACGAGGCCCTGATACTGATTGGGGCTTGTGGGCGCTACTGCATTAGCGTGCCAGAATGGTCCTTGCAACGCTCTCAGGCAAGTACTGGGGATGCTGTAGTAGGCCATAGCCACAACCTGAGACAGTTAAAGCTGATGAATGCTGCAAAATAGGTGAAAACTAAGATTCTGTCCCTGTATTCATGCTCCTTTCGGGTTGCTTCCTATAGATATTTTAGGCACTTAAACAGAAGCTTAACTTTAAGTACCTATGTAGTCTCACTGCTGTCAATGGATGACATCCTGGCTAAACTGAAGCCAATGGGAGTTTTGTCATCAACGTTAATAGGGCCAGAATCTCACCCAAAGGAATACATGTATGCTTTAAGTCAACTACATGCTTATTTGTTTTTCTGGATTGGGCCGGAGTGCCCCGCCCCTTTCAGGCCTGAGTCCTTCGCTGAATGAGTTTCTGGCAGAAACATTTACCAGAATAGAAAATATTGCAGACTATTCAAGGAAAATAATTTTAAATTTGTAACTTGCAAGTATTTGCCCTGGAAACCTCTGCAAGCTAGGGTGTGATTTCCCCTACTCATGTACACACATACTTGTGCTAGCTCTCATTGAGACAGTGTGAGTGTAAATTGCAGTGGAGTTGCAGTAGCACAGATCATGGCTACGGGGCCACAGCCGAGCTGGGCCAAGTACAAATCCTCTGGAAACCACCGGGTATATCTTCGGCCCAGCTCAGCTGAGCTTTCGTTGCCACTACCAATAGCAGCATAGCTACTGTACCGTTTATACACCCGCTAGCTCGATGAGTTCAATAATTCTTGAACTTGAATATTAGTTTGAGGAAACTGTGATTTATCTGCAGACAAGCTGCAAACAGAAAAAGCAGCAAAATTTGTCAAATATCCAAAATGTGTCACATGCAGCTGATGGAAAGTTTTCCATCAACAAAATAAATATATTTTTAAATGTAATGTAGGTCCCCCCCCAAAAGACGACTGCGTGTGGGAAATGTTCACTTGGTTTACACTTTCCAATTTTTTTCAATGAAAAACCAAAACAATTGTTTAGGGCAGGTGTAGCCTCCCTCAGAGATTGATCCACTACAGGGGATCTTCTACAGAGGAGGAAGGATTTGATACTATATTTTGAGTTTTTTGATTTTTCACATTTTTGCTGAAAATGTAGCAGCTTTCCATGAAAATTTTTTAAAGGAGAATTTTGTTTTAACTTTTAGTAGCAAATATTTACTATTTTCCAACCTTGTTCTGCCTACAACATATCTATGAGCTTTCCATTCCTGGTAAGTATTTATGGCCCAATCCCACATTGCGATCAGCATGGGCACAGTCAGTTGGGCTTTGTGCTGGGAAAGCAGCTTGATTGCCTGGGTCACAATACAGGATTGGGGCCTTTAACTTTACTCCAGCATCCCTTTGACCCACTCAATCTTGGGAACTGAAAGGTAACCATGTGCTGATTGAAATTGACACAGAGAGCATTTGTACGTATGCTTTCTTCAGAATATATTTTCCTTACCTTTTATTTTTATTTCATTTTGGCTTCCAGGGCCTGATCCTGCTCCCAATGAAATCAATGGCAAAACTCCTATTGACTACAGTGGAGCAAGATCACGTGCTAACTGAGTGAAATAGGTGCCATTGTACATCATGAAAATTAACATGTATGTTGTAAATGGATGCTCCCTCTGAAATGCTAACTTTGAGGACATCTGTTCTCTTAAGAGGTGGAGAATGTTTGGGTTTTAATAACCTATGGGACAAAACTGGAAGCCCGAAGATCCTGGATTTTTAAATTATTTGCCTTTTCTTTTTAAAAAGGCAATGATCACTTTGGTCACTGTTTGTGCCTTATTATACATAAAAATATACCTGGCCTAATCCTGTAAGTGGGTCTATACAGGCAGAACTGCTGACTTTAATGGCACTCTATGTTTGCCCCTGTTCTGCCTGTGTACAACCAGTTGCATGGCTGGCCTTATTCTCCAGCAGTGCCCTAGACATCATTTCAGTACTTGATGTACACAAGATGGTGGCCAACTGCTTATAAATCATGCAGTTTATTAAACAGTCTGAATTCATGAGCAATATTTAAAAAGAGTCCAAAAAGTCAAAGTTAAGCCAAAGGTACAATGTTTATAGCTACAGGCACTCCTCCTCCATGTACAGCAACTTTTCAATGAAGATTACAAACAAAAAACAAAAGAAATTGTTTTTAAAATATCCACTGTACAGATAAACTTGACTAGACTCGTTGTTTCCTCTTTATCACTGGCCTCTCAGTAACTCTTCGGAGTAATGCCGATCCACTCCTGTGCATATGGATGCTTAATAAATCTTCAATCAGCTCTTTCTTGTTCAGCACCGGTGTCCTTGGATTGTGAGAAAACATCCCTGGAAATTGGGGAGAGAAGAAAAAGAAAGGGACATGAAAACATGTCTGAGGAAATCAGTATCAGCTTCCAGACAATGTAAAGTTGGATTTCATCCTCCAGGTTTTGCCAGTCTGATATTTAACATTGTATCCAACTGATTAGAGTCAATAGTTGGCATCAGATGCAATCTTATCCTGGGCAAAACTAAACAAGAGTCCCTTCAGTTTGCAAGTACTCCTGGTTAGCAAATCACTTTGATATCTGTATTTTCTCATTAGGGACCATATCTATTGCTGTCAGTCACAAGTCAATGGCCTCTCAACTTCATTGAGATTTGGATGAGATCCATAGTGATCCTTTACCATTTAATTCAGGAGGAGTTTTGCTCTTTACTTGAATGAGTGCAGGATGAGGCCCAAAAGCCAGCAAGCTGATTTAAGTTCAGTTCTAGTCTGAAAAGTAAGACCCACTAACTCAAAGCAGCATCAGACCCTACCAGAACAGATGCAAAACCTGCAGCCATATATCCTCTGCTACGATGACCAATACCTCCACAACACATCTTTCAAGATCCATGGGTTCCACACATGCCTATCACAACATGTGATGTACCTAATCCAGTGCACTAAATGCCCCAATAACAACTACATGGGTGAAATCAACCCCTATGCTCTGAAATGAATGCGCACAGAAAGACAATAAAAAACAAAAACGGTTTTCACAAAATGACTTCATATCTGACCTCTCAGTCCTCATCCTCAAAGAAAACCTATATAACAAACACCTTACAAAAACAAGACTGGGAGATTAAATCCATAACTTTGCTAGATGCTAAAAGTCATGGTTTCATGGTTTTAACAAAGACACTGGATTTATGGCTTATTACAACAATAACCCACTAATCCTCCTTTTTTGTCCTATGACTGAAGAGGTGTTAATGGGCCACTTCATCTTGAATGGTTCCTTAGAATATGCAATAACTACCAATGCTAAACAATCTGTTCAATCTTCTATTTAGATATGATACTGCAGCCCTAATCCAGACCTGAAGAACAGCTCTGTATAGCTTGAAAGCATGTCTCTTTCACCAACAGATTTGGTCCAATAAAATATATTATCTCACCCACCTTGTCCCTCTACATAAAGATAGCACCTTCTTAGAGCAGCTTATTTCAATGACACAGATAAGCTTTTACTACATTTCACTCCTGTTAGCCCCGCAGAACCAACACAGCGAAGAGGGAACAAGCTACATTCTTTTCCTTCTTGTGTATAGTCAGCAGGAGTGCATGCTAAAAATCTAATTACAGGTTCAATTAGATACACCTGCACAAGCCTACTGACGACTGTGGGAGTTGCACAGGTGTTAGTGGAGGCAGAATTTGACCTGATGCAATAGTGTAAGAAAGAGCCAGTGCATATTGAGTTTGCAGGGCTGGGAGTTAGAAAAGGCTCTCTGTGGACTTCTGAATAGGACCTATTTGCTTTAGAACTTTAGACAAGGAATAAATACCTCATGTGGGAGTGTTCTTTCTACACAGCCACAGGGCAGAGCAGAGCAGAGCACAGTCAACCAGTAAGTGAAAGCCTGAAGGTTACTATGGAGGCTGATTCTCCCTGATACTTCATTCTCTGATTTTTACAGGTCTTGTAAAATAGTTTCCTGTAATATATTTAGATGTAAGATGGTTTCATGGGGGACGTGGAGGGTAGGAAATAGGAGAGTTGGTGTGATTTCAATAGTTAGGTAATGTATAAAATGGTGTTTGTTTGAAGGACTCTTCAGAGAATCAGCTTGAAGCTTAATTAACAATCCCTTGAAGGGCAAGTAATGTAATGCTTGATCAATTCATACTTCAGTGGGTATGAATTATTTGTCATCACTTGGTATATGTGATGTATAAAGTGATGGCTTTTTTTTTCTGAAAATGATCTTGAACTTTAAGATACTTTATTAAAAAAAAACAAACACCTTTTTAGGCCTGATCTACCCTGGCTGTGGATTTTGGTGGCAGTCAACCGAGATACTCAAGCTATGTACAGTAACTTGCATATTTCCCATCGACTTCCTAGTGTCTACTTATCGCGGCATCTCTGCTGTGCTGATGGGATATGCCTCCCTTTGATGCAGCGCTATGCTTCTTGCTGAGGTAGATTTACAGAGTTGACTTCCGAGTTTGATTGAGTGAGTCTTCACTGCCGTTCAATCAAACCCACAAAAATCAATCCTGCACTGCCAGCGGTGCATTAGATAGTATTGATATATTTAGTGGAACTCATGAGACTTACCTTTTGGTACCCAAATCTGATGGTATTACCTAGCTTTTTTGTTCCCTACACCTCAAGACACATTATAAAGGTGGTAGCATTAGGCCCATTTTAGAGATGGGGAAATTGAGGCACAGCAAAGTGATCCCACGTCACATAGCAGGTTGATGGCAGAGGTAGGCATAGAACTTGTGTCTGCTGACTTGCCACTCGCTGTCCTATCCACTGGGCCTGAAAGCTGAGCTGCACTGATTTTTATGTTTTTGCCCAGTTTGATTAATACCCCTATAGCTATGTATCCTAGACAGCACTGTGATTACAAGCTCTGAGGCTACTTCGGATATGGCACTATTGTTGTATGCTAGGTTTAAACAGTTTAAGCCAGCATTAAATATTTTCAAAAGATAAGAAAGATCATTTCAGTTTGTAGCAAGAGTCTGAAAAGACACAATAGAAGTATGAAGGGAGAAACTTGGAGAGTGTGTGTATATATATAATTAATTAATTGAAACCCACTTAAAGTTGCCTTGGCTTTCTCATCTAGACCCAGAATTGGTCCAAGAAACCATTCAAATGCTAGCAGTTCAGTTCAAATTAAAGAAATAGGTTTGCACAATTTATGCTTAAGAAATGGCAGTTCAAGTCCTCATATGATTTCAGGCAGCAATCTGCTTCTAGCAATTTACTTTTGGTTTCACTGACTAAGCACGACCAGAGGGTCCATGGTTACAAAGATATGAACAAGATGGCTTTAAGAAGCTACAAGACCTTGGATGACAGCTTAGATCGTTCTACAAGAACCACAAAAATTAGGCGGTCACAGCTGTAGTCTGACCACTACGAGCTGGTGTTAGTCAACAGCATTGAGAAATCAGATGGTGTTCCCCTTACTTAGTATCCTGATGCACAGTATACATCTTAAGCAGAAAGTATTTCTTTAAAGAGAACCAGTGCACACTATAGACACTAACAGCCTTCACCCAGCTTGATTCTCAGCTTTGTCTACATGGTCTACAGTAACCAGGCCCTGGCTGGAACTTGGAGACAGCTAGTGGCTGAATAATATACTGTAAATAGACTTTCCATTGCACTCATGTTTAGTACCCTACTCCACAATGGTTCCAGGGGGACTGCTCAAGGAGTAGGATGCTACTCGGCGTGAGTAGGGCTGGTCTAAGCCAGCCTTAACCCAGTAAAACTGTTTAATGGGGCAGAATATCCTCATAGGTTTGGATACTGATCTATCTTCCCTGCCTGTATCCATACATGTTTCGAGTGGTTCATTTCTACATCTTTTTATGATCCCTGTGGGGGGCCTGTTGGGCCCGATCTGCAGTTGTTTCCTCAGGCAAAACTCCCAGTCAGATCTTTTGGAGCATGATGATGCTTCTTTATTGAACATATTTATCTTTAACTTGTACAGCACCAAGCAGCCTTTATGCTAATCATACCCTCACATAGTTGTCAGTCTCCAATTTAAACTTACATCCATATGTTTCTATTTCTCTACCAGTTTCTGATCTGATTGTTATAAACATTACTGCTGTTTCTCCCCCACAAGATGTCCATGTATTGGATAGAGAAATAATAACCTTGCTTTCTGGCTGTAAACTGAGAAGGCAGAGCTGTGATTTTCTGTTCAGCCTCTGCCAGTTGCCTCCTCCCTAGGCCATGGGTTCTGGAGAGCACACACTCTACGTAGATATCCCAGAAGAGCTGAGCCAGGTCCCAGAACAGAGCCCCATGCTTCAAGTTCTCTGATGACTTCAGGAAGATCATAAAGTCCCAAAAGCCACTGACAGAGTCAGAAATACGTGGCTTCCTCATTTCCAGCAAGGCAGCAGAGGACGACTCCCAGCATTGGGGGTCAGCTCGGCCAAGGGCCAGAGGATCAGTTTGGCTTTGGCAGAAGAAAGGAGTCACACAAAACACGCCCATGATTAAGAGAGAGCAGAAAAGTCTCATGTTGCAGTGAATTCTTCCTCTGTTCCCAGGATCCATAGTATCACTGAAACTTCACAAAAACAAAAGAAGTTGAAAAATCATCTAACTTTCATATATTGCTCGACTAGATGAAGGAATGAGATGGGTGAAATCCTGCAGCCTGTGTTATACAGGGGCTTGGTCTAGATAATGACATTGGCCCCTTCTGTCCTTAAGCCTGGTGTGTACTTATAATGGAATTGAATTAACATACTATTTGATATAAACATCCAAGTTTATTACCCAAAAGCTAAATCCATTAGACTCATCCAAAATTTCTTCTTAGCTAAGATAGCCAATTTACATCAGGGAACAAACTAAGAACACCCCTCTCAATAGGAATATTTAGTACATTTATTTCAGAACATTTCCAAAATAATGTATAACTGTGTGTATGTTTACATTTTGGACAGGCTCTGGAATGAAGTGTGCAGGTAGTATTAAATACACACTCTTGTAACAGGAGACTCGGTGACTATTTTCTAGTGATCTAGACTCATGAAGTTTGATACACTTATTTGTTATAGGCTGTAAAGGGAAAATGTTTGAAAGCTGACCTTCCCTTCAGCTGTCACCAAAAGATCACCATTTTAGACAATTTCTAAATGTTAAATACCACGAAATACTCTTACATGTGTATTAAGGGTAATAGTTCACCAGAAAGAAAAATTCTAATAACTTCTACAGTGAGTTGATCATGCTGTTAGAGATCCCCATTTCTATTTCAGACTTTAGCTATGAAATAGTCCATACATGTATTTTATTGGATGGGTGATTAAAATAGCCTTGCCACACGTTGCAGCTGGTTATATCACTTTTCCAGATTGCTGCAGGGAACGGTTGGATATTTTATCTCAGGGAGCCAAATCTAACTTCTGAAACTATATCTAAGTACAGTATAGCTTTATATGTAAATACTTTTTGTATAGCTAGGCCTCTTCTGTGCCTTTGAGGGCACAGAAGGTCCCAGGGCAACCTAAACAGTGCAGTTCTCCTGTGCAAGGGATCTGCACCCCCTGCACTTTGCAGCTTCCGAATGGGGGAATTCCTAAATAGCAGAGTGCCAGGCAAGAACAGGTGTGCTATTCTTGGACCCTCCCTCCATTGGAAGGTTCTGCTAAGGACTTCTCTTAAGAGAAGTTTCATGTCTTGGGAGTAAGATTCTTCCCCAGCATTCAGCCCTGCTACTTGGTTTGGGTACTTGAGGGTTGGGGGAGGAGAGGTATTTACACCCTAACGACATTTAACATTCTGGAGATGTACAGTAAATTAGGTGCCCATGGAAAATCTCTAGCTTGACAACCCTGGATCTGAACGCCTACATTTATCAACAGAAAAGGGGCACAAGCTTTCCCATCCTGCCCTGAAGCTGTTGGTGAGCCCTGCCCTTGATGGAGTGCCAGCTCACCACCACTGTGGTAGTAATTTTGTGATGTTGATGCCTGTCTAATATGAACTGGATCTGCCTCATCTTTAGCCTGGAAGTGAAGCCACCGAGTTCCCCAGAGCACCTTCTGCCCTAAACCTTATTTCTAAAGGTAGGAGTTGATTGAATGCTCTTTTTGGTCACTCTCCACAGCTAAGCTTGGGTGATGGTCTGAGGTTGCCTTCAGTGAGGCCCGTCCTCTGTGCCACGGCCACTCTTACGATGAAATGAAATACATATCCACTTACCCTGACTTTTGAAGGTGACTAAGTTTCTTTAAATCTAGTTGCTTTAAAAAGTGAGTTTAAAGTAATTCCGGGTGCTCCAGCGTCCTCTGATTCCGCTGACAGTATCTGGCTTTAGTTACATTATTTCTAAAGAACCCACTCCTGTTGCTAAGTGAAAGAGCCACACAACCAAAAGCTGTGTAAGAGGTTAGCCATAACGCAAGGGAACTAGTGAACTGACTAGATAAAAATGCACATAATAGGTAGCTCTCTTCAGATGTAGATCTCAGAGCATTTTACGAAGGAAGTGAGTGTCTTCATCCCTGCTTTATAGATTGAGAAACTGAGGCACAGGTAGGCCAATTTACTAAGCCTCAGTGCCTCCCAATAAATGGAGAGAAACTCTTATTTTTGACTAAATCTAGTAATCTCGGATGCTGCCAGTAATATAAATAGATAAATACTTCACACAGAAGTGTGATAAGTTGGTGTTGCTTTAAGGGATGTTCTGCCCTCTGGGCGGGGAGCAATCTGGTGTGTGTAGCCATTGTACACCCACACTGATCAGCCATTGTACACCCATTTAGCTTTTGCATGTGGAAACTCTTCTAAAATTATTATTTTACCAAACCGGTGAATTAATTCCTAGATTTAATCGGTGACTTGGATAGTGAAGTCTAATTTTTAGGTGACATTCTGATTTTCCCCCTGCCCCCACCCATGCTGTTTGTATCCACTAGGACAGTAGTTCTCAATCAGGGGTACCCATAACTGAGGTCTTCCAGGGAGTACTCAACTAATTCAGATCAGTTTTTCAACCAGGGGGTTACAGCCCGGGGTGGTGGTGGTGGTGGGATGGGTTTAGTGGGGTTGCCAGTGCAGGGCCAGCATTTGGGGGGTGGCAAGCAGGGTTATTGTCCAGTCCAGGGTCCCACAAAGCTGTTACATGAATCAGCCCTGCTGTCCTGGGCTCAGGCTTCAGACAAGGCTCACAAGTGGAAAAAGAGGCTCAGTATCTCACTGAAATCTAAGTACAATATGTATATTCCAATCTATTTTATCATACGGTTAAAAAGAGAAAGTAAGCCGTTTTTCAGTAATAGTGTGCTGTGACATTTGTATTATGTCTGATTTTGTAAGCAAGTAGTCTTTAAAGAGGTGAAACTTGGAGGTAGGCAAGATAAATCAGACTCTGAAAAGGGTACAGTAGTCTAGCAAGCTTAAGACCCACTGGCCGAGCACTTTCTTCCTAAAGGGTTTTCTAAATTTAAAGATAACGGAAGAATTAGACAGTGATTTGTGCTGTATGTTTCAGCCTGTTAACCACACATCACATCCATATCATATGGTCCTGTGAGTCTGCTATCAGTCTAGACACTGAGCACACCAAATATTTACACTCAGATCAAGTCCCAAACCATGCAAATGGGGCTGAGACTACAATCCCGACTGAGGACTGGGAAATATTCACCAAACCCCCTCTTGACAAAGTCAGCTGGTCGCTACCTCTCAGGAGCCGCTGCCTACAGTGGAAGGGCTTGGAGCTCCATGTTGTTATATTCGCACGAAGCTCCGGGGCTGTTAACTGTAATGGGGTGGAGTCCATGGGGCTGTGCCCCGGCAGTGGCTCTCAGCCCGCCCAGGCTACCGCACGCCTTTCAGGGGTCCCACTTGTCTTGCCTCAAGCGCCACCTCCCTCAAAGTAGGCGCTGACAAAAATCAGAGCGCGAAGTGTCCCGCGACCCCCTGTGCGCGGTGCTGTACACCCTAGAGCGAAGAGGGTGCTCGCCCCCAGAGCGGAGCCCGCGCAGCTCGCCGAGCAGCGCAGGGCTGCAGAGCTCTCCCCGCACCCGCCCGGTGAGGCGGTGCGGTGCACGCCGCGCGGGGGAGCGGGCAACTCCGCAGGGACGGGCGCACGGCCGCTGCTGCCGTGCGGGGCGGGAACCGTGCCAGCCCCCCGAGGGCGCGGGGAGGGCGAGGGCGCGCGCCGCAGGGGGCCGCTGGGCGCGTGTCACCGCCCTGCCCTGACGGCAGCTCGCGCCGCGAATGTCGGCAGCGCCGGCTTCGTCCGGGCCGGGCGCGGGGACCAGAGCCCCCGGCACGTGGCCCGCAGGCGGCGCGCGCCCTCGGCGAAGCCCGGGGGAGGGGCGGGGGCCCGCGCGCGCGCGGGGCTGGGACGTTCCCGCCCGGACTCGCTGAGGTGAGGGCGGCTCGCGCCACTTCCCGCGCTCTGGGGCCCGGCCCCCGCCCCGCCGCACCCGGGACAGCGCCGCGCCCCGCCCCGCCCGGCCGGGGGGACCCGGCCACTCACCTCCGCCGCTGGCTCCCGCCGCGCCGCCCGGGCTCCCTTTAAGGAGGGCAGCGCTCGGTCCCGCGCTTTTACGTCAGGGCTCCCGGGAGCCGCCGCCGCCCGCCTCCGACCCGCCACGCCCCCGCCGGGCCCGATCCCGGTCCCGCCTCACGCACGAGGGGCCGCCCCGGCGCGGGGAGCCCGGCCCCAGCGGCGAACCCGCCCGCCGCGCGGCGGAGGAGAAGCGGCCCGGGACCGCCCGCGGCCGGGACAGCCGGGCCGAGCCGCCCCGCCAGGTGGGTGCTGCTTCCACACGCGCCGGCGGCCGCTGCCCCGCGCGCCCCGTTTGTGAA
Source organism: Mesoclemmys tuberculata (assembly GCA_007922155.1). Lineage (NCBI taxonomy): Eukaryota > Metazoa > Chordata > Testudines > Chelidae > Mesoclemmys > Mesoclemmys tuberculata. Next base: position 4,917,219 of record ML675620.1, on the reverse strand, counting down.
GGGCGGGGAGGGGGCGGGGAGCCGAGGTTGGTTCGCCCTGTGCCGCGGTGGCGGGAGAGCCCCGCGCGGGGCCCGCGGACGGGCGGGGACCTGGACCAACACCCAGGCCCCTCGGCTGCTCTCGGCGGGCCAGAGTCGCCGCAGCGGGGCGGATCGGGGCGTCCGCGGGGGAGAAACGCAGCGGTGCGAGCACGGCCAGGGCCGCGCTGTGGAAGTTCGCGCTGGCACAAAGCGCGTCGGCGAGCGACACGGGAGTCCGGCCCGCTGCTCAGTCAGTGTCTGGCTGGCCGCGCGGGATCGCCTCCCTGTTACTTTCTCAGCTGGTGTAAATCCGCATCGTTCCCCTGGGCGACAGCGGTAAATCAGTTTGCGCCAGCTGAGAAACTAGCCCCCTTTTTCCACCCCAAGACTTCGCCCTGGCCAACTAGGCATCCCTCGGCTTGTGCTGCTTTTGTACTTGAAGTGCAACCATGGCTTTTGTGTTATGACCTTATTTCAGCCAGATCCTCACCAGCTGTAAGTCAGTTAAAATCAGTGCAGCCACCACACGGACTGACAACAGCTGAAGAACTGACTCTCAATCCTCTTCTTCTTCCCATTACCCACTCTGCTCCTCACAATCCCTGGCACAGGATGTAGTGTGTAGGGATGGTGTTTGCTTGAATTCTGTTGTCTGAGATGTATCCAAAACATGCTATATAGTCACCCCTTTATATTGTGAAGGAGCAAAACAGATACCCTTGCTTATAAAATGATGCATGAAATGTATCTAAATAAAGACAGCCATGATAGATTTCAGATTACACCCTGGCTGACAAACCACACACATACTGCGAGATTTCATTATGGTTCATGGATGCGTACGTTGTGCATCCGGATGTACGGAATTCTTACTGAATTCAAGATATCCATTGTGTGTGTTGAGACACAGGGTCTGAGCCTGTGTGGTGCTCGGCAATCTCTACTGCTGTACATTTTTAATAAGAGCTGAGGAGACTCTACACCTTAGAATATGCATTCCGAATTTGGCAGGATAAAGCCCATTTTGCTATCAACTGAGGTTTCCCTTCTGTTCTTTCCCCCCACATTTGGTGCATGATCAGAGATTATCACTGGGCCTATTTTTGATTGAATCCAAATCTCTAAATCTTGGTTCTTAGATTATACCAAGCTGATTCCAGGCCCTATCCCTATGTGGGGCTGGAGTAGCATAGATAGGCTGTAAAGAAGTTGCAACAGGCTGGGGTGAGTGAGCATTTGTCCATCACTGGAGCAGTATAAGTCAACACAAACAGGCCTCTGCTGCCTCCCCTCTCAAGCCCTGGCATATGGAGTGCATTGGTGATAGGGCAAGCAAGGAGAGGGGGTGGATCAAAGAAGGGAGGAGGCATGCCCAGAGCATGCAACAATGGCGTTACTGGGATTCTGGACTGTGGTACAGCCCATGGGCAGCTATGGAAAGGCTGCCAGTCCAAGGGGCTGCTCTAACTTACAGCAGGACCCTTTTTCAGAGCCAGAATCCTGATGGCACTAAAATGAGCCCCAACCCCTACACTGCAGCACCTTTGCTATGTCTCTCCAGAACTGCAGCATGGACTCTGCCCCCTTCTATCTAATCCAGAAGAGTTCTGAAGGTTATAAAAGTCTCTGGCAAATTGATGAATCTCTGCTAGTCTATTTAATTCAAAGTCATCTCAGATTCGTTCTAAAGGAGTTTGTTTGCTCTCTTTCATTGACATATTGGATCAAGCATGAGTTTTATACTGATAGAAAATAATACCTTCCAGATTGGAGGACGGCTAACCAGGGGATCTGATGGAAATAAATCAATGCTTAGGCTGGGCGGAGGGCTGGGGAGCAGGGAAGAGGGAGAGAATGTGGTATAGTTAAAGTACTCTGCTGTGTAAAGGCTTTTTATTCCTGGGGGAGAGGGTTGTAAATGGAATGAATGAGGTTAGAAAGAAAGGGAATGGGTTGGCTATGTTCTTTAGAAAGATTCATTTTGAGCCCAGAGAGCTGGGTGTAGTGGATGTGGTCTTTCCACCCAGTTAGGATATGAAAAACTTCTTCTACTAGTAAATCATGTTATATGATAATCCTTTGTCCATGTAAACACTTTGAATGTTTGCTATGTCTTGATTTCATTCAGATGGGTGCTAAATAATATCCATCTGAAACAGTCACACGTGTAGAATTACGCACAGAAAGAGCTTGTAATCCTTGAGCTACCCCAGCAGAGAGATTCTCACTGCTTAGTAATAACAAGCTTATTTAAAAACAAACTATTGAGAGGAGCTGGCCCAGTAATGAAAACAGTGTTCTACCAATAACTTTGTACAACTCTGTATTATCTGTCATTCCCTTCTTGTGTTCACTCCGCAAACATTCATGCAGTGGGATTTTTGTTAGTTAAGTGCTTGTGAAAACCCAAGCTTCCACTGTCCACTAATATTTGCCTCAGACTTGATTAAGAACTGTGCTCATTAAGGTCCAAGTACAGCAGAGCTCTTTAAATAGATGCTTAAAATTAAGCATATGTTTGCAGTATTTTGCTGAATTAGAACATAAATGAGCGTAACTCTTGTGGGTGAAATCCTGGCCCTGTTGAAGTCAATGGGTCTCTTTACCCTATAGCTTTAACAAAGGATTTACAACACGTACATAATCAGCCACACACTGGGAAGGGAGTTTCAAACGCACCAAAGGGAGTTGGGCTAGATCTAACCCTCTTTTGTGCCTTTGACATTGCCCCCAAGCAGGGGATCAGTATGTTTAAGAACTTTGTTGAAACAGCCTTCCTGCCTGTTCTAAAGCTCACGGACAGTGGTGGTGGCAGGGTTCCCACTGATGTCAATGGGCTTTGGATATGGTCTCTACTCACACACAAATAGCTCCCATTTGACAACCCCCCCACTAAACACACAACAAATTTCAAATAGTAAGAGTAAAAAAAATTGGAGGGGGTTCTGCAAACAGATAAGAGGACTAATCAGTCAAGCTAGACATAATTGATTTGCTCAATCCTACTAACCAGCATAACTGATAACTTCTGATAAGCATATAGTGGTACTGGGGTAGGCCACTCAACACCAAGGCACACCTTGCATTTGAGCAGTGTCATGGTGAGTCTGCCTCTAGCCATTCACCCACCTTTGGGTGTAGCTCCTACATGTGGGAAGCTAATTTGAGGATGAGTCAAGCATCGCCTTTCTTCTCTCAGGATAAGCAAAGAGTCCAGTCTACAGCTGTAGGACCAGTCAAGGGGGTCTCCAGACCTACCCTGAATTTGTCTCAAGGTCCCTATTCCCTTGGTTTCAGGGCCTTTTTCTTCATTCAGGTTTTCTTATGTGAGCAACCATCAGTACCTCTAGCAGTTGGTAGGGGAACTCACATCCACCCTCTCCACTAGCTGTTAAATAAACCAGGGCCCTATCCATAACAGTAGTGCAGTACTACTGCTTCTCTAGATTGTGTCCTACCAGTCCCCTTCTCCCAAAGAGGAAAGTGAAGACATTAAACAACATAAATCAAAAGTAAATCCCAGACCTTAAGAGTATTCAAAGTCCTTTTTTCCTCAGCAGATTTGGGAGAGTTGTCATAACCAAGATCCTAGATAGCTGGAACTTCTCTAGGGCTTCCTCAGAGGCACTAAGAGCATGAGTTTATTCACTTCCAAAGGCTGCCTCCTATTGAGCTGATTTGGTCTGGTCTCCTGTTGGGCTTCTTCTCCAGCCCATACATGCTTTGCAGGTGTGGTGGGGTGGAGCTGCTTGAGCCCAAAGTAGCTTCTTAAACCTTATCTTTCCAGCAGGGGGATGGACACCCCAGCCCATGTACCAATATTGCACCAATAGCCACATTTTATTTTCCATTTTAAGATCAAATTTCTTCCAACGCTTCTGCATATATCTGCCAAAAAAAAATCCCCATCATGCCTAATGTATATAAACACAAACTCTGTAAGCTCTTTGGGGCAGGAACTGTGTTGCATATTTCATTGTGTGTACACAGATCCTAGCACAAGGGAATCCTGACTTCTTTGGGCCTCTTATGTATTACCACAGTATAAATAAAATTTAATTTTCAAGCTGCTTACTCACGTTAAAGTAGTGGTTGGGATGCATATTTAATCAGTAGGTATTATCTAGTTAAGCATTTTAAAATACAGTAGTATACCTAAAGAAAATGAAAATATAAACTAACTAATGAGCAGGTCATGCAACTGATAACCCAGACACAGCAGTCTGCCTGTACACTACCAGCTGCAGTAAGGGCCTAACTTTATCATGTTTCTAGGGTCAGAGCAGACACCATAGCAAATTTCAAAGCAGCCGCTAGTTCTTGACCAGCACACGTCAGTTTCTCTCAATAATGCCACAGGGGAAATGGTTGTATCCCTGTTCTCCTTATCCTCATGCTGTGGTGAAGTAGCCTTCCATGGTCCTGCATTATGGTACGTGGATCCTCCACACTGTGCGCCTGCTGATCCCTGCCCTTGAGCAGCTCTTGCAGGCTGCTTGCTCTTGTTTTAATGTTTCAGTGGGTGTTGAAGAGCATTTTGCATTTCTATTCTGTAGCAAAAGCCTGGGTTGAAATCCTGGCCCAGCTGCAGTCAATGGGAATTTTGCCATTGATTTCAGTAGGGCCAGGATTTCCCCCAGTGTGACTTAAGCTAATGCTGCTGTACCTCTAGCTGAGCTTGTACTGTCTCCACTTCTGGCCAGTCTGCTCTGAGCTGCCTCTTTTGAACACTGACTTTGTTGCTGCCTCATTCTTGCAGTTCAGAAAATTCTTCCCGCTATTGCTTTTTACTGTTCTATTTAGTTTTTAGGTGGAAAATGTTGCTGTTAACAATGATAAAATATCGCTCTCTTGACCTGGGTGTTTTGCCCCCCTTGTAGATGACTGCTGCATTGTGTTTTAAATTAATGTAAGGTTCACAAACAGTGCAAGACTCACAGTGACTGGGGTCAAAGTCTTCTGGCTCTTCTATTTATTTGCTGCATAGGTGCCACTTGGGCAGCAGCCATAGACATTTTTACCCTTGGCTATGCTGGGATCAACCAACTTGCCATTGTGCCTCCACCTTGTTCTGGATAGACTCACTGAAGAGGGGGAGAGGATGGTCCATTCTTCATTCCTGTTGAGCTCTTGGCCTCTTTGCTGAGACTGCTAGATGGAACGATGGGTTGAGATGGACAGTCCAATAGGAACTAGATTGAAGCAACATGCTCAGAACACACACTACCTACCGATCAGTCTATTTTCCTCTCCTGTAGCACTGATAGGCCCTGGTGTTCTGGGCACTGTACAGTGCTCAGTGACTGTCCCTGGAGAACTTACTTTCTCAGCCCATCAGTTGATAGTGACTTCTTATCACTCACCCCCTGCCTTAGGTGGATTTTAACCCCTAACCAGGGTCTGATATCCCACGCTGAATCTCCAGAACCAGTCAGCTTCCCAGATGTTCCTTTGCGATAATATTATAGGATAAAATTTTATACCCCATTTCCTAACACAACTAAGTTACTTAACAGTTTTAGGCCCAGTGGCTTTCAATAGGACATAGACACTTTTGAAAATGGGACTTACTTTTTAAATGTTAAGGACCCATGAGAAGTAAGTCCGAAGGGAAAGCAGTTCAAGCGAGTTGGCATTTTTTCAGAGACACATTTTAAGGGCACAAGAGCAAATTATTTCACTGCACAGAAAAGATAGGAAGATGGCAAGACACCATCCTGGCTTAACCAGGAGATTTTCAATGATCTGAAACTCAAGAGATTCCTACAAAAAGTGGAAACTAGGCCAAATTAGAAAGGATGAATGTAAACAAATAACATAAGTACATAGAGAGAAAAGGCCAAGGCACAAAATGAGATTACATGAGCTAGAGACATAAAGGTTAACAAGAAAAATTCTACAAATACAATAGAAGCAAGAGGAAGATCAAGGACAGGGCAGGCCCATTACTCAATGGAGGGGGGAAAAACAACAACTGAAAATGTGGAAGTGGCAAAAGTTGTAACTCACTTTTTTTTTTTGTTTTCACCAAAGAGGTTAGTAGCTATTAGACATCTAACATAATGAATGCCAGTGAAAATGAGGTAGGATGTGAGATTAAAGTAGGGAAAGAATATGTTAAAAATTACTTAGACAAGTTAGATATCTTCAGATCACTAGGGCCTGATGAAATACATCCTATACTACTCAAAGAGCTGACTGAGGAGATCTCTGAGCGATTATCTTTGTAAAGTCATGGAAGACGGGAGAGACTCCAGAGGACTGGAAATGGCACTATATTTGCCCAGCTATAAAAAGGAAAATAAGGACAACCAAGGGACTTATGGACCAGCCAGTTTAACTAGTGGAGCAAATAATTAAGCAATACATTTGCAAACACCTAGAAGATAAGGTGGTAAGTAAGTCACCATGGATTTGTCACGAATAAATCATGGCAAACCAACCTAGATAGCTTTCTTTGACTGGGTAACAAGCCTTGTGGATGGGGGGGAAATGGTAGATGTGATATATCTTAACTTTAGTAAGGCTTTTGATACTGTCTTGCATGACCTTCTCATAAACAAACTGGGGTAATGCAACCTAGATGGAGCTACTATAAGGTGGGTGCATAATTGGTTGAAAAACCGTTCCCAGAGTAATTATCAATGGTTCACAGTCAAATTGGAAGGGTATATTGAGTAAGGTCCTGCAGGGACCAGTTCTGTTCAATATCTTCATCAGTGATTTAGATAAAGGCATAGAGGGCACACTTATAAAGTTTGCCGATGATACCAAGCTGGAAGGAGTTGCAAGTGCTTTGGCGAGTAGGATTAAAATTCAAAATAATCTGGACAAACGGTCTGCATTTCTCCTTATTGAATTTCATCCTTTTTATTTCAAAGTGCACCACATAGGAAGGAACTATCAGAGGCAAACATAGAAAATGGGAAATCACTCCCTAGGAAGGAACATTGCAGAAAGGGATCTGGGTTTTATAGTTGATCACAAGCTAAATATGAGTCAACAGTATAACACTGCCTTTTTTTTTTTTTTTTGCAACAAACATTTTGGGATGTATTGGCAGGAGTATTGTAAGCAAGACACGAGAATTAATTCTTTCACTGTACTCTGTGCTAATTAGGTCTTAACTGAAGCATTGTGTCCAGTTCTGGGCACCACTTTTCAGGAAAGATGCGGCCAAAGTAGAGAGTCCACAGAAGAGCTACAAAAATGATGAAAGGTCTAGAAAACATGAACTATGAAGGAAGATTGAAAAAATGGAGTTTGTTTAGTCTGGAGAAGACTGAGAAGGGACATAAGTTTTCAAGTACATAAAACGTTTATTACAAGGAGGAGGGAGAAAAACTCTTCTTCTTAACTTCTGAGGATAGGACAAGAAGCAACGGGCTTAAATTGTACAAGGACAATTTAAGTTGGACATTAGGAAAAAGTTCCTAATTGTCAGGGTAGTTAAGCAATGAAATAAGTTCTTTAGGGAGGCTGTGGAACCTCCCATCATTGGAGATTTTTAAGAGCAGTTTAGACAAACACCTGTGAAGGATGGTCTAAATAATGCTTAGACTTGCCATAAGTGCAGGGGACTGGACTAGATGACTTTGCAAGGTCCCTTCCAGTCCTACAATTCTATGACTTTTAAAGCTTCTAAGTCCCATTATCTAAAGTGCCTAAATCCTATTGAAAGCCAATGGGGATAGGTTCCCAAATGACTTAGGTACTTGCGGAAATTTTACTCAAGTCCTATGACCTCAGAGGGTGTAGTACAATCCACATCTGTTTGACAAGACGTTTCAGACTACATGTGGAATGTTGGTAATTTCCAGGCTTTTAGATGGGACCTAAGAAATGGAGATAGCATCCTGTAGCCTTCTAAAAACTCAGGGATGAACGTTCAGTGATGTGTTTTGGGGGTATTTTTTTTGTTTGTTTGTTTGTTTTCCTGCCACTGCATTTAGTGGGATTTCTTGGCCCAGGACCTCTGTTTTGCAAGATTTCTTTTTTCTGACCTCTGCTATGTAAAGCAGGTGCTACTCATTGATCATTTGGTATTTGGCAAAGACCATTCTGCATTTGCCATTAGCATCATGTTCCTAAATCAGAGCATCTGTTTTCTACTTTTATTGGTTTGACAATTTGGACACAAATGGCCTAATTCTCATTGCCACTCTACATCATACTGACAGCTGAAAAGGTCCTTGTAATTGACACCTACTTTAAAGCTCCCGCTATACCCCAGAACAGAGTAAAATGCAATTTAGGGTAAATGAGAATCAGCCCCTGTTTTCCCTTCCTGGTTCTGAGGTTTGTTTCTTGCTGCCAACTTCCATTTCTGGAAGAGTGCAAGGAATTGACAAGCAACCTTAACTCCTCTTATATGCCTATAGTATTTGGATTTAGCAAAATTTAAAGAAATGTTTGCTCTGAATGTTACAATTAAATACAAGCAAAATTATATAGGTTAGTAGTTAGAGAATTCAATTCAAACTCTGGAAGATAAATTATTTTGATAAACTGGGGTAGGTTCACTATATAAGTTTCATAACACACTGACTCCTTAGTCTCTAATCAGTTGCAAACATCTGATGCTCATTATCTTGGTATCTCAAGAGTGATTTACAGAATATCTCTAGGAAAATCCTGAAAGTATCTTTGGAATGAAGGTGCTGACAATTAACTGCATCTGGCCTGAGGACAGGTTTCCTCATTTCAGCCATTTGGAGCAATTTTTATAGAGATTACAAAGAGACTTTGTAATTAATTTTAATGAAGTCCAAGAGTATTTGTGTGGCCTTTGTCTTTTCAGAAGAACATTCGTTTGCAGATGGAGAGGACCCTATTGCTGGGGTGCTGCTTTAGCATTTCATGCCAGATAGTAAAATCATTAGTTTTTTCTTTTCCTTCCTGTGTTTTTTCCATTATTTGTAGACAATAATAGAGCCCACTTTACTGAGGCATTCTAGGAAGGCCATGAGTCACCCTGCCTGTGCCACTGAGTTCAAAAGGACAGTTTTGGGTGAAACATTCTGATGGGCATCGGCCTAAAACTAAGAAGGCAAAACCCATTACAGGGATAGCAGATCATTTCATTTATGCCTTACCATTTCATGGTCAAAACTTCTGAGCGGAGGGGTGGAGGAGAGATCCCCCTCCACCCCCGTGCTTTAAGAAAAGTAGAATTATAAGAGAGGCACTTGGGAAAACTAAGGAATTGGAATTGGAATGTATTTTGCATGGTTGGAAGTTAGGGTGCATTTTTCTCAGATCAGTATTATCAAAACTTCAGCACAGCCTTCTTCCCTGAAAATACATCATCATTAGCAATTTAAAGTCTTCCTCTCAACCTAGTAGCTATCTTTCCAGTTTAATATAGCATTACTGCAAGCCTACAGTATATTGAGCATAGTAGTAGTGTTCTAAAGCAGGAGGAGGAGGAACCAATTTAGGAAGAAAGAAATTTGTTGAGTATTCAGGGAGGGCCGAGGTGTGCATGTGAGGGCTGGGAGAACTGGAGGTGGGGATATTTGCTGTGGTCTCTCTAGAAGGGCTGGATTTTGTGGGATCTATCATCACCACAATGCTGTAATCGGTGTTAGCACTAAAGGGGGAAAAGGAATAATTTGCCATAGGAATGTTAGGGTCATGTTAAGGAAGGAAACTATTAGTTTAAGAAGGATAACTATTTGGCAGTGAGATGAATCCACCCCGGAAGAGCTGCCCAGGGGAAGTGGTAGAAGCTCCATTATTTGGTGTAGTTAGACTGGACAAATGTACAATACAAACTGGGAGGTGCATGGACTAGATGATGTAATAGATTATGGGTTTGTCTACAAGGTGAGCTATGGCACTGCAAGTCTGAGCGTGAATGTACAGTGTACTGGTTTGCCGCGTGATAACATGCTGTGTGGATGCTGCTACAGTGCACTGCAAGTCCTAGAACACAACTTGGCATGCTACAGTTTGAAAGCATGGTGTGCTAAGCCGTACTGGAGGACACTTACTGCATTGTAGCAGTGTCCCCACCAGACGTTACTGTATGGCTGGTGCTGTAGGTTCACAGCCTGACTTGCTGCACACTAACTCAGCCTCAGATTTCATGTGCACCCAAAGAGCATTTTCCTTTTAACAAGGCATATTCAAAACAGCTGTCCTTGCAAAAAGATGCCATTTGAAGTCCTTTCTGCACTACCAAATCTCCCTGCAATTTCAAGGCAAATTCCAATTTGCTTTTCATGTCTGAAGCACAGTTGCTAATGCCTTTTAATATCTATTTGCTATATACTTAAAGGATCCTTATCCCAGACTGAGTTTACATCCTCCTTCTCAACTGCAGTCACAAAATTGTAGTTGCAAATTTTTTTGGCACAAATGAAAGAACTGATATTTCACTACCTGATTTGTAGATAAAATTGCATAATGAGAGAGCTAGGACCAGAGTGGCTGGATCGGCTGAGCTGTGCTTAGTGCCGGTCTGGGCTGAGGGGAGACAAAGTTGATGGCAACCCACCTTTTAGGCACAAGACAGAGCTTTTTCTATCATACTCAGGTTGTCAATGGGCCTTGTTGGGCATTATGGAAAGTGGTGATTGTGTAGCTCCCCAGCCATGCCCCAAACTCTGGGGCCAGAAAGAGGGTAGTAGAGGAACCACTAAACCAGAAACCCCATGTAGCTGGTTAAACTGGTTTTAAATCTGCCCTAAAGAGCACCCAGTCTAAAATCTATAAGACTGACACAGGGTGGGTAGAAACAGAAGCAAAGCAAGTTGTCCAAAGTTACACAGCAGGTCGATGGTAATGCTGTGAATAGAGCCTAGGTCTTTTGACGCCCACTGCAGCATCACACACTGTCTGGGCTACACTGCTTCTGTAGGATAAATGGCACAGGATTGTCTTAATGGAAGGGAATTATTTGTCTTCATTCTCTAGAATGAAGCAGCAATGACTCTGGAGTTCAGGGCCTCCTCATTAACCACAGGAAGATTTAAAAACCCTAATTTCCTGAAACTCTTCAATGACTGTTTGAAGCTACTATAATAGTTCATGCTTCTTGGAATAGCACTCTCATTCTGCTGAAGTCTTAGTCAAGCATGTATTATCTGTAAATTATATTGCCATTAACAATATCTGTAAGGATAAACTTCAAAATGGAGCAAGTCTCAATAACAGAAAAACAGGACTCTGACAGTCTAAAAGGAAGGGGGACAAATCAGTAAATATTTCAAGATAAATAACATGTTCCCCTCTGCTACAGGTTTGCATCGATTTGGTATTACTAGATAGATATTGTTCTACTTTCAGATTCAGATATGGTAAGAGGGGAAAAGGAATGAATTATTTATATATTTATTTTTGTCATTTTTTTCAATAGGTGGTGTAGGGGGCAAACTGATATTGCACATTCTGACCATCAAATACCTGTTTACTCTGAGTGAATAAAGTACATGTGCTTCCCTCTTAAGCAGAGAACAGTGTCTCTACTATAAAAATAACCCTAGGCCTCTCTTTGCAAGCACTGGTAGGTAGTTTTGCTCTACAGTGAACCTGTGCTATAGCAATCTCTATAGGCAGGCCCTCCTTCCATTAGCTAATTATAGTGAATAGCATATTATAAGCAGATCAATGAACCAATATGTTCAAAAATATGAACCTGTGGGCCAGATCATGATCTGATTTTAACTGGCATACCTCCATCAACATCAAAGGCAACAATGCTGATTTACAACACTATTCAACAGGTTTAAAGGATGGTATTCATTTTAGGCAATTTTGAAGCACATTTTTAAATTAGTGCTATAAGTGTCCATAATACTAAATTGCTTATTTTAATAGTTCAGTATGCGGCATTGTTTTTATTACATGGCTGTACAGTTCATAACCATCACTTGGTCATGCTATAACTACAGAAATCCATGCATTTCTGTAATACGTTAATTACCAGAACCTTTCTTGCACTGATAACTGAATCTCTGAATTTCTGGGCCAGATTATGCTCACTTGCAAAATTTCAGACAGCTGAACTTCTTTCCCTACATTGATACTGTGTGTTAATTAGGAATTGTTTACAGCACCCTAACTTCACAATCTCTGTATAAATATTAGGGGAGATTCTCTTCCAAGGAATGGAACTATTCAAGTGTAAATAAGTTAAATATGATAAATGAAATTTGAGCAATAAAGTGGGTGAGGTAATATCTTTTATTGGACCTATTTCTGTTGGTGAGAGAGATGAGCTTTTGAGCTTATACAGAATAAGACCTCTGTGTAAAATTGTTTGTTTCTCACCAACTGAAGTTAGTCCAACAAAAGATGTTCTCACCCACCTTGCCTCTCTAATACTTTAGGACTAACCCAGCTCCAATACCATACCATACATAAATACAGCTTTTTGACATCAAGGCCATAGACCAAATCTTTGGATGATTACTTTTCCAATGATGCATTACCAGACTTCGAATTCTTAAGTCTGACAGATTTTGGCCAACTCAAGCAGTCAAATTCATACAGATGATCTAATGTGTCCTAGTGCAAATGTCAGATTTTTACTGCAAATCTGAAGGAAATAATCTTTGTAATGGCATTAATCCTCATTTTACAATATATGCTATAATTTAACATACAGATACAGTCCATGCAATATAGAAGTTCCCTCAAACAGTCTGGCTGCATGCTGCAAGTTGATGTTTTTGTTTCTGTCCACACCATAATCTTCAGCAAAGCCCTAGCCTCAGACACCAGCAGGATCTTGATCCAAGTTCCTTCCCATCCCCTTTTAGGTTCTGATGGCTAGCAAATAGACCCAATGGATGGAGTGTGTGTTAGTTCCTTGACATGAGCAGGGTTGATCTTATTTGAGAGATCAAGGACACACCGCTCTTGGTCCACTAGTGCTATGACTCTGCTTGGAGCCTCACGTGAAAGTCAATCAGCAGCATACAAAAACAGTAACTCCTTCAGCCCTGCTTCACTTCAAAATACTATTCCTACAAAGTGTGCTACAGTGCTCTATACCATAAAGAGACTGAATACCGATCTAGGTATCCAGATGAAAAATGTCCATCCTACAGCAGTGCTTCATAGGGGCTTTGATGGGCATTAGATAAAGGGCTCACCACCCTAAGCAGTTAATCACAGGGACATTGGTAATGATGGATCCAGAGCAGTCACTACACAAGCTGAAACAAACAAACAATGTGGCTTTACCAGTTGCTGTTGCTGAATCAGGCAGGTAGACAATGGGACCAAAGCAGAGGCAGAGCAACGTTGGGGGGAAAAAAAGGGTCAGACAATAAAAACTAACTTATGAACAGATTAAGAAAGCCATTTGTTACAAAACCTACTCACTTCCCCAACCAAATTCTGGTGCCAACCCCAACTGGTACATTCAAATACTGCAGCATATTATATCAATCAAAACATGAATTCCAAGTTCCAGAGCAAAATATGTTTTAAAACAGCCTACAGTATCCAAACACCTGAGAGACAGAAAATTAGTATTTATCACTTTTTAGAGAAAGTCGGGTACTAAAGCAGGGACCTCCTGCATATTACAGTGTTATTTGGTTAGCACGGTGATATGCAGTTACTCATAGAACTAACATCAAAATGGATGTACATCCTGGGCCTGATATCAAGCCCATTGACTTCTATGGGCTTTAGATAAGGCTCCCTATATGCTTGAGTATGTGGTTCAAAAGATATGTCTACTCTGCAATCAGAATGTGTGATTGCAGTTCCTGTAAACATACCCAAGCTAACTTTGATCCAAATCAGAGCTAGCTTGAGTAACAGCTATATAGTTATGGCAGCACAGACTAGCTGCTCGGCTATGTATCCAGGATCCTTGATGGGACTTGTACTCAGGAGTCTGGCCTGTGCTGCCATCCTTGCTCCTGGGGCTACACTGCTATTGTTACTCTATCTGGATCAAAACTGGCTCAGTACATGATCTACCAGCACACCAGCTGATGGCAGTGTAGACAGACCCTAAATGAAAATCTTTTATGTATGCATGAAGCTACAAACATGAAGATGCCCTGTGGGTTCACTTACTGCCGAATGAAAAAAGCTCTGACTTGATTTAGAGAATGTTTGATCCTTAAGTTTTTTTTAATTTTTATGAACTTGTTTTAATAGCATTGTTTCTAATATTGGTACTACTACTAAAGTATATATTTACGGGTCCAGTTTTGTTAACAAAGAAATCAGACCTACTGTCTGTCTTGAGCTCTCATGTAACGTAAGAGGAATGCATTTGATCATATGTCACTCATATAATTCATTCAAGTCCTGTGGGTCCAAATTCAGTAATTACTGGCTGCTTATCCAAATGGGTTACTTCTTGTTTGTACATGACTTCTTAAAATGGTAGCTAACTTTTGCAGCAAGTGCCCAAGGTAGATCTGATAATATCTGTTATTATAATGGTGCAAGTTTGAAATCCAGCACTAGCATGCCATTTTTTCTTGTATCACTGATAGTAGGCTTGAAGCTAAATACTGCCATTATGTCCATATACCATAATTTTATGGTCTAATTTTATACATTGAGGTTATTGAGTAGTCTTAATAGAGATAATCAACTACTGCAAAATCTGAATTAGTGGTCTGTGTGGCTGACCTTTATATACTGAAGAAGTGGCAGTTCAAATGGCAGGAAATATAAGTGGAGATTCTAAATAACAGCCCAACTAGTAAGTTTGTAAGATTTCAAGGTTAGCATGGGGGCAGATTCAAGAAGAGTATTGGGAAAGAACACGAGAGAAAAGGATGTAGTCAATGCATTACAAAGCTAAGAACACAGAGCTATTATGCCTTGGCACCTTGCTGTTCATGCTTTCTGCAATTAGTTTTTGTGTCTTCAAAATTCCAGTTGCAGGTCTTTAGAGTACAGAACAGCCAAAGATGGGAAAGTAAATAAATATGTTCCAAAAGTTCAATCAGTATTAGTCACTTCTTAGAGTACAGATTTTTCAAAATGTCCATTTTAACATCTGGTGCATGGTACAATAATAAAGTAAATAACAGATCTTATCACCAGAGTAATAACTCATTTTCATTTCTAAGAATCAGCTGTGTTTAAGCTGACACACCAATATATAATAGTTTTATGGATCTTTAGGTTTGAATGATTTTCTTGATAATAAGTAACTACTACATAATGTTACCAGACTTTGCCAAGAAATGGAAACGTTAAATCTAAAAATCAAGAATAGAAAGATAAACCCTCAAGGTGGCAAGTGATTCCTACAGTGAAGTTTAATCATAACTCAACCTTGGCAGCACTATGAGCATTATCAAGGAATCAGTTAAGTCACATAGTCCTGATCCAAAGCCCATCAGAGTTTGAAAACACCTAGATAAAATCTTCAAAAGCCCTGTGTAACAGGCACATTTTTGAAAACTTTACCCCAGCATTGGATTTTGAATTTGGCCTATTACTGTATTTTAAAGAACCTTTGCACTTAGTGATAATTTTGACTACCTACTTGGAGGGCTTTAAAAAGTGCAGGCCAGATCCTCAGCTGATGTCTATCAGTGTAGCTCCATGATGACACCTCTTTTTACACTCTTCCATGTGATACAGTAGCGCTCTTCGCACACCTGCACAGGTTTACGGCTATGTGGCTGAGATACAACAAGAACCATAGGCTGGTCCAGTCCAAAAGCTCCCAGTCAGTCTGATTTACATACGCATTACCACTTTACGCGCTTTTGGAAAAGATTAAGTCCTGTTGAAAATCAGTGAGTTTTAGATTCAAGTTCCATCTGACTTCTGTCTCCAGGAGGAACACTGTTGACTTTCAGTGGGACTTAGGGTTCTTTTGTCACTTTACTCAGCTTTGAAAATTTCACCCATGTACTGTGGAGGACAGAAATTAGTTACCATTCACTAATTTACTGTGTTGGCTTCTATGGTATTTATGTAAGATTTCATTTCTTGAAAGCAAAAATATTTTAAAATTTCCACATAGATCAACATTTTATACCTCTTTACAATACATCAGTGCCTCATTTAGCATGGCTCTGTATTAGAGACTGGGTAGCAAAGTCAGTCAGGTGATGGCTTATTTTTTAAATGAACTGAGAAAGCAGAAGCATTGCAGCTCCCACTGACTTCAAGGGAGTTTCATCGGGGGTACAAGTGTAAGAACCATGGGGTTTTAGGGTTTTTTTTGGACAGAAATGTAACGCTAATAGAGACCAACCTATTTCTTTGTGACCTGACTTTGAGCAATGGGCAGGA